>JASUUH010000156.1:0-730561 GCA_030449925.1 Citropsis articulata
ATAAAGAAAACTAAAAGAACAAATCTTATCAAAGAAATCAACAAAGAAGAAGAAGGATTTGTCATATAGAGATAATATGGTTTAGTACTAAAGCACATACATCCATTATTAACAAACAACAAGCGTGAAACTTTTATTGAGTATGATCAATTATAGAGGGAGCTTGAGAATATTAAGATTAAATCTTTCCTACTGAGAATTTTTTATCTCCATCTCTAAATAATACAAAATCTTCATCTAAGTGCTGCTACAACTATCTTGTTCGTTTTATACTTAACTTCAGAAGCCAACTGTCTGATGTGATAGCTTTAAATACCAATAAGTCCCACACATGCTAGCTTAGCTTCTCACCTCAATAACAAACAATATAATATAACTAACTAGCTTCACAGAACATTTCCAATATCTGAAACTACGTCGAGGATAGTTATAAGTGTATTGAATTAAATATTTTAATGAATTTTATTTTGGCATATGTTATTTGTTGATCATTTTTTAAAATTAAATTATTTTTTTTTTAGACTTAACCCCCTACTAAAAGGAATTCCTGGCGCTACCACTATATAAGTGGAAAGGGATTAGATTGCAATTTGACTAAATAAGAGAATAAAAAATGATAATAAAAAATTAATGATAGATATGAAGAAAAAGGAAAAATATTAAATTTGCACAATTATTATCATTGGATTCTTGAAAGCAAGGAAAAAAAATGAAGAAAAAGTTTAGAAGAGAATCTAGATTCCATATTGTGAAGCTTTCTTCATATATGTATCTCATTGTGTGGCAGAAATGATGAGAATTGACTCTATTTCTCTATTTGAATGGGGTTAAATATGATGTAAAGCTAACCATGAGAAAGAAAATTATGTAGGAGCTAACTAGGTTAACTGAAATTAATTAGGTTGCCGAGGTTATGAAAAAATAGTGAACAAGAAAGGCATGCTTATTAGGGGCAGATTTACAGCTCGGCCTAGCCAAAAAAGTTATTTAAAACCCCTAATATTTTAGGATTTTTCACAAAAGAATCAATTAAATTTTAACTTTTTTTAAAGTATGTTTCTAAATTAATCTCTTTAAGACAACTAAAATCTTGATAGAGTGGGATAGCGGAAGTGAATTGATTTGGTAGATTAATATTAGATATCGTTCTAGAACCACACAAAGTTATTGCAACTAGTTATGCTCTAATCGAGGTATAATGATCTCGTTCTAATTTAAATGACTCAATGGGATTTTGATAACATGTTAAAAGAGTGCTTTTTATTTAATATTATAGAAACGATAACATGATCTCTTTTTTTTATAATAGGATAAAACAACTTCCATGATCAAATTACCTTAAAAGGGAAACTAATGGTTATTTTTTTGACTAAATAACTTAATTGACTTAATTTTCAGTTAAGTCATTAAGTATGTTTGTTTTTTTCAACTTAATGAAGATTTTCAGCAATTAAATCATTAAGTTATTAAGCTAATTTTTTCTAGCTTTTTACGTAATGTAAAAAATTTGAATACTATTATTAAAAGATATTTTCCAAAACATCCTTATCTATTTAATTAATTTTCATCCTTGGCTAAATAAAATTTAATAAATAGCGTTATTACCCATTTGTATATAACTTATAATAATATATAGTGGTGGAGTATTATCATTTTTATCTTTTTATTTTGTTCAAATTAGCGTTATTTATCTTCATAATGTTTTATAAATATTTTTCATATAAAAACATCACGAACTATAATAAAATTGATTAACATATATAATACAAAATATTAAAGAGTTGTACTCAATTAAATATGATTTATGTTATGATAATTTATTACCTTATTTATATTCTTTGAGATGTTTGTTATTTGTATAATATTTTAATTTGTAAGGGCATAAATGCAAAATATTGGGTTTCAAATTTTAAAGTTAAAAAAACTTAATATTTATTTTATTATTCAGTGCAAAAAAAAATGTCATTCAGATTCGTATTCACTTTATTAAAAATTCTGACTAATTCAAGTTTATTTAAATTTTAGACAAAATAACAAGACACCTAAATCACAACTATACGAAATAAAAGGATCATAACTGACTCTAATTAAAATAAAAAATATCAAAAGACCTAAAATGACAAAATTTTAAAAATCCTAAAATAATGCTTACATCGATCACTTCCTCTTAAAGGAATTTTTTTTTTTTTTGGGTGGTGGATTCGATGGAGATGAATGTGGGAAGTCAGAAAAGTTATGTGACTAACACAGAATTTCTGATACCAGTAGATGGAGTAAGGTAGCAGAAGCAGACTGATAGGGTAGATAAATACAAGTTATCATTCTAGAACCGATCAAGCTAATGTGATTAGGTTATGCTCTAATCGAAGTGTGATTAGATGTGGCTCTAATCCAAACAACTCAATGAGATTTTGATAATGCATTAAGCTCGATTAGATGAAGCTCCAGTCCAAATGACTCTACAAAGTAGATTTTGATTGATAATCGTAAAACGAATGTTAAAAAGTATTAATCAAATATTGTGAATAATAATAAGACCTCCCTATTTATAATAGGGTAAACGTACGACTCCCTAAGTTACCTTAAAAAGAAATTAAATCACAATTATATTAAAAATAAAAGAGTAAAGTGCATACCATAATTCATTCTAGTTAACATATAAAATATCGAAAGACCTACAATAAAAAAATTCTAAAAATTAAAATAACATACTATATTAAATCACTACTAAAAAAATAGTATTTATTGACATTAAAATAGTGTCAATAATTACTTTTAGTGACACTTGTTAATTATGCCAGTAATTTGGTATTCAGAAAATTAGTAACACTTGCTTGTGGTGTCAATAATTACTATTACTACAATATCTCTAATATTACGACACTATAGTATTGGTAATTGCTGATATTATATTAGTATCTATGATTACTATTACTATAATATCACTGTTTAGTTTATTTAAAAATAAAAATTTAAATTAGCTCATTACCTATTGATTTATTGTTAAAATTAAAAGGCACCATAAAATAACAAAAAAATACTCGATTTATATTACAAAATCTTTCATTTCAAGTTTAGATATTATTAACATATATTACAATTGTATCAAATACAAATTAAAACAAATACCAAAAGAAACATACAAATTCACAATATCTCAAATATAGTTTGAAATGCACAGAAGTAAATATTCAGATTGAAAAAAAAAATACAAGTATCTAGTTTGCAACAAAATTCTCCTCATTGCCTCGTCACCTTCTTCATTGTTTTCCCACCTATAACTGTAACATATAGATTTAATTAGCATGCTGCATAAATTAAGTCTTGGACATTTACAAGCAAAAATATACTCATACATTACATGATTATTGTATGTTACAAATAATTTGGCAACATGTGCAGGCCACTCATCAGAAAGTTATGAAAGATCATCAATAGGGTACTCATCACATCCAACATCAAATCCAACTACTAACGAACTAGTATATATTACAAACTTCAAAGCTAAAATAATAATCTATAACCAATTACTCGACATTTTCTATAAATTACAAAAAACAATAACATATAATAAGCAGTACCAACACACTTAAATTTTAACAATAATTACCAAAGATCCTGAAAAGCTTAGAATTGATATTAATCCATTTTATCTTAAGTATTCTTAGGCTATCACTATTGAATTAAATAAGTATCCATAAGCCAAAAAAGGGAAAAGGTATGGTACCAAACTCTTGCAACATTTTGCAATTTCCTATCAAATCTTCAAGACATAATTATAACAATCTAGAGCCAAAATACAACATGACCTTTCTAGAAACTTCACTTCAACATAAAGAAAACTAAACATATTCAGTTATTGACGTAAAACAATTAAAAAAGGCTTAAGGTCATTGAGGTAAAGAAACCAAAAGGAAAGATTGAAGAAAGATCATTAGATCAATTATAATGATCTCTCAATCGTTCACTTAGGCACGATGTACTGTCAATTATTTACAAAGGGTGTAAAACAACTCGCCCCGCACCCCCAGGGCAATCTATAAAACTCATCTAACCGATTCGATAATAAATCTAATATCTAAGAATTCAACCCAAAATTCGGCAAAATCTCCCCTATAAATATAATGTTCCTAAATCTGCAATTTACAAACAACACTTCCAAAATGATTCAATATCCAACCATCCTCCCCAAACCAATTTCTCAAATCAACATGCCAAACATCACCCAAATCATTTAATCTCAAAATACAATGATTATCTTTAATCAAAAAACATAACAAATAATACAATTCGTAATATCACAAATATAAAAGAAACCTACGACTCCTAGTGCCATCACGTGGCCTAAATATCAAAATAATTATCGTTGCTGGGCCGACTGATGTACCTGCAAATCTCCTGTTGGGGGAGGGGAATATAATAAAAACGGAGTGAGCATAAAACTCAGTGAGCTCGGTGAGTGGATAGTAGGTTTTGAAATTAAACAATTTAAAATATAAATTAATCTTTCTCTAAACAATCTCATAAAAATATCACAAAAATTGAAAATAACTTAATTAATTCAAATCATGTCTCAAACAATAGTATCACATAATTCCGAATAAAATCAATAAAATCATAATATTTATAATCTCACACACAGAATACTGGAAACCATCAGTAAACAAGTAATTAGGGGAAATAATGTCATTATATCCGGACCTCGACGGACAGACAATCAGGGAACCATCATGTCCTGGAGCTACAATGGATAGATGGGGAAATATCATCTCATATCTCATATATCTCATCATATCTGTGCATACATAAACTAGTCCCCAAAGGACAAAGCGCCCAAGCCCACGGCCCAAATCCTCTGTGTACTCGACCCAAAGGCCTATATCACATCTCAGATTCATCATATCTCATTTGTATTATTTGTATCTCAATCTCTATATCTCTGTAATCATCATACTGCATGCATATACTTCCAAAAGGCAAAAACGCCCAAAAACACGGCCCAAAGCCTCTATGTGTGTTTAGATGGGCCCCAAAAGGCCTCTCATCTCATATCATCTGTATCACTATATTCATCTTATATCATCTGTATCACTGTATCTGAAAGGAAATGGTACTGTCTAATGATTTTATAAACAATCTCTTATACACATGTACATAAACATGTAATCACATCTGAAATCTCATTTCCTTTCTATTTAACATATCTCAAATCCATTCAATTCTATTGTCATGCATTTACTCAAAAACAATAATAAAATCATTAATCAAACTCATTTTTAATAACAACAAATATTAACACGTAGATAAAAATTTACTTTTTACGAAATCCTCAAATCGAAGCATTTTATACTCATTTGTCAAAATATACTGTACTGTATCATAAAATCAGGATGTACTAAGAAAATAAGTTTTGTATATTTCACTCACAGTGATGTTGTCCAAACCCGGTATCACCAACGTCCGTTGGTTGATTCTCGTTTGCGGATCCTCCTAATTAAATAAACGACAAAATTATTATCCGTGACATGAAATATAACTAACAGTATGAACTAAAGCTCAAAAACAACTTCCGGGTAAATAAAATTACTAAAATACCCCTGACATCGAAATTTACCGAATTACTGTCGGAACTATAATTTATCGAATTATCCTCTAAATCTTAAATTACTAATTTGTCCACGATTCGAATCACAAAATTAATCACAAGTTTCAAATTTACGAAATTACCCTCGAAGTGCGAAATTACCGAAATGCCTTAATAACTTAAATTACTGAATTACCCTCGAATTCTCAAATTACCTCCCTGCCATAATCAGAAATTACCAAATTATCTATTATTTTTAGAAATTACAAATTTACCCCAATGTTTTATGAAATTACTGAATTACCCCTACCAGCCAACGATGACCGGACTTCAGTCAACGGCGACGGGAAGCTCAGGTCTGATAGTTCAAACCTCGCTGAGTCCAACGGTGCAGGCGATGACCTCGCACGTGCGGCAACGACGGCGGATCAAAGCTCCCAAATCGCGAGCTTCCAAGTTACTGATCAGTGGCAATATGAGGAGTGGAACCCAACAGGTGACGCAGCCTAATTTCGGCGAAATCGACGACGATGGTGACGGGTTCTTGGCCACGACTTTTCGAGCTAATTCATCATCGTTCTGACCGTTTTTCGACTGAGAGGACGGCATGGGTACGTAGCTCATCTCGCAAGCTTCAAATCGGTACCAAGCTTGCTCGGAGTGGTGGCCGAAAATGGGAGAACCTGTCGGGTCGCTCTCGCGGGTGGGGTTCGACCCATTTCTCTTTTTTCCTCTCTCTTACGTAATCTTCTCTTCTTTTTTCTCTCTCTCTCTCTTTTTTAATAAAGGATTGGACAAAAGGTGAAAAAAATAAAATGGGGTGCGGGACATTACAGGGTGGAGCTTATTTGTGCCAAGGTGATAATTCTTTATGTTTGTCTCTCAAAATAGCTAAAAAAGTATAATTATATTCTCATTTTTATGGGTAGGGAGGTGAAGCCCATTAATAGAAATTCTGAATCCAAAATACAGATATAGAATATAGGACGATAAAATAAATATGCTATATTTTCAATAAACTATCAGGCAACGATTAAATTAAGCATTACCTCAAATAGTTCAGCTCCTCACCATGGGAGGCAGATAAAACGCCAGTTCTATAAAAGTCAACAAGTGCTAGCTAGGAAGCATTTCTTTTGACTTCTTCCATAGTTTGCTGAAGAATTTTGCTGTGCATTTATAGAATAGAAAAATGTATTAAGATTAAAATTTTAAATTCTATTTGAAATTTAACCCAAAAATAAAAAAAAGTATAGAGGCTACATACATAAACTTCAACCAAGCATGTAATCTAACCTAGGTGGTAATGCCCTGTTAGCATCATACAAAAGGCTTGCTTACAAACCTCCATTATTAATCTATGACCTAAAAGGACATGTTACAATAGTACATCTAATATGTATGGTATAATACATCATCAACAAGAATACTCTCCCCACATCTGAGCACACATCTCAACCTATCCACTTTACAATTTTTTCCAAGAAATATTTCACTCCATATGTGGTAGCAAATTATAACTTGGTAGAATAAAGTTTTTAGTATAAACTTTTTTAGGGCCTTGATTAATCAAAGCAATTTATTCCAAAAGAAAAGAAAAAGAGAGTACAATAGTAAAGGAAAGCCCAAGCCGCGTGAGCACAACTAGAATCAAGGAACAAATCTAACACTAGTAAATCGAGGAACAAATCTAATAGAGAAATTGACATACATAATCATTCCAAAGTCCACAAAAGGTAAATATAATCCAGAAACATTACAGACTGTTATAGGTACAAAAATATTCCCAAATAAAAACTGCTAATGAACAAGTATTTCCAAGTTAATAGAAATGATATATTCACAAATTGGGCCCATGATGCTACCAACAACTTTCTAGTCAAAGAACTATTGATTAGTCACTATATAAACACTAGTAAAACACTAGTAAATAAACTCAAAAAAATAAAAAAGACAGCATAGGAATATCCAACTACCATTAAAGCAACATTCAATACTTGAATAGTCAACCATCTCCATTGGCCGTGAAATATCCCTAATTTCCATCTAGGCCAATATATTATAAGTCCCGATTTGAAACTAGTAAATGCTCTGCCTAAAAACTGACACAAATACGCATTCCTAAAAAAACATAATTCTTATTAAATAAACTTGTAATTAATATGATATAAGCTAACCTCCCATTCTCCCACAACTGCCATGTCACGGCGAACGCACCGTGTGGCAAAGCAAGAATCGGCACATAGTGTGGATGTTTCGCGGAAGACTAGCTAAGGAGCGGTGACGCGCTCGCTGACTGTACAGGGGTTGACAGTCACGACGCTACTGGCTACGACGACAAATTGGCTGGTGACGACGCGCTGGAGAGAGATGGTGGCTGCTGAGACTCAGAGAGCGAGAGTTTAGAAGATGAAGTTGACTTAGATTAGATTTAGGGATTTGCCGACTTAGGGCTTTTTTCTATATATACATTTCTTTTGTATTATATTATTGTTTTCTCTTTAACTTAGAAGCTTGATTTGAGAGCTTTTGGGAGATCTTAATTTGGACAAGATTAGAATTATTTTGATTTTTACTGATATCGTGGTGTTAGAAATTTTGATGTCTAACTAATTAACACTATTGTATCAGTAATTTCTAATAAGCAATGCTTATATGTTAAACACTTTTAAATACTAATACTTTATAATTAAGTGTCACCAAGATGTAAGCAAAGACATATATTTTAATATAATTATTTAGTGAAGTTTTTATTCTTGCGGATTTAATTATTAAAGAGTAATTTATTATTTTAATTGGAGTTAAAGATTTATTTTATTAAATATTATATTTTGTTTAGATAGAAATTCTTGGTGTTCCATTACTTGATTTATTTTAAACTTTTTTTATGTATATAACACAATGACATAACTGATGCTTTATAAATTAATATAATTAATTCAGATTTAACGACACATTAATTTTATTCATATTTTTTTAAATTAATTTTTAATTGAATTAATTTAACGACACAAATATTTTATTCACAAAGATTTATTCACAATCGATTAAAGAATTGAACACATATTTTTTTTTTTTTTTTACGATGGTTATTCGCGATTTTTTTGTTTTTTTTGCATTTTTTTTTTTTTTTTTTTTTTTTTTTTTTTTTTTACTTTTAATCATTTGCAGATATATATAAGGGCTCCCAGCCAACTAGGCGTATAATAAAGAAACAAATAAAACAGCAGAATACATGCTTTTTATTCGAAATCAACAAATACTTCATTAAAACATCAATACCCTGTCTCATGATGAACTCAATCCAAAGCGATCAGAGCAAATCATGCATTATGGTGAAACATGAGATAAAAAATTGAGATTACAAGTCAAGCTGTTCAGATTACAGTGCGATTTTAATTTTCGTTAATGACAGATTTACCGACTGTTTGTAGAGCGCGCCACAAAATAATCAATCATCTTAAAACGAGAATACATTCAAATAACACAGGAAGCACAAGTGACACAAAGATTTTTATTATAACACATGCAGATGATTACTCTCATCTTAATTTATTTGTAATCAGGCATTGCCTGATGAACACACTTTTCAACAAAACGCACAATGAAGAAACAAAACAAAATAACAGAAGCAAACGCAATCTTGCATAGACTAGCAACACAAGCTTTTATTGGAAATCATTAACAAGTACTCAATAAAAACATCAACACCCTTTATGAAATCTCACGAACTCATCCAAAGCGATCACAGCAAATCATCCATGATGACGATGCATGAATTAAGTGTTGGCCTTAATCACTGAAACAACAAGAAACTGGACTTCAACAACCAGGGTTTCATTGCTTGGAAGGTATCCCTTGGTGGTGTCATACAGATCATCCCTCGACAAAAATTTGGAAGACTCTTTTTCCGCTGCCGAGTTGAAAAAATACTTAACTGCAACAAAATATTGTTCGATGTATAATTAATATGCGTTAGCCAGCTCTTGTTTATGTAATAAGCCAGGGTTCAAATACATATAAAGCTAGTAAAGAGTTGATGCCGGTAAAGGCGGGTACTCACCTGTTTGTTCAGCGCCAGCTCTATTCCTGCTGTATTGGTTGGGTATTTTGAACTTAAATTCTGCATAAACTGGCTTCTTAGGTGTAACGTTTTGATAATCAGCTAGCTTTAATGAAACAGTAAGATAGTTGCCTCTATCAGCTCCAGATCCTGCCGGATAAACCACCAGTTGCCTATATTTTACCCAATAGAATTAATTAAAAAATGAACAAAGACACCTTAAGGTTTGGCAAAATAATCACAGAGACCTCTTGTTTTATAGAATGGTCATACAAACTTCACGGTTTGTCCAAACAGTGGGCAGTAGGTGAATCTGTGTGACCATTTATTAAACTAAAAGTGCATACTCACCAATTTCTTTCCCCAACAGTGAATTCACCTGAGCGCTGAACGGTATCACCTACAGAACCGAATGCTGGGATGGTAAAACGATAAGTTCCATCATCAGGTTCACTAACCAAGGAAAGAATTTCCTCAGAGCCAGTTGGTTTAACAACATAGACCTCAGCACCAAATACACAACTTTCATCAACAAGGTACCCATTTGAAGGTTCATTAAAAGTTGCAAGGTCAAGAAATTTGAAGCCCCATTCATCCTTGCGCCTATCAAATCGCCTCATTGGGGCTTTAGCATCCTGAACCACCAAGTACTGGTTCGATAGCTGATCGTACACAAACAATTTGTAGTACACATTAACATTCCAAGTACCATCAGAATGGGGATTGCTGTCATCCATTTTCAGGTAAAGGGAAAGGTGGTCCCTGCCACCATCATTCTTTTTTCCATTGGGATAGAAAACCAATTTCCTGCCATAAACAAAAATAATTAATAAATTAAACTTATAAAAACTAATTAACAAATGTAATATAATACATTTATTTTTATTTCTACAAGCAATGCAAAGGCTGGAGGCATGCTTGCATGGATGGGCGTACCAATTGTAACCCCCGGATTTGAAAACACCAGATTCAAAACTTTCAACCGTTGATTCGGATAGCAGCTTGAATGACTCTATTTTCAGTGAGTAGTCAGCTGGAGGAAGACTTCTTTTCTCCCTTAATATTGCTAAAATTCACATGAAGATATATATATATATGTGAGAACACTGTACGTAGCAATGACTATAATTAATGCGATGATAATTTAAATGATACAAACTAAGATTATTCGAAAAACAGTAATTAGCACAAAACGTACCGTTGTCGCCCATGGTAGAATTTCCAAAAGGTGAAAGGATTTGATGAACTCAAAAGGCAGGCAGGAAATTTGTGAAATTAGCTTTTGATGGATATTCCTGGATTAGCTACCACAAGCTATATATAGGCAGATTCTAAGATTTAACAAAGTCTGGAGAAAGCGAAGCAAGTCTTTCTTTATTAACAAATTCCCCTAACACAGGTGTGATCATGTTTAAGTCATCCTAAATCCACTTGCAAATTATGGAATTCCAACAAGTTCAATTAATCTAATAAAAAAATTGCTTCATTATTGACATTCATTTATAATTGGTTGGTTGATGTATTTGAATACGGTAAATGCGTATTTACTTCTTATTTTAATCAATCAAATCAACTCAACCCAATCCAACCCGATAATTTAATAATTGAATTTGTTTGGGTTCAACATATTTATTTGGTTAGGTTGGTTGATTTTTTATCAACTCAGGCAGTAGCAGGTTGAGTTGAGTTTTCATATATCTAATCCAGCCGAATCCATGCCCAACCCTAACAATATAGCTGAATATTTTCGGTAACGTAAACTAGGGTTTATGAGAAGTGATATTCTCGAAGGCATTTGTCAGGACCATACGTGGGATAACATCGCTTACGTGCCAATAGGTCAGAACCTATTGGCTCGAAGCTCTCTAGGATCGGTTCTACGTTAACTCTTGCATCACGAGGCCTATTTTTATGGACATAAGTTCCCACAAGTCACCTACCTAGTTAAGGGTTCAATGTAATTTTGGCCTTACTTTAATGAATTCGTGCCTTTCAAACTATAACCTATAGTAATTGTCCTGAATAGCTGTTTTGTCCACTAAGTATTATGTACCTTTGGGACGTGTAAATCGGCGGACCAAGCACCGGATCGACTGTCGTTTTTAGGCAGCAATATTTAGCCCCTTGATCATATGTAATGTGTGAACTGGATAACGTAAAGCATATCTTTCTTTATTAACAAATCCCAAAAGTCTATGATTAAGTTAAGGTCATTCTCAATCAAATTAATTACCATATGGAATATCAACAAGTTCAGGTCTTTCTTTAACTTTTTTTGTTAGGTAAGGTCATTATAATAAATTTACTCTTTAAAACGAAGACTTGATTTGAGTTCTATGCGATTAGATAAAACTAATTTAATAGATTGGAATCATAGAACTTCAAGCCTTGTTTGACTTAATAACTTTCAAATCCCTATGGTTTAATTATGTTTTCTCAATGAAGGAAATAATTTAGTTTGCCCGTTTAATAAAATGAGACACCGATAGAGTTTTTTCTTTTTGTTGGTCATTCTAGATCAAGTAGCCAATTATGTAGTTTCAACAAGTTTTATTAATCTAATGAAAAAAAAAGAAGATGTTTTAGTAATGACAATCACATAACATTAAAAAAAGACTAGCATGCCAATATTAATAATAAATTTCATTCTTTAATAATTTTTGTTAGGTCAAGACGAAGGTCTTAATAATAAATGAGTAGATGTTAATCTGCTGCCTTTATTCATCTTTGGACTCTTAATACTAGATGAACGTTCAAATTCCTAATCCTGCAATACTAGATGAACTTTGAAGAAAATTAATCTGCTGTCATTATTCATCTTTGAACTCTGAATTTATACAAAGACTCTAACAGAAAACGACAAAGTCACAGCTAAAACAAAGCAACAAGTGCTCACTTAGTGGACACTTCTACAAGTAAATAAAAACTAAAGATTTATTTTGACTATAACAACAACTACCCCTAACCAATAGGACTCCGTAGCAGCTGCGTGAAAGTTTCAGATGTTGACATCAAAGAGGACTACTATAGCACAAACCGTAATTAAAGCCAATAGAGTCATTAGCTATATTAGTAATAAATATCATATTGTAGTTTTTTTTTTTTTTTGGTTAAGTAATGTCATTATATATAATAAATTTAGCCTGTATTAGCCAATATTAATAAATTTCATTCTTTAATAATTTCAATTAGGGCTCGTAATAAAACTTTAATTAAGGAAAGTCAATGTAAATTAAGCCTATGCTAGTCAATAGTGTCGATTAATCTGCTAAGATAAATAGAATAAGAAGAATCGAACTTGTCAAAATTAATCATTTTAGAATTTTATTTATTTATTTTTCTCCCTAAGATAGTGGACAGGATTCAAGGGGTTTTGATTTCTCAGGATTTGAGTCGTAAGATTAGGGTTATGATTTATAAAATTGTGATTTAATGAAGGGTTTGATTTTGTAAGCATAGGATTTTTGAAAAATACTTCTCTGTTTTTTAATTTTGGTTTCTATTTCTGTTATAATTTTATTACTTGATGGTGTAAATTCAAGGACAACATTGTCATTTTGCTAATATTCTATTAAAGTTACTAACGGCGTTAAGTTGGAGGTAGAAAAGTTTTCGAAAAATGGCGAAACTCAGGGTAGACTGTAGATAATTTTTTCTAAATCAAAAAAGAAAAGAAACATTTAATTAGAGGACATACGTACCATGAACCTTATGTCAATGCCCCACCGAAATGGGCTAAGACAAAGAAGACAGAAGACAAAGGAGGAAGAAGAAAAAGAAGAAAGAGGAAGAAAATTAGGTGCGGGGCCGAAAATGAAGAAGGAAAAAAATATTAATAAAATAAAATATTATTAAAATAAAAGATGAATAGTAGCATAGAGGGCCTCTCCCCCATTTGTTTCATCGAAAAAAATAATTTTCTCTTCTTCTTCAGATCAAGTTTAAGAGAAGAATAAGTGAGTGAGAGATTGGGTGTATTGGTTTTTGGATAGTGAGTTAAAATATTACAAGACTTGTAATCCTCATACCACTAGTAAAATATTTTCTTTCTGTCTTCGTCCGTGGACGTAGGCTAAAAGCCGAACCACGTAATTTCTGGTGTTCATGTGTGATTTTATTTTCTCAATTTCACTTTAGCTGTGCGTCTGCTTCACCTATCAATTTCCTAACAGTGGTATTAGAGCTATTGGTTGTATTTTTTGGAGTCGGGTACTGTTCACGTATACGGTACTATTCACGTATACGGTACTGTTCACGTATACGGTACTGTTCATGTGAAACGGTGGGAGTGATCCAAAATTTTACTGATGCAGTGAGGAATAGTGGTGTGAGTAGTGCAACTGTGTAGTTTTGTACATGTCTAGGAAAGTTCTGTTACAAAAGCGATAAGAGCCTAAGAGTCTGGGTTTTAAATGGGACCGTTGTGACCCCTCCAGTCTTTTCTGGGAACTTTCCTGGTGTGCATTCTCACATACACTAGTTTGTGTGTAGTATTTAACAACAAAATAGTAGCAAAATATGAAATTAAGAAGTTCTACCGGAATAATTTCTCGTTGTGGAAAATGAAGATGAGGGCAGTTTTGAGGAAAAATAATTGCTTGGCAGCAATTGGAGAAAGGCCTATAGAGATAACTGATGATGATAAGTGGAATGAGATGGACGGCAACGCCATTACTGATATACACTTGTCACTTGCAGATGGGGTGTTATCTAGTGTGGCAGAGAAAAAGACAGCAAAGGAAATCTAGGATATTCTCACAAAATTGTACGAAGTTAAGTCACTGCACAATAAAATCTTCTTAAAGAGGAGACTTTATACTGTTCGAATGGCAGAATCTACTTCGGTGACTGACCATATCAACACTTTGAAGACTCTATTTTCACAACTCACAACGTTGGGTCATAATATAGAGGAAAATGAACGTACACAGCTTCTACTTCAAAGTCTACCAGATTCATATGATCAACTCATCATCAATCTGACAAACAACAATCATGCGGACAGTCTAGTTTTCGATGATGTTGCAGCCTCCATATTAAACGAGGAGAGCAGGCGGAAAAGTAAAGAAGATAGACAAGCAAGTTCGCAAGTGGGATTGCTCGGTGGCGAGAGGAGATCAGCAGGCGTGGCCCCAGTGGGAGTCACAATCATGGTAGATCAAAATTCAGAAGTAAGAAGAATGTTAAATGTTACAACTGTAGCAAGAATGGACACGCCAAAAAAGAGTGTTGGAGTAACCAGAAGAGAAGAGAGGGCAAAGAACCTGAGTCATCAAATGCTCAGGAGTGTGTAGCAAGTACCTCGGATGATGGTGAAATTCTCTACAGCGAGGCAACAACAGTTTCAAAAGGTAGAAAATGGCTATTTGACGTCTAGCTCATAGACTTAGGAGCTACCTGGCACATGACCTCTCGGAGAGAATGGTTCCACACATATAAACATATCTCAGGAGGATCTGTATATATAGGAGATGATCATGCCTTGGAGATCGCTGGTATTAGTACTATCAAAATCAAAATGTTTAATGGTACAGTTCGCACAATTGGGGAGGTACAACATGTCAAAGGTCTGAAGAAAAATCTATTGTCTTTGGGACAAATAGATAGTCATAGGTGCAAAACTCATGTTGAAAATGGGATCATAAAGATAGTCAAAGGTGTGCTTGTATTGATGAAGGCAAAAAAGATCGATGCTAATCTGTTAATACTTAAAGGAGAAACAATACAAAAAGCTGATGCGTGTGTCGCGTCAAATGGAGAAGAATCAACGATGATGTGACATCTCAAACTTAGCCATATGTCAGAACAAGGTTTGAAGATTCTCTCTGAGCGAAAATTACTTCCAGGGCTCAAATCAGTAAGTTTACCATTTTGCGAGCATTGTATTACAAGTAAGCAAAATATATTAAAGTTTAGTAGATCTGTTGCTAGAATAAATACATTCTAGACTTAGTTCATTCTGATGTTTGGGAATCGCCGGATATTTCCATGGGAGGTGCAAAGTACTTGGTGACTTTCATTGATGATTATTCTAGGAGATGTTGGGTGTGTCCAATTAAGAAAAAGTCAGATGTATTTTCAGTGTTTAAAGAATACAAAGCATGGGTAGAACTTGAATCTGGTAAAAGGATTAAGGGCTTGAGGACAGATAATGGTGGAGAGTTCTGAGACGGAGTTTCTTACTTTTTATAAGCAAGAAGGTATTCAAAGACAATTCATGGTGGCATACACTCCTCATTAAAATGGAATGGCAGAGCGGATGAACAAAACTCTTACATTAAGAATAAGAGCGATGTTGAGGACTGCTGCTCTACCCAATTCATTCTAGGCAGAAGCAGCTAAAACTGCCTGCTATATAGTAAATCTGTCGCCATCCACAGCAATTTGGCTGAAGACAACGATGGAGATGTGGACAGGAAAGCCAGCAGATTACTCTCACCTACATGTATTTGGGTGTCCTGTATACGTGATGTACAATGCCCAAGAAAGAATAAAGTTGGATCCAAAATCTAGAAGATGTATCTTCTTAGGATATGCTGATGGAGTAAAGGGGTATCGTCTGTAGGACCCCACTGCCCACAAGATTGTCATCAGTAGAGATGTTATCTTTGTAGAAGATCAACTGCAAAGGAAAGATGGGGATAGTAGCACTACAAAAGAAAAGTCAGAGACTGTGCCAATTTATGTGGAAAAGAATCTAGAAGATTCAGATTCTTTTGAAGCAGCACCAGGGCACGAGGAACAAGAACCAATCGAGTCCGAGGCTCTAGAAATTTGACGGTCAACTCGTGAGAGACGACTGCCAGTGTGGCACTCGGATTATGTCACAGAGATTAATATTGCATACTGTCTTTTAACGAAAGATGAAGAACCATCAACTCTCCATGAAGCTTTAAACAGCTCAAGATGTTGCTTTATGGATGTAACAATACAGGAAGAAATTGAGGCTCTACACAAGAATAAGACATAGGAACTTGTACCACTACCACACGGAAGAAAAGTCATTAGTAACAAATGGGTCTACAAGATTAAACGTGATAGCAATGACCAAGTGGAGCAGTATCGTGCAAGATTGGCGGTAAAAGGAAATGCTTAGAAAGAAGGTATTGACTTCAACGAAATATTTTCTCCGGTGGTTCGACTTACGACAGTCAGAATAATCTTGGAGATGTGTGCTACATTTGATCTACATCTAGAGCAGTTAGATGTGAAAACTGCATTTCTTCATGGAGAACTTGAAGAAGAAATTTATATGCTCCAACCAGAAGGTTTTGCTGAAAATGGAAAGGAGAACTTGGTTTGCAGGTTGAACAAATCTCTATACGGTCTTAAACAGGCGCCAAGATATTGGTATAAGAGATTTGATTCCTTCATCATGAGCCTTGGTTATAACAGACTCAGTTCAAACCATTATGCATATTATAAGAGATTTGAAGAAAATGATTTTATCATTTTGTTATTGTATGTGGATGACATGTTGGTAGTAGGCCCCAACAAAGATTGAGTTTAAGAATTGAAGGCACAATTGGCTAGGGAGTTCGAAATGAAGGACTTGGGACCAATAAACAAGATTCTAGGGATGCAAATCCACCGAGACAGAAATAACAAGAAGATTTGGCTTTCACAGAAGAACTACTTGAAGAAAATCTTGCGGCGCTTCAACATGCAAGATTGTAAGTCAATTTCTACCCCACTTCTTGTTAATTTCAAATTATCCTTAAGTATGTGTCCTAGCAATGAAGCAGAAAGGAAAGAAATGACTCGAGTGCCGTATGCATCAGCAGTGGAAAGTTTAATATTCGCTATGATTTGTACAAGACCAGACATTGCACAAGCAGTGGGAGCAGTCAGTCGATACATGGAAAATCCTGGTGTAGAGCATTGGATAGCTGTGAAGAAGATTCTAAGATACATAAGAGAAACCTCAGATGTTGCATTATGTTACGGAGGATTAGAGTTTATTGTCAGGGATTACGTGGATTCAAATTTTACACGAGACATTGATAAAAGGAAATCCACTACTGGCTATATGTTTACAATTGCGGAGCAGCTGTAAGCTAGGTTTCAAAATTACAGACTATTGTGTCTCTATCTACAATGGAAGTAGAATATATGGCGGCTACACAAGCTTGCAAGGAAGGTTTTTTGAATACAAAGGTTATTGGAGGAGCTCAGGTACAAACAACAGAAAATTCGTGTGTTTTGTGATAGTCAGAGTGCCTTGCACATTGCAAGGAATCCAGCTTTTCATTCCACGACAAAGCACATAGGAGTTTAGTATCACTTCGTTCGAGAAGTAGTAAAAGATGGAAGTGTGGATTTGCAGAAAATCCATACTAAGGATAACCTAGAAGATGTTTTGACCAAGCTGATAAATGCTGCACATTGCAAGGAATCCAGCTTTTCATTCCGCGACAAAGCACATAGGAGTTTAGTATCACTTCGTTCGAGAAGTAGTAGAAGATGGAAGTGTGGATTTGCAGAAAATCCATACTAAGGATAACCTAGAAGATGTTTTGACCAAGCTGATAAATGCTGACAAGTTTATCTGGAGTAGATCCTCTTGTGGCCTAGCAGAGACATAAGCGGCATAATAATGGTAAAACAGAAAGGATAGTGTAGAGATTGATTGATTCCCAATCTAATCTCCAAGTAGGAGAATGTCAATGCCCCACCGAAAAGGGCAAAGACAAAGAAGAAAGAAGACAAATGAGGAAGAAGAAAAAAAAGAAAGAGAAGAAGAAAAAGAAGAAAAAGAAGAAGAAAAAGAAGAAAGACGAAGAAAATTAGGTGCCAGGCCGAAAATGAAGAAGAAAAAAATATATTAATAAAATTAAAATAAAAGATGAATAGTAGTCATTTTATGGCTATAAATAGAGGGCCTCTCCCTCATGTTTCATCGAAAAAAATAATTTTCTCTTCTTCTTCAGATCAATTTTAAGAGAAGAATAAGTGAGTGAGAGATTGGGTGTATTGGGTTTTGGGTAGTGAGTCAAAATATTACAAATACTTGTAATCCTCATATCACTAGTAAAATAGTTTCCTTCTGTTTTTGCCCATGAACGTATGCTAAAAGCCGAGCCACGTAATTTCTGGTGTCCTGTGTGATTATTATGTCTCATTATTTTCTCAATTTCACTTTAGTTGTGTGTCTGCTTCACCCATTAATTTTCTAACACCTTACCCCTCATCAAATGCAAATACAGTAGGTCACAAAGAACATAGACGTCATTTTTCCCTATACCTGAAAATAGATGAAAGCAATTCTTACTTTAATGCTGCCTGAAGTGTTAATGTCTACTACAGATTGTTTGTGTATGATAAGATTAGGAAGGATATTTGGTAGTCCAAGATGCTAAATCTCCAGTGAGGACCTATGATCAGCAGACAAGTGAATAGGGCTTCGGTAAATTTCTTACCCTAGCAGAATTTAATCAACATTTAAAAGGGTACTTTCTTAATGATACATGTACATTGGTGCTGAGGTTCATGTTATTAAACCTACCCACACTGAGGGAACTCTTTCCAAGGAGGACTCGCTTGCTGTTTTTAGAGAAAGAGGAATTGATCGTGGCTGCAACCAATTCGTTAATTGCTTAATCACTGCTTTCATCAAATCAATTAAAACTCTTATTATCGATCGTGTACCCTTTTTAGGTCTCCCACTGGATTTGGAATAAAGTCTTTGTTTCATCGCTGGTTCCTCTTCGTATCTGCATTTTCATTGTTATTTTGGAATGAAGGTTTAGCTTCAGAATTCAAGATGTTGTCGCTCTTTCTGTTTTTGGCTTGTTGCATTTTGTTATTACGAGGGGTAAGGCTGGTAAAAAGTTTAAGATTGAGTGTAATTGTCTCTTTTTAATCAATAAATAAATTTTTTTGCTTATTTCCACGGTTCCACCAATGTGGTTGACCAAGAAAAAAAGTTTTATTTTGTAACTTCCTAATGTGACACCTATACCAAGCTAACATATTTTATTTTAGAAAGAGCGGGGATATTTTCACCTTTCTTATTGTGTAGACTCATTTCTTGGAAAATATGTACAATATGTTTTCATTATTTTTAATAAATACAAATTAGTAAAAAATTAGTGCATTTAATTAATTAATGCTTCTTGCAATTTTTCCTTACTTTGGTTTCTCTGAGCAATTTGTACCATTAAGGTTGCTTTAACATAAATTTCATTTGACTATTTTATCCTTACGACATAAAAGGGTAATTATTAGCCATCCATTCTAAATTTACATTTTGTTCAAAAATACCATAAAAGTTAGAATTTGTTCAATCATCCGTCCTAAGTTTGTAATTTCTATCAACCATCCAAAAAAAAAAAAATCACCTTTACAAAATGACCACCATTGTCATTTTTGTTTTTTTTCTGTTTGATCATTTTGTACGGGTAATTTTGTCTCTTTGCTTCTATTATATCATTTTGTTTCTATTTTACTATGTTGATACAATTTGTAAACTTAGGGTGAAACTAAAATCAAATAAATTAAACCTTTTTTAGTATTTTTGAATGTAAAGTAAACTTAAGGTGGGTGGTTGATAATTTTCTCGACATAAAATCACCAAATTAATCGACCTTGGAATATTCATTAATTCTTGTATACAATAATTTAGGTATTTAATCTTGTGATCAATAATCTAATGTTTTTGTATGAGATCTAATAGTTTTCAATATCGTATATGTAAATTTCAAGAATTTGATACCCAACAATTGACATGAGTATCATGCCTTAAAGACATTATGTTTGGTTGATTTAAAAATTAACAATCATAGTGATAAATTAGTATTGATACATCATTTAGAAATAATAAATTTTGTATAAAATAAAAAAAATTGAAGATAAAGTAAAGTTTTGGTGCATTTACCTTATTAAGGTAGAATGATAAATTTAAACTTAGGGTAAAAAGCAAACTTTAGCAGTCAAATATAATAAAATATGTAAGTTAGAAAAATATAAATTAAGATAAATTTAATTAATTAGTTCTAAAAATTCTTCTTTATTTGACTTTTTTTAAAAAATAATGTGATCTTTATGTAATTACTTTCTAAAAGTGGGGTAGCTTTACAAAAATTTGGGGGTGAAAATATTATCGACCTTTTAGAAGGAAGTAGGGGAATACTTTTTAGAAGAAACTTACAAAATAAATCACCACACTCTTTTAAAGTTTCTAGTATAAGCTTATTATTTTAATAAAAGAATTAAATCATATTTTTCCATAAACAATAATATAAAAATCATAAATCTAACATATTACCACAAAAAAAGTTCAATTTAAAATTAAAGTCTGGGAATAAAGACTGGAAAGGATTTATGACATCATAAATAGACTTTTACAATGTTTTAAACTATTTATAGCACCGTATCATTTTGGATCTGAAGCTAACACTTATCACCACTTCAAATCACTTAATTTCTATTACACACACAGAGAGATACACACAAGCGCGCACGCGCGCACACACACACATATTATAGTAAGAATTTTATTATTTTTTTATAACTATTATTAATTTCCTTATTTTTTAATGAGTTGAATTTTTTTCAATAAAATTAAATTTGTATGCTTTAAAAAAAATTTCTGGAAAATTTATCAAATTTTCTGGAAAATTTCTCTAAAAAAAAAAATAAACTTATGTCCATTTTAGTCATTGTACATAAAACAAACACTTTAGTAATAAAATTTACTAAATGAAAATATTTTACTTTTGAAACTCACGACAATCACAACAACATAGTTTATTGAATACTTAGCTGCATGTTTGTTTAGTGGTTTATTTCATACGCATAATAAAAGTAATTTATTTCATCAGTTGCAACAATCTTCAATTGGACCGAAATCTTTCCATAAATTACGAGTTATAACAATCCCAAATTAGTCGAAATCTTTCTATCAACAGAAAATTTGTGAAACATTTTAAGTAATTTTTATACTACTGTTAAGAGGCCTTGTAAAAGGAATGGGCTAAGGCCTCAAATGCCCTTTAGCTGGCCGGGGAATGTTCTTTCCTCCTTAATTTTTTTATTGATCCCATTGCAGGATACATTGACTTTGTAATCTGCTCATATAACGGCATCGTCATTAGATGTGCTCCATGCTAAAGCACGTTATATTCAAAATGTTATATGGACCACCTATGTTATAGCCTTCTTTTATTTTTAAGTTAAATCCATTTGTAATCTTTGTTTATTTATTTTATTGACAATTGGATTTTTGAATGGATTGTATAAGTTACGTGTTCATGCCATGAAAAATTATTCAAGAAAAAAATTGCAGGAAGTCTGTAGAGAGAGGCGACCTATATATATATATACACACACGCACTCATTTTTGCCTTGATTACTTCAACTGAAGTCTTTATTTAATCATATGTTCCTCTATGATCTATAATTATTTGTATTTTCAATTCCAGTTTCAAACATAATGGAGTGCTCAAGATGTTGCTAATTTGTGTTTTTGGCTTTATGCATAGTGTTACTTTGGGTACGGCCGGTTACGACCCCTTCATTGAGTGAAATTTCCTTTTTCAATTAGTAAAAGACTAAATAAATTGTTGCTCTATGTACATATATATGCACAAAATAAAATGCGAATTTAACGTGTTACGTATCGTTAATCATTTTATAATGTTGAAAATCATTTTGTTGGATTGCAAAATATTGATTTGAAAAAATTCTTTGAAGAATATAAATCTTGTTATATTTATTAATGAAATTTACAGAGTTATTGATACAAATGAAGACTAACTAGCCATTGCAAGGCTTAATAACATCAAAGGAGAATAAGTGAATACTTCCTAAGCTACTGCACAATATCTTTATAAAATAAGAATGAAATATTCGTACATGATATTGGCATTTCAGTTTAAAATCGTGGTAAAGATATTCCTTGACAAATAACTTTGACTTGAGCAAGTTGTGTGAAGTGATAAACCCGTTGATTTGGCTGTTGATGACTTTCCTTTGGATAATTTCATCAGCTTACTTAACATCCCCCCTCAAGATGGCAAATGACATTTGATGAATGCCAAGCTTCTATCTGAAATCGCGGAACATGGCTTTTGACAGAGCCTTTGTGAAAATATCCACAACTTGTAATGGAGAAGGGACAAACTTTGTAACCAAGGCACCATCGGCAGCCTTTTCTCTAATAAAGTGATAATCTAATTGTAGGTGCTTCGTTCGAGCATGAAAAACTGGGTTAATAGTTATATGCAAGGCACTTAAATTATCACTTAATATTTGTGGAAGTTGAGCAAGATGAATGCCAATTACTCGGTAGGGATGTGCGGTCCATGTGAGTTCTGTTGCTGTGGATGCAAGGGCTTAGTACTCAGCTTCAGCCATGGATCTGGCGAATTTTGGTTGCCATTTTGAAGACCATGAGATGCAATTTGCTCCCGTGTAGACACTATAACCCTGATGCTTCTTCGATAGTCTTGATAGCCTCCCTAACTAGCATCACAAAAGGCAATAATATTGAAAGAGCTCTGCTAAAGAAATCTGATCCCTTATTCTAAGTTCCCTTAAAGTACTTGAGAATACATTTAACAGCACGTAAATTAGCCTCGTGGGTGTTAGAGTGACATGCCTTACTAACTGCATGAACGATGTCTGGCCTTGTTAGAGTGACACATTGGAGCCCTCCAACTAATTCTATATTTAGTTGCATTGAGAGATTGTAGTTAGCAGGGCTGGCTTGTTATTTGATGGCCATAGGAGTTGACAAACTGGTGCTTTCCAGCATCTTTATTTTGGCCAGCAAGTCTTTTGTGTATTTTGTTTGAGAAACATAGATACAAAGATGAGAATCTCAACCCTGAAAAGGAATAGAGTTTGTCCCAAATACAGCAAACTCAGTGCTTAGTCCATGAATAAGTTGGTCAAGTAGAAAATTATTGTTGCCCGTCACCACTATATCATCAACATTACTTAACATTAAGATTAAGGAGTCATCATTATGAAATGTAAACAAGAAGAGTCAGCTCTACCGCATATGAAACCCAATTGAAGCAAGTAATGAGAAAGCCCGTCAAACTAAAGCACGGGGTGCTTGTTTAAGACCATAGACTTGTTAATGTTACACATAATTTTACACAGCATTCAATGTTCGTTGACGATTCTCAAAATATTGCTGATTAACCAAAATTTTATCGGATCTTCAATAAGATATATTAATTAAAAAAATGACAACCTTATTAATTATAGTCTTTTTTATTCAGTTTATCGGGAATTGTTGGATTGACTGTGTTAGGAAAGGCTTTAATTTATTTTCTTTGAACAAAATTAATTAGTCATTCCCGAATTGAAAGACTAGTCGTACGATTAATTAAATAAAATACAGTTCATTTTCACAATCATTTTCCTAAGCTGTTTGTCTTTTTTAAATGTTCGTGGACGATTCTCAAAATATTGCTAATTAAGTATAATTTTATCTTCCACAAGATATGTTCACTGATAACCTACGTTCCAAATGAACAAAAGAAAATCGACAATCTTATTAATTATGGTATTTTTTTATTCAATTTATCAGGAATTCTTGGATTGATTGTATCAGATAAGGCTTTAATTCTATTTCTTTTTAAAAAAAATTAATTAGTCATTGCCGAATTGAAAGGCTAGACGGGCTATTAATTAAACAAAGTACAAATCATTTTCAAAAGCATTTTCTAAGCAACTTGTCTTTATTTATGTTAGGAAATTGAGCTTCCTCCCAAGATCACTCTAAGCAATTTATCAAGCAACAAATTAATAAGAAAAATTAAATGGAGAATACATTAATCACACAATATAAGATTTACGTGGAAAACTCTAAATCTAGAGAAAAACCATAGTCGTTGTCAATAGACAACCTGAGAAAAATATTTACTATATGAAAAATTTATTACAATCACACTCTCATAAATAATTTTTTCTCACCCAAGCCCCAAATACATAATCCCGAGGAATATTCCTTAACAAAGCAAATCCGTAATACCCATATCGAGGAGCCAAATGCTCTTTCAATATAACTACATTTTTAAGAATATTTTGTCTCTCAATTTCTCACCAAAACTTGGATTGTTTCTCTGGGATTTTAGGGATGCCAAAGTAAAGAGGAGTACCCTCCTATTTATAGGCAAACGTATAGCACTGTTCAAACCACATTACTGTTCATACCGTATTACTATTCAAACAGCGTCATAGTTCATACTGCCTTACTATTCAAACCGCGTGGTCAAACAGCATATTGTTCAAACTGCGTGGTCAAACAGCATATTGTTCAAACTGCGTAGTCAACCCGTGTTACTGTTTATCTTCTTTTTTTTTAATCAATTTTTAACAATTTATATGTTCGCACGATTCTCAAAATATCGCTAATCAAACATAATTTTATCTTTGATAAGATATATTAGTTGCCAACCTTCTTTTTGAAAAAAATTAAAATTAACAACATTATTAATTATAATCTTCATTTAATCAATTTATTGGGTATTGCTGGATTGATTGTATTAGGCAAGGCTTTAATTTCGTTTCTTTGAACAAAATTAACTAGTCATTGTCGAATTGAAAGGCCAGTCCAATGATTAATTAAACAAAATATAAATCATTTTCAAAAGTATTTTCTAAGCTATTTGTCTTTATTTATGTGTTCGTTGACGATTCTCTAAATATTGCTGGTTAAACTTAATTTTACCTTTGATAAGATATAATGATAACCTTAATTTATAGTCTTTTTTATTTAATTCATCGGGAATTGTTGGATTGATTGTATTTAGGAAAGGAATTCTGCATGGAAGTTCACATCACAATCCACACAGCGGTAAAAAAAGGCCACGAAAGACTTGTCACTAAAAAATTATAATTGATAATACTTGAGGGAAAATCAGTTGAAAAAATATAAATATATTTTAGATATCTAGCAAAAATCAGATGGAAGAAAGCCGTAAGTTAAAATTGTTTTTTAATGTACTATAAGTAGAGGCATCTAAATGAAATTTTGCCTGTACGTAGAGATGAATTGCTGAATAATGATTCTATTATTATTGGTCCTGAAAATTCATTGTTTGAAATCGACCGAGAAAATAGATTTTGGCTCAAATTTATTTAGTTTGATTTCATTGTGTAAGGAAATAATCTCACATCAGCTGAAAATAAAATTTGAGGTAACTTTTGAGTAAGATTGTCTCACGTTTTTTTTTGTTTTCTCTTCCAAAATTAATTGCTCAATCTCTTCTTTCTTCTCTTCTTAGTTGAACTTTAACCCTAACTTGAGACGGAAAAAAATCGTGTCAACCTAGTCTATTTAATAATTGTGTCAAATTTATGACTCGTATTCATTCATTCATGCTGTGTTTGCATTAGATAATCGGGTTATGTCAAAATTTCCCAGCTCTAAGAAAACTTATCCGTTTGCTTGCTATGTGATTTTTATAATAAACTATTTGAAGGAGTAGCTGTCACTAGAAATGCGGTATACTCAAGTCATCACCACCATTGGGACAACCAAAAAATTGATGGACTAGAGAAGAAATACTTTAGAACAAGTCTTAATTCATTATATTTTACCTTAATTTCATTAGAACTGAGTGCGACAATAAATTAAATAAGGGAAATTGAAGTCCGATTTTGCAGGGAACAATTCTTTGTTCGGTACACGGTTTTGTTTCTGGTATTATCTAACATTTAATCATTCTCTGGTAAAATGCAAAAGCCTGCATCTTAGAATAGTTATATTGTTAGACATTGCCCTAACTGAAGTTTTTCGATTGACTCCTAAATATTGTATTTCAAACCGGTGTGGCCTACATTATATTACTGACAAATTTTTACCGTATTAATGCAATTTCCTAAGCGTCGGGAGCGGGAAAATAAACAAAAGGCAACGACCGGTATGTGCTATTAAATCTTTCTTTACAAATACTCAAAAACATAACTTCAAAGTATGATAAAATATCAGTCTTAGTGAATGACTTGAGGTAGGATTGCTATTAAGTCTTTCTTTATTAACAGACACCCAAAAACTAACAAGACACGAAAATGATTAAAGGTCATTCTTTATCCATAAGTTTAGATAGTAAGAATTAACAAATGACTTATGCTAAAAACTTTAAGGCCAGATATAATTAATATTGAAGTTGGCCTTATTTATCAATTAATCAATTTTTTTTTCGAAAAAAAAGTACGCAATGTTGAACGTGGATATTCAAGAATAATATGAATGGGTTGGTGGCGATAAATAAAAATTAAATATGACATTAGTGTCCAAATTGTATGCTAATGCCAATTAAATGGTTAAAGTAAGATAATAGCTACGTCAAGTACAGCTAGGTCACGTTCAATTAAGTCAGGTACATTCATGCATGTCAATAATTTTAATTTGTTGACAATTTTGTCTGATTTCATGTTATTCTTGAATGGGCTGGTGGCGATAAATAAAAAATTAAATATCACATTAGTGTCCAAATTGTATGCTAATGCCAATTAAATGGTTAAAGTAAGATTTTAGCTACGTCAGGTACAGCTAGGTCATGTTTAATTAAGTCAGGTACATTCATGCATGTCAATAATTTTAATTTGTTGACAATTTTCTCTGATTTCATGTTAACAAAATAAATGAATAAATCAATAATTAAACGTTTATCGACATAAGATTGAGATTTATAAGGAAATTAAAGACAGTTGCCCAAAACAAAATGAATAAACAAGGACTATAATTAAGGCGGTCAATATACATGCTTGAAGGTAGGGATGGCAATGGGCACCGCCCGCAGCGGGTTTGCCATTACCAAATCCAAACCTGCACAAAATTTAAATTACCAAACCCACCCGCAACCTGCAGCGGGTTTTTATTTTTTTAAGAAAACCCACCCGCAGCGGGTTTGGACAATTACCAAACCCGCAATAGTACCTAGTGGATTTTTTTATGGGTTTCTACATTTAAAATCATAAATATTTAATATATAAATTTATAATAGTAAACTCAAATTCTACATAACATACTCAATTTTATATTTAAACAATGTAAATTAAAAATTAAAATTTAACATCAATCCAACACAAATTCTTAAATTTAAGTATAAATTGTACAAATCCATTTAAAAAACACAAATTAAAGACGTGAACAAAAGAAAACAGACAAAAGTTGAACAAGAGAAAGAAAAAGATAATGAAGATCAAGAAGAAATTTGGATTCGCAAGGGTTAACAAGCAAAGGCGGCTCAAAGACAAAAACACAAAATGCAGCAATTTGCTTTAGCCTTTAGGTTAACTTTTTACCTTTAGAATAAAAATGGGCCAACTTTGCCGTGGGAATAAAAATGGGCCAACAGCAATAAATCGGGAAACCGATTGTGAGAACCGGAAAACCGGTTGCTCAATTGTGCTTCACTGCCCTTAACCGGACAGCCGGTTCATTTATCCGGAAAACCGAATTCAATATTCGTGCTTGCTGCCAAGAACCGAATAACCGGTAGTAAATCCGGAAAGCTGAGTTCAAGAGGCAGTCATTACATAGTTCCTACCCAAAACCGGAGAACCGGTTATGAAAACCGGTAAGCCGAATGCATGTTTTTTGGTTGCTGTCAAAAACCGGTTAACCGGTTATCAACCTGGTAAGCCGAATTCACAAATGCTAGCTACTGCCTTCAACCGGTTAGCCGGTTAGCTCCAGCCGGATGACCAAATTCGTGAAAGATAACTGCCCTTTTTGAAAATATTGTGGGTTTAGTGGATATCCATGCGGGTATCCACCGGGTATATGATTAATACCAAACCCACCCGCATCCATGTGCGGGTTTTAATTTATAATACTAAACCCGCCCGCAACGGGTAAAATTACCCGTAGCGGACGGGTTCTAACGGGTGGGTTTGGGCGGGTTTGCGGGTTTACGGGTAAAATTGCCATCCCTACTTGAAGGTACGATATATCTAATTACCAAATGCTTATCAAATGAGTAAACAAAGACCATGAGTAAGATCAATATATGTAATTATACAAAAGAAAATTGCTGACGATAATTACTTTTGAGCACTTCAACATCTATACATGATCGATGGACTGATTTAGAAAGGATACGAAGTATGAGATAACAAATAAACTGGAAAGGAAATAAGCAATACGAAAGCAAATAATAATTTCCTAATTATACATTTTCATACGGAAAATGGCCAGAGAAGGATTGTAGGATTGAAGGTCGTACACACACACAGAGACATAAATTATTATCCCAAATTCTATCTCAAATGCTATGACATTTGTTGAGTAGTTGGTAATTCTTTATAAGATGTAAGTGAATTAATTATATTATTTCACTAACCAATTGATGAATACCACATCTTTTTGATATTATTTTTTAGAATAAAAAATTGGGATATATAGCCTATATAAAATTAGAGTGATGCTATTGGCCCCCCCCCCCCCTCTATTTTTCTTATAAAAATGATCTTGTTATGCATTTATAGTGTTATCTCTCATATTCTAAATTGTATTAGATAGAAAATCTTATCTAATTAAATTGACATATGATTTATCTCTAACCTTTTTCTTCACTAAAAGCTCTTAAAGCTTACAATTTTCTTTTTTTAAGAAAAAGGTTAATTGTAAAAGAGTAAGAATTTGATGTAGATTAACTTTTTTCACTTAACAATTTCTTTTTGTAGGAAAGATAATTTTGTAAAAGTTTCATAAATTCCTAAGTTTATTAGAATTCTAGGGGATAACTAAGCCTTGTTTGTATTTTATACATATTTATTTTGAAATGGAATGTCACAAACTAAAAAAGCATAAAACTAAAACAAATAGAAAATTTTTAATAAATTTAAGCGCATGGGACACAAAATATTGGCTCGTTATCTGCAGTCATTGCTACAAAAAAGAAGCAACTTAAAGTGGGGGTGTAGGGATGGCAAAAGGCGAGCTTGGGCTGGGTTTTTTCAAGCCCACTTTAATTAAAGCATGCGGGCCTATGTTGGATCCATTGCATGGCTTGAGCTTTATTTATTTTTAAATTTTTTTAAATTATTAAAAATTTGAAATAAATTAATGATGAAACAAGTTATTATAATCATAGATAAATAAAAAAAATGAATATTTCAAAGTAAAATAATAAATCAAGCAAATGAAAGTTTATAAATTTAATTTTCTTTAATACTAGATTCTCTAATTCAAACAGTCTCTTAATTAATCAACACAAAAAAGAGAGCCTAGTATCATAATTTTAGCTTTTTTGAATCATAATTGATTTATAAATTAAGAATTTAAGTTTTTTTTTTATTTTTAAGTTACTTTTTAACTTTAATTAAATTATTCTAACTTATAAATTTACTTTTAAAAAAAAAAGCAACAGGCCCAGACTTTTTTTCTTGAGCCCTTGTCTAAGCCCTCATGTGTGAGGGCTGGGCCTAAGCCCGCAGGCCTGGGCCGGGTTGGCCCGAGCTTTTTTGACCACCTTGTGGGGGGTGGTTGATGAGAAAGACCTGAAAGGGGGTTCAAAGTCAAGAAGAAGACCATCTGACATGGGCCTATTGAGGAAACAAAAGACAAATATAAGCTAATGGAGGGGTGTTAATAGCACCACTCATAAAATTAATGTCAATGAATAATTACAAAATGATAGAAGTTAAGGCCATCAATGTAAACATAAATTGTTTGAGATAACAAAATAAAAGAAATAAAAATAATATTATTTATTTACTAATTTTTATATTCACACAATTAAAAATATTATTATATATGTGTTTATACATGTGTAAGTAAATTTCTTTCAACATTATGTTTATTTTAGTCAATTTTTTTCAACAGTGCAATCATTTTAGTCATTTGTATTTATTCATTGGTTTTGCAATAAGATTCATTAAACACATATAATCCCTTTTGAAACTCACAGCACTTAAAAAAAAAAATACTAAACATTGAACTGATTAACTTCATAGTTGATTAAACTAAAAGAAAGTCTTGGATGGCTTTTATATTTACTTTGGCTATAGGCCTAATTTGAAATAAAAATATTATAAGAACTACTTTGTGAAGAGTACATCTATTAACAATCAAATTGTATGTTATTATTATAATCAAGATGGTCATATAAAAATAGGTCTTGGGTGAAAAGAAATCGTATTATGGTATGAAATGCATTTAGGTTAAAAGAACCATTCTAACTCTCAAGGGCCCAAAACGTTTGAGTACCTAAGACTTGAGATTTTCTCCAGAGGCCTTGAAGAAGAAGAAAAATAAATAGTTCTTGGTGGCTATTCGCGTATATAGGAAGCTATGCATGGTTTTCAAGCTTCATCAAAATTGAAAAGCTGTGGAGATATTTTTTTGGAGACAATTCAAAGGAAAGATTATTGGAATCGGAAATGTCGGTAAAGTTTTCAACCTTAATTGAAAATGTATGTTTGGTTGAAAATTTGAAACACAATTTGATTAGTATTAGTCAATTGTGTGACAAAGGTTATAAAGTAGTTTTTAATAAGTCTAGATGTGTTATTGATTTATTTGGAACTTCAAGATATACTAGCTTGAGAGGCAAGTATTATGCCTTTGTAATTATTGATGATTTTTCAAGGTATACATATGTATTATTCTTAGCTAATAAGGATGATGCTCTTGATGCTTTTAAAGTGTTTTGTAAGAAAGTTCAAGATGAAAAAGGATACGGTATTTTATGCATTAGGAGTGATCATGGTGGAGAATTTGAAAATCATTCATTTGAAAATTTCTATAATGACTTTGGCATTGAGCATCAATTTTCATCACCTAGGACTCCACAACAAAATGGAGTTGTTGAGAGAAAGAATAGATCTATTTAAGAAATGACTAGGACTATGTTGAATGAGAATGCTTTACCAAAATATTTTTAGGCCGAAACTGTTAACACCGCTTGTTATGTTTTAAATCGTGTATTGATTAGACCTAATTTCAATAAAACTCCATATGAGCTTTGGAAAGATAGAAAACTCAATATTAGTTATTTCAAAATTTTTAGATGCAAATGTTTTATTTTGAACACAAAAGATAACTTTAGAAAATTTTATCCAAAATCCAATGTTGGTATCTTTCTTGGGTATTCAAACTTAAGCAAAGTTTATAAAATTTATAACAAAAGAACTCTAGTTGTGGAAGAATTTATGCATGTTACGTTTGATGAATCTAATCCCTCCTCTGTAGAAAAAGTTGTTGTTGATAATAATACAGATGAAGAACTACAAGAAGAGTTATCAAAGGATAACCAAAAGGATGTATCACATGGAAATCAAGAGGAGCGATATGAAGAAACAAATGCAGAACAAAATCAAGGTATTTCTCAATCACTCCCAAAGGAGTGGAGGTATGTTTCTTCTCATCCTAAGGATGCAATTTTAGGAGATCCTTCACGTAGTATAACAACTAGATCCTCTTTTAAAAATACTTGTGAGCATGCTCCATTCATTTCTCAAATTGAACCGAAATCCTTTGCGGATGTGGAAAATGATGAATCTTGAATTATGACAATGCGAGAGGAGTTAAATCAATTTGAGAGAAATAATGTGTGGGAATTAGTACCTAAACCGGAACATCAATCTACTATAGGCACTAAATGGGTATTTAGAAATAAAATGAATGAATCCGGTGTGGTTGTAAGAAATAAAGCTAGACTAGCAGCTGAAAGTTACAACCAAGAAGAATGAATTGATTTTTATGAAACTTTTGCACCTATAGCTAGATTAGAATCCATAAGGATGCTCTTAGAATTTGCATGTCACAAAGATTTTATTTTATTTCAAATGGATGTCAAAAGTGCTTTCTTAAATGGTTATATTATGGAGGAAGTTTATGTGAAACAATCTCCTGGTTTTGAAAATGAAAAATTTCCAAATTATGTGTATAAGTTGTCTAAAGCATTATATGGATTAAAATAAGCACCTAGAGTATGGTATGATAGACTTAAAAATTTCTTGTTGGGTAATGATTTTTCGAGGGGTAAAGCGGATACTACTCTCTTTGTTAAACATAAGAACTAAGATATACTTGTTGTTCAAATATATTTTTTGATGATATTATCTTTGGTTCTACTAATGAGTCTTTGTGTAAGGAATTCTCCTCTTGTATGAGTAAGGAATTTGAAATGAGTATGATGGGAGAGTTGAAGTATTTCCTTAGACTGCAAATAAAACAAAATGATGAAGGAATCTTCATAAATCAAGCCAAGTATGTGAAAGATCTACTCAAAAGATTTAGCATGGATGACTCAAAAACCAAAATTACTCCAATGAGCACAATTAATTAAGCTTGACAAAGATGAGAAAGACAAAGAATTTGATATCAAAATGTATCGAGGTATGATCGGATCTTTACTTTACTTAACTGTAAGTATACCCGATATCATGTTTAGTGTATATTTGTGTGTAAGATTTCAATTATGTCCCAAGAAATCTCACTTGCTTGCTGTAAAATGAATTTTTCGTTATTTAAGTGGAACAATAGATCTTGGCCTTTGGTATCCTAGAGGAACTCATATAGATTTAACATGCTATTCAGATGCGGATTTTGCGGTTATAAAGTTGATAGAAAAGCACTAATGGAACTTGCAATATACTAGATCATTCACTTGTTTCATGGTTTAGAAAGAAACAAAATTCTGTTGCACTTTCAAGTACCGAGACTGAATATATAGCTGCAGGGAGTTGTTGTGCACAAGCTCTTTAGATGAAACAAATACTTAGAGACTACGGTATTAATCTTGAATAAATCCCTATTAAGTGTGATAACACTAGTGCTATAAATCTTTCAAAGAATCTCATTCAGCACTCTAGAACTAAGCATATAGAAATTCGACATCATTTTTGAAAGATCATGTTAAAAAGAGATATTGCATTAGAGTTTATTTCTAAGAAAAATAACTGATATTTTACAAAACCTCTTTGTGAAGATCAATTTTAAAAATTCGACATGAACTTGGGATAATAAAATTTTCGCATTAACATCTCTATTATTGAGCATATTAAATTGATTGATTTATGATTTGGTATCCATGAAATGCTTAAGCATGATGTACCAGTGGTATGTGCGTATGTTTGAATGCGTGTATGAATTAATTGTTTAGATACATATATGTTCATGAATTATGCAATAAAATGGCCTTAAAACGTCTTTGGATCAATAAAGTGATCTTGAAATGTAATATTTATTGGCCAAATACTGAAATAGATGTGCAAAATCATTAGTAGAAAACAAAATGCCATTATATCAATAAGCATTAACTTGTTTTGGGTAGAATCTAGGCAAGCATTACGGACCTTGTCGGTTCGCTATCTTGAATGACTCACAATTTGGGAGAAATTTTTGACAAGCATTCTAGAAACTATCGGTTTGCGATATCACGGATAACGACTCACTGTTTCAAAGAAAATTTTTGACAAGCTCTCTGGACGTTATCGGTTCACCGATATCCCATATAACAGCTTACCATTTGGAAGAAAAATTTTGTCATGCTTACTGGATGCTGTCGGTTCACCGATATCTCAGATAACGGCTTGCCGTTATCACGCGATAAGTGAACAATCCCTTTTTTCTTTTCATTTCCCTCGATACCTCTTTCTCTCTCTCTCTCTCTCTCTCTCTCCCTCTCAACCCGCGACAGTCACCTCATATTTCTCACAAATCCATTATTTTTCTTGCCATTTCTCACCAAATTGAACCATTACAAACAATCTTTATCCTTTTTCGAACTATTTTAACCGATCAAAACTCGGTTTTGCTTGAAAAATTAAAAACCCCAAATTGAAACCTTAGAACCACCTATTCTTGCTTATTTTGACGATTCTCTTGATTTTCCATCACATTTCAACTTCAAATCACTTTCTATATTCCTCAACTTGCTTTTCTTGTCTTTATTTCCTTGAAACCATCAATGGCTACACGACAAAAGGCGTGCGAACCAATGTGACTCAAGCAATCCCAGCCCTTTCAAACCTCCATCTCAGAACTTCGAAAGCCTCTATTTTCCCAATGCTCAAGTTGCTCAGAAATTCCACGACATGTTCATAGGAGAATAGGTAACTCTTTCATTCTTCACTGACATTACTAAATTCTCGAATATTACTATTTGTGGTAGCAATATCTCTTAAACGCTTAGTCATTGGAATGAGGCTTTAAGTATAAAAGAGCATGCTTATGAAAACCTTGTGCGTGTATTTTACTCCAACATAGATCTCTCCACTACCCGGTGAGTTGAAACTATTACTTCCGTAGGAGGAATCCGAATTGAGTTTGATAAGGTCGACTTATATAGTATTCTTGGAATTCATTATAGGGGGTTTAGATATTTATAATACTAGGAAAGAGCTTGAATTTAATGATTTCCGACACGTGGATGGTGTACGGAACATTTGTAGGCGTCGAGATCTTTTTGATGACCTCTGCTCTTTGTCCTTTCGGTCTCAACTTCATCCATTCAGTCTGCATACTTTATAGTATACTGACATGATCACACTTAGACAAGGTCCACGGTGATGAGGTCACTCGACTTAATGTTGGGTTATTAAATTTTCTTATCCATGCAGCATGTGAACCTCTCATATGCTATTTTATGCCATATGTTATCCACACCTACTGTGACCAATCGGTCTTTACCTTATGGTAGCATCATTTCTCGGATTTTGAGGTACTTTAATGTACCTCTCACTGAGCCTGTTTATGTCGAGTCTCGTAAACTAGGTAGAGATTATTTCTGCGATTAGTTTCTTGAGAAACATGGGATGTGAGTGAAGACATGCTCCTCTAAGAATGAGGAAACTTTGATTGTCCCAGATGATGACCAAATACTTAATGACGTTTATTCTGAGGATGAGTTAACTGATTTTTGACTTGGAGCTAGACCTTGTGCCTCTCGCCGAGCTACAGTATCCTCATCTCAAGAGATAGAGCCTTCCAAGCCAGCCAAGACATTCGAGCACCCTGAGGCACCGATGGGCTCGGATGATCGCATCCGGCTGACTCCTTGAGTGGATATACTATCTCGGCGGTTGAAATCGATTTTAAGTCTTTTTTAGCGATGGTTTCTAGACCGGCGGATGGGTACTTCTTTGGACGCGTATTCTGCGTCATCTTGGTTATGATCCTGGCAGTTCCTCTTCACCGCCTCCATCTTAGTTTTTCTACCCTTGTGCATTTCGCACAGACATTACTCTTTTTATTTCATATAGTTCTTTTGATACTATATGTTTGTTTATTGTACTTGTAATGCTATTATGATGTTTTGTTGGGATTTGAACTTTATTTGTGCGTGTGTTGATTTTTGATGATATGGTTGAGTTTTACTTTTGATGATGTTAGATTTGTTGGTTTGGAGGTTGGTTGATAATTTGGAATTTATAAGGGAGTGTTTTAACTCTTTTTGTTTATGAGGATGTGTTCATTTTTAAGTGAAAACTCTGACAAAATTTTTATGCGACATTAGTAAAATTTAAAATTCTCTCTTTAATTTTTAGCGTTAATTTCTTTTTTATGATGAAGAGGGAGATAAATTATATGATATTGATATTGTTGAATAGATTTTTTAAAAAATTATTTTTGTGTGGTTAAAAATTAATGGCCATATACTTAGGAGAGCACATATTTAGGGGGAGCAAAATTAAACAAATATTTTTTTCTTGAAAAGTTTGTCATCATCAAAAAGCGGAAGATTGTTAACATAAATATTTCTTTAATTTAATTTTGATGATAACAAACTTGATTAAAAGTGATTAATCTTTTAAAGCCAAAATATTTATTCATATACTTTTAAATCATTATTCTTATTTTATAAAAGTTTTATATTCAATGAAAAGTGATTTTATGATATTTTAAATTGAAAAATTTTGAGAATTTTGAAATTAGTAAATATTACTTCAAATTCTGAAAATTGACTTATTTGATAAGTTTCATAAAGTTTTGGAGTATAATATAATTTTATAAAGTTTTAGGGTGAAACTGTTATTTTACTAAATAGTTCCTTTATGTGATCATTGTAACAAACGGTTAACCGGCATCTCGGATAACGGCTAGCTGACATCGAGCAGAATCAGAGATTAGCCCTTGGACACAAACGGCTAACCGACATCTAGGATAACGGCTAGTCGACATCGAGCAAAATCAGGGATTAGCCTTTGGACACAAACAGCTAGTCGACATCTCGGATAACAGTGATCCAACATTTTTTAATTTCAGCCCAACGGTCATTTTGACCAGTCAAACGGTGATCCGAAATCTAGTTAACGGCAATCCGACATTGAGAGGATGATGCATGTAGTTTTCGGCTCAACTATAAATAAGCTCATTTGAATTCAAACAAAGGTTGATCACAACATTTCCATTGAGCATATATTCGAGTATACAATCTTCATAGAGCTTTAAAACACATTCTTACTTCATTTATTCACACATTAGGCATTGATTTGTAATCTTAATTGTTGTGTGAAAGAAAAACAATTTGTAATTTTTTGTTTTGAGTGATTATAAGTGTTGGGATACACTTGGGTTAAGAGATTAGGGATAATCTCTTGTTGTAAAGGTTTATTGATACCTTGAAAGTCAATTGTACGCATTTGAAACCTTGGAGACTTGCTTAGTGGAATCCTCAAGCCCGGAAAGCTTAGAGGCGTGGACGTAGGCGAGGTTGGCCGAACCACATAAAAATCTTCGTGTTTGAATCTCTCTTCCCTTATCTGTTTATATTGTAATTGTTTTGTTAGTTATTGCTTTAAATTTGTTTTAGATTTGCATTAAGTTTTACTTTGGAATTGAATATTTTGTAGAAATCCAATTCACCCCCCCTCTTGGGTTGCATGACTAGAATTACATAAAATTCTTCCTAATTACATCTTCATTCCATTTGTGCTCCTCATTAATAAGTAAGGAGACTATGCTATCCATAGGCAAAGTTGGTGCTGACAGAATCTTAAAGGTTGAGGGTCTAGGAAGCCATTTGCTGTTGTATACTTTAACTTGTTATCCACTTCCAACTCTACATCTCAAGCCCTCTGAATGACATGCCTACCCTAGAGTAAGCTCCTCCAAATAAATGATGGCTTGTAGCCTAGCTTTGCATTTAAGAAATTTGTTCTTCTAAAGTATTGAGCTTGTAGGACCTTTGCTGTCAAAGAGTCGAGATTGAAGTAGTTGCCACCCTTGTTTGGCTACTAATGCTTAGTTGAAGCTGGATAAGTCCCTGAATCACATTCTTCCCTTTCGTTTAGATTTACACATCCTCTCTCATTTAGCCCAGTGAATGATTCTTTGATTTTCTTTTGAGTTCCACTAAAATCGAGCTACTTTTTAATGTCAGCATATAGGCTTAATGGAATCCTAAACCCACTCAAAGCATAAGTAGGGACTACTTGAGCTATTGCTTTGATTAGAACTTTTTTCCCTCTACTCGAAAATAGTTTGCTCTGCCAATTGGAATTTTATTCAGTACTTTCAACTTGATGTCATTGAAGAAGCCATTTTTTTTCCTTCTCACCATAAGCGACAACCTCAAGTAATTCTCGTGTCTTGAAACAACACTAAACTGGAAAATGCTTTTGATTTCATCAATTTGCTTGGTTTGGGTGCTTTTACTGAAAAACATTGAGGATTTCTCATAGTTGAATATTTGACCTGAGGCAGTTGTATAGTTCTCAAACATTTGCACCAGTCTTGTACAATCTTAGGCCTTGGCCTTTGTAAAAATAATTTGTTATCCACAAAAAGTAAGTGAGTTATTGCCAAATTATTACTTAATTAGCATCTTAGCTTCTACTTACTGCAACAGATTTGAAAAGCCTTCTGCATAAAGAATAAAAAGTTAAGGAGACATGAGATAACCTTGTCTAAATCCCCTATGTGAGTGAATCATTCCTTTTGTTGTCCCATTAATAAGAACTAAAAATAATGCTGTTGAGATATATCACATCACCAACTCAATCCATTTAAGTGAAAAAAAAAGTTTCTTAATGACATATTCTAAAAAAGTCAACTCCATTATGTCGTATGCTTTACTAATATCAAGTTTTAAGGCTACTAAACTATTTTTCCTTCCCTTACATAGCCTTATCTTATGTAATCATTCATAACCTATGACTACATTATCGGTAATAAGTCTGCTAGGGATGAAAGCACTTTGTGTTGGAGAGATTATGCTATACAGCATATGCTTTAGTCTATTAGCTATGGTTTTTGTTATAATTCTATAAATCACATTACATAAACTAATAGGCCTGAAATCTATCTTTTTTCTAGGTTTCTCCACCGTTAGGATTAAGGCAATGTTTGTATGATTGAGGGAAGCGATATTACCTCCTTCATTGAGGATATGAAGGCAAGTTGTCAAGACTCCTTTGCTCATGATTGCCCATGCTTTGAAAGAAAAGCTGAGCTCATCTGGTCTGGGGCTTTAGTTGGACACATTTGGGACAAAGTTATTGTTATCTCCTCTTGATAAAAGGTCTGTCCAGCTCCTCATTCATTTCTCTTATTACCCCGATGTAAGCATGTCGGTAAAACATCTTCCATTTAAAGATGGGAAGGATTTGTTGTGGTGAACAACTGTGCAAAATAGTTGCAAAATATTCTTTCTACATCATAAGCTTCTTTTGTCCGGCTCTCATCTCCATCTAGAATTCCCTTTTTTTTTTTATGATATCTTGGGGTGAAAAATTTTGTGTTTTTGTCTCCCTCTCATAACCAATCTGCTTTAGATCTCTGTTTCCAGTACATCTCTTCGTCCAAAAGAAGTCTATCAGTCCGTTTCTCCAACCTTTTAATATAATCTCTATCTTTGTAGTGCTAATTTTGTTTTTTCACCTCCGTTAGCTCCTTTATTAACTTTTCTAGCTTCTGGCATCTAGCTCCCAACTCTTCTCTATATTCCAACATTGAAGTTGAGCCATTGAATCTTTTTTTGCTTTTTTAAACCATGCCACTGTTTTTTCACTATTCTGTCTTTTTTTTTTTCACTTCACACTTGCTTAATAATTTCCTTACATTTGTCCTAATGGCTCCATAGATCCTTATATTGTACCCGAGAAAAGGTTATTTTGTTATATCTTGCACCCCTGCCTTTCTCCACCACAGCCATCAAAATAGGGCTATGATCTGAAGTCCATGTCTCCAAAGTTTCGGCAACTGACTCAAAAAACATGTTACCCCATTCTTTATTTCCCAAGAAATGATCTAATCTTTCCTCAATCAGGCAGTGTCCATATATTTTGTTAGACCATGCAACATGATGTCTTTACATCCTAAATCCATAATGTTGCATTCTCTAATAGCTTCTCTAAACTGATGCATCATGCAAACTTCTTTATTATTTCCTCCTATTTTTTCAAAGGGCCATAGAATTCATTGAAATCACCAAAACACAGTCAGGGCAAATAAGGTAAGCAAGCTAGCCTTTTCAACGGTATCCACGTATGGTGTTTCTGGTTTATCTCTAGATGTCCGTGAATCTTTGTACACCTCCAATAGCTATCATTCTTGGCACAAACCACTGCATCAATATGATGCTTGCTCTAGGACTTAATATCTACCAACAACTTTGAGGTCCACATCAATGCTAATCCACCTCCTTTGCCTGTTCTGTTTACTTCAAACAATTATCAACTTTAACTTTTAACTTTTTTCTTGCATTTCCCCAGCTGTTTGTTTGGTTTCGCAGAAGAATGCCAACATAAGCCTATGCTTTTGGAGTAATTTTTAAGCTGCTCGAAACGTTGGGTTGCTCTTCAATCCCTTAACATTACAACTTATAATATTCATGGCCCTCGGCATGGTTGCTGTCCAACCTCCGCCGATATAAACATTAAATCTTCCAACTCCACCTCCTTTGTTTCATTGTCTTCTCGTTGTTTTGTTTCCATATGAGAATCATTACTTCCATTCGGCCACTTATTTTTTTTTTTAACTTTCAGGCTTGCCCAGCTTTCTCCACCAACTTCGCTCGCCAGTCTTGTCATTGTCTTAGGCCCATATTGCTTTTCGAACTTGTTTTCTTCATTTTTGTCTTCACCTCGAGCTTGGACTTTCCACTTTCTTCTTTTGGGCTTTATCCAGCCCATTTTCCTCTTTCTCATTTTCATTTCTTGCTTAACTGGACTTTTACTATTAAATTCTCGCTCTACTTTCCTGGCATCTTTTTTTTTTCTCCAAGGTCGTCAGTGTTTTTCATTTTTGAGTCTCGTGCTTTGTTCCTTCCTCTACTGCACTGGTTGCACTTACTTATTCTGGCTTAGGGATGGTAATGGGCACTTGTGATTCTTAATTCTGTAGCCGGCCGTAAAATTTAAATTACAAAATTAACCATGGCCATGACGGGTTTTATTTTTAAGAAAACCCATGGGTTTGAATGATCTCCATGATAGTGGGATTTTCTGAGTTCTACGTTTAAAATTATAAATATTTAATATATAAATTTATAATAGTTAACTCAATTTCTACATAACATACTCAATTTTATATTTAAACAATGTAAATTAAGAATTAAAATTCAACATCAATCCAACACAAATTCTTAAATTTAAGTATAAATTGTACAAATCCATTTAAAAAACACAAATTAAAGACGTGAACAAAAGAAAACAGACAAAAGTTGAACAAGAGAAAGAAAAAGATAATGAAGATCAAGAAGAAATTTGGATTCATGAGGTTAACAAGCAAGGCAGACAAAACACAAAATGCAGCAATTTGCTTTAGCCTTTAGGTTAACTTTTACCTTTAGAATAAAAATGGGCCAACTTTGCCGTGGGAATAAAAATGGGCCAGCAATAAATCGGAAGCAGGTGTGAGCCGAAACCGGTTGCTCAATTGTATCTTCTTGCCCGGATAGGTTCATTTATCCGACCGAATTCAATATTAGTGCTTGAACCGGGATAATAGGTAGTAAATTCGGCCAGGAGTTCGAGAGAGTCATTACATGGTTCACTTAGGAGGAACCAGGTTATGAAAAGCCGTGGCCAGAATGCATGTTTTTGGTTCTTTGTCAAAGGTTATAGGTTATCAAGCCAGAATTCACAAATCTTATTCTGCTTCAATGGGTTAGGTTATCTCGGCCGGATAATGGCCGATCGTGAAAGATAAATCTGCTTTTGAAAATATTGCGGGTTTAGTGGATATCCAATGTATCCGGGTATATGATTAAAAGCCGCGTGTATGCGGGTTTAATTTATAATCTAAGCCGCCAGCGGGTAAAATTACCGTGTGACGGTTAACGGGTGGGTTTGGGCGGGTTTGTGGGTTTACGGGTAAAATTGCCATCCCTATTCTGGCTCTTTCCCTTTGTTAATGTTGACTTCACTATCATCTTCAGCCTCTGACAGCTATCACTTTCACACTGTTATAAAAATAATCTTTACTAACACTTCTTAAAAAATGTTAGTAATGGTATACATTTAAACTAATTTTTTAATTTAACAAATATAAATTATAAATTACTGGTACTAAGATGTTAGAAACATAAAATTTAATAATTACTGATACTTTAGTATCAATGAAAAAAAAAATATAATTCTAATTATGCTTTTACTTAGACTCAAACTCAATATCTTCGAAGTTAAAATTTTTATTTCAAACTACGAACTACTAGTGCAAATATTTTCTTTGTTTCTTTAAACCGCATATAAATACCTACAAATCCTTTACCATAATTTAACATAAATTTTTTGATCTCCCTCCACCAAAATTTATTCCCTCACAAACAAACTAAAATCCAAATCCCTAAAATTCCAAGTGCCCAAATCCCTAACTCTCCTTAAGCGCTAACCGGCCGCAGCCCCTCTCTAAGGCCTTAACAGCCAGTGCAGCGGCAGCCCAGCAGGTCACGCCATACACTACAGTGGCTCGCTCACTTTCACTCTCTCTCTCTCAATGCACACGCAGCAGCAGCAGCCCCTCTTTCTCACGCTCGTTCAGTCGCTCTCACTTTCTCTGTCTCTGGTTACTTTCTCTGTCTCTGGTTACTTTCTCTGTCTCTTTCTGAATACACACACAATAGCAATAACCCCTCTCTCTCACGCTCGTTCACTCGCACTTACTTTCTCCGTGTCTGGTCACTTTCTTCGCCTCTCTCTAAATGCAAACACAGCAGCAGTAGCCCTTCTCTTACGCTCATTCAGTCGCTCTCGCTTTCTCCGTCTCTTGTCATTATCTCACCCTTTGGTCTCAACTGTTGCCGTCGCTGTCGCGTTCAACCGTTGCCATTGCGCCGGCCGTCTGAGACAGTGAGTTGAGATTCCACTTTTTAATTTTTTTCATTAATTTTTTACTTGAAAGAGATTACTTAAACACTCAAATTAATTGAGTTGTGAGTAATACTATAATAATTTAATTTGCCCCGCATCCCCTGCAGAAGGTAAGGAACTCTATTTTTAGGGTTCGTGTAATAGTTTCCTTCACTGAATCGCTTTAGTAATCATAAGGTTGGTTGTCTTAAGAAGGGCAACTTGGATCCTTTGGCATTTTTAGTGCTTTTGCCAAATCTATCTTTATTGCAGCCTACTTCTGCATGTGATTTAATGGCCAAGAATTTATCTCAAGGGCGAATCATATTATATTTTAATTCTCTGTTTGACCCTTTTAACTTTTGAATTTCAATATTATGTGTTTAGTGTTCTGTCAGCTATTTTATCAAATACACAGGCCTCTGGGCTTTAAACACTAGTGTTCAAAATTGCCATCTAGTTTTTATGGTATCTTTGAGCATGGGTTTTGCTTCATTTGCCTGAATGAAAGATCAGTTTTCATTGTCATAGATACAAAAAAAAGGGCTTTGTAATGGTACCTCAGGAGGTCAAAGCCAAGGCTTCCAAAAACAATGTTCCCATAATTTATGTGACTCAGTTTGGCTAAGTTAAGGTTTTGGGTAAGGGCCTTTTGCCTGAGAACTAACTGGTTGTAGTGAAGGCCAAGCTTGTTTCCAAAACAGCCAAGAACAAAATTAAAAAAGCTGGTGGGTCTGTCATGTTTACTGCTTAGGTTTATTGTTATTGCTTTTATAAATTTTTTTTTGATACTTTGGTTTCAACTTTTGAGTATTTGACTATATAGTTTTGGATGTTTATGTTATCATCAGAAACTTTTCGCTTTATATTAAGACCTGTTATTGATTAATAATAATAATAATATTTTGCAGAAAATGTTTTAATTTTTTCTTCCATTCGGCATTCGTAGTATTTATTTGATTTGATTTCTGTCATGGTGTGTTGATTATGCGGATGATAAAATACTACCTTGCTCCTTTACTTATGTTTAATTCTTTATGCTAGAAACATACCTCTAGTAGAGTTGTCATTTATCTACTTTATTGTTGTTAAATCTGTTATAAAATGTATAAGCAATCATTCATTTGAACTCTCTTTGTATGCTTAAAATCTGAATTCATGTATGAGGTGTTAGTGTCAATGCTATTGATTATTTCAGTAAGTAGTGCCAATTTATAATGACCTTGGTGCATTTCTATTCTGTTAGTAAGCTTTTGTCATTTAAGTTTTTTATTTGTTTAACAAATGTATAACTAGTTTCTACAAATTCACTTTGTGTATAATAAATGATTCAAAATCTTGACATAGAGGAAAGTGAAGTTTCTGAAGTAAATAGGGTACTTTACAAAAACTATGCCACATCAATGGCCAGTCTAAGATACAATATATATGTAAGTTTAAATGCACTATTATTCATATACATATCCTTGCCAAAAAAAAAAAACCAATAAAAGCAGTTTCATAAACTGATGTAAATGCTGTTATTATCGTTAATTTGCAGGTTATCTGTTATGACTTCGACAATGGTGACTATCATAAGTAAAATTATTTCCTTTCTAATTCATCTGAAAGTGCTAATTTGCAGGGCTGTTCCTACTACAGAACAGCAACAAGACAGCCCCTGTAGATTTCTAGTGGTTGTTTTCACTGCAAAACAACTCCTACAGATTTTCGGGGCTGTTTGTTGCTATTCTAAAGTCGAAAAAACTCTTATAATTTTTTAGGGCATTTTACAATGAAAATACTTTTAAAGATTGTTGAGGAAGGAGGGGAATGAGAGCAGTAGTTTTTTAGAAGGCTTGATGAGAGTTTGATAAATTTGACAAGTTTTACAAGATTAAAGTGAAAGAAGTTTATGCTAAGGCTGAAAGTTTGAGTGGGCAAATGGATGTTTTGATTGCAGATTTCTGTTGTTTGATTATAAAAAATAGGAAGGTTTTAATTAGATTGACTTAGATTTTTGTTTTCTGTGACTTGCAGTAGGTTATGCAACATGGCTTCTTCAGACGACTTAAGCTAAGGTTCTTTATTTCTATAACTTTTAGTATTATTGTAATATTATTTGTTATTGTTTTATTAGTTGTTGAGACATCCTTCAATTGCTCTGTTTAACTGCTCGCAATCAATTTGTTTTCCATAATCTATTTCCATACTAATTGATTTTATGTTGTTGTAGGTGGGAAAAAAATGAAGCTGCGGATAGATATTGAGTGATGTTATTGTGCTGCTTTCTAGTGGAAATTGAATTACTACTTTGTGGTTGTTGAAAACTTAATTTAGTACTTATATTTTTCTTTTCCAGATAGTGGTGTAGTTGAATTATGTGAATTTGAGTGATGTATTTAGAATGTTTATTATGTGAATTATATTGCAACATTTTATATATTTAATAGCTTTCTTTTGGTTGTAAAAAAAACACGAAAAGTATAATTAGAATAAAAAAATTTATTAACCAATCCTGCATAATATTACTAAATACTGACACTAAATATTTAAATTGACATGAATAATTTTTGATATTCTTGAGTTAAACATTGGTGATCTTATAGTCGCGTAAATCGCGACATGTAAATAGTATCGTAAAATATTAATCTTATTATCTCGTTATTTTGGTGATCTTATAGTGGCGTGAATTAGTGATCTAATCACTAACATTAATTTTTAGTATCGGTGTGTTACAACGGCATTCTTGGCTATTAATAAGTGTCGAGAAAAGTAATTACGATCTTAATTTAGTATCAATAAAGTCAATTTTGTAGCATTGTCAGATTCTATCTCCTCCTATCCTTGTATTTGATGGTCCTTTGTATTTGAATTTTCCGAGTCTGGGGTCCAAATTCTCCATCCGCTTTGAGGACTGTAATTTTGTAATTTTGTGGATTTGGAATAGGACTCACCCTGTGGATTTTTTTATTCACTTCTAGTGTTTTCTGATCAAGCATTCCTTCTGCCACTCTCTTCGCTGCCTCAATCTTTCTGTAGTGGTTTGGGCTTTAGTCCACGAACCATATGGCATATCTTCCTTGGACTGATTTTTATACGCTGCACACTCTTTGTATTGATGCCCAATACATCCATAACAATAGTAAAATTCTAGTAGCTTTTCACATTGGTTTGTTGTTGGAATCTGATCTTCCTCTTCTGGCGTTCTTCATGACTATCTTCTTGCATCTCGGTTTGCCCCTCTGCTTAGGCATCTTCCTATTTCTCCTTTGTCTGCAACATTATAACTTTTTGTTAATGGTTTCGTGACATCAACTAACACCCTAATCCTGATAATTTTCCCCATAACATCTCCACTAGCTTCTGTTTCCACTTCCTCAACTTTCCCAATTACTCCACCAATCTCCATTAATATTTTCTTGTCCATACACATAATGAGTATGTATTATAGTTGCACCTAGAATGATGTGTGTATGAATGATTGTTTGGACCTATCCCCAATACATCTAGGCTCTTTGAACACAATGAGAGCATTATTAAAATGCCATGGACCACTTGTTAACACGCGCCTTTTATCCATCTCTGTTCCAAACTTGAACATAAAAACATAGAAAATTATCCATCAACGACCTTTTTTTAAGGTTTTTTCAAAATTATACAATTCTTTTTTTTTTTTATCTTAATTCCACTTGAAGTAACATTATTTTGCTCTTTAAGGATACTTTGCCTTCTCCCTCTCCTGATACAGTGATTGCTCTGCATCGTTTGATTAGGTTTTCCGTATCCATAGCCACTTAGCATGAGCTAGTTTCAATTAAAGATTAATGAAGAACTGGATCCACCATCGACTTTTCTGATATTGGACTCTGGCTGCAAACTAAAAAGGACTGGTATTGACTGGCAAGAAAATTGGACAAATTTGCTAAAAGAAAAAAAAAAATTTAACCTAAGTTGCGGGTAGAGAAAAGAGTCATAAAGACCCTACCCATCTCCTATTCTAAGTTTTCAGAGAAAAACTTAGAAAGAAGAAAAATTAAATTAAATATCATTATTTTTTTTTAAAAACTCATTGTTTTTATTTGTGAAGAAGAAATTGGAAGAAGATAAGAAACCTGGAGACTGCCAGAATGTGGGACTTATATTAGGCGCGACAGGAATTTTCGGCAACAGCCTGGCTGAAATATTGCCCTGATGGGATACGCCTGGTGGCCCGTGGAAGGTCTATGAAGTGGCCCGACGCCCCAGGCCCGACTGGAATGCCAGTACATCCAATGCGACGTCTACGTGACGTGGGCCAGCCGTCCTACTGAAGTCGAGAACGATGTAACGTTTCATAACGTGCTCCGTTCTGTAATCCCAAACACACTGAATCTCTGCCACACCTGTCTTCAAACTAGAGGCAAATATTACCGGGGACCATTCGAGTGTATTGGTAAGATACCGTCTCACGATCCTCCTTTTACAGAGGATTTGCTGAGATTAAACGTGCCATTTTTTTGGAATATTTGGAAACATGAAGGCATTCCTTTGCTGTTTCATGGCAATAGAGATATTCGGGAAGGCTTCCACGAAGTTTCGGATGCAGAGTTGATTGCAGAGCAGCAAATTTGGGCTGCATTGGATCCAAATGCATGGAAAGAAGCCTTTAATTGCACAAATGGAGATGTTTTTGAGTGGAAGCATTTATGGAAACTGTTGGCTGACCAGTTTGGGACTCAGAATTGTGGGCTTGAAGATGGAAAAGGTAGTGAGAGAGTGAGACTGCAGGAAATTATGAAAGGTAAAGAAAGTGTGTGGGAGGAGATTTCTGTTTAGTCATATGCAGATATGGTGATGAATATTGGTGCGGGTTATTTAGTTAGCATGAACAAAAGTAAGGAGCACGCCTTCTTTGGTTTCAGGAATTCTAAGAATTCCTTCGTTACTTGGACTGGTAGGCTAAAAGGTCATAGGATTGTGCCTTGAGTAATTTTTTTTTTTTCAATTTTAATTTGGTGCCTTAGTTAAAACTTTCAATTAATAGTTCAAATTGTGATTGTTTGGCCAGAAGAAATGCAGCTTTTGTTTGTTCTTTGAAATGAAAAGTTTCGTTTCAGGCAGAAAAAAGATTAAAAAAAAAAGAAATTATTGTTAATGAGTTAAATAAAAACTGTACTGAATTTCGGGCTGATAAGCGTTCATTTTACATTTCTGTATGACATGCCTTCAAGTTATGAGCACCCACAAGACGTTCAAAGCCTAATCCTAGTCCAATGCTTCTTCAATTTGTTCGTCCGTCAAAACCAACTGATTCAAAGGACAAGAAAAGGAAAAAGGGGAAAGAAAAATTTGATTGTGAAAATATAACTGATTAAAATGACATTAAAATAAAGTTTATCGGTAGCGGATTCGCCGGCACATCCCGGTATAGAAAAAAAAATCAATTATGTTATTTAAATTTACAAATATGCCATTAATAATTAATTACAAGAGTACCGTTCAAACTAAAAAAACCTTAGCTAATTCGCGTTTCCTTCTCTTTCATCAACGACAGTGCTAATAGAAAAGGGTTAAAAAAAAAAATTGGTGGTCCCTTCACGATTCTTCATCTTTTTAATCTTTCAATTTCTTTGGCTTTATATCTTTCACTACCGGTATCCTTTTAGAACTTACATAAATTGATTATTTTTTGTGATGGATTTTACTAATTTTCTCTACATTTTATTTTACTGATTTCCTCTATATTTTATTTTGATACATTATTTTGGATATTTTATTGGCTGTCAACTTTTAGTGATTGGTTTTGCTGATTTGCTCTATAGTTTCTTTTGATTAAGTTTAAATTTTGATTGCCAACCATATATTCTAAATCAATGTTGTGTCCTCGAAGTTGTTTGGTAAAATCTAAGCAAATTGAATCAGTAACTGTTGTACAATATGTTGGCTCAAAAATTTGAGTTGGGTACATATTCTTGTTTTTTCTTTTTAATAACCATATATATTATTGTTTGAACAATTGCTAGAGAGCTTTTTAAGTAAATACTTATTGTTGCTATTTTATCACCAATAATATTTTTTTAAAATTGAAAAGATCATCAAGTTTTAATTGTTCATTTTAATTAAGCATGCTAATTTAGTTTGTAAATTTTAATTAATTTATTAATTCTTATATAATTTCATGATATTATAGGTTATCACGTCCCACAAATCTAAGCCAAGAAAAACTCTCCTTTCATTCTTTGCCAAAGTTGATAGTGGTCATTCATCTAATAAGACAAGTTCTCCATGCAATATTGATGCATTAAGTTCTTCTAGCACATCTTAAAGAGCCGAATTTGAGAAAGTTGATATTCCAACCACTATTAACACCTCTTATTTAGAATGTGATCTTGGATTACACATCTCAATTAAAACTTATCCGATTAACAAACGTGAACATGTGTGGATGGTGTACATAAATATGGGACCATTTTAACTTGAGCTATAAAAGCACCCATCAACTAAAAACGGCATTCAAAATCAATGATTTCGGATTTCTTGGTTCTTAAAATTTCCTTAGCTTAAGTATTCCATATCAAAGGACAAAGTATTTTGTTTCCCATGCTTTCTTCTTTAGGGTATATCAACTAAGTATGATGCATTTATTGTTGATGGTTGCCAAAATTCAAAGCATGTTTCTTGCAACAAAAATGTCCTTTGCACTACATGAAGGGACTCTGGTTCTTTTCACAATGCTGCCATGGTACAGTGAAGCAATTTAAAGGATCCATCTAGGCATATTGATAAAAGAATGAATGCACAATATTCACAACAATTTTAGAGAATAGATTTTGGCTAAAAACCTCAATAGTAGAAACCAAGAAGTAAGCAAAACAAGCTTGTGCTTTTAGAGCTCATGATGAGTTAGTTAATCACATAATTGTGGAAATTCTATTGAATTAATCAAGTTATTAGCAATAATTAATGAGGTTAATAAAGTTGTGTTAGAAAATACTTCTAAAAATTTTCAATATATAGCACCTGAGATTCAAAATGAGTTATTGAATATTCTTGCTAATAAAATGCGATACAAATCTATAGAGGAAATTAGGGATGCTAAATTTTGTATTCTTGTTGATGAAGCACTTGATTAATCTCATAAAGACCAAATGACTATTATTTTGAAATATGCTAATTATGATGGGTTTATTGGAGAATGTTTCTTTGAAGTTGTGAATATTGATGACATAGAGGCCTTGACTTTAATAATTAAGATATGTAACGCTCTTGCTCAATATAATCTTTTAGTTGGAAATTTAAGAAGTCAAGGGTACGATGGTGCAAAGTAATATGGTAGTAGAGTGGAACTTATTACAATCTTTGTTTCTTAAAGATTGCCCTGTGCCTATTATGTACATTGTTAGGCTCATTGACTACAACTTGTATTAGTTGTAGTAACTAGAGAAGTGCATAAGGTATGGTTATTGTTTTTTAAGTTGAGTTCTATTTTCAACTTTGATAATGCTTCTTTGAAACGTTATTCTGAGTAGAGGTGGGCATTTTACTCAACCTAACTCGATCCAACCCAAAATATTTTGGGTTCAGGTCGGGATTGAAACCTGATCGAATTAAAAATTACAAATCCGATCGGGTCAGGTAAACCTGAACCGATCTGAATACCCAATCGGGTCACCCAAAAAAAAACTAAACCTAAACACACACACACATATCATCAGGCACCACACGGCCACACACATACAAAGTCACTCACTCACAGTTACAAATTCACAGATGCATACACCACCACAACAAACAAGAATCAACAAGACTCACGTACACCATGACATAAGACACAACCCTGAACTGGTGACTTCAACCATTGCGATCTGTTGCTGTCCTCTCTGGCCGAGTCAAGTAAAGCCATGATTTGATGTTGCCAATTGCCAAGTGAAGTCGTGATCTACTACTGTCAAGTGACACTACATCCAGCCATGAGCCATCTGCAATCTGTTGTCGAAAACCGTCCGTGATTTGCTGCCGTGGCCATCGATCTACTACTTAAAGGCCAAATCCTCACAACAGGTTGAGTTTACGGCTTTCTCCCCACTCAGGCAGTTTTGAAGCTTTCAACTTTCAAGCTTCAACCTTTCAACTTTCGTAACTTCAACCATTATTATTGACTTGACCCGATTTGATGCGAACTCAATTCGGATCAAATCGTCGGTCAATAATCTGAGTATAGTCGGATTGATTTTGTCTTGCGAACAACCTGAAACCTAATCGGGTTGACTTGACCTCTTTGGCCGAGTCAAGTGAAGCCATGGTCTGATGTTGCCAAGTGCCAAGTGAAGTCGTGATCTACTATTGTCAAGTGACACTGCATCCAGCCATGAGCCATCTGCAATCTTTTGTCGAAAACTGTCCGTGATTTACTACTTAAAGGCCAAATCCTCACAACCTGAGTAGATTTTTTGGCTTTCTCCCCACTCAAACCGGATTTTGAAGCTTTCAACTTTCAAGCTTCAACTTTCAACTTTCATAAGTTATAACTTCAACCATTATTATTGACTGGACCCAATTTGATCTGAACTCAATTCAGATCAGATCAGGTCGGGTCAAGAATTCGAGTATAATTCAGATTGATTTTTGTCTAACCCGAACAACCTGAAACCTGATCGGGTTGACTTGACCTCTCTGGTCGAGTCAAGTGAAGCCATGATCTGATGTTGCCAAGTGAAGCCGTGTTCTACTATTGTCAAGTGACACTGCATCCAGCCATGAGCCATTTGCAATCTTTTGTCGAAAACCATCCATGATTTGCTACCGTGGCCATCGATCTACTACTTAAAGGCCAAATCCTCACAATCTGAGTCGAGTTTATGGCTTTCTCCCCACTCAAACTGGATTTTGAAGCTTTCAACTTTCAAGCTTCAACTTTCAACTTTCATAAGTCATAACTTCAACCATTATTATTGACTCGACCCAATTTGATCTGAACTCAATTCAGATCGGATCAGGTCGGGTCAATAATTCAGGTATAATTCGGATTGATTTTTGTCTAACCCGAACAACCTAAAACCTGATCGGGTTGACTTGAACTCAACATGAACCCGATTTTCCCCACCCCTAATTATGAGTTAAAAGTTACTAAAAATAAAGAAAATATAGAATTGATAGCTTTAGAAAAGCTTGGGATAGATACGAGTGCTAATCAAGTTTGAACTTTACAAAGGGCTGGAGATTTTCCTCCATTTTACATCAATGAGTATGCTTATTAAGATTTTTATTGCAACTTTTGAAGTTATGAGAATGATGATTAAGGATAGACCTAATCAAGAAATGAGTGGAGAAGCTAGAGGTATGTATAAAGAGATGAAATCTTTTGCTTTGTGTTTATTTTGCTTTTGTTAAATAGAGTTCTTGAAATCTCCGATATTCTTTGCCAAGCATTTCACACAAAATCTTTAGACAACAAAGCGTGCACTTTCAATCATGAGCCTTATCAAGACATCACCTCATACTAAGATGGAAAATGAGTTTTTTTTTTAATTGTATGGCTATCTATGCTAAAAGAGAAATTGTAGATATTATTAATTTAGATTCCATAATTGACGAGTTCTACTGTTTGAAGCTGTCAAAAGTACAACTTTAGTAGTATTTTTCTTTTGAATTACATTTTTATTTTCAATTTTTTTAATCATTTTGTTTAGAGCACATAGCATTTGGGGTATGGCTTCTAATGTCCCTCTCTTATTAGGCGTATTTTATTTTTTTCTACTTATGAAATATATATATAATCCAAAAAATCTTTAAAACCGTAGAATTTAATAGCATTAGGAATAAAGCTTTAAAACCGCACAGTTTTAAAGTTTTTTTTCTGCACTTTAAAATTCTAGATTGGAAACTCACTCTCTCTCTCTCTCTCTCTCTCTTTATATATATATATATATATAGCCTAGGGTACTTAAAGTCCTAGGTTCACCCCTAAAGTTTATGGCATTTATGTCATCTTTTCATAATTATTTCCTATGGTTAGGACGTATAATTGTAATTTATCGAGTCAAAGCTATCAATACTTACATTTAAAATCTAAAAGATTGTTCATAGCCTATTCTTATAATCTTAGGAAAGAGTAGTAAATTTTTTATGTTGATTTTAATGTATGTGTAGAAAAATCTGCCTTTATATTTAATCCTACTAACACTCTGGCAGTAGATATAAAAATTTCTCCTTTTTTAATAAAAATTTCTTAAATTTTTTTTTTTATTTGATGAGGAATACAACTTGTATAAGGAAAATGAATACTTCTCTATAATAATTTAGAGATTTAGTATTTTGGAGTTTTGGGTTTGAGGAAAATGCTAGAGTAGCTGTAATAATTTTTCACATACTGAACTTTTCTTTCTTTTTTCTCGGCATCATGGTTTTTCTCCAATAGCAAAGTTTTACGTGTAAATTCTTATGTTGTGTGATTAGTTTTTTTTTCATCTATATTTTAGTTTTTTTCTTTATCTATATTTTCTATTTATTATTTGTTTGATATTTTTATTTGCAAGATCTTTAGTGAAACTAAAATTTTGTAACAAGTGGTATCATAGTTAAGGTTACAAGGGAGAGCAAATATATCAACAATGAGGTTTTTAGAACTTTTGAAAGTGAAATAGAAAAGTTAGATAAGAGAGTAAATTTTGGCTTGGGATAGATTGAAGTCAAAGATATATATTCACCTAATCTATGTTACACAATGAAAGCAAAGGCGATGTAAACCATGTTCCCAGTGGTGGAAACTCCTAGAAATGTGTAAACAATCAAATCACCTTTAATAAAGATTGTTGGAATAAAGCATGTTCGGCAAGTAGTTTTAAATTAGTAGATAAAAATAGTGATAATCTCATCTAGTGGTGTGTCCTTTCTCTTTATGAGAGACTGACTTATCTTTGTTGGCGTTCCATGAAAGAGGATATGTTACTGCTTGCAGGTCCATAAGATTTGCACGCAAGACATAGTTTGACATTTGTACAAGGTATGTGGTAGAACTTTTATATTAATGGTTGAGGACTCTCCAGGAAGCCGAACATGAGAGTGGGACAAGATAGTCTATATGTGCTAAATATGTGTACTCTAGATAAAGCAGAGTGTGATGATTCTCAGTGTGGAGAATTATAGTTGTGACAAGATTTTACCCATAATAGAATTATTCTCATAAGCCCTATATGAATGTGATTTTGGTGAAATGAAAAAGATGAAAACAACATGCTTGTGTGGATACAGGGTAAATTATGCTTTGTCGTTTAATGTGGAGATTGTTAAGAAATATGTCTCCTTTTTCCAATACGAGGATTTTCTAGGTTTTTTTTCTTGTTTTGAAGGATTCATATTTAAGGAATAAGTAATTTCTCTTTTGGAACTTAAATTATTTAAGGAGGAATACAATTGTTATAAGGAAATGAATGCTTATCCTATAAGAAAACAATCACTGTAAATAAGGATGTTTGGTTTTCTTGTTCATATGAAAATAAGCAAGTAGACTGTTAATATATATGTTTCCATAATGATGATTTTGATTATAGCAAACAAAGATTAAAATGATTAAGATTGATGAAGTCTTTAATCAAAATAGTTAGGCTATATAACGAATTGTGCAAAGAATAAACTTTCCAGAACCAAACAGATTCCCATTAACTCAAAAAATGGCAAACCGATATCTTTTAGAGATGAATTTTTTATTTTAGAAAATAACAGAGAACTGTTTATGAGAAAACTACTAACCAACAATGGGTAGAAGGTCTCTAGATGATAACAGCACTCTGACCTTTGGAAAACGGTGATCTGACAATTTGAATTACAACCTAAGTAACTTACTTAAGTCAAATCGGTGATTTGACTTGTTGTTAACGGTGATAGAAAGTCAACAACAACTAATTTTCTTCTCTAACTATAAAAAGGTCAATCATATTTAAATTCAAGATAATTCAACAATTATCATTGAGCTTCCTATTGAGTATTCAACTTCTCTTATACTTAAAACTTCTCTTGTGATTCAACAAAAGAAATGTGCTTAAAACTTTTCTTCTCCAACTATAAAAGGCTCAATCATATTCAAATTCAAGGTGAGTCAATAATTATCATTGAGCTTGCTATTGAGTATTCAACTTCTCTTATGCTTAAAACTTCTTTTCTTTTATCAAATCACACTTTGGGCTTTCATTTATAAACACATATATTGTGTGAGAGAAATTTCTTTGTAAACTTGGTTTCAATATCATAATTGAGTGATTGTAAGTGTGGTAAACACTTTTTTTTTTAATAGAAGTGTGATAAACACTTGAGGTAAGAGGTTTGGGATTACCTCAAATTGTAATGGTTGATTGACGCCTTAGAAGTCAATTGAAATTATAAATCTTGAAACCTTGGGTAGTAAAGGCTTAAATAGTGGAATCCTCAAGCTTGATGAGCTTGGAGACGTGAACGTAAGCGGAGTTTGCTGAACCATATAAAAATATCATGTTTGCCCTTTTCATCCTTTATCCCTTTAATTTTGTTTATTAATGTTATTATTAAGGCATTGTTTTAAATTATTATGTGATTTTATTTGTTTAAGTTTTTGAAACCCAATTCACCCCTCTTCTTGGGTTGCATAGCTAGTATTTCATTTAGTATCAGAATAAGACGTTTTTATCAAGACTAACTGTCTAGAGCATGGCAACCCAAAGTGGTTCTGCCATTAGGGAAGGTTAGTCCACTATTAGACCACCATTCTTTGATGACAATGATTATCCATATTAGAAAGCTAGGATGATAATTTCATTGTAAGTTTAGACTATGAAATATAGGAAGTTGTTTGTGATAGGTTTTTCATGCCAATGACTAAAAATAAAGTAGGGGAAGATATTCCAAAACCTTCACAGGAATGGAATAAATTAGAAAAGAAAAATGCCTCATTAAATTCCAAAACCATGAATGCTCTGTTCTGTACATTAGATTAAAAAAAATTCATAGAGTTTCAGGTTGTTCAAATGCTTATGAAATTTTAAAAAACTTGAAGTTGTTTATAAAGGTACAAATCAGGTCAAAAAGTCTAAAATTAGTAGATATATTAGGAAATATGAATTGTTTCAAATAAAATAAAATGAAAGTATTTATTCTATATACACTAGATTTACAGACATTGTAAACACTCTAGGAACCCTGGGAAAAAGCTTTTCAAATAGTGAGAAGGTAAAGAAAATCATTAGGTCACTACCAAAAAAAAAAAAGACCTAAGAGAACTCCTATTGAGAAAGCCAAGGATTTAAATTCTTTATCTATTGATAATTCAATTGACTCACTTATTTCTTATGAAGAAGACATGGTAGTTGAAAAAGGTGATGAAGGCAAGAAGAAAAAGAGCGTTACTCTTAAAGCTTCAACAACTAAAAATGATGAAGAAAGCAAATTGGAAGATGAAGATATGGTAATTATAGCAAAAAAATTTAGAAAGTTCTTCAAGAAATCCAATGAGCGATGAAAGTTCAGAAACTTCAAGAACCAAAAGGAGAAGAAGCAATCATATACATTGAATGAAAGAAGCCTGACCATATAAGATAAGAGTGTCATTTTCTTAACAAACTTAAGAAGAAAGCTATAGTGGCAACTTGGGATGATAGTGACAAGGAGACCTCAGATGAGGAAGAATCACATGAAGTGTTGAACCAGGCACTTATGGTAATCGAAGAAGAATCATGCGATGAACATGATGAAGAATCAAAGAAGAAAGAAAAAAGGAATAAATAGGACTTGGATAATGGAAGCTTAAGACACATAACTGGTGATTATTCATGGTTTTCAAGTTTTACTAAAGTTGAAAATGGTGGAGGTGCATCATTTGGAGATAACTCAAAAGAGAAGATTCTTTGAGTTGGAAATATCGGTATAAATTCTTCAACTATTATTAAAAATGTTTGTTTGGTTGAAAATCTAAAACATAACTTGCTTAGTATTAGTTAATTGTGTGATGAAGGCTACAAAGTCATTTTTGATAAATCAAAATGTGTTATTGAGAATGTATGTGATGGTAAAATTCAATTTTTTAGAAACAAATGCATAAATGTGTATATTATTAATGTAGATTGTGCACTGTCTCGTGACAAGTGTTTTTCCAACATTGCATAACGATTGCTGGTTATGACATAGAAGACTTAGACATGCAAGCATAGATTTAATTTAAAAAATTTCCAAAAATTATTTATTTAAAAGTCTTTCAAAAATTAGTTTTCAAAAACATGGAATTTGTGAAGTTTATCAATTTTTTAAAAAAATGAAAACTTCTTTTAAAAACAAAATCATGTTCTTACTTTAATACTACTTCAACTTCTTCACTTGGATTTGTTTGGACCTTCTAAACATGTGAGTATAAATAGTAAATATTATGCTTTTATGATTGTAGATTATTATTCTAGATATAGATGGGTATTGTTCTTAGCCAATAAAGATGATGCCCTTGATGCTTGTAAAATCTTTTGTAAAAAGGTTCAAAATAAAAAAGGTTATGTAATTTCTTATATTAGAAGTAATCATGGTAGAGAATTTAAAAATCATGTATTTCAAAGTTTTTGTAATAACTTTGGCATTATACATCAATTATCATCACCAAGGACTCCATAACAAAATGGAGTAGTTGAAAGAAAAAATAGATTAATTCAATAAATAACTAAGACTATGTTGAATGAAAATGCATTACAAAATATTTTTGACCTGAAACCGTTAATACCGTAGGCTTTGTCTTGAATCATATTTTGATTAGAACCTATCTCAATAAAACTCCTTGTGAGCTTTGAAAAGACAAAAAATCTCAGATGGCTATTTCAAAGTTTTTGGATGCAAATATTTTATATTAAATACAAAAGATAATCTCAGTAAGTTTGATCCAAAATATGATATTGGTATCTTTTTTAGATATTCAAACACTAGTAAAGCTTATAGAGTGTATAATAAAAGAACATTAGTTGTTAAAGAATCCATGCATGTTACGTTTGATGAGCCTAACCATTCCTTTACGGAAAAAGTTACTGTTAATAATGATGCAAATGAAGAATTATAACAAGAAGAGCCTTCAAATGTCAAACAAGATAATTCACCATATGAAAATCAAGTGGAGCAACCAGAAGAGTAAACAAATATGGAGCAAAATTAAAGTAATTCACAAACACTCCTTAAGAAGCAGACGTATGTTTCTTCTCACCCCAAAGAATTAATTTTAGGTGATCCTTCACAAAGTGTAACCACTAGATGATCACTTAAAAATACCAGTTAATATGTTGCATTTATATCTCAAAATTAAACCAAAATCTTTTTTGGATGCGGAAAATGATGAATCTTAGATTATGACAATGCTAGAGGAGTTAAATCAATTTGAGAGAAATAATGTATGGAAATTAGTTCTTAAACTATAACATCAATTCATCATAAGCACTAAATGAGTATTTAGAAATAAGATGGATGAATCTGGTGTGATTGTAAGGAATAAAACTAGATTAATAGTTCAATGATACAACTAAGAAGAAGCAATTGATTTTGATGAAACTTTACACCATTAGCTATATTAGAATCTATAAGGATGCTTTTAGCATTTGCATGTAATAAAGATTTCATTATATATCAAATGGATGCCAAAAGTAGATTTCTAAATGGTTATATTATAAAAGAAGTTTATGTGAAGCAACTCTTGGTTTTGAAAATAAAACAATTCCAAATCATGTTTATAAATTATCAAAAACATTATGTGTTTTTAAACAAGCACCTAGAGAATGGTATGATAGGCTTAGAAATTTCTTATTAAATAATGGTTTTTCATTGAGAAAAATAGATATTACTCTCTTTGTTAAGCATAAGAATCAAGATATATTTATTGTTCAAATTTATGTTGATGTTATTATTTTTTGTTCTACTAATGAGCTATTGTGGAAGGAATTTTTATCTTGTATAGGCAAATACAAATAATTTGAGATGAGTATGATGGGAGAGTTAAAGTACTTTCTTGTACTTCAAATAAAACAAACTGAAAATCAACTTGCAGATATCTTCACAAAATCCCTCAATCAAGATCAATTCATACTTGGAATGATGAATGTTGCACCTTAGTTCATACTTGGAGTGATGAATGTTGCACCTTAGTATGATATTCAGACTACATTATTTCTTTAATTGTGTGCAATTGCTAATTGATATGTTTGATGTGTTTGCTTATGTATACACTCATAAATCATGCATTAAATGGCCTTTGAAACAGTTTGGATTCAAGAAATGATCTTGAAATGAATCAATTTTTGGCCAAAAATCAAAATAGATGTGAAAACTCATAGTTAAGAAAATGGATAGTCGTTTACTCATTAAATGGATAACTGCTTTTAAGATAAAAACCTAAAGTATGCATTCTTGTTGTTAACAGTTCATCGACAATGGGATAAAGGCTCGTTGTTTCTTTGAAGCCAGTTTTGGTATATATATTGGTTGTTATCGGTTAACTGTTATCTAGAAAACGGTAAACCTATATCTTGTTTAAACTTATATGTGGTTCTAGATGCTAAAGGTTTGATAAAAACATGAAAACGGCTCATTGTTATCCTATGATAATAAAACAATCCAACAGTTTCTTCTTCATTTTTTTCTTGCCCTTGAACCATTTTTCTTACCCGGCTACATTAGCGTTCTCTCTCTCTAAAATTGACCGCCTTTCTTTGTTTTTCTTGCCAAATTAAGCTATAGAACCATTCTAAACTTCTTAAACTTCATTTTTTCAAATTCAAATCCTAAAAATACCAAATTGGAAACCTAGTTATAACTAACTGTTCTTTGTCAAATTTGGCTAGATTGTCTTCAATTTTTGGTCAATTTAAGCTCATAAACTCCTTCTTCTACCTTCGATCTTCTTTTTAATTGGTTTAATTTTGTCTAAACACATCTATTTTTAAAATCACCAAATTCAAGCACAATGGCTAGCAGTGAGCCACCAAAGAGGGGTTGACAAGTCAAACATACCGGTCAAAGACCATGGATACGTCTAGAATTACTACTCAGGACTTCGATAGTCTCCACTTCTTTTCCCCTTACATGAATTGATGATTCTGATGATTTTGCTAATATAACTATATGTGGGAATACTATTTAAGACATGCTCAGTCAATAAGAAGTAGCTTTAAGTATAGAAGAAAGGATTTATGATAATCTAGTTAGAGTATTCTATTTAAACATGGAGCTTTCTGTAACCCAGAAAGATAAGATAATAACACATGTAAGCAGAGTGCATATAGAGTTTGATGACGCTGAACGCAGTCGTATCATTGAGACATCTTATGAAGTGTTAGACTTACGGCTATAAAAGAGCTAGATTTTAATTATTTTCTTTACGTAGATGTCATGAGGAACATTTGTAGATGTCGTGACCTTTCTAACGACATCTACTTATTGTCCTTTTGTTCTCAAGTTTTACCCTTCCAGATCTGCATTCTTCATAATATACTTCGGTACATGGTTACACCTAGATAGGGTTATAGTAATGAGGTGACTAGGCTAGATATAGGTTTACTTAACTCTCTTATCCAAAGAACTCAAGTGAATCCAGCATACATTATCCTACGCTATATGTTATTCGTACCTATAGTGACCAATTGGTCATTTTCCTATGGTAGCATTATTATTAAGATACTAAGGTATTTCCATGTACCCCTAACTAAGCCTGTTTATACCGAGTCCAGGAAGCTGGGTAGAGAGATTATTTCTACGATTGGATTCCATAAGAGATATGAGGAGTAGGGTAAGACTCTATCTTTTCGGAATGAGGATACTCTAGTAGCTCCTGAGGATGTTGAGTTCTCAATGATGTCTATACTGAGGATCAATTGCCAAACTTTAAACTAGGAACTAGACCTAGAGCACCTCGCAGAGTTACTGCAGTACAGTCCCAGGCTGAAGATCCACAGGAGCTTGATGAGCCCCTTGTTCCTTAGGAGCCTCTAGTTTCTGAGGGCTTGGTGCAGTAGTTACTTGGAGAGGTCAAACTATTTCTGAGCAGTAGCATCAACTCCAGTCTCAATTCAAGGTATTTCAGATTCAGCAGCAGCAAACCCTACTAGGTCAGCAGCGTATTCTCTCCACACTTGGTTTTCCTCCATCTAAGTCATCGTCTGAGCCACCTCAGTAGCTTTTATTTCTGTTCTAATGTCTTTGGCGCAAGCATTTATGCACTCATTTTATGATTTGATGTCATATTTAAGTTATTTTTACTTTTTCAATTTTATGATGATGATTGGATTGCATGGTTGGTTATGATTGGTTTCAAATTGGATGATTTGTTACTTGATGTATTATATAAGTGTTGGTTGTTAGATTGATGGTGAATTTGAGTTGGTCTGGAGTTTAGATGATTTGTGATATTTTGGAAGCATCATTAACAATTTTTGTATTTAAGGAAATGCTTCCTGTTAAGGGAGGCTTTGGCAAATTTTTCGCTCAAACAACATGGGTATTGTTTGCACTTATCTCTTTATTTCATTCAATTCTTTTCTTTTTGATGATGAATTGGGAGATATTTATATGAGAAGTTGTGATTTTGATTAAATTGATTATAAATTGATTAACTTAGGGGAAGCTTATATTTAGGGGGAGTAAATTGTGTAATCATTCTTTATAATACTTGTAAGGTTTGTCATCATCCAAAAGAGAGAGAACGTTAACATATATGATTCATAATGATGATTTTGATTATAACTGGCAAAGATTAAAATAATTAAGATTGATGAAGTCTTTAATCAAAATACTTAGGTTGTATAATGAATTGGGCAAAGAATAAACTTTCTAGAAACAAACAGATTCCCATAAACTCAGAAAATGACTAATTGATATCTTTTGGGAATGAATTTTTTATTCTAGAAAATAACAGTGAACCATTTATGAGAAAACAGCTAGCCAATAATGGGCAGAAAGTCTCTGGACAATAATGGTAATCTGACTTTTTAAAAATCTGATCCAACAATTTGAATTATGACCTAACGGTAACTTACTCAAGTCAAAACAACGATCCGACTTGTGGTTAACAATAATCCAACTATGTACAAAAAGTCAACAATGGCTAGTATGCGAACTCTCTTTTGCTTAAACCTTGTATTCTTTCATCAAATCACACTTTGGGCTTTCATTTGTAAACACATACATTGTGTGAGGGAAATTTCTTTGTAAACTTAGTTTCAATATCATAATTGAGTGATTGTAAATGTGGGAAACACTTAGGATAAGAGATTTGGGATTGCCTTAAATTGTAAAGGTTGATTGACACATTGGAAGTCAATTGAGATTGTAAATCTTGAGGCCTTAGATAGTAAAGGCTTGAATAGTAGAATCCTCAAACTCAGTAGGCTTGGAGGCGTGGACGTAGACAGAGTTTGCCGAACCACATAAAAATATCATGTTTGCCCTCTCTCTTCCCTTATCTCTTTAATTTTGTTGTTGTTGTTGTTATTAAGGCATTGTTTTGAATTATTGTGTGATTTTATTTGCTTAAGTTTTTGAAACCCGATCACCCCAATCTTGGGTTGCATAGCTAGCATTTCACAAACAATTTTTAATGTAAGAAAAACATTAAGACTATTGAGAGAATGAGTGTTATTAGGAGTTGGGGTTTGAAGAAAATACTACAGTAATTATAATAATTTTTCGTGTAGTAAATTTTCCTCTTATCGTCCTTAGTTACATGATTTTCTCTGGTATGAGAGTTTTTCACATAAATTTTTGTGTTGCTTGATTGGTTTTATTATTCATCTATATATTGTAATAACTATTTGTTTGATGTTTTTATCTTCAAGATTTTGAGCGGAATTAAAATTCCCCAACATTAGGTTTAGGTATAATCTAGTTTATTAGGAGTTATATGTAAGCCAAACATGAGTGTGCCCTTTACATCGATTATGAAGCACAATCCCACCAAAATGTGGAAGAACAAATATCAATTTGAATTTGGATCACTCACTTGTAATTCAACATACTTAAAAGCCATAAGGCACAAAATTATGAGGGTATTAATATTTGCACTCTAAAAACTAAGGATGAGGCTATATGAACTCACAAATTTTCTCTTTAAAACCTCATTCAGTTAAAATTTTTAATCTAAATAATTTTTTTAAATTACTTAGTTAATCCTCTCTCTTGTTTCTCTTCTCAATTTTATAAATTCTTATCAATCCATTTAGATATGTTCTTTTATTCGTAAATAATTAGTATTACTAACTAAGAGGAACAAAACCTATTATTTAAAAATAAACATCAACAAATTTTTATCAGCCATGAAAATTAATGAATATCAAGAAATTAATTTTTACCAAACATTAAAGCTAATAAATATTAAGAAAAAAATTTCTTATATATAGAAAGTATGAAATGTCGATCATGATGTAATAAGAAAGGTAAAAAAAAAATCGATCGAGTGTGAAATTGAGTGTTTAATTTGCAGAATGTGAGAGTAAAGGGAGAGTATATAATTCTAAAGTAGAAAAAGAAAGTAATTAATCCGGAGTAATTTTGAGATTTGTTTAATTTTTAAAACTTTAATGACGATTTTTTTAAACGGGTGTAGAAAAAAAATTGATGGGTTTAAATAGCCGCACTTAACAACTAATCTAAGCACTAATTTTTTAATAACAATATGTATTCTAAAATTGCCCATAACCGCAGTCAACCTTATAAATTAAGCGAAAATGTTAATATTAATTAAACATGCCCATTTATCATATCCATATCACGAACCTTAATTTCACTTCTCTCAATCTCATCATTTTATTATTACTTTCTCAATTAATTTCCTAACTTAGTGAGACATTCATCAAAGCCTAATAAAATTGAAGCTTTAATTAATTCGTGAGTATAAATTCCGTAAAATTGTTTTATTGATATAATTTTTCTATGATTTTCAAATTTTTCACAAGCAAAAATTTTTTCACGATGGCTGATTTATCGATAATTTCTTTTTTTTTTTTTTTTTTGGTTCACATGTATTAATGAAATGAGAAAGAAAAAAATCTTCCATTCATTCAGGTGAACAACTTTAGCCATTTCTGGAAATAAAAAAACTCTTCATTTATTCGTATATCAAGTTTCAAAACCAATTGTATCAAGTTCGTGTGTAAATGGCTGAGATTTTCAATTTCAGTATAATTATATGCATGTTGTGTTCGTTTTATGTTTTACATAATCAGATAATTGATGTTTGGGTCTTGTAAATTATCGCCTGATAAACAGGTCAAATATCTCTTTATTAGACCCTTAAAGAAGCAAAATAAAATAAGGTCCTATTTATTATTGGTGATGGGCATCAACGGCTTAAAAATTACAATGCTAAATTATTTTATAATTGTAGTTTTTTTTTTTACCGCAGCTGTAGATTAAAAATTATAACACCTTAATATCAAATATGTTCTAAATAAGAATAACTTCTAAATTAAATGCGATATCTTTCTTTTGAATATTTTATATAAAGTTTGCTTGGAGGGGGTGAGATTAGCAACTCTTAAGTAATATGTATAACTTGCTACAAATTACAAGTTAAAGGGCCACTGTGCCATAAGCAATTTTAAAAATTAAGAGACGTTTTGATTTTAGGTTTAAACCTGGTCCACGTACGGAAACTTCCGTAATAAACACAGGACGACTTTATTGCAATGGTCACCAACACTGGCCCACTTATTTATTTGAGTCGGCACCGAGCTTGAAGAACTGCGGACATGCTAATTGACAGACAATGATAGTGCGAAGTTTGGCATTCAGCCGGAACCTCATTTCACCACACATTATGATATCAGATCTTTCAATAAGGTTCACATAATCTAACTTCAGTTGAATACATAGTATCTTTCTAAAAAGTACTTGTATAATTGTATATATACAAGCAGTCTCCTCTTTAGGAAAATTTTCTAATTTTTTTTTGACAATAGGAAAATTTTCTAATTTGAAATTAAAATTCTGGATTAAAATTGGCAAAAGAGTTGACAACCGTGTGAACAGATTTAGTTGTTTATAATATAAACTATTTGAAAATATTGTAAGAGTCTATTCACACTGTGTTAACCCGTATTTCCGAGCATGGAAACAACTCCTCCCCTCTATAGATAACAATGGCTGACCTACAATTGGGTTATCCCCGGCTGCAGCCAGGTCTGGTGTAGAAAAAATCGTTTAAACCTTTTGTATTTTGATTAATTTTGTATAAGAATAAGGCTTTTATTTTATTTTCATATATGTCCCTAATTCAGCTACCTTATGTTTTCATCAATTTTATACAACAGAAGAGTTTTTATTTTATTTTCAAATATATCCCTAATTTAATTATATTTTTTTCCATTTGAAATTAATGACTTATTTTATAAAATGATTAGATTATATATTCATTGAATAGATTGAAAAAATTAGGCATATAAAATGCTATTACTGCTTTAATTTGATTATAAAAATGTAATTGAAAAAAGTATGTAAATATAATATAATATCGTCATTAGTATTAAAAGTACTAAAAAAATATAGTAAGAATTTCATAAAATTTTTATCTGAATATTGAATATTGGGATTTCATTTATTAGTTACATTAACTAAAAGAATAAGTTAGAAAGTAAAATTTAAGTATTTTGAGGAGATTTTGAAAGAAAAATTATCAGCATTTGATTTTTCATAAAGAGTTAAAGAGTGCCTAGCAAAAACTAACAATACGCAAATACCTTTTGGTTAAGCTGAGGTTAGTTTATTATTGAAACTTTTGACTAATAATATTTTTATAATTTAGAAAGATGAATAGATTTTAATTGTTTAATTTATTTAAGCATAATAATTAAGTACTTTTCAAACATAAAAGTTCTACTTGCAATTTTTAATTGATTATAATTACATATTTATTCTACGTTGAAATTCTTAATTGATTTATTAATTCTTATATAGTTACATGTTATTATAGGTTTTAATGTCAAATTCCATAACTGAAAAATAGTATTTTTATATTTGAATTGTCTTTTGTTTTCAACTCTTTTTTTGTATAATTATTTTTGTTTAGAGTACATATTTATAGGATTTTTCATGTCCCCCTTATTTGATTTTTTTTCCACTAATAAATGTTTATGCTCACTTAAAAATATAAAATTTTTAGTTTAGTCTGGGTAATATAAGGCTCTAGGTCCGCCCCTGATAAATAAAACTAGAAGCAGAAAAAAATACCTGTCATCAATTTTCCAAATTCACCAAAAAATGAGCTGGTGGTGGGCAGATGATATTGGCTCTGCTAAGGTAAACATTAACTCTCTAGTTAAGTTTATGGACATGTAACATGTCAATATTTAAAGTAATGTTTGTTCAATTTTCACTTGTACAGAAGACAATGGAAGAAGATAAAAGTCCTCGAGATTATCGGAATGTGGGACTTATATTAGGGGTGATAGGAATTGTAGGCAACAGCCTAGCTGAAACCGCGGCGTTTTCAAGTAAATTCATACTTTGTGTGATTGGTTTTATTCTTTATCTATATTTTCTATATATTATTTATTTGATATTTTTATTTGCAAGATTTTGGGTGGGATTAGGGTCCGAATATTAGGTTTAAATATAATCTAGCTCAATAGGAGTTATATCTAAGCCAAACATAGGTCTGCCCTTTGCATCGATTTATGCTATATAGTCCCACCTTCATATGGAAAAACAGATATCAATTTGAATTTGAATGACTCAATTGTAATACAATATACTTGAGGGATAACGCGCAAAATCATAATGTAAGAATATTTACACACTAGAAATTGTTAGAAAATTGATGGGTGAAGCAGATACGCAACTAAAGTAAAATTGAGAAATAATGAGACAATAAAACACACGAGGACACCAGGAAATTACGTGGTTCGGCTTTTAGCCTACGTCCACGGACGAAGACAGAAGGAAAATATTTTACTAGTGAAAAATGAGTTACAAGTATTGTAGTATTTTAGCTCACCACCCAAAACCCCAATACGCTCAACCTCTCAAAACACTATAATAAAAGCTTTATTATTTAAGCTCTTCCAAACTCTCTCTAACTATACAAAATGTTCTCAATTTTTTTAGGATGCAATAAATGAAATGGTGAGCTTCCATTTTATAGCCAAATATTGGCTATTATTTAATCATTTTTTTTCTTTTCAACTATGGTTGGTGTGGTTGGTGCCACCCTTAACAGATGTCAAAAAATGGGTGTGGAATTCGCTCACCGCCTTTTGACATTCTCCCACTTGGAGATTTGATTGAGAACCAATCAATTTCCACACCATCCTTTCGGCTTCGTCATTGTCATGTCGCTTATGTCTCTGCTAAGCCACAAGAGAATCTACTGCAGATAAACTTGTCAGCATTGATCGGCTTGGTCAAAACATCTGCTAGGTTCTCCTTAGCATAGATTTTCTGCAAACCCACACTTCCATCTTCCATTACTTCATGAACGAAGTGATACTGTACTCCTATGTGCTTTATCCTAGAATGAAAAGATGGATTCCTTGCAATGTGAAAGGCACTCTGACTGTCACAAAACACAAGAATTTTCTGTTGTTTGCGCCCGAGTTCCTCCAATAGCCTTTGTATCTAAATAGCTTCCTTGCAAGCTTGTGTAGCCGCCATGGATTCTGCTTCTGTTGTAGATAGAGCCACAATAATCTGCAATTTCGAAACCCAGCTTATAGCTGCTCCCGCAAGTGTAAACACATAGCCAGTAGTGGATTTCCTTTTATCAAGGTCTCCTGCAAAATCTAAATCCACATAGCCCCTGAAAATAAATTCTGATCCTCCATAACATAATGCAACATCCGAGGTTCCTCTAATATATCTCAGAATCCTCTTCACAGCTATCCAATGCTCTCCACCAGGATTCGCCATGTATCGACTGACTGCTCCCACTGCTTGTGCAATGTCCGGTCTAGTACATATCATAGCAAACATCAAACTTCCCACTGCTGATGCATACGCTACTCGAGACATTTTTTTCCTCTCTGCTTCATTGCTAGGACACATACTTAAGGATAATTTGAAATTAACAGGAAGTGGGGTACAAATTGACTTACAATCCTGCATGTTGAAGCGCCGCAAGATTTTCTTCAAATAGTTCTTCTGAGAAAGCCAAATCTTCCTGTTATTTCTGTCTCGGTAAATTTGCATCCCTAGAATCTTGTTTGCTGGTCCCAAGTCCTTCATTTCAAACTCCCTAGCCAACTATGCTTTCAATTCTTGGACTCGATCTTTGTTGAGGCCTGCTACCAACATGTCATCCACATACAACAGTAAAATGATAAAATCATTATCTTCAAACCTCTTGTAATATGCACAATGGTCTAAACTGAGTCTGTTATATCCAAGGCTCATGATAAAAGAATCAAATCTCTTATACCAACACTTCGGCGCCTGTTTGAGACCGTATAGAGATTTGTTCAACCTGCAAACCAAGTTCTCCTTTTCCTTTTCAGCAAAACCTTCTGGTTGGAGCATATAAATTTCTTCTTCAAGTTCTCCATGAAGAAATGCAGTTTTCACATCTAATTGCTCTAAATGTAGGTCAAATATAGCATACATCGCCAAGATTATTCTGACTATTGTGAGTCGAACTACCAGAGAAAATATTTCATTAAAGTCAATACATTCTTTCTGAGCATATCCTTTCACTACCAACTTGCACGATACCGCTCCACTTGGTCATTGCCATCACGTTTGATCTTGTAGACCCATTTATTACCAATGGCTTTTTTTCCGTGTGGTAGTGGTACAAGTTCCCATGTCTTGTTCTTGTGTAGAGCCTCCATTTTTTCTTGCATTGCTATTATCCACAAGCAACATCTGAGCTGTTTAAAGCTTCATGGAAAGTTGATGGCTCTCCATCCTCCGTTAGAAGACAGTATGCAACATTAATCTCTGTGACATAATCCGAGTGCCACAATGGCGGTCGTGTCTCATGAGTTGACCGTCGAACTTCTGGAGCCTCAGACTCAACTGGTTCTTGTTCCTCGTGCTCTGGTGCTGCTTCAGAAGAATATGAATCTTCAAGATTCTTTTCCACATAAACTGGCACAATCTCTGACTTTTTTTTTTGCAGTGTTACCATCCCCATCTCTCCTTTACAGTTGATATTCTACAAAGATAACATCTCTACTAATGACGATCTTATGGGCAGTGGGGTCCCACAGACGATACCCCTTTACTCCATCAGCATATCCTAAGAAGATACATTTTCTAGATTTTAAATCCAGCTTTGTTCTTTCTTGGGCATTGTACATCACGTACACAGGACACCCAAATGCATGCAGGTGAGAGTAATCTGCAGGCTTTCCAGTCCATATCTCCATCGCTGTCTTCAGCCCAATTGCTATGGATGGCGATCGATTTACTATATAACAATCAATTTTGGCTGCTTCTGCCCAAAATGAATTGGGTAGACCAGTAGTCCTCAATATAGCTCTTATTCTTTCTGTAAGAGTCATGTTCATTTGCTCTGCCACTCCATTTTGTTGAGGAGCATATGCCACCGTGAATTGCCTCTGAATACTTTATTGCTTACAAAAAGTAAGAAACTCGCTGTCTGTATACTCTCCACTATTATCTGTCCTCAAGCACTTGATCTTTTGACCGGATTCAAGTTCTACTCGTGTTATATATTCTTTAAACACTGAAAATACATATGACTTTTTCTTAATTGGATACACCCAATATCTCCTAGAATAATCATCAATGAAAGTCACCATGTACTTTGCACCTCTCATGGATATGTCAGGTGATTCCCAAACATTAGAATAAACTAAGTCTAGAATGCATTTACTTTTAGCAACAGATCTACTAAACTTTAATCTATTCTGCTTACTTGTAACACAATGCTCGGAAAATGGTAAATTTATCGATTTGAGCCCTAGAAGCAATTTTCGTTCAGAGAGAATCTTCAAACCTTGTTCTGACATGTGACTAAGTTTGAGATGTCACGTCATCGTTGATTCTTCTCCATTTGACACAACACACGCATCAGCTTCCTGCAATGTTTCCCCTTTAAGCATGAATAGATTAGCACCGATCTTTTCTACCTTCATCAATTCAAGCACACCTTTAATTATCTTCATGATCCTATTTTCAACATGAGTTTTGCACCCATGACTATCTATTTGTCCCAAAGACAATAGATTGCAAATTGTACCATCAAACATTTTGATTTTGAGAATTGTACCATCAAACATTTTGATTTTGATAGTACCAATACCAGCGATCTCCAAGGTATGATTATCACCCATGTATACAGATCCTCCTGAGATAGGTTCATATGTGTGGAATCATTCTCTCCGAGAGGTCATGTGCCAGGTAGCTCCTGAATCTATGAGCCAGATGTTAAATAGCCGTTTTCTGTCTTCTGTAACAGTTGTTGCCTCACTGTAAAGAATTTCACCATTATCCAAGGTACTTGCTACACACCCCTGAGCATTTGGGGTGTGTTTGGCAGTCCGTATTACATAGTATTAGGACTCCTCATTGTATTAATTTTACACAAGCCCATGTTTGGCAAACAAAAAATCACAACAACCCCTCATTATTGACCCAAGTTAATGCGACGTGGGCCACATTAACTAAACCCGACCGTGAGTAGGGTTTAATTAATGCGGCATGTGCCGCTTGTTTTTTTTTTTTTCTTCTCACCTTTTTGCTTTTGCAGCTGCTGACTTTTGTTTTTCTTTTTGACTTTTACTTTTTGACTTTTGTTTTATTATAATAATAATAAATAAATAAATAAATAAATAAAACTTTATTTTTGGTACTTGTTACTTGTTGATCTTTTTTAAATTACATTATTATTTAAACTTAGCCCTTGTTAAGCTAAATTTCTGGCACCGCCACTGAAAGCCATGCTTGAAGTCTCACGTGTGGTTAATGTGTGAATGCCAAATCAGAGCCATGATTTTGGGTTTACTTTGTCAAAGATCGTGCAGGGATTTTAGGGGGGATCCAAATCTTGGAAGTTTGCTTTTGATTTGCTTTTGATTTATTTTTCAGTTTGAAATATTAGTCGAGTTGTTAGCTTGATATTTTGTTGTTGATTCCAGCTGAGATATTGGGTTGGAAATCAAAGTCTTTTGTTATAAATAAGCTGCAAAGATATGAATAAAGGGGGTGAGTATTCAAACAACAAAAACACTTTGGTTATTTCTCACCATAAGCAGAAAATATTATTTTTAACAATTGTAACTGTTAGCTACATCTGACTGGGACATATCAATTGGTATCAGAGCTAGTTATCAATGACGACCAACAAGGAGCGCATCGAATGAATTGAAGCTGATATCGGGAGCTTACAGAACAAGATGGAACAAATAGAAATTGGGATCAATGACAAGCTGCAGCGTCTGGAGGACACCATGAGCAAATTGGCTGAATCTTTTAGTGCAACCAGAGGCACTGCCAGTCGCGGCACTAACGAGCATATTGGATTTTCACGACCATTCCGCGAGAAAAGTAAAGGAGGTCGACCATTGCTGCCAACAAGAATTGCTAAGTTGGAGTTTCCCCGCTATGCCGGCGACGACCCAACGGAGTGGTTCAATCGGGTAACGCAGTATTTTGAGTACCAAGAAACCATGGATGAGCAAAAACTAGTCTTAGCGTCATATCACTTGGAGGGCGAAGCAAATCAATGGTGGCAGTGGATGCGCAAGGCTTACCAAGAAGAAGGCCGACCGGTTACGTAAGAAACATTTGTTGATGAGTTGTGGTGGGCTTCGGACCAACGGATTGTGAAGACTTTGATGAAGCACTATCTCGGGTTGAACAAACAGGTTCTCTGTGAGAATACTAGAATGAATTCGAGAGGTTGGGAAACTGAGTTCATGGGTGGTCACAGAAAACATTGGTAGGCACTTTCATGGGAGGATTAAAACCGGAGATTGCGGAGGATATACGGATGTTCAAGCCACATACCTTAAAGGAAGCCATCAGCCTTGTTCGTATAAAAGATGACTAGATAACACGCCAACGGAGATTATTCTAGCCACCCTCCACCCGCGCACCGCCAACATTGCCACCTACTCAAGCATCACCAACCGTGCCTATCAAAAGATTATCGTGGGATGAAATGCAACGACAACGAGCTCGTGGATCGTGGTTTCACTTGTAAACGAACGGTTCATCATGCGGTCATAATGTCAATCGCCTTCAACTTCTACTTCTCGAGAGCTACAACAACACCAACGAGATCACTTGTGAAGAAGTTTTAGAGGAACTACATGGAGAAGAAAATAAAGGAGAAAAACCTGGGAAGACACAACGATGTTACAACAGCAATTTCCCAATCTGACCCTTGAGGACAAGGGTATTCTTCGTGGAGGAGGCAATGATAGAGTGCAGAGTCAGGAGCCACGAAATTCTGATAGGCTACCAAAGCCAAACCCAAAGTACACTACGTGAAGGGTGCCATGCAAAGCCATGCACAAAGCCATGCCTAAAGTCTCACGTGTGGTTAATGTGTGAATGCTAAATCAGAGCCATGATTTTGGGTTGTGAATGCTAAATCAGAGCCATGATTTTGGGTTTACTTTATCAAAGATCGTGCAGAGATTTTAGGGGGGATCCAAACCTTGGAAGTTTGCTTTTGATTTGCTTTTAATTTATTTTTCAATTCGAAATATTAGTCAAGTTGTTAGCTTGATATTTTGTTGTTGATTCCAGCCGAGATACTGGGTTGGAAATCAAAGTCTTTTGTTATAAATAAGTTACAAAGATATGAATAAAGGGGGAGAGTATTAAACAACAAAAACACTTTGGTTATTTCTCACCATAAGCAGAAAATATTACTTTTAACAATTATAATTGTTAGCTACATCTGACTGGGACCTATCAAATTGTGTAGCAGCATTCACTACAAGAAAAATGAGATAAGACAACAGGAATTTAGCAACATGCGTGCTATGCTTGTTGTAAATATGGTATTCAACAACGTTCTAAGATTGTATGCTGCTAAAAGTTACTAAAAGTTTACCATTAACAGCGTGCATAATGGCACGTTGTTAAACACATTATCACAACAGTTTTATGTTTGTGGTGGATTCCATAGACCAAATGACAACGCGCAAACTAAGCACGTTGTTAAAAGTCTTATCTTCAGCAACATTCAAATAGGTACGTTGTTAATAAGAATATATCACAACTTTCTTTTGCTCGTTGTTATTTATGTTCAACAACATACTTCTTGGTATGTTGTGAAGTATTTTGTTAATAACTTGATTATTTTTATTACCTTTTTATGTCTATAATATTAACAAAGCCTAAAAAATAATAATAACAAAGCGCTAATTTAATATAATAAGTGATTTTTTATATAATAATTTAAATTAAAAGTTTAGGATTTGGTATTCAAAATTTGAATATATTAATTAAATGACAAATACTTATTAGATTAGATTTCAGATTTTGAAATACTATTTTATATTAAGTAAAATCAAATTAAATAATAGACCAATGTTATGCCGCTAATAGAGTTTGTTTAGTATTTAATTATCTATATATTAATTCAACTAAATTATCAAATATTAATTTGAAATGGCGAATCAATAATCACATTATCTATTTACCTTTTTGTTATTACTAAATATTACTTATTTGATTTTAATAAATTGTAAAAAAAATAATTTAAAATTTTAATTAATACAAAATAGTAAAATTAAAATAATAAAAATATGAGACAAAGAACATGTGTTTTAAAATGGAATTCTTTTTAATATATATACTTGTGAGACAAAAACGGTGCGTTTAAAGTTCATGACCAATGCTCCATGACAGAGTTGCCCTTCAAAATAAATACTGATTCACCTAAATTAATTTGTAAAAATAGTGGAACCAGGTCGAATCCCAAGAGAATTATGTTATTAATTTCTCAAAGTTTAAAACAAAAATCGTTCGAATTCCAAGAAATTAGAGCTCTCAGTTTTCATTAAACTGGTTGGGGAAACCAGTTAGCAGATTTATTGAAATTCTTGGCGTTATTTGATGAACCTGAATCAGGAGAAAACATTACGTTTACACATTTGTAGGTTGTTCTGGTTGAGACTTCAGGAAACTGTAAGTTTGATTACTGGTGGTTAACGATTCTGAGTTATTCTATGAATCCAGGGTGAGGCAGAACCCAACGCCTGTATCGGGCCTTCTCCTTACTAACAGCTGCAGGGTTAGCAGTGAAACCGAAGCCGTGGCCAGGTTTTCCCAAATTCTTCTCCGACTCTATTCGACAGGACGGCGAAACCTAAGAACCGATTTTTCAAGCTCTGCTTCCTATAATACCTGACGAAGCATAGCGAGTTGGGATAACCCAGGACCAGGTTTCTTTGATTTCGCGGTTTCTTCTTTAACGAAAATTTGATAAAATAAAATAAAAGAAAACAAGAATTTAAAATTAAGACAAAACGTTACCACTTGGTAAAGTTACCTAATCTCACTTTTTCACTCTCTCACTTTCCAGCATCATCTTTCTCTCTACTTGTTTTCTTCCTCTTGGTGAAGATCCCTCAACTATTCCTTCCTCTTCGTGACTGTCAAGAAGAAATAAGGTTTGGGTCTTCTTTTATTCAACTCACATTCTCTCTATTGGAACTTAAATTGAGTTACTCTTTGACTTTTCATATAAAATTCCAGGTGTATAAGTTGTGGTCCCAAGGAGAGGAAGCTTTTGATTGTGGTCGAGAACAAAGAAGACAACATCCTTGAAATTGAAAAGGTGTATATATATTTCATTCTTTATTGTTTGTTTGCAAGTAAAATAACATGAAAAAGCGTCTATTTTACTCCTCATCAATAATGGGTATCGTCTGTTTTACTCTTAGTTAAAGATGGCTCTTTTACTCTTTGATAATTATTTGTTTATCAAAAATAATAATAGTAATAATACTAGTGTGTATTCGTCTGTTTTCTTATTACAAAATAAATAATATTTTTTTCTTATTTAATTTTGTGTTGACATTTAAACTAGTAAATAATATAGAAGAAACTAAATTAAAAAAATAACAATTATACAATGTCTTATGAACCCAAAATAGAAAGAGTCCTGTGTAACTTTGTTCTTGTCTTGAATATATTGTTGTGTAACTTTTTATATTCTCAACTTACTATTTTCTCATGTAAACAGGTTTTAATAACAATAGTTGCTCGAAAATGGATAAAGGATGGGTTCACCTATCAAGGTATTATTTTGCCTTCTTTTTAAATATAATTTTTTATTTTTCCTCTTAAAAAAATAATTTGTCTGTATGAAATTAGTAAAATTCAAATAACTTTTCAATTCGGTAAAATCTTTATTGTAGACACACAGAAGATTATAGGTTGGGAGTGCGTAACTTTGTCAATAATGCACGTGCTTGTTGAATTCAATGAAAGAGGTCAGCCAGTGGGAGTTAATTCAGAAAAGTACGCCACTTTTGCTGGAGTTGTAGCAAGAGAGCATGTGCCTATTGTGATCAAAGATTGGCGTCTAGTTCCTTCAAAAACTAAAGAGGATCTTTGGTCATTAATCAAGGTATATTTTTTATTCATATCAATAATAATATATTATTTTAAATACTAAGATGCTTCTTTATTTTACAGCAAAGATTTATTGTAAATGAATCCCAAAAGCACTTAGCACTTCGAAATCTAGGAGATCGATGGAGACAATACAAATCGGAGATAACAACAAGGATTAAGGAAGCGAACAAGAAAACGAATAGGTCACGTGCCCTTGCTCTTATTCGACCAAAAAATGTTATATTTGATGAAGATTGGGAAGCTTTTGTGAAATATAGGTTGTCACCAGAGTTTGAAGTAAGTAATTATATCTATTATTTATGTTGAAATAAATTCATATCAATACAAAACTTAATTTTTATGTAATAGGAAATAGGCACGACGTTTCGAAATATGAGAAATGAGCAAGAAGAGGTACATACAATGGGTCGAAGAGGCTGTGCTCGTACAGAGCATAATATGGTAAGATACAAAAAATAAAATTTACTATATTTTTATTGATTTTGCTATAATTTACAATTCGTATTCTTTTTATTGTAGAAAAAGAAAAGTTCAGATCCAACAAAAATAACAAGGGTAGATGTTTGGCTTGAGGGACATCGTAAAAGGAACGGTGAACCTGCCAATGAAGCAGTTGGAAGAAGAATGGTTCACAACTTTTGAAACCAAATCATATATTTATTACTTCTGTGACTTATTTTTCCATGTAACTGATATGTAAATAATTTATGATTTAGGAAAAGGTTGTAGAGTATCAAGACATAGATAATAGTCTGAAGGAGAATAATGACATAAGAAATGATGCTGTTGCAAGAGCTTATGGTTCTGAAAAACGTGGACGAGTTCGAGCACGTGGATTTGGGGTTACTCCTACTGCAGAGAATTTGCATAATCAATCTACTCAAAAAGTGAGAGAACTTGAAAGCCAATTGCACACCCAATCTCAAAGAGTGGAGATACTTGAACAAAAGTTTGAACAAATGTCCGCTTTTATGTTAAAACAGGTAAATCATTTACTATTATTATTTTTTATAAAAACTAAAAAAATAATATAAAGTATATATGCATCAATAATATTAGGTAATATAAAATCATTTTTATTTTACTTTCACTTAAATATAGTTACTTTTAATTTTACAGAATCTTGGTAGACCTGATGATATGATGAGCGCTCATGAATGCACTCCTCGAGTAAGTTTTTTTTGTTCCTACCATAACCAATTTCTGTAGTTCGTGATAAGTTTTGCTATTTTATTTTATTTTTTATACTTGTAGTCACAACAAGGAAGTGGTACAATACATGAAAATCTTGAGCTAGAAAATGCAAGCTGTCAGCTATTGCATTGGTATTCAGATGATCCAGTTGAGGTTGTGGCTGAGGGGAAGGTTGCATCAACAGATCCTAAGGCAAGAGTCCATCACATGCCTCTTGGTAGAGATTGTTGGAAAGTTTGGGTGGAGTCAATTACTCCTGGTAAAGAAGATGTGGAATTGTACAAGATGACAGATGAAGCTCGAGTAATCAATGAAGCTTTAGGGAGTACTGTTGCTTGGCCTAAGAGTTGCATCAAATTGATATAGACAAAGTAATACTTGTGATTCATCTTGCTATGTTATTTTATTGATAAGCAAATATATATCTACACACACACACACACACACATATAGAGTTAGTTTATGTTTTTATAAAATGCCACTTATTTTCTTTTCTTGAACTTTGTTGTGCAGGAATTAATTTTGTTTTGCTGGAGGTCTCCTTGGCAGTATTGAGCTTTAAAGAAACTTTTTTTTTAAGACCAGTCAAAGATGTTATAACTTATGTTTTGGTTGCTCATATCTCATTTTGTTGTTTTATATGTACTTAAGATTTTAGAAACCATTGTGATAATGATACAGGATTGTATTAACTTTATGCTTGAATATATTTTAATGAAATTATATTTTGAAAATTTGTTATTACTGTGTGTTTGTGTAGGACAAAAGTATATTGTAATAAAACTAATGTATGAAATAGGAAAAAAAGGTGCATTTAACAACTTGCAAATTAACAGTAGGCAATGTTTAACTGTGTGTTGTCTAAAATATTACAAATAGCAACAAGCATTCACTGTTGTCGGATGTTAGAAATAGCAACAAGCATGTATTGTTGTTGAATGTTAAAAACCACAACGAGCATGCTATTGTCGTCAAATGTTACAAATAACAACGAGAATGTATTGTTGTTGTATAGAAAATGACAACATCAAAAAAGCCGTGGTGAAAAGTGTAGAAACGTGAGACATCAACTACGAAAATAGAGTGTGGTTACATGACAAATGACCACAAGCAGGGTCGCATTTTGCAACGTGAATTGTCTGTTGTCAAAGGTCATGGACATTCAACAACATCAACATCAACAACGTGCAGGTCCGCGTTGTTGTATGTATACGACAACGTATTTAAATCGTTGCCGTATCCTTTTTTTCTTGTAGTGATTTTGAGAGGAAAGAAACTAACGGATTAATAAGGCTGTGTGTAATTATTACAATAATGCATTGGTAGATGGGTGCAACAAAGCACTTGCAGGATCATTTTAAGACATGTCAAGTGAAAAGGAAAATGGAGGCCACAAAATTCCCACTAAAGCTACCAGTGAAAAAGGGAAGGTAGTGGTCGAAACTCGTTTTGATCCTAATGTTACGAGGAGAAAATGGCACTCGCTATTATCATGCATGAGTACACTTTGAGTATTATAAAGCAAAGTGATATGCTCAATGTTTCGTCTCCCCTTGTCAAGAGTATATATCAAGGCTCTCCTTGCTCAAAATTGGCAGGTTTCTATGCACCATATCTACCGTGAGGCAAACTTTGCTGCTATTTTCTTGCTACTTCTGCTCTCTTGTTACCTCTTGGGCTCCACAGTCTTCTGTCTCCCCCTCTTGGTGTTGAATTATGGCTGCATGGTGATAGCTTAGGACCGCCTTTCTCTTACGCTGCTTACTTCCTGACAGTGAATCAATCATTGACGCTTACTTGCAAAATAGAGTTAGGAATCGAATCGAATTGTATGGCCTCTGATTTGGGAATGAGGAATGGGAGACTCATTCCCAAGGACTTATTCTCAAGATTGACTTTTTTGCCCTCCTCCAAAATTAAAAATGCTCATATTGTCCTCATTTATAATTAATTAATATATTATTATAATTAATTAATAAATTGATATATTATTAACAATATTTATTAATAATTATAGTTTTTGAATAAATAATCACAATAATTACTATATCATTATTATGATTATTATTAATTAATTAATTAATATACTACTATAATAATTATAATTAATTAATAATTAATAGTTAATTAATATAATTGTTGCTATTAATTAATATATTATTAACAATAATTATTAATAATTATAATTTTTGATAAATGATCACAATAATTAATATATTATTATTATAATTAATTAATTAATGAGTACACTACTATAATAATTATTAATATAATTACTATAATCAGTTCAAATATTATTAATTAATTAATTAATATACTATTATAATAATTACTAATATAATTATTTTAATTAATTCATATATATTATTAATTAATTAATATAATTACTACTATTAATTAATATAATAGTATATTATTAACAATAATATATGAATAATTATAATTAATTAATATATAGTTTTAATAATTATTAACATAATTATTTTAATTACTTCATATATTATTATTAATATTATTATTAAGTTAATATACTATTATAATAATAATTATAATTAATTAATTAAAAAATTTTACAATTCATTAATATACAATATATTATTGACAATAATTATTAATAATAACAAATTTTTAATAAATAATCACTATAATTAAAATATAAAATAAAAATTATGATAATAATTCATTAAGTACTTTTTAGTAATTTTTTACAATTTAACTCATTCCGATTTCGATTCCAAAATAAAATAAATATATCAATAAGATTCAAGTCTATTCCATTTTCGATTCACATTCTCCATTCTCATTCTAAATTATCCGATTATCGACAAGAACACAAGATTACATTAGTTCTTTTGCTAGGCTGTTTCCCTTATTAAAAAAAAATATTGGCCATAACTAAAGTCAACTTTATACAATTAATCGAAAATGTTAATATTATTTCAACATACCCATTTATCACATCCATACCATGAACCGTAATTTCGCGTCTCTCAATCTCATCGTTTTATTATTGTTTTCTCAGTTAATTTCCGAACATAGTGAGACATTCATCAAAGCCTAATAAAATTGAAGCTTTAGACACTTTTTCTTCTTTCTATCTCAACTTGTTGATACCGTGAAAGTTACACCTACTATATTTTCTAATTAATTGGTGAGTATAAATTACGTAAACTATTTTATTGATATTCTTTTTTTATGATTTTCAAATTTTACACAACAGCAAAATTTTTTTCATGATGGCAGATTTATTGACGATAAATTGACAGCTATCCCCACTTCTATTTATTTAGTTTATAATAGATATAGATATCTGATTTCAATAAATTATATATTAAAAACTTCAATTAAATCATTATCATATTACTATGTATTTAAATTATGTAAAAAAAACTCCAAATATTTGTAGTAATATCTTGAAATAATATTAAAATTAAAAAATATTTGAAGAGAGTAGTTCTTAAGAGAGAAAAGAAACACAATAATATTTTAAGGTTGAATAAAATTATATTCTGTTTTTAGTTATAATCTATCAAGTAGAAATTTAAAAAAATTATTAACTAACATCAGTAATTGATAAAACAAAAATTATTAAATAAAATTTAAAAAATATCTATATAAGGGATTGGGAAAAAACCAAACCCCACCCCATTAAGAGAGATTATTTTTCTCATTCCCACCCCATTCTTAAAATTATTTAAAATTACTCCATTCAAAATTTTCAGAAACCCATGGAGGATTTTGTCATCCCTACATTCATTCATGTGAAAAACTTTAGCCATTTCTTGAAATAAAAAAAAAAATTGGTCATTTATTTTTATATCAAGTTTCACAATCAATTGTACCAAGTTCGTGTGTAAATGGCTGAGATTTTCAATTTGAGTATAATTTTGATATTTCCAAGGACCACATATGCAAGTTGTGTTCACTTTATGTTTTACGCCATCTGATAAAGAAAAAATTTGATGTTTTGGTTTTTAGAGTCTTGTCAATTATTGCTGTATAAACAGGTCAAATATCTCTATATCAAACCCTCAAAGCAGCGAAATAAATTAAGTTCCTATTTCTTATTGAGGTTGGGCATCAGTTGCTTAAGACCTTCAACACTAAAATATTTAGTGAGTACTAGTCGATTAATAGGCTCTTTATTTTTTAAAATTATTTCATAATTATAGTTTTTTTCTTTTCGCCGCAGTTGTAAATTAAAAGTTATGTAATCTCAATATGAAACAGGCCCTAAATGAGAAACAACTTCTAAATTAAATGGGATGCCTCTCTTTTGATTTTTTTTTTTTTTATAAAGTTTGCCTGGAGAGGACGAGATTAGAAACTCCAACTAATTTGTATAACTTGCTACAAATTACAAATTAAAGGATTCTTTATGGGATTTAGATTTATTACTGAGTTGATAGCCTAATATGTGGTTAGCTATTCACAATCTTCTACCACATATACATGTATAACAATATATAGTTAAGATTCAATTAATTTTATATTTTTATCCAATAATTATCAATCATATACTTCTAAAAGATTAGTAAAAATATCAGCTCTGGCACTAAATTTTAATCCCTCTTTTTTTTTTTTCAAATTTGATATTGAAAGCTGACAAGTCATATTTGGTTTTAGTTTTAAACCTGGTCCCCCTAGGGAAACTTCCGTAATAAACGTAGGGCTATTTTAGTGCAATGATCACCGACACCGGCCTACTAATTTATTTGAGTTGGCACGGAACTTGAAGAACTGTGGGCACGCAAATTGACTGACAATGATAGTACGAAGTTTGGCATTCAGCAGGAACCTCAATGCACCACACATTACCGCATTAGATCTTTCCATATGGTTCACATTATCTAACCTCAGTTGAATAAGTAATTTCGTTCTAGACAGTACTTGCACAATTGTTTGCATATAGGCAGTCTCCTCTTTATGTGTGAACAGACTTAGATGTTTATAATAATGTAAAGTATTTCAAAATGTTGTGAAAGTCTATTTACACAGTTGTCAACTCGTATTTCCGGACATGAAAGCAACTCCTCTCTATAAATAAAACTAGAAGCAGAAACCAAACCTATCATCAATTTTCAAATTCACCAAAAGATGAGCTGGTGGTGGGCAGGTGATATTGGCGCTCCTAAGGTAAACATCAACTCTGTAGTGAATTTAGTGGACAGGTAACATGCTGATATTTAAAATAACGTTTGTTTCATTTTTACTTGTACAGAAGAAATTGGAAGAAGATAAGCGACCTCGAGATTACCAGAATGTGGGACTTATATTAGGCGTGACAGGAATTGTAGGCAACAGCCTAGCAGAGATATTGCCCCGATCAGATACTCCTGGTGGCCCATGGAAGGTCTACGGAGTTGCCCGACGTCCGAGGCCCGATTGGAATGCCAATCGCCCAATTGAGTACATCCAATGCGACATTTCTGACCAGGAAGAGACACAAGCCAAGCTCTCAAAACTCACTGACGTCACCCACATCTTCTATGTGACGTGGGCCAGCCGTCCCACTGAAGCAGAGAATTGCCAGATCAACGGTGCAATGTTTCGTAACGTGCTCCGTTCTGTAATCCCGAACGCACCGAATCTCCGCCACATCTGTCTCCAAACGGGAGGCAAACATTACGTGGGTCCATTCGAGGGTATTGGCAAGATACCATCTCACGATCCTCCTTTTACAGAGGATTTGCCGAGGTTAAACGTACCACTTTTTTACTATACTCAAGAAGACATATTGTTCGAAGAAGTTGAAAAAAGAGAGGGCTTGACTTGGTCCATACATCGACCTTTCGGAATATTTGGGTTTTCACCTTATAGTTTGATGAATATTATAGCCACTCTCTGTGTGTACGCTGCTATTTGCAAACATGAATGCATTCCTTTACTATTCCATGGCAGTAGAGATACTTGGGAAGGCTTCCAAGAGGTTTCGGACGCAGAGTTAATTGCGGAGCAGCAAATTTGGGCTGCACTGGATCCAAATGCAAGGAACGAAGCTTTTAATTGCACCAATGGAGATGTTTTTAAGTGGAAGCATTTATGGAAAGTGTTGGCTGAGCAGTTTGAGATTGAGAATTATGGGCGTGAAGATGGAAAAGGTAGCGACAGAGTGAGATTGGAGGAAATTATGAAAGGTAAAGAAAGTGTGTGGGAGGAGATTGTGAGAGAGAATCAGCTTCTGCCAACGAAATTGAATGAGGTTGCTGTTTGGTCATACGCAGATATGGTGATGAATATTGGTGCGGGTTATTTAGTTAGCATGAACAAAAGTAAGGAGCACGGGTTCTTGGGTTTCAGGAATTCTAAGAATTCCTTCGTTAGTTGGATTGGTAGGCTAAAAAGTCACAGGATTGTGCCTTAAGTAATTTTCTTTTTTGAATTTAGTGCCTTGCCTAAACGTTTTATTGATAGTTCAAGCTGTGATTGTTTGGCTGCAAGAAATGCAGCTTTTCTTTGTTCTTTGCTTTCCAATCAACGAAAAGTTTCATTTGAAGCGGAAAAAAAATTAGCTACTTTATTATTGTTAATGAGTTAAATTTAAAAAAAGTCACAGGACTGTGACTTAAGTAATTTCCTTATTATTATTTTTTTTTTTTTGGGATATAGTGCCTTATGTTGCGGATCGCCCAAGTTGCTAGCCTAATTGTCCACAAGTTTCAGGCTATGAGTCCAAGATAAGGCCGAGAGTGATTCTAAAAACTCTAACTCTATTACATTACATATATCTAGAATTTTCTATACATTTCCAAAGATATGAAATATCAGATATAGAATCAGAATATGCCCTCCCATAAATAATACGACATTGGTGATTTGAGCAACAAGTATTGAAAAGCAACTGCGTTCTTAATCTCTTCGATACAATTTCTCTTATTCTATATCGCCTCTTCTCTTTAGAAACCTCTAAACTTACTAATGGTAAGTTTCGCCGCCTACTTGAAGAACCTTCTAAGAAAAGTTATCTAAGTCTTGCATAATGCTTACAAGAAACACTCATCCCATGACACTTAGCTATTGAAAAGTCATGATTTAGCAACATTTTCAATTACTAGTTCAAGTTGTGATTGTTCTGCTGAAGAAATGTAAATTTTACTTGTTAATCAAAAAGTTTCGTTACAGGTAGGAAAAAAAAATTGCTGTGTTATTGTTATTTGTTGATGAGTTCAATAAATATACTCAGCTAAATTGTCGACCTGGAGAAAAAATATTCATATTACATTTTTTATTACATGCCTTCAAGTTATAGCTAAACCCAATTTTCAATTAAAGCCTAATCCAAGACCAAAACTTTTCTAAATGGTTCCTCTTCCAAACCACTTCTTTTCGAACCAATCGATTCACAGGACTAGAAAAAGAAAAAGAAAAAGTTGATTGTGAAAATATAACCGATTGAAATTGAATAATCCAAAATTTTTCAACCGGAGAGCATTACTTAGAGAGAGGAGAGAGAAAGAAAAGGTAAGAAAGAAAATTAAAATAAAGTTTATTTCAATATTAATAAAATATTGATAAATGCATTTAAATTGTTATTATTATATAAAATAAATATAAGGCAAAGCTGACTAACCTGAAGGGGTAGCCGCGTTTGATTTATGTTGTGTCGTTCGCATCAGGTTTGGATATAATCCAGCCCAATAAAAATTATATGTAAGCCGAATATGGGTCTGCACCCTCCATCCATTTGTGCAATATAGTGTGGAAAAACACTATCTATTTGAATTTGAATCACTCACTTGCAATACAGCACACTTGAGGAGCCATAGCACACCAAATTATAAGGGTATAAATTTTTCACTCTTGAAACAACTTTGAATATAAAATTTTTAATAACAATTTGTTATTCCTAAATTACCCAAAATTGAAGTTACTATGAAGGAAAACCTTATACAATTGAACAAACATGTTAATATTAATTAAACAAACTGATTTATCACATCCATACCATAAACCTTAATTTTGTTTTTCTCAATCTCATCATTTTATACACGCACACACGATTGATTTCCTAACATGGTGAGACATTCATAAAAACCTAACAAAATTGAAGCTTTAGAAACTTTTTTTTCTTTCCATCTCACCTTGTTGACTCCATCAAAGTTATATCTAATATATATTTCCTGATTAATTGGTGAGTATAAATTATGTAGAATTATTTTATTGATATTCTTTTTACTACGATTTTCAAATTTTACACAGGAGCCAAAACGTTTTTTATGATCGCAGATTTATCGAGAAAATAAAAATTTGTTCATTCAATTAATCCTCATGAATCTTCACACGAATTAATGAGATGAGAAAACCCAAAAAACAAACTTCAATTCATTCATAAGAACGAGTTACTTATTTCTTGAAATTAAAATAAAAAAGAATTATTCATTTATTCGCATATCAACTTTCACATTCACTTGTACTAAGTTCTTGTTTGTAAATGAAAGAGATTCATAATTTGAGGATAATTTTGATATATTCACAATAATAGGATCACATATTTAGCTGTTTCCGTTTGATGTTTTACACTATCTGATAATTTAAAAAAAAAATTGATGTTTTAGCTTCTAGAGTCATGTATATTATTGTTGGGAAAAATACAGTTTTTAAAAAAAAAAAAACTTTTAAGACCGATTTCATAAAATATATACGAATCAGAATAGAAATCGCATCAAAATCCAATTTGGATTTTTCCACCGTCGATTTAAGCCTAGGATCACGATCCGTCACCACCACGCTCGTTAGATCACGATCCGCCAAACGATCCGCAGACTGACGTGGGCCTTTTATCACTACTTAAAAGAAACTAAGACGGTAAAATTTTTCTCAAGATTGTAGAGAAAAATCTTTCTCTAAAATCCTCAAGGTCTCAGAAAAACATTTTTCTCACACATATTTATAGCGACTTTTTCCTCTCCTATTTGGTGATGAATAAGTTCTTTATATATCTCTTTTCATAATGAGAATCCTAAAGCCCTGAATCGCGATTCACGTCGCTTTCCTTTTTCCATATGACCACCAGAAAATAACATACGCCCCTTATACAAAAAGATATTAATGAGCCTCCCACTAAAAGATATAATTACGTTGACCCAAATCGCTAGCTTATCTCGCTTATTAATCCAAAGAATACCAATTAAACGAAATTTAACCCGTGATCATTCTAACATACAATGTTACAACAATTAAGCTCGTAATTAAACAGTTCTAATCATTTAATTCCAACTCTACTCCACTATAAGATCGAATCGACCTCCATAATCAGACGTCAATAATAATTCGTCCCAAGCCACATCGATTTCTTTATCGCTTCAACTTTTGTACCACATCGTTAATTAAATCGATATCTCAACCGTTCAATCGATTTAATTACATCTTATTCTCGATACTTACTCTGGTTTTCTAACGATCATTTTCAACATACTAAATACGCCGACACACTCCTACTGCAGAATTCCATGATCAAGATCAAAACCCATCAAGAGATGTGTCGCATAAATTCTATATCATGTTAATCTATAACTCCAATACTCATAATCGCTCCCACCAAGATAATGGTAATCTTGACCACAAGCTGTGTCGTGCCCAGAACTCAAATGGAATAACAATCATAATCATGAAATCATAATTAACTCAAGATTAAGATTACAAGAAAATCAACGCCATGAGATTTAATAATTCGATGCTTATTTCAAAGTTAATTAAATCTCATATGTGATCCAACTCAACGAATAACTACATCAAGAAATTCATACATGACAAGACATAAATCATTCAATGAATTTACTACAGTCTAAACCTAAATAAAGTGCCCAACTTTATTTATCAACTGCGAATTTAATTTATTTAATCATAAGATAACTTGTATTTATGTCTTCTGTGAATCCACATGGTGATCACATAAATACATATAATATGATTAAGCGGACCTTATTCAATATATTTATGCAATTAAAATATCTCAAATAATATATTAATCAGAAAATAAATTAATATGCTTTAAAAGAGCATATTATCCCAACAATTATTACCTTATAAACAAGTCAAATGTCTCAATAATTTGACACCTCAATAAGTGAAACAAAGGTTGGGTAGCTGTAGTTTAAAAATTACAGTACCAAAGTAATTAGTAAACACTAATTATTGTGGCTTAGAAATTAAGTTGATTTAATCTCACACTTGTATGACCAAACCTATCGTGACTTTATTATTTTTGTCAAATTATTGTTTAATAATTATTTTGTTATACATTATCACCTTTTATTTAATAGCTGCAACTTTTTTTCCTTTTTCTTACTATGCTATAGCATTTCAATATCAAATAGGGCATAAACGAAAAACAACTTCTAAATTAAATGCGACGTCTCTCTTTTGATTATTTGCGTAAGTTTGCCTAGTGGAGGTGAGATTTAGAAACTTGCAAAATTTGTATAACTAGCTAAAAATTACAAATCAAAGGAATCTTTTTGTCCAAAAATTATATGGCTGAAAAGTTACTTATGTCAAAATATAGGGATTAAATTAGCATTTACCCTTTCTAGTAATTGTGAGCACAAATTATGTAGAATTATTTTATTGATATATTTTTTCTATGATTTTCAAATTATACACAGAGCCAAAACGTTTTTCATCATGGCGGATTTATTAAGAAAAAAAAAATTTCATTCAAATAAACGTCATGAATATTCACATGAATTACTGAGACGAGAAAGAAAAAAAAAATCTTCCATCCATTCGTATGAACATCTTTAACTATTTCGTAAAAGTATGGGGGGGGGGGGGGGGGGGGGAAGAAGTCTTCATTTATTCATATATCGAGTTTCACAATCACTTGTACTAGGTTCCTGTGAGTAAATGGCTGTGATTTACTATTTAAGGACAATTTTGATATTTCAATAGACTACAAATACATGCTGTGTTCATTTGACTTTTTACACCATTTGATAAAGAAAAAATTTGATGGTTTGGCTTCTAGAATCATGTCAATTATTGCCCTATAAATAGGTCAATTATCTCCATATTAGACCTTTTAAGAAGCGAAACAAATTAGAAACCAGTTTAGCAGTATTGTTGTTTTTAAAATAATTACTGTTATCAGTACTGTAAAAATAATCAGTTGTGAATAAAATCAGTTAAATGTGTGATAATTTTTATTTTCAAAAATTACTACAAATTTTAAAAGTAGTTGTATGTGTTTAGTAAATTTTACTATTAAACTGCTATAAGAATATAATTAAAACAATTGGACACAATGTTGAATAAGATTTATTTACGCATTTATAAACATGTATGAAAAAATATTTTTATTGTGTATATATAATAATTGATAACTAAAATAAATATTTTAAATTATTGACTTTATTTTTTTTATTTGGTTATCTTAATATAATTGGTAATAATAATCTCTTTAAAATTAATGATTTTATTTCCTAATTAGTAAGGATAATTTTATAATTTATAATATATTTTAAAGATATATACGGAATTGTATTAAATATAAAACTAATTTCCAAAATCCGATTATGAAAAGATACTGCATCCCTGTTTTTCAAAACTTACTATAGGATTGGGTGATTTTGCTAAAAGTAATTTAAAAAAAAATTGTCAGACACCAAAATTTACATTTAGTTTTTCAAAATTATTTTTGGGAACTTCAAAAAGCAATTCCAAACAGGGTCTAAGGCCTTATTGGATATTAAGGTTGGGCGGTTTAATCTTAAAAATTATAACTATTTAGTATATACCAGTTGCTCTCATTTAGAAATCAAGTTGATTTAATCTCATACCTATATGACGAATAAACTATAATATATTTATTATTTTTATCAAAATTTTTAATAATCATATTTACTAGAAATTATTAATTTTTAATTTATAGTTATAAATTTTTTTTAATTATAATTAACTATAACTTCAAAGTTACAGTACCTCAATATTAAAATGTTTCATTATTTCCATGAAATACAAATTGAACGACTCTTTTTGTCCCAAAACTGACCGGTGTGCCTCAAGCAAATTATAGAAGTGAAGAGACATATATTTGATTTTAGGTTTAAAACTTAGGGTCCACATACTGAAACTTACCGTAATAATCATGGCGATTTCATTGCAACGGTCACCGACACTGGCCTACTTATTTATTTGAGTTGGCATGGAGCTTGAAAACTGCGGGAAAGCAAACTGACTGACAATGACAGTACGAAGCTTGGCCTTTAGCCAGAACCACATTTCACCGCACATTAAGATATTAGAGCTTTCATTATTGATCACATATTCACATTATCTAACTTCAACTGAAATTACCTTCTAGAAAGTGCTCGTATAATTGTTTATATATAAGCAGTCTCCAAACTTATCAATCATCACTTTTCCAGATTCACCAAAAAATGAGCTGGCTGTCGGCAGGTAGTATCGGCTCTGCAAAGGTAAAAATCGACCCTCTAATTGAGTCTCTTCACTTGAAAAGCTTATACATACACGTAACATGCTGATATTTAAAATAATGTTTGTTTAATTTTCGCTGCACAGAACAAATTGGAAGAAGATGCGCTTCCTCAAGACTTCGAGAACGTGGGACTTGTAGTAGGCGTGACAGGAATTGTAGGCAACAGCCTAGCTGAGATTTTGCCACGACCAGATACCCCCGGTGGCCCATGGAAGATCTACGGGGTGGCGCGACGTCCCAGGCCTAAGTGGAGCGCCAAATACCCTATTGATTACATCCAATGCGACGTTTCCGACCCGGACGATACGCAAGCCAAGCTCTCAAAACTCACTGACGTCACCCACGTCTTCTATGTGACGTGGGCCAGCCGTTCCACTGAAGCCGAGAATTGCCAGATCAACGGCGCCATGTTGCGTAACGTGCTCCGTTCTGTAATCCCGAATGCGCCTAATCTCTGCCACATCTGTCTCCAAACGGGAGGCAAACATTACGTCGGTCCGTTCGAGTGTATTGGCAAGATACCGTCTCACGAACCGCCTTTTACTGAGGATTTGCCAAGGCTAAACGTGCCACTTTTTTACTATAATCAGGAAGATATATTGTTTGAAGAAGTTGACAAAAGGCAGGGCTTGACTTGGTCCATACACCGACCTTCCGCAATATTTGGGTTTTCACCTTATAGTTTGATGAATATTATAGCCACTCTGTGCGTGTACGCAGCTATTTGTAAACACGAAGGTGCTCCTCTTGTATTTCATGGGACTAGACATACTTGGGAAGGTTTCCAAGAATTTTCAGACGCAGAGTTGGTTGCGGAGCAAGAAATTTGGGCAGCAGTGGATCCTAATGCAAGAAACGAAGCTTTCAATTGCACCAATGGAGATGTTTTTAAGTGGAAGCATTTATGGAAAGTGTTGGCTGAGCAGTTTGAGATTGAGAATTATGGGTTTGGAGATGACATGGGTAGTGAGAGGGTGAGATTGGAGGATATTATGAAAGGTAAAGAAAGTGTGTGGGAGGAGATTGTGAGAGAGAATCAGCTGCAGCCAACAAAATTGAATGAGGTTGCTGTTTGGTCATATGCAGATGTGGTGATGAATATTGGTGCGGGTAATTTTGTTAGCATGAACAAGAGTAAGGAGCGCGGGTTCTTGGGTTTCAGGAATTCTAAGAATTCGTTTATCACATGGATTGATAGGTTGAAAAGTCAGAGGATTGTGCCTTAAGTAATTTTTTTTTTTTCACTTTTTGATTTGGTGCCTCTAGGAATTGAAAAGCCACTAATAATTAATAGTTCAATCCTTGATTGTTTTGGCTGGAAGAAGTAAACCTTTTGTTTGCTCTTTGTTTTGTTAATTAAAGAATTTTATTTCAGGTAAAAAAAAAAAGTAATAAAAACTGCCGCCTTTGTTATTGCTAAAGAGTTAATAAATAAATACAGGACTGAATTTTCTACGTCAAAAAAACCACCATTGTACATTTCTAATTACATGCCTTCAAGTTATAACGGCCCAATGGTCAATTATGCCTAATCCTAGCAGTCCAAAGCTTATTTCAATGGTTCGTGCGTCGAAAGCACTCTTCTTTCAAACCAACAGATTCGCTAGACCAGAAAAAGAAAAGGTTGATTGTGAAAATACCTAATCGGTTAAAAATGAATTTTTTCGAAATTTTTTTAACCGGGCAGCATTTATTAGAAAGGGGAGAGAGCAAGAAAAGCGTAAGAAAAGAAAATTAAACAAAGTTTATGGACATTTATATCATTTTGAATTAATTATTCCTTATAATTAAAGGATAAAATTATAATTTTATTTGGTCAAAGTGGTCAGCACTTACATTTAATAGAAAATCTAAAAGACCAAGCCTATTCATTCTTGGGGAAGAATAAACTATTTATGTCGATTCTAAAACTTTGATAGTAGATCTGTAGTAAACTAAAAATTGTTACGGGAAATTCTTGTACCACAACATAGCTCGAAAGAGCAAGCTTGAAGTGGTACTAAATTTGCTATGAAATGAGTTCAACGACTGCATGCAAACGATCAATTGTAAGAAAAGTTTAGTTGAGGAGCGAGCAAAGATACGCTGATCAATACAATATTTGAAATGTATTAACAAGTGTTTTTAAATTTGTATTTTTATTATTATAATAATAATAAATATAGTGCAAACCTGCCTGAAAACCGGTGGCAGCCGGGTTTGATTTATCCGACATAGGCCGCATTCCGTCCAGATATAGACCAGCCCAATAGAAACGATGCGTAAGCCCAACACTGGTCTTGGTCGATTTACGCCATGCAGTTAAAAACATATCAAATGGAAACATCTACTGAATTTGAATCAGTCACTGTAATTAAAGTTACCATAAAGGGCAATCTTGTAGAACTGAAAACAAAAATATTAATATTAAGTATGCATTACTGGTAGAAGAAAAATGGCATTCGTTGGAGAAATTTTATAGTACATTAGAAATATCATATTAGTCATATAATAAACAAATAATATTATAACATATGTGTATTTATTTTGAAAGATTATTTTGAAAATGTTAGTTACATTAAATTCAATTACACATATTATGCATGCATTAATTGATTGTATTGTCTCTACTATTATAAAAATTTCTTCCTTCGTTGATATTAGATTTAATATTAAATACAAGAATATACACTTTTAACATACCATAATCAACAATTATTGATATATATGAAAGATTGTTTTCATTTAAATCGAAAAAAAAAAATAAACCACACAATACTTTGTAATAATTAGAACTCATAACCTCATACATTTGTAGTAGTTAGAACTCATCACCTCGTAAGGTCATGAGTTCGAACTACTAGGCTTTGGCCTGGTGGCTCAACAATTATTGATATTATTAGATCATAAACCTTCACTCATACTAAGATTTTATATTTTATTTCATTTTAAATTTATTATTTCATTTATTCTTAACGATGTCGTTTTGGACTTAAAATTTGGGTAAATTTTTAACTCTTCATCTTCTCTCTCTTCACAAAATCGTTTCCCTCTCTTTCTCGATAAATGTGATTTACCAAATCACTCTCACTCTTTCTCAATTTTTGTTGTTTTCTCTTTCGATTTCATCAAAGTCTAACCCTAAATGCTCGCCTTCTCAAGCACAACAACTTCAAAAGGATTTATCCTTTTGTTGGAGATCTTATAGAGTCGTGTTCTTAGCATCATCAAAGTCAGCCGCATCGAGCCGTCATGGTCGGTGTGACAAGCTAAAATGTCACATTGACTTGAGCAAAAGAATAGTTACTGGAGAGGATATTCAAGCCTGTAAAGACCAATTTACAACAATTATTGCTAATTGTACAACAATTAGCAAGCTCGTTCACTCTATCATGCGACCCGTGGCTGAGACTTTTGGCATCGAATTAGAGGCATTGATTTTGATTTGGTTGTCGACATATTTTTGTTTTTAGATTTATTTTTTTTTATATTTTATAATGTTTAATTAGCTATAAATTTGAATTTCTAGAGTAATTTACGTGTACTGGCGAATTAAATGTTGGTTTTATAATGCTTTGGTTTTTCTTTTAGGCTAGGAATGTCTAATATTTTCTACCAAATTCGTAGCTCCGTTGGTGAAATCCACTTTCTCTTAAGTGTTATTCGTTTGTGTTTCGCATGCACGCTTAGTGCTTGACGAATTGCCTCATTCGGGTTTACTTTTTATGATTCAGAAAAATTGTTGTCTTTTTTTTTTTTTTTTCCTAACTAAACTTGGTTGTTATTAATTAATAAAAGTAGACAGATTCAGTTGTTTTTCTTGGTTCTTTATGCAGATGGTGCTTTTGCTTTTCTTCTATGTTCTGTTCTTTTTTTTCTTTTTTTGTTTCCCAAGATATTTATAATTGTCAATCCAAGATTTATTTATTCATTAGTTTTCACTGAAAGCATAGATACTCTTCCACTCACCAAAAATTATTTTATGCCGGTAGTTTTTCAATTGTAATGCTAGCTAGGTCCTACCAACGCTATGTTTCCTAACCTTTGTTCAAATTCATGTTAATAGCTTCTTCTTCTTCTTCTTCTATTCGAATATTTATTATAATATGTTTCTAGTTTATTGATTCCATTTTAAGCTCGTGTCTCGTTTAAGTTCTATAGCTTCTAATTGTTTTAGCGACATCATTCATTGTTTGAGCGACAACTTGAATGGCGCCAAAGATGATACACAAAAGAAAAGAAACAGAAGTTTATTACTTATATATGCTTGCACATTTATATACTCAACATTAGTGAATCTTTGTCATATATTTGCACATTTAAAAACTTAGCACACAACACTAGTAGAAAAATGGCCTTCTGCCTTCTCTGATACTATTTCAGTATCAGTAACGATTTTTACTGATACTGAGTTTAGTGTCACTGATCACGGTGCAAGAAATTTTCGTATACATATTTGTTGTGTCAGTGAATCTTTGTCACCATAGTATCAAAAGAATGTTGATGCTCGAACATCATATCAATAACGAGACTATGGTGTCAAACAAATATTGGTACAAGAGCATAACAAATATAATGATACTATGGTATCAATGTTTATTTGAAAAAAATTTAAAAAAAATAGAAATCAACATAATAGAGATTGAAAATTTGCATTTGGCATCTGAATTGAAATATACTTTCAACAATATGAAAAGTATTACATTGCATTGGACTATTTAAAAATTATTACATTGTTGAAAACTTATTACATTGCTTACCAACTACAACACACGGTTATTGCTTCTGCAGATTCTTAATTTCGATAATTGAAATGAAGCCTTCTATTATTGCTACCAAGTTCCAGTTTGACATTTGCTCTGATTATTTAGTTTTGACCAATGTACGTGCTTTAGTTTATTGTAAGTCATCCTGCATTCAAGATATGTAAAAAAAAAAAAAACTATATATTATTTTTATACTTAGCAATCAGTAACAATTTATTTTGTTAACTTATAATAATAATAACAATAATAGTAATAATAATTAGAAAATATAAATAAAACTAGAATTTACCTAGAGTATCCCCTACAAAATTACAACTTCACCATCAAAGAACTCAATGCCAACCAAGAACACTGATCATTGTTTGCATCACCACAGTCCACACACATGATGTAACTGTATTGAATGCAAAGTGCTTTGTAGGATCATCCAATTCCAAAGATAGAAGGAATGAAGCAATTAGAAATAAAACATGGATGATTCAATTCTTTAGACAGGGCTTTATCAACATATCAAGAAAGAAAGATGCTGTATGTGCTAAACCAAGTTTCTATGAGCTACTCAATTAAACATGTTGCAGGCATATATTAAACTAACTTATATATGCAATATATTGTAAGGACAAACATATGGCATGCTCCACAATGTCTAGGAGTATATATTAAACAATACATTGAAAATGGAAAAATCTCATTATTAAAATCAAGAAGATTTAAAATATTTCTTTTAGGAATCCAAAATATTTGTTAAAAATTTCACATGTACGGTTTGCATTAGTTGGAATGGCTGTTTTGAACACATTTCCAGAAAGTATGATTAGCCTAACTCATAATTGGTATTATCACCTGTGTTTTTTTCCACTCAATGCCTCAAATGCAAATAGGTCAAACAATAGCAAGTAGAGATGCTTGGTCCATAGGGTTTTTGCGATCAGATTCTAAATTAATGGTTTTAGCTTGATATTTTCAAGTGAATTGAGTGGAGGTAGACTGAGCCTCATAACTAATTGGTCCAAGAGATATACTAGAAATCCTAATTAAAGGATAAGATGAAAAAAAATATGAAATACTCTAGCAAGTTAGGGTTGAATATAAGAGCACCAGCATTCTTTTTAGTAATAGGCGATATGAAAATAATTACACACACTTTATTTTCTTTTTTCAAATCTGTGTGTAACATTCTGGTCATTGAAAGGAGAAAGTTCATCAGAATATGTAAACTAATCAATGCCACATTTGAATGAATCAAGCATATGTACATGAAGCTGAACTACATTAACAGGGGTCAATCACCAATCAAGCTAAATCAAAGCTCCAAACTTCATATCGTTATACACAAAACACAAAATATGCCTCGACGGGTAGAAAAACAGTTGTGATCTAGCCTATTATCTACAAAACAGTGATTTGCCAATAAATCTACAACACTTCTGCAGAAGCAATCCTTCCTTTAATAACCAAAGGAGATAAGTATTTTTTCTTCTTGAATGACAGTATAGGAAAAGGGGGAAAATCAAGGAAATAAATTCAACATATTAAAGAATTTTTACCTTCTATTCGAAACCAATAAGATCAGAAGCCAATATTTTAGCACGTTCATCAGCAACGTTACATTCTAGCCAAGTATTACATATTCATTTCTGAAAAACTCAAGTTCCACCTGCAAGCATCAAACAATCAGAATTGTAATAAAATTGCCAGGGAAAAAGAAAAGAAAATTGCAAGGTGCAGGAAAGGAGACAATGTACTTAAAAAGCTTAAGAATAATGCATCGGGAGAAAAGAAAATCAAATAGCCAATACTGTCAATAGCTTTTGTCTTTCTTGACAAAGGGAAAAAAAAAATTTCAATTGTGATCCCAATTTGAACACTGTCCAAATCATATCAACATTGCTAAAATAGCATAAAAAAGAAAGTAATATCAAATATGATTTCCTCAAAACTTTAGTTGTTTCAGAGCCACCCAATTGCACAGAGGAAATCACGAAAGTTAAATCATGCTCAAGTGCTTTCACCAGCATATCAAAGTTATTCTAATAATTATATTTTTCTTACTCCTTACAACACTACAGTTCCAGTCTATATATACACTTGAATCTTGCCACCTATCAAAAATAAAAGAGAATTATTGTTACCATCCTCAAGATGGCTAAATCAAAAATGGTAAATGAACATGTATATTCTATGATATGATTTTCATTCAGTTATTAGCTAGAAAATTAGGCAGAACAATTAATATAACAATAATCCTACTCGTGTATAATCTGAAACCTATTATGTGGGCGCAATAATTATAGTGACCATTAAATCAACAACCAAGATCCAAGATGCAATTTTTTAAAGTTACAGCAACTAAAATTTTATTACATTTCACTTTAATATATATGTCAAAATTGGAAGAATTAAAATTAGGTAGGCGGCTTTACCTATTTATAATATTCTTATTCTTGAGCCTCTCAATCCTCTGTTTCAACTGCTTGATCTTGACTACAAGATGAGTCATCGAGTACAGCAACTAATAGAACACCAAAGCCGATGCAATCAATACCGACTTGCGTTGACTCTTCATGATGGATATCTGGTGACACAAGTGCTCCGTCGGCGTGAACGAGTCGCCCTCTCAAGGAGGGCACATCTCATACTTCCAGTAGATATCCATGAGTAGAAACAGACAAAACAACAACACCACCAACAAGAACAAGTTTAGGAGATTACGCGTCATAGCAACTAGCCCGCGTCGAAGGCTGTCGAGTTGCAGAAGCGTTAGCGGCAGCACTATGATGGCCTCTGCAACCGCGGCATATCCGAGCACAACCTATTCGAGACCCATTGAGTGATTCGATTTGCTGAACAAACCCTAGATCTATTGCTGTTTCAGATTCAACTTAAGATTTGCTGAGAATGTGAGTTTCGATTTAGGGTTTGTTGGGAATGTGGGTTTCGATTTACTTTTAGTTTCTTCAAACAATATTTCATTTGCTCTAATTTTGTCTCATTGATGTTAGTTTTGCAGTTTCTGTGGAAAGAGAGTGAGGGAATCGATTTTAGCAAGTGACATTTTAGCAAGTGCTCAATTTATAGCGATGACATTTTAGCAAAAAGAACGACACCGTTTAGATTTAGGAAAATTGAAAAAATAAAAATAAAATTAAGATTACCTCTCTAATTAGTGTCAATATTTGGTTATGATACTATAGTGTCAATGAAAATTGACATTTATACGTAAAAGACAGAAAAAATTGCTTAAGTCATCAAATATTGATTTCTTTTATTTAGTATCAGAAACTTAGTATTAGTGTTTGTCATTTTTCTAATAGTGCCAGGCAGTTTTTCATGTAGTGAATTAAATACATAATTTTATACGATGCACATGCATGATATAGCACGAGTAAAACTTACATTCATTCATAGGTTTCCCATTTCACAAATTACTAACATAAACTCACCCTTATTTTAGGAACATTCACGCATCGTTACCGTTTAGTAGGACTATACATATTGCATATCATATAATGAGCATAAGCAATCTGTTGGCGATCTTATGATACATATCACGTATACCAATCCCAAAGGAAAGGGTACATATATCAAAATGCTCCAAATAAGCATATATAAATGCCTAATATACAAGTAATAACTCATCACAACTTCACTTGTCACTTTCAAAAAATACATATCTCGCACGTGCTATACAATACTATGTGTAGCACTTTGCACTGCACATGACACTTTGTGGCACATTGGTTTTCGAGAGATGGCCCTTGCATAGTCTCAAGAGGTGGCCTCTAATGTAAACTTTCATAAAACTTACTATAATAACACATTTTATATATAAATCATAAAGTTGCAAATACAATTAACAAACATAATTATTTGTATATAAAAATTTGTAAGAGCATTGCATGTTCGTGTTTATGCCAAAAGCATATATCAAGCACGTTGTCAAAAACACTTGCCTAAAACATCCATATTCACATATCAAAATAATCTTTCCAAAATCCACACAAATATATATGTTCATTCTGATTCCAATTTAAAGTTTAATTTATTGACCTCTCGGTGATCACAATGATAGGCTTAACCTCAATTGTAATCTAACCACCATAACCTAATTATGTAATTATGATGGACTAGACGTATAGAGAAGTAGATCTAGAAAGTTTCATATTTTCTTGAGAATGTTTGGTTGATCTAAACATTTTTTCTACCTTACAATATTGCAAAAATGTCAATTTTCTAGAATCATAGAGCATCACTCAAACATTTGTTAAAAATAGAAGATAAGACTTTTTGGATGAAACAAATCCTATATAACCCTCAAGATTACTAGGTTTAGTGGATATAAACAAATTTTCGTAACTCAAAGTGCAAAATTTTGAATAATTTTTGGAGTGAGTGACTGTCATAAAAGTCCATCACATTCTCTTAATGTACGTGGTTTTCATTTAATCAAAACACCGAGATCTAAATCATAGAGGTCAAACACAATAATTCTAAGTTTACACAAGAAACAAAGTACTCAAATGTCATAGATATTCATGCCTTAAGCACCTCCACAATTTCCCAACAATTCTTATACTTAAAAGATAAAAACCAAGAAAAGCTTCGGCCTCCTTCTCAAAGAACCTTTCCTAGCCGACCAAGTGAAGAAGAAGCTACCTATGGTTTCAACTAATGGACTTGGATAAAATGACTAAAATGAGCTTGGCTTAAACAAGGCCCAATAACAAATAAGTCCAAGCACTAACATAATGTTAAAACTAACACTAATATTAATAGTAAAAATAAAAAATAAAAAACAATAGCAACAATAATTACATAATAAAAAATGTAACAATTAAATACAAAAATAAATCAATAATCACAATAATGCAATCAAAATAATCCTAATGATTACTTACTTAATTTTTGGATATTACACGTCAGGTTGTTGTTCTATAATAACAAGGTTTGATTTTACTGTTCTAACTTTGTCTCTTTATCTTTCGATAAATTCTAAGAAAAAAAATATTGACCATGTTTTGCTAGAACAACAAATTCTTTGGTGAAAACCATCACCTAAATTCTAAGAACATTCATTTTGTATCACCAAGAGTCAATTATTAAATTTGCAGAAGCGTACATGAATCCATAATGCATAGTTGCTCTCTAGAGCCCTATGGTTTGCCCTCCGGATCAATATGTTTTCTTAGAGAATCCTTTAAGTTTCTCTGTACACCCTTTGATAATGGAATGCCAGAAAAAAATAAAATATTATGTGTGATCTGGGGATCATAATCACTTATATAGAAAATTTTCCATGTTATCATTAGGTTTTTCTATTTCAACCCATTAAAAAAATAGAAATTACCTTTAGATCTCTACATATTAAAGACCCACATCTTATTAGATACATTAAAGCCCAAATTACTAAAAATTTTAGTAGATCCCTTTTAATTAAGCTTAACCTCATATGATAGGCTGTAACACATACATAAAAGCCCAACATTAGATTAAGGATCCAACATGTTTTGCAATTTTGAATTTGTAATAAGCAACCGAATTCTCATTGGTTAATCTTTTTTTTAAACCTCGCATCCTGATTTGTAGGGATTCATTAAATGAACAATCGTATCAAGCATATGTTTAAATATATTTCCAGAACATTCATTTTGATGGGAAATTTATGAAAATAACCACAATATTTTAGCATTTTTCAAAATTCACCCCTCTAACATTTTCTTATCGTAACTAGCCAAATACTAAATTTTTGGACCAAAAGTCCTCTACTTTCAACAAATTTTCAAGGAAATGCCATTCTTAAAATTCTAGCAAAACTCAACACTCATCACTCTCAACCCTCAACACTCAACAAATCAACAAACCTCATCAATTTCAACAAATCACCAAATCCCATCAAGCAAATATTGCATCACTGAAGATAAAATCATTAGTTGGAAAGCTTTTTAAAGTTAGTGTATGTTTTTACACTATATGAACTTTTAATGTATTAAGGCTAGGGTTTAGGTTCAAAACTGAATGCGTTTTGTTGTAAATGTTGTTTTTCATTCTTAAAGCAATGTGATAAAGTACTTAGCTTGAGTTGAGAAATTTTAAAAAAAAAATTGTTAAAAACAATAGAAATTCGAGGTAAAAAACAGAACCTAAATTATGTGCAACAATGAGAAAAAAACATATCGGATACTTTTTGGAGGTCATAACTTAAGCTATTTGTGTCTATTTTGGGCGTATAATATATCGTTTGAAAGCTTGTGATGAGACAAATAAAAACATTAGAGTGACTGGTACTTATAGCACTAAAAGACAGTAACATTGAAACTATCTTTATGCCTATTGCACCAATATTTGGTGACATTAAAACTTTCTTATAGTGTGACATGTGCACATCACTCTAATCTGCTTTGATTAATCTTGTCATAAGCTTTGAAGCAGTCTATTATATGCCCAAAACGGACACATGTAGCTTAAGTTATTACCTCCGACATGTTTTTTTTTTGTCTCACATAAAGTTGCTTGTCGTACATAATCACAGAATATGCGACGGCCATGTAAAATGGGCCGCATACTCACCGTTTCATGTTTTGTAATGCTTAATCATATTGTTTTTTTGCCTTTTTTAATATTTTTTAGGCTTAATGGATTTGGTTGTAGTTCAATTATGATACGATGGTTGGTGGAAGACATTGGCTGATAGACATTTAAAATACGCGGATGGCAATAATACAACTTTTTTGGCTTGAAATGATTGTACGTTTGATCAGTTTCTAGTAAGAGTGTATGAGGTTTTGCAGATAAATCATAATGAATACAATATCACAATAAAGACAACTTTGAGGTTTAGTAACACAATCTATTGTACATGTTAACTATCTTTGGACATATTTAATAAGAGTTTCGAATGAGCAAAATATTCCTTGGGTAGTGAGAAGAGTTGACAATGTACACGTTGTTGGTCATAATATTGCAGATAAATTTATTTAGGAAAAATAGATATACACTTCGAATGACATTAGAGCAGACATATATTAGGCTAGTGATTGATATAGATGGTATTCAGTGGCTACATAAGCAACATAAAACAATCAACTATATTTATTAGCCATTATGGTCATGGATTCGGAAAACAATAATACTTGGGAATGTTTTATGATGAAGTTACACAGAGTTATTAGTGAAATGTCAGAGTTAGTAATTATTTTTAACTGATGCACTTCTATCAAGAGAGCCATTTTGAAAGTATTTAGCAATGCTACCCATGGCATGTGCTTTTATCATGTCAAAGAATGATCAATCTTGTCCATTCGTCGAATGACATAATCATAACGAAACTTTGTCCTGAACGATTATCAGGACATAAAAATATATGGAGATAGTGTTAAAATCATTTATTAATTTATATTTGAACAATGGAAATGATCATTAGTGAGAATGTAACTTCCGAATCCTGTGCATCATCAGAATCATGTGAGTAGTCTTCACGGGCAGCAAATGCATGTACTTTATTTTTCAAACTCATAGCAATTGCAACAACATAAGTTACTAAACACCAAAATACTTTTTCAATCAATACCTTATTTTATTCGCATGGTAAAAGCAACTTATTTTATCAACCATAATAATCCCAAATAGGCTCATAATACAATGCACTTTGTTGAATTAATGGCAACCTTTACCATTATTGATTTTTCCTTATGATAAAGGGTGGCATAACCTCTTGTTAGAGTGTGATTCTGTGCTAGTTGTTCATTTCTTTTTAAAGGGTTTATGGATTAGACTTAGGCTCAGTTTAGTATTGAGGTATTGTAAATTTTAAGGTATAAATACTTTGAAAAAAGAGATTATTACTATAAAATAAAAATTAATAGTGCATAATAACTATAACCTTCAAATAATAATTTAATAAAAATAATAAAGATATTATAGGTTTTTCATCATTAATTTAGAGTCAAATCAACTTAAATTTCAAGGCACAACAATTAATGTTTATCAAATACTTTAATACTATAATTTTTAAACAAAATCACCTAATTTAAATACAAGATAGAGAGTTGGCGTCTTCGTAATAGATAGATGCATTTTCGATATTCTCATAACAATGGGGCCACTGATTGTCTTGTCCATATATAGATCTTTTAAGTAGAGGTGGGCATTTGGATCGGGTTGACCCGAACCGAACTGAATTTCAGGTTTGGTTCGATTTGGATTGAAGTTTATAACCCGTTTGGGATAACCCGAACCGAATAGTCAACTCAATCGGGTTAACTAAGAAAATTAAAAAAAAAACAAATAACTTAAAATCATATTCGTAATCTTAACACATCACAACTCCCAATTCCCAAACATACACTTCTCAACCGCCACACTCCTCCACTTCTTTTTCTTTTTTCTCTTTCTCCTCCGTTTCTTCCACCGCTAACAAATATTATCTTCTTCTTTTCTTTTCTTTTCTTTTTCTTCTTTTCTTTTTCTTTGTCTTCATTTCTTTTTCTCCTTTTCTTCATTTTCTTCCTTCTGTCACTGCCGAACAACTTCTTTTTCTTCTTCAAGTCTTCCTCTATACTTTTTCTTCTTCTTCTTTCCTTCCTGTTGTGCAAATTTTATTATACTTGCAAGCGCACAAATCTATTGTATAATAGATTTTGCGATGATGAGTGTCGATCCTATGAGGAGGTAGATTTAATTATGCGTAAGGTTATTTTTCTAGTGTATATGTGAATGGGTTGAAGTGAAAGATATAAAATAAAACGACGGGAATAAATTAAAGATGAAAAATGAAATGCTTGATTTTCTAGATTCATACTCAACATTCACCATGGACTTCATATTTCCTTTTTAGTTCTAATTAATCCATAAGTGGGTATTTCCATTCCTCATAATTCTCACTCTAATAAATATAGTTTCAAGTGCTCAGTATGCCAGATGTAATGATCTTCCACTATGTGTGGTGTTAAGAACACGATGTGCCAGATGATAATGATCCTTCTGTCGACAACATGGTAGGACCATCCACTAAATAGCTTAGATACACTCTCTGTCGACACGGAGTCAAGACGACCCACAAAATACTAGAAGGGAATTTTCTCTCTAATTAATATAGCGTTAAGTGCTCATTGTACTAGATAGTAACGATCCTTCATTAGAGAGTCGGTATACCGTGCAAAATCTAGACATGATACATTGTTTGTTGACAATGAGTCAAAACATCCATATGAATATGAGAGAAAAAGAAAATAAACTTACGTAATTAAGTGGTGAGCTTCACCTTAAACCCAAGCTTGAAACTAAACTAACTACTCATAAGTAAACTAGGAGTAAAATGATAATTTTATTAAAATACGTAGAAAATACAAGATAGAGAGAGAATTACAGAAAATGGAGTTAAAAAATAGATTTAGAAGTGTTAAATTAGGGGGGGAGCCCTCTTTTTATAGGTACAATAGGTAAATCATGGCTGTTGGATGAAAACAATTTGGATGCTCAGGATTGTGCCACTTGGCAAACTTTGATTGGTTGGAACACATCGTCAGTCCAGACCATATCAACATTTCGGTCCAATAAGATGTTACCATGTCATCGATCAACACCACATCAGTATTTTGGTCTAATATCATCCTGTCACATCACCGGTCAATGCCACATAATCGATTAATGCCACATCATCATACTGTATATGTGAATAGTGTAGTACTTATGAATAGTATTGCATATGTGAACAATACCAAATACCCTTTTATGCTTCTCTTAAGGTTTTCGATCGATCCGAGTTAAAAAATGCCATCCGTTTCATTGTTTGACTTTTCTTTAGTGATGAAATGGCCAAAATATACATAAATACTTAAATTATAATAAGACACACATAATGAAAGCTTAAAGGATTTAAACACGTAAAAGTGAAAATATAGTGAGACTTGGAGCATGAAATGACAATTTTACCCTGTATAAATATGCATTCTTTGATATTAACACTTCTGCTGTTGCCAAACATCTTCTTCTTTTTTTCTTCCTCCACCACCAAATGTTTCTTCTTCTTTTTCTGATCTCTCATTAATTAATCATTTAGTAATTTATTTTTTTAATTGTTAGTTGATTTCTTAATTTTCTTTTGTTAATTGTTGTTTTTTTTTTTGTTAATTGTTAAAATAGAATTATTTATGTTAATTAGTTAATTTGTGAATAAGATTATGAGAAATTTGATTGATATTTAGTTAATCATGCTCTTTTGGATGGAGATAAAATTAGGATTTTTAATATAAACAAACCTGAATTTATAACACAAACCAAACCGAACCGGACCAAATTTAATTCAGTTCAGTTTGGTTCGGATTTATAGTTTCAACCCGACTGGGTTGAGTTTTCCAAACCGAATGGGTTGAAACTCAAACTAAAACCTGAACAACCTGAATCGAAATTCGATATGCCCCCCTTACTTTTAAGTGATTGGCTCTCATGGCGTAAGAATTAAAATGACATGAGGTTTTAAATGAGTGAAGAAGATTCCATGAATGAGTATTGAATTAATTATGTGATTAAAACTTAAAACATTAAAAATAATAAGTCAGAGTGATATTTCATTCCTATAAAACACCACCATTAATAGGATCTTGAGACCTTTTTTTCTAATTTTTTCAGGAGATTGTCAATTTTTCCCCATTGAAATTAATTAGTTATTTCCTTAAAGTTTTCATAATAGCCAAAAATCTCTCTGACACAAAAAATTTAAAGCAAAAGAGAGATAAACGAATCACTTGTTTGATAATTTAATAAGAAAATATAAAATATATATTTATTACAAGAAAAAATAAGAAAAAAGTTTAAAAAGTGTCATCATCAAAATGAATTAGGATCCTCTTATATTCTAATTTTTCGTAATGCTTAGAGGAGATTTTGACATATGATAATTAAATAGTTCTATTGACAAGATTAAATCTACTTATAATATTTCTTATTAAACATAAAAACTTATTGTTTTGAACTTTTGGGCCTAAAACTAAATAATGCAAAACAGCTGTTTTGTTTTTGCTAATCTTCATATCGCTTTATTAATTTTAAATCCACTCCCCTGCATGGCCAAATCTAAAAGATAATGGCAATTAGGGATGACAATAAAATCCGGATCTGGCCCGCATCCGCAAGGATATGAAAGATCCGATTACAAAGATTCGGATCCTACAACTTGCTTCACCAACCATTGCCACGTGGCACAATCGTGGGGATTGAATCATGAATGGTTGATATTTAGTCAAAATTACTAGTTATCCAATGCACTCATATCTATTGTAAGCTCATTTTATCATCTAGTTAATGTTCGGTCAATAGAAAAAGTCAACTTTTTGCACAAGCCTAATTTTAAGCCAGTCTTAACTCATCTTAAGGTTTTTGAACCTCCGAAATCTAAATTTGACATCCGTTTATCTGGTTGGAGGCTCGAATTACGTGAAATTAATATTTTACCTAATAAACACATAAAAATACCCACAATAGAATATAGTTAAGACATAATTAATGATCCCTAATATATTGCATAAACACAAATATAAATTATAATATAAACAAAAAATAATATTTTTATCGCTTGATAATCAAATAATTTTTTATACTAATCAATTCTTTTTCTTGTACTAGTGGTATTCCTCTTTGAATAAGTCAAGTTACAAAGGGGAAATTACTTATTCCTCAAATAGGAATCCTACTAAAGAGAAAAATATCCTAGGAAATTGTAATTGAAAAATAAGACATATTCCCTAACAATCACCACCTTGGCAAGTTTTTCAATTAGGTGATAAAACATGATCCATCGTATATTCACATAACCATGTCATCTCCACTTTCTTTACTCCACCAAAACTACACTCATATAGGGCTTATGAGAATCACTCCATCATGGGTAAAATCTTGTCCTCTATCTAGTAGCCATAATTCTCTACATCGAGAATCATCATACTCTACTTTATCTAGAGTATATTTATTCAGCACATGTCCATCACCTTGTTGAAAATACCTACTCTTATGTTTGGCTTCCTTGAAGGTCTTCAGTCATCGAAAAAAAAAAAAAATCCACCACACACCTTGCATAAAATGCCAAACCATGCCTTGTGTGTAAATCTTGTGAATCCAATAGCAGTAAACATCCTCTTCCATGGCACTAGTGGCTTGCCATGAGGATATCTTCATCATCTATTACAGTGGACCATCGTCTCCCACAATAATGAGAGACTTTTCGCTAGCGATACTACCAATATCTTCAACTACTGACTTAGAGCCACTTGCCGAGCTTGCTCTATTTACTTTTTGACAATCCCTTGCTCTAATTGTCCAAGTAGAGTCCTTCTTGGAGTTATTTTTCTTCCAATTATCAATTGTTAATACTGAATCATCAGAAGCTTCATTACTTCCACCACTCAGTCTTCTTTCTTCTGAAAGTAGAGTACTAGTAACGTCTTCAAGATTCATCTTCTCCTTCCCATACATTAAAGTAGGAAGAGATCACAATAGCCTACGTGCCTTGTCTTTGTCTTCAAATTTAACTCCAATTGCTTCCAGTTTTGTCACAATGCCATTGAGAACACTATGATGATAAGAAATTTTTGTACCTTCAATCATTCTCAGCATGTGAAACCGCTCCTCGAGCTACAAGCAATTAGAGATGCTCTTTTTTTTAGACAAAATTTTTAGCCTCTCCCAAAGTTCTTTTATCGAAGGAATCTTTCCTACATTAGTAAGAATATTCTTTGCTAGACATAATTATAAAACACTTGCAGCTTTTTCATCTAATTCTTCCCAATCTTCATCGCTCATAACATATTTCCCAGAGTCACTGCTAGAAGTAGGGGATAGTTTGCCCTTTAAAGCCTCGTATATCCCAGATTGAATCAATATATCCTTGACTTAAATTTGCTATAAGCCCAAATTGATTCTTCTATCAAACTTTTCAACCTTAATTCTCATAGGATTTGAAGATTTGTTTGTAGACATAATTGCTTTATAGAATAATCTTTAGCTATGATATGATTGTTAGAATTTTAATCTTGCCCAAGATCTTGTAAGAAAAAATATCACACAAATAATAAAAATAAAAATAGATGGAGAATAAAAGCAATCACACAACACAAAAGTTTTCGTGGAAAACTCCTATACTGGAGAAAAACCATGGCTGCCAAGAACGGCGAGAGAAAAATCCACTATGCAAAAAATTATTACAACCACTCTAGTGTTTTTTCTCACACCCAAAACCCCAATAACACTTAATCTCTCAATAATCCCACTGTCTTTCTCACACTAGAAATTGTTTACTTGCAGAGAATTGATTGTTGTCTTATATAAATAAGTGAACCCAATCTCCTTATATATAATGATTATTTATTATAGGAGAAGTATTCCTTTTCTTGTACTAGTATTTTTCCTCATTAAATAAGTCAAGTCCCAAAGAGGAAATTACTTATTCCTTAAATAAGAATCCTACTAAAGACGAAAATATCATAGGAAATCCTATTTTGAAAAATAAGACATATTCCCTAACAAAAGTTTTATGGTAATATTGTATATATTGGTTTTACTTGAATATATATGTTGATCTTCGATTGATTTTTTTTAAATATATATATTTGTGCTTAAGGAAAATACAAGTGATAGTGCTTCAGAGTGCATGCTTGGGTGATTGAGACCGAAAACGATATAATGAACTGAAGATTGTATCCTACAAACTAAGAAGAAATTTTGGCGGAGGGGAAAAATAAAATTCAATCCTATAAGCATGATGGTGGGGGTTAGGACGTGGATTGGAGCAATTACCTGATCTATGGTGGTTGATTTATGTAAGAAAATGGAAAAAAGAGATAATGCGGGTTTGTTTGTTAGTTAGTTTTAGAATTTTTATAAGCCCAAAACGTAGAGTTTTTGTGGCGTTAGGTTACTTGTACTTTAAAATTATTTTGAGTACTTTATTTTTTTTTACATGTATCTGCTAATTTTAAAAAATCAGCTTCTACTTTGTACATTCTTAAAATTTAAAAAAATTCTCATTCAAATTTATTTAAGTTAATTAACTTTATTTACTTAAAAGACAATAAAATTTTTTAGCACACTCAATTTTAAGAGATCTAATATGTATTTATAATAATAAAATCAAAAAAGTTGTGAATAAATTATTTAACACAATTTTAGTTATTATTTTTTTGTTTATTTAATATAAGATTAATCTTGCACCTAAAATAACTCGCGATGAGAATATAATAATAAAATGTATTCTATAAATACTAGCAAAAAAAAAAAAAAGAAAGGAAGGAGGAGAAGCAGAAGAGCACCAAGAAGAAGAAGGGTTAAAAGATAAAATAATAATGGCAGTTTCATAGTACTTTATTTTTTTTAAAAATAAAAGTATCATATATACTTTGTAGTCGAAAATTTTCTCAAATATTGATTTACTCATTGCTCGTTTAAGCATTGATTAAGATTTTGGAAATAAATTTTTTTAGAGTTTTAAGGCATGAGACTAATAAATTGAATAATGCGTGTACTATATGAATGCTCAAAATAATTAGGTAATATTAACTTATAACAAATTGTGTTTAATAGTAATTCACATAATAGATAAAAATTTTATTAAAAATAGAGTGTTAAAAATAATTTTTAAAGCGCAAATTGTCCGTCTTGCTTTTGTCTTTAATAAGGAAAATCATGAGCCTCTTCATAAAAATTATTACCATATCAAAATCTCTTACAAATATTAGAAAAGATTACATTAGGAGAAGATACAAATATGCAAGAGGATTATGACGACAAAAGAAATTACTCTAAAAGTATTAAGGAAAAAATATGATTTTTATATGAATTAACGTGTCACTCATTAATAGATACTAAAAATAGCCTCGAGGATGGTACAAACAGGACAACGAGATTTTTCCATCAACGATGTGAGGATGAATTAGCATATTAAACTATTTGTTTAACCCTATCAACATATATGTGCATGTCGCGTTCATTCGTTTGTTTGTTTACACCTGGTAAAGACAGTACAGATACTATCGATGTTTTGGCTTCTAGAGTCATGTCAATTATTGCGTTGTAATACAAGTCAAATGCGTCAATAATTAGAGTACATTATATACTCCTTTAGCCCACTAAGTTATGATCACCCTTCAAGAAGCAAAACAATCAACTGAGAAAAAACCCCAAAATTAATTATCACGTCTCTCTTTCAATTATATTTCCATAAAGTTTTGCCTGGTAGAGTGAGATTTAGCACTTCCAAAAAAATTATCTATTTGCTTAAAATTACAATTATAAGATTAAAGGACTTTTTTTTTTTTTTTAAATCTTATCTCAAAACTGATATTGAAAGCTGAAAAGTGACAGGACTACCGTGCCTTACTTGCTGTCACCACTGAGAGCCATAGAGGCCACCTGTCACCACCTTTGGCCGAATGTCGAGGCTTGGCTTGTGGCCTTGTGCCAAGTCTTGGCGGCAAGAAGGGCGTGCTTGTGGCGAGCACGAAAGCAAGGCAATCTGATGTGTGGGCTAGGGCGCGGTAGCAAGCGTACGCTGTGTGGGAAGCGCAGGGGCGTGCGACAACAACGGATGCAAGTGCGTGCGTGGGTGGCGCGCGCAACGTCTCGCAAGCATGCGGGCACATCGGTGCTCCAGCACTGGGCATTGGACGCACAAGTGCGAGGCACACGGATGTGAGGTGCATGGGTGTGCAGAGCACGCGAGCACAGGGCGCATGAGCTTGCAGGGCGCGGGACGCGGGCTTAGGGCACTGCGGCACAAGGCACGTGTGCTGGCCGAGTTTTGGACAGCAATCGAGGTGGCACGAAACCAAGCTAAGGGCTGTGAAATTGGCTCTAACAACAAGCATGAGTGGGAGGCATGGCCTTAGAACGCGTGGCTAGAAATATTGGGGCATGGATAGTGGTTAGCGACAGTTACGCCCACAACCTCTTTGTTTCTAGGCTTAGGGTAGCAGTTACCTTGTTCCTTGGGGGAGTGGAGATGTGCTCCCTTGTACATGCTTAGTGGGTGCCTAGTTTTGTGGGAAATGAATTGAGTGTTGGGGAAAATACAGTTTTTAAAATAAAATTTTTTAGGACCGATCTCATAAAATATATATGAATTTGTAATCTAGAAATCGTACCTTGAAAATCCAATTTGGATTTTTCCGCTGAAGTGATTTAAGCTCCCAGATCACGATCCGTCACCACCACGTTCGTTAGATTACGATCCGTCGCCAAACGATCTTCCAGGTTATGACTCAGGATTGATCTGCACTTGACGTGTGGGCGCCTTTATCACTACTTAAAAGCAAACTAGCACAAGAAAATTTTTCTCTCAAAATTAGAGAGAAAAATCTTTTTCTCTAAAATTGTTGTGTAGAAAACACATTTTTCTCACATATATTTATAGTGACTTTTTCCTCTCCTATTTAGGATAGAATAAAGTCCTTTTATATCTCTTTCATAGTAGGAATCCTAAGGCTTCTATAATTATGAAACTTACATTATTTTTCTTTTTCCATAAGAGGGCCACTTTGTAAAATAACATAAAGCCCCTTTATAAAAAAGTATATTCATGGAGCCTTCCACTAAAAGATATATTTATGTTTTTGACCCAAATTGCTAGTTATTTTGCTTATTAATCCAGTAGTGGTGCAGTCAATTAAATGAGCTAACCCAGGGATCATTTGGGAACATACAATAGTGGCTACAACAATTAAGCCTGTAATTAAACAAGCCTAATTATTTAATTCCAATTCTACTCCACTATAAGATTGGAACTGACCTTCATAATTGTATGTTCGAATAAAAATTCGTCCCAAGCCACATTGATTTCTTTACTGCTCAATCCTTTGTACCACATCGTTAATTAAATCGATATCTCAACTGTCCAATCGATTTAATTACATCTTATTCCTTTATACTTACTGGTTTTCTCTAATGATCATTTTCAACATACTAAATATATTAACACACTATGGCCAGAGAATTCTATGATCAAGTGCCGAAAACCCATCAAGAGATGTGTCGTACAAATTCTATATTGTTAATCTATAACTCCAATACTCATAATTGCTCCCACCAAGATACCGGGTAATCTTGACCACAAGGGTGTGTCATGCCCATTGGTAACTCAAATGGAATAACAATTACAATCATGAAATCATAATTAACTCAAGATTAAGATTACAATAAAATCAATGCCTATGAGATTTAATAATTCTGACAGTTATTTCAAGGTTAATTAAATCTCATATGTGATCCAGCTCAATGGAGTCAAACTACATCAGCAAATTCATACATGATTAAGACAAATCATTTAATAAATTTACTACAGTCTAAACCTAAATAAAGTGCCCAACTTTATTTATCAATCATGAACTTAATTTATTTAATCATAAAATAACTTGTATTTATGTCTTCTGTGAATCCATGTGATGATCACATAAATACATATAATATGATTAAACGGACCTTATTCAATATATTTATGCAATTAAAATATCGCAAACATTTTATTAATCAGAAAATAAAATAAATTAATATGCTTTAAAAGAGCATATTATCCCAACAATCTCCCACTAGCTCTTAAAACATATCTGGCATATTGCACATGCTCTAGGGCTCAAAGTGCAGGTTGTAAAAGCTTTCCACTAATGACCATTGTAATAAGATCTGCTATTTAGCATCGTATGCCATTTAGGATACTTTCATATAACCTATCTACATTATTCCCTTATAAGATGATACTTCCTTTCAATATGTTTTGTTTCTTGTGGTTCCTAGGTTGCTTAGATTAAGCTACCGCACCACTACAAGATTTTATAGGAACTTGTAGAGTTATACAATTCCTTTTGCAGCTTCAGATGTAGCCACATATTCAGATTAAGTTGTGGAGTCTGTGATACAAGATTGTTTCACACTCCTCCAACTAACAAATCTACTTCCTAATGCAAACACATAGCTGGAAGTTGATTTTCCTTTATCTGACATAAAGTCAAAATATGTATAACTCACTGGAATGAGTTCATCACAAGAATACACAAGTATATAATCTTTAGTTCTTTTCAGATACTTCATTATTTGCTTGACTGCAGTCCAGTGTTCAGGTTCAGGATTAAATTGATATCTGCTAACCATTCCTACTGTAAAACAGATATGTGGCCTAGTGCAAAGCATGGCATACATGAGACTTCCCACAGCTATTTCTTAGGGAACTCGTCTCATTCTTTCTATCTCTTCAGATGTCTTTGGAGATTGATCCTTGGACAATACAATTCCACGTCTGAATGGTAATAAACCAATCTTGGAATTTTCCACGCTAAATTTAGCCAATATCTTTTTGATATAGACCTCTTGAGATAAGGTTAAAGTTTTATTGTTCCGGTTTCATATAAAGTTGATACCAAGAATATAACTTACCTCTCCCAGGTCTTTCGTATCAAATTATTTTGCTAACCAACTCTTTATTGTAGTCAATACTCCTATATCATTTCCAATCAGGAAAAAATTATCTACATAAAGAACTAGGAAGGCTACAGATTTTCCCTGATTTTTCTTGTACACATACGGTTCATCAATATTCTGAATGAATCCAAACGATTTAATCGCTTGATCAAATCTGATGTTCCATGACTGGGATGCTTGTTTTAATCCATAAATGGATCTCTGCAACTTACATACCATGTGTTCTTGGCCTTTTAGTATGAATCCATCTGGTTGCTGCATGTAGATGTCTTCTTCAAGATGCCATTAAGAAAGTCAGTCTTGACATCTATTTGCCAAATTTCACAATCTAGCACTACAGCAATGGAGGGCAAAATTCTGATGGATTTAAGCATAGCAACTGGAGGAAAAGTTACCTCATAATCGATTTCTCTTTCTGAGTAAAACTTTTGGGCTACTAATCTTGCTTTAAATGTTTCCACCCTTCCGTTTACTCCTCTTTTTCTCTTGTAGATTCACTTGCACCTTATAGGTTTTACCCCATTTAGTGCCTCTACAAGTTCCCGGACTTTATTGGAATTCATAGATTCCATTTCTTGATTCATAGCCTTTTTCTAGAATTCAACATCTCTATCTATTAGAGCTTCGTTGTAGCTAGTGGGATCATGTGCATGTTCATCTAAGATAATCGTATAGGTTTCTCCCAATAACATGCATCTCACAGGTAACCTTGTTACCCTCCCACTACGACGAGGTTCTAAAAGTGATGATTGTTCAGGGATAATCCTGTGTTGATCAGCTGGTTGTTGCTGTTCTTCCTGTTCAATAACAGGTGTTGAAAGCTGAGCATCAACCTGATCTTCTTTTTATTTCTCTAGTTTTACCTTACTCTTAGGTAATAAGTCATTATATAGTCTTCCTCAAAGAAAGTATAGAATATGTCTATAAATACATTCCTATCTTGAGGACTATAATTTAGACTTTACCTTATTCCTTTAAGATACTTAAAAACATGCAAAGTTCTGAACACGAATTCATCTTTTCTACCTCTGATCCTAGTATAAATACTAGTAAACTCCAAATACGAATGTGTCTCAAACTATGTTTGTGACTTTTTCATAATTTCTTGGAGTAGTAGACACTGAGGTAGATGAATCTAAGTTCATTAAACTTTTACAGTTTTGGTATCTGGAATAAAAAAGGCAATTGATAAATCACTTAGTATATATTTTGTTTTATCCAAAAGAATCTTGTTTCTCCATTTAATTACACTATAGTATTATAGTGTTTTTTGTTTCGATCATATCGAAGTTCTTTTATGTTCCTATCTAAATGCTTCTGTCTTATCCATGTACCCTTTTGAATTTCAAAAGCAATGGAATTATGACGCATTTGGACAAATATAAAAGAAATGAATATTCATCAATAAAATTAATTGAATACTCATAACCTCTTACCACATGTAAACTGATTAGTCTGTACATTTGTATGCACTAAATCATCCAATACAATGTTATGCTTTTAGTTCAAAAAGAGCATTCTCGTCATATTACTTTTCTAAGTAAGATTTATAGAATTACCATGATCAATTTTAATAGGCTAAGAAGCCTATCATTAATCATTTTCTTAAAATCTTATTATAGTTTATATGACTTAAGCATAAATATTAGAGGTTATTTTGGTCAGAAAAAATATTTCTTTTCTTAGATAAAAACATATACTATTTATCATTATATCTTACTTTGAATAGATCAATGGACTTATATGATATAAAATGTCTTTATAAATAATTAAAATAAGTAATAAATAGAGGATCCAAAAATAACAGTGTACTCCTGTTTATTAAAACAAGTCACCGAAATTAAACTCCTCTAATAAAGACAAATATCAAAACTAAAGTCTCAACAAATTGATCTAGCCTTTCAATTGATATAAATAGCATGTCCTCAACTGCTACTTGAAGCTTTCTTCACTTAATCTCTTGGTTTCCTGAAAACCAAATAAATGAATTACAAATTAGCTATCTCAGAATTCACTATTGCATAAATCAATAGAAATCTGAACTAATTAGGAAGCTTAAAGATTTCCTATACCTGATTTTAATAATCTTAGGACAATCTTTCTTCCAGTGACCCTTCTGTCCACACTTGTAACACTTGCCTCTTGGCTTGCCACTTCTTTTGGTGAACACTTTGCCAATCCCTACTCTTTCTTGCTCATTCCAGTCTTTCGACTTAAGCCTTGAAGAGAATCCTTTTTCAGGAAGTTTTCTGCTATGATAAAACTCTTCTATAGCATGTAGTTCGTGCATTAATTGAATTAAGGTCATATCTTTATTGTTTAAGATATAGCTGACCTTAAACTCTTTGAATGTATCAGGTAAAGATTCAATCACCATGTTAATCTTTGTTTTATCATCGATTTGAACACCATGAATCTCTACCTCACTCAAATAGTCCATCATTTTGAGGACATGTTCACGAACTTTCGTGCCCTCTTCCATTTTAGTATCTGTAATACGTTTTAACGCTGCATCTCTGGCAAAATGAGTATTCTGCCCAAACATCTGATGAAGACTAGCCATTATTTCAGTGGCTGTTTCCATGTTCCGATGTATCTTATGCAGTTTCACAGAAATCGAAGCCAATATATAGCGCTTAGCCATTTTGTTAGCTTCGCACCATTTCTCATAAGGCTCCCTTTGATTTCTATAATCGTATAACGATGGTTCTGGAGGGCAAGGCTGGGTCAACACATATTTGCAGCCTCTAGCAGTGAGGATATTAAATAGATTGCATTTCCAATCTAAATAATTTTCTCCAGTGAGTTCATTTTTAACAAGGATAATTAATAATGGGTTGATAGAAGTCATTTTCTAAAAAAACAAAACAGATATGCATAAATACTTTGAAATAATATTCACAATAAATGACAAAAATGTAAAAAACCATAAATGCATTTTAATTTATTGTAACGATAATCGAGTACTGCTTTGACAAGCTATCGTTGGGGAAGTCATGTCTACACTTACTAGACCCAATTATCCATTGGATTATTTACTTTCATGTAGAGACATGATAAATAATTATCGTTATCTTTTTTGGCCTAAATTTGTTAACAGAGCTTCGTTGGGAAGGTTAATAACAAATTTTAGTTGAGTGTATAACCATTGTTTCAATCTACGTATTTTTCATATCAATAGTCACCGTTGGGGTGAACAATTGATTGAAAAATATTTCAATTTTACCTTTAAAGAAGTTCATCCAATCAAATATCTAATATATATACCCTCCGTAGGGAGCATCACCGTATCATGAAGTCGAGGTATATATATAATTTTATTATTTAACTAACAATGGAGCCCATGGGAAATATTATCTTGAATTTTCCCTCTCCCACTCAATATTTTAAAATTGGTTTTTCCTTTTAAAACATACAATAATTTTATTGTTAATTGCATGCTTCCTATAATATTATCTAGATGATATCTAATTATAAAGCATTTACAAATTTTCAAACAATATAATAAGATTCATAAATTAATGAATGACATGTATCATTACGCATAGATAAGACTACCTATTCTATATGCATACGTTATCAGACGTTATCAACCAAAACACAACATATGTAAAAATAATTAAATAATCTTAATTCATGGCTTCCGAAATGAAAATACATTAAACCTAAGCCTAATCTTCATCGCTTTGTTAACGCCCATCTTCCATGTATTTCATAATTGACCATGAATTGTTTTTAAATTTATTATCATTCAATTTTAATTTTGAAATAAATAAATAAAATCTTTTTTTTTATTATATAAAAAAATTTGGACCAAAAATAAATTTAATGTGTTAAATTTTATCTATACATTTTTAATCCACTAAGCCCAAATTTTAATTGGGCCTAAAACTAGGATTCACTAAGCCCAAAAACGTTTTTAGACTTAAATGTAAAATATTTAACATTTATCTACCCAAAAAAAACATTAGGAAACCATAGGGGTCCCAATGATAAAAACCATTGGAAACCCTAGACCTATGTTTTCTCTTTTCTTCTTTCCCCAGCCGCCACCAACCAAAATCAGATCCGGCCACTGCTCACTGCCGCTGCTTCGCCGGAATTTGCTGCAGATGCCGTCGTCACCACGCCGGAAACCGGACGGACCTGCGCGCTGCACCAGATCGCGCGAGCGCTGCAGCGCGCGCTGCCTGCTGCGCACGCTGCTGCTGCACGCTGTAGCGCGAGCCTGCTGGCCGCGCGAGCTGGCCGCGTGCGCTAGCCGTGCGTGCTGGCCGCGCGCGCTGGCTGGGCGTGTCCTGCTTGCGCTGTGTGCGCAACGCTTGTTGCTGCTGTAGGCGTGCTTGTGTCGCTGGTTGGTGGCTGTTTCTGAAAATTTCAGTTTTGTTCCTCCGAACTGTGATCCATAATTTACAAATTTCCTAGGCCAATTTTGGCTTACAAAAATTCTATTACAGTAAAATAAATCAAGAGGGAAATACACGATAAACCACCCTCACATGCATCCAAAAAAAAAAAATACAAAGAAAATCTAACCATTAATTAAGACAACCATTAATACGCTTTTATTCATATATTAAAATAATAATATATATCCGAATAAATCGCCACTCTAATACATAATTATCAAGATTAATTTCATACAAATTCATATATATTAATACGGTATTACCGATACCAATCAATTGTCGTGAAAATACGCTTTTAAAATAAAACTTTGCGACCTGGCCTCATAAAATATATACGAATTCAGAATTCAGAATCGACTGAAAATCCAATTTGGATTTTTCCTCGAAGTGATTTAAGCTCCCGTGATCACGATCCATCACCACCACGCTCGTTAGATCACGATCCGCCGCCAAACGATCTTCCAAGCATGACTGTGATCGATCCGCACTGACGACGGCTACTTTTATCACTACTTAAAAGAACCAAGACGGTAAAATTTTTCTCTCAAAATTGTAGAGAAAATATTTTTCTAAAATCATGTAGAAAACACATTTTTCTCACATATATTTATAATGACTTTTTCCTTTCCTATTTGTGATAATGTTCTTTTATATCTATTTCATGTTTTAATCCCAAGCCCTGTAATTACGAAACTTACGTTACTTTCCTTTTCCATATGCACCACCAGAAATCAACATACGCCTTTATACAAAAGATATTAATGAGCTCCCACTAAAAGATATAATTACGTTGACCCAAATTGCTATTATCTTACTTTATTAATCCAAGAGCTACAAGAATCAATTAAACGAGCTAACCCGTGATCATTCGGGAAGACATAATAATGGCTACAACAATTAAGCATGTAATTAAACAAGTTTCTAATCATTTAATTCCAATTTACTCCACTATAAGATTGAATCGACCTCCATAATCAGATGTTCAATAAAAATTCGTCCTGCTCACATCGATTTCTTTATCGCTTCAACTTTTCCACATCGCTAATTAAATCGATATCTCAACCGTCCAATCGATTTAATTACATCTTATTCCTTTATACTTACCGGTTTTCTAACGATCACTTTTCAACATACTAAATACGCTGACACACTCCTACCGCAGAATTCTACGATCAAGTCAAAACCCATCAAGAGACGTGTGCATAAATTCTATATCGTTAATCTATAACTCCAATACTCATAATTGCTCCCACCAAGATACGGTAATCTTGACCACAAGTGTGTGTCATGCCCATTGGTAACTCAAATTAATAACAATTACAATCATGAAATCATAATTAACTCAAGATTAAGATTACAATAAAATCAATGCCCATGAGATTTAATAATTCGACGCTTATTTCAAGATTAATTAAATCTATATGTGATCCAAATTTCAACGTAGTCAACCACATCAAGAAATTCATACGACACATAAATCATTCAATAAATTTACTACAGTCTAAACCTAAATAAAGTGCCCAACTTTATTTATCAACTACGAACTTAATTTATTTAATCATAAAATAACTTGTATTTATGTCTTCTATGAATCCATGTGATGATCACATAAATATATATAATATGATTAAACGGACCTTATTCAATATATTTATGCAATTAAAATATCGCAAACATTTTATTAATCAGAAAATAAAATAAATTAATAGGCTTTAAAAGAACATATTATCCCAACATTGAGGTGGTACACTGCCCTAGCGAATGAGGGTGTCATTTACAATATGTATATCTAGTGAAAGTGGGCGTGTGCTTTGGGGTGGCAAATTTTGGGAGAGGGTGACATCCTCTAAGCACACATGGCTCTTGCTAGGTTGTAACTTTTCTTATTGAAGGAAATAGAAAAGTAGGAGGCCGGTGCCTCCATAAAACTAACTTGTGTGTGCGTTGGTTTCTCTTTGTTGAAGCAAAAAATTCATGGGGTGCGCTTCTAGCACAATACTTCCATTGTAGTTGTTGAGTGGCTGGTCGAGCGAGGCTGGACGCCATCACAGGCTTGCCGCATCTTGAGAAAAGCTGTGTGACAACTTGTTTGCCACCACCATGAGCCATGGGGGCCAACTACTGTGGCTTGGCTTGGCTTGGGGCCTTGTGCCGAGTCTTGGCAGTGAACAGGCATGCTTGTGGTGAGTGCGGAAATAAGGCAGGGTTGACGCTGGTGATCGGGCGTAAACAATGCTGGGCAGCATGCGCAAGAGCGCGTGGTCGCACCATCAACTCGCTAGCCGAGCGCGCAGGGCGGGCGGTACGTGGCATGTAGGCGCAGGCGGCGTGAGGCTGGCGGCGGCGGCCCGAGTCCAATGGACGCACAGGCGCGGGGCGCTGAGGCACGCGGACACAAGGCGTTGGGGCGTGCGAGCGAGCGAGGCTTATAGGTGCATGAGCGAGCATGGCATGGGCGCGCGAGCGGGTGTGGCATGGGCGCGCGAGCAGGCAAGGCATGGGCGTGCGAGTGTGGTGCTCAGTGTGGGAGGCAGTTGTTAGTTTGTGGCTTGGTGGCAGGTCGGAGTGCACGCCAATGTGCAATAATGTGAGGCATGCACGTGGGGCCTGGATCATACGAAAATGAGAGGCGTCATGTGCGGACTGTGAGCGGATAGTGGCTGCAGGACGTAAAGCATGGTTGGCCGCAATTCTCTAATAGATGGGTCGAAAATCAAGCATGAGTGGGAGGTATGGCCTTGGAACGTTAGAAATAAGGAAACATGAATAGTGGGCAGCGGTGGTCACGTACTAAGAAAGTGGGTAGCGGCGGTTATGTCCCACAACTTCCTTATCTCTATACTTATGGGTAGCGGTTGCCATGTTCCTTGGGGGAGTGGAGATGTGCTCCCTTGTACATGCTTATTGGGTACCCACGAATTTGAGGAGCGATTTGAGGTGGCGTGTGGGCGGTGCGCCACCTAGCCTTTGCAAGTGTAGGTGTCACTTGGAAACCATGTATATAGATAGTGAGGGAGATCTATGGGGGGGGGGGGGCAGGAGTTTTGGTTGAGCATTGTGTCCTTGTGCATACATTACTTGAACTATTTGTAAAGCTTTTATTGTTGTGGAATAGAAAAGTGGGAGGTCGGTGCCTCCGTAAAACCAATACTTGTGTTCGGTATTTGTGTGCGTGGTTATTGACACAATTTAAAATGTTTGATTTACTCTAAACTATAAGAGTGTCTAATTATAATATAACTCGGTGAGTCCGAGATCGATCCACAGAAAAAGGGTTTAATTTGTTTATTTAAATTATCTATAAAAATAAAAATAAAATTTAAAGACACACAATTTAATTTGAGGAAAACTATGAAGTTGAATTAGTTAGGGTTATGGATCCACTCTTAATAATAAATACAATTTAACAAATCCTTTTTATTTTTGTTTTATTTCCCAAAAGATTAATTTTATAAATTAAAATTTTTTTCCCATTTATTTTATTATGGATTAAGAATTTAATGTGCCAAAACTTAATTTGTCTACACTAAATCAAAATACAATTTTACCATATTTTATACTAAGATATTAAGAATTCATTGTGCCAAATTCCTATTTTTGTCTACAATAAATCAAAATTTCAAAATATAAAATATGGATAAAATTAAATAGAAAGCAATTTAATCGATAAAATTAAAAATCGAATTTCAATAAACCATATTTTTTTACTAAGAGTTTCACCTTCTCCTAACTATGAATATTTAGCTAAACATTTTTGAAATAAAAGAAATGATTAAAATTGAAAAACACATAATTAAAATAGAAATTGAAAATTGAAATAAACCTAATTTTATTGATTGAAAATATATTACAAAGAGAGATGGGGAGAAGAATTTGGGGTGAAATAAGAGAAGAGAAAGTGCAAGGAGATGTGTTCACCCCCCTTCTCTATCTATACTAATACATAGTAAATCTACACCACACAAATAAAAAAATCTAATTACATCTTAACCTTACATTTGTCCCACTAATAATCGTCCCACTAATAATCCCACTAATAATACATAAACCTAACTTATCCACTCAAGCATATCCAACACATTCTATTAAAAATTACCATAAATAACAAGAGAAAAACTTATAATTTTACAAATACCACATTTACTGTGGTAAAAACGTAAAAATTTACAACAAAAGTCTCGGATTCTCCTCGACAATGACATAATTTCTCGGACTTTCGGAATCCAAATTTGACATCCGTACATTTGTTTGGATCCTCCAATTGCATGAAATTATTATTTGTACCTAATAAACACACAAAAATACACAAAATCAAATACTTAGAAAAATAATTAGAAATTCATAATATGTTACACAATTACAAATATAAATTACATTAATAACACAAAATAACATTTTACTCCATAATAAACATACAATTTTTAATACTAATCACACCCCCAACTAGCTTATTGCTAGCCCATAGCAATAAAAATGTTATATTAAATTAAGATTTACAAAATTCACATGCAAGTTAATAGTTGTTTATCTATCCTCTAAATTACTAAATAAATAAACTCTTCCAAAATTTTCTAAATCTTTGTCATTCACTCATTATCTAGAATATCATAAACCTTATTTTGTGCTCAAGTAATTAACATAATACTTATGGGGCTTCATTAAAAGAAAACAACATTTTCGTTCTGAAACTCATTAGAAATTCTATCTTCTGCAATAGATTATTCACACTTTTCTTCTCTTTTTATATTACCTTTTTTTTTACCCGTAGCAAGCTTTAGGCCGTTGACTGCTAGTTGATCTTAGGGCACTAGGTGTTGAAACACCCCTATGGACTTAATTACTCGGGTTTTTAATAAATATGCAAACAATATATCTATAACCCATGTAGCGAGCTTTAGGCCAGTGACTCTCAGACCAATTGACCTTAGGGCACTAGGTGTTGAAACACCCCTACGGACTTGGTTACTTGGGTTTTAGATATAACAAAATTAAACTCATTCAATTTTTTTTTCTTTTTTTTTATTTTTTTTCGTATGTACATTCTGTTAACATGTAAATGTTCTTTTTATTAATTTTGATGATAACAGACCTTAATCTCTTTTGATCACTTTGTTGGAGTTTCACAATATCAAATATTTTCTTAAAAGCTAAATTTTTCTGTGTGTGTTTACAAGCTTTGGATAAACAGGAATAACAATCTCTGTAAAATTCTATAAAATGTGTTTTTTTTGGCATAATCGGTGAACCGTTTATTTTAACGGTTAACCGATAAAATACAGAGAAGGGTTATTTTCTAAAGCTTCAACTGATTGCTTAAAACATACTAAAAACCAACCACTGGAAATAAACGGCTAACTGTTATTTTTAATGGCTAACCGTTTATTGTAAAGGCTAACCGGTAATGTTCAGAAAAGGGTTATTACTTAAGCTTTAACCGATTAACTTCCAAACCTGCTAGGTAAACGGCGAACCGTTATGTTTAACGGTTAACTGATAATATTCATAAATGAATCTTGTGCTAATCTCTTACCGTTTAAAGCAAATCGGTTAAGCTTTTTGTTTTATAAGTTGCTGGAATTTAACGGCGAACCGTTAACCTATAATGACTAACGGATAATTTCCAGAATGAACTACATTGTTAATCTTTAACCGTTTAGTAAAAACGATTAGTTGTAATTTGTTGTGCAGGTCTCTGGAATTTATCGACGAACCAATAACATATAAACGCCGAACCGATAATTTTTAGAATGTCATTCTTTGTTAATCTTTAACCGTTTAGTGAGAACGGTTAGAAGAATTTTGTTGTGCAGGTCTCTGGATTTTAACGGCGAAAGGGTAGTGAGTAACGGTCCACCGTTTATTTGAAATTTAGCTCAACGGTAACTTTGACCAGGCCAAACGGTTAACCGTTAACGGTTAACGATGATCTATTTTCAGGCAAAAAGGTGAATAACGGCTAGTTTTCAGCTCCAACTATAAATAAGCTCATCCAAATCAAATCAAAGGTTGATCAAAACACGACCATTGAGCATATACACAAGTATACAATCTTCATTGATTTGTAATCTTAAAGATTGTGTGAGAGAAACAATTTGTAATCTTTTGTTTTGAGTGATTGTAAATGTTGGGATACACTTGGGTGAAGAGATTGGGGATAATCTCTTGTTGTATAGGTCTATTGACACCTTGGAAGTCAATTGTAAGCATTTGAGGCCTTGGTGGCTTACTTAGTGAAATCCTCAAGCCCGGTGAGCTTGGAGGTGTGGACGTAGGCGGGGATTGCCGAACCACGTAAAAATCATTGTGTTTGATATCTCTTACCTTATCTCTTTATTTTTCATTGCACATTTATTTATTTATTTCGAATTTGGTTGCTTAGTTTATATTGCATTAAGTTTTTATTTGCTTATTTTTTAAAAACCCAATTCACCCCCCTCTTCGGTTGCTTAGTTAGTATTTCACATTGTACTACCTTAGATATTATCCCTAATAAATCAAAAGAACTAAATACTGCAAAACTTTTAACTTACAACCCACTAGCATGTGTCGTAGTGTGTGTGTGAAGAATGATTTAATAATACCTGTTAAATGAGTAAACAACAAAATAACTTAATAACCAAATACAGAATTCAAAAATTTGAGTAATTCAAAGAAAAAAGAACAAAAATAACTTACTATGAATTTTTAAATCAAAATATAATACAACAGGACTATTAGGATGCGTCTCAAAAGTTGTAACTCTTTACACAGCCATCCTAGACAAAAAAAAAATTTGCTTGTTTTTGGTTTTTTTGGGTTTTTAAAAAAAATAAATAAACACACATATTTACAATTTACGTCAACTATTTCTTCTCCTCAACTTAATTTAAACACTATTCATAATTTAAATATATACATGCAAAAAGACAAAAAAGATAAAGAAAACATAAATAGAAACATGAGTTTAAGCTTTTGTAGTCACACCCTATATTCGCCATCTTCGATAAAAAACATTACTAGGATTTGCTATATTCCATACCTGTCAACTATTCCTCCCCTCGAACTCAACAAGACATTGACCTCACTGGCTTAAAGGAAAGAAGTAGAGTTTAGAAGACATAACTTCATTGCTCCAAGAAAATAGTTATAACTGAAAAGTTAAGTCTAACTTGTATTTCTACTGTGGCTAAGGTTACTATCATTAGTCAACTATTCCAATGCCAAGGTCTTAGGATCCGCTCGTTTGTAAGTTTGTAAAAATCAAGTAATTCATTAGCGTAGGCACAAACAAAGATATTTTTCGCAGAGATCGAATAAAATGATTCTTAATTGCATGGTTAATGAATGTGAGCAACCCATCAAAAAACTTATTAACATTTAGTAAACTGATGGGTTTCTGATGGATGTTTAAATCGGCCCAAGATGCAAATGTAATCAATGCCTCTAAAGTTGTAAGATCTCCTGGCAAGAAAATGAAAGCATCAGCATGATTTAACATTTCAAATATTCTCTCTTGCATACTTGAGACAACTACCTCTTCTTCAATTGACACATCAGACATGCATCCCAGAAGTTTTAAAGCTTGTGGAATGATACCTAGTACCTGGTTTCCTCTAATAAAAATAGCTTCTGAGACAAGCTTTGATAACCCGTGGTCAACCCCTCCATATACAAGGTGCAGTTTCCTGTCAGCTATGGCACGACCAAGATCTACAGCTGTTTGAACGAACTCCTTTGTATTTTCCATAACGAAATCTAGAGAGCACACAAATATTTTTGAATTGTCTACTCGAAGATACTGCCATTAGAATAATCTTCAAAAAACAAGTTGTGAGTGGTTGGAAAAAGAGCTCATATTTAAAGATCTCAGTGACAGAAAAAATGAGAAACACTTGTAAATGGGTTGTGTATTTGTCAAATGACGCGTAAAGCTCATGTCTCAATTATTCAAAAGCAAACAGTAAAAGGAAAAGCAATCCGTGAAAAGAAAAAGTAAAAGAAAACAAATAATGATTAAATACAAAATCACACCATTAAATGCAATAATGCAAATGATAAAAGGACAATAAAGGAAAAGGATATTTACTGGTAGTTGTGATTGTGGCTCACATCTTCCTCTCATTTTACGTCCAGTAACGGCTTGAACGCCCTTTATGGGTCGAGGATAGGCTTCTCATCCAGTTTTCTTATAAACTGTCAAACATGGTCTTTTTGAGTCAGATTCCCAAGACTAAACTATGCACTTTCTTGTTGGAATAGTCTTCATAACCTGTTTATCTCATATTGCACATGTCCACTTCGATTTGTCTCAAGAGATCGTAAGATATCATCCAACGATTCTTTACTCATGCCATCTTTAACGAATTTAATTTTATCTTCTCAACTATCGGAAACCATTCCTAAAGATTTACAAACTTCTCGTTTACAACTAAGACGTACACAGTATTGACATTCTGAGCCAAGTCTTTTAGCTCTCCGTTTTTTAGCAAATGTGCTTTTACCAAAACCAGGCATGTAAGAAATAAATGGATCAGGACACTCACCAGCTAACCGGACCTTTGCTTCAATCAACCAACGAATATCAGAAGGAATTCCATTGATCATTAACAAACGCAATCTTTCACAACGAGATTTGTAAATTTTTTGGAGTGCATTTTGAGGGAGAGAAGGAAAATGCTTATGCAATTTATGTTGTATTTCTTCCATGCTTGATCTTGAGATCTCAGTTATTTTTGAAAACTGAGGACACTGACTTAAGAAGTCACGGAGTACCGTTATCCGCCATTTATATGGGAAAATAAATCAAAACACACCAAAATCAAATCTGTAGAATCAAATCAAAAGTGAAAGCGAACAACAAAAAGAAACACAATATGTACAAAAGAAAATGAACTTACATTCGTCCACTTATTTAGTTAACCTCAAGCTCCAATTGAAATTCATATATACCACGCTCTATTGCTTTGAGTTGTCTTTTCTTGATCTTCAACGTAGGGCACTAATTCTGGTGGTTGTCGTTCCCAAATTGGATGTGATTTACAGCTTTATATCAATCTTCTCAAGTTAAATTTTATTCGCACAAGTCTTTTAAGATGTGTGAACAAAATTTTCCTTATTGAAGTGCTCATTATATACAATGATGAGGAAAACACAATTATTAAATACACATAAATAAAAAACTTTACAACGCGTATCATTCAAGACAGTCAGACAATTCAAACGGTAAAGCAACAGTGAAAAGTTAAAATACTAATTAAAAGCTTAATCAAGATTTGGTGGATCACTCAAATTTATTTTGATGCTTGCTTCACGTGGTTGGCATTCCAGATATGGCTTTATTCTTTGTCCGTTAACTTTAAATGTGACACTATTTTTGGAATTCTCAATTTCTATGGCCCCATATGAATATATATTTTTTACAACAAATGGACCACTCTATTTTGACTTTAACTTTCCTAGAAACAAATGAAGACGAGAATTATAAAGCAATACTTTTTGACCAATTTCAAATATTTTTTGAAAAATTCTTTTATCATGAAAAATTTTTGTTTTTGCCTTAATAATTCTTGAATTTTCATATGTATCATTTCTTAATTCCTCAAGTTCATTTAATTGCAGTTTCGCACATTACCAGCACCATCCAAATTTGAATTAAAAGCTTTAATAGCCCAAAATGATTTATGCTCAAGTTCAACAGGCAAGTGACAAGGTTTACCATAAACTAATTGATAGGGTGACATTCCTAAAGATGTTTTAAATGCAGTACGGTAAGTCCAAAGTGCATCAGTCAGTTGAAGAGACCAATCTTTTCGGTTTGGGTTAACCGTTTTTTCTAGAATTTGTTTTATCTCCCTATTTGCTAGTTCAACTTGACTATTTGTTTGAGCATGATAAGGGGTAGTAATTTTATGTGTAATTTCATATTTTTTCATTAAAGACTCAAATGACTTTTTACAAAAATGCTTACCTTCATCACTAATAATGGCTCGAGGGATTCTAAATCGACTTAGAATGTTTTCTTTTAAAAATTTAACGATAGTTTTACTATCATTATTTCGACAAGACATTGCTTCAATCCATTTTGAGACATAATCAAGAGACATAATCAACTGTAACTAATATGTACACAAATCCAAAAGATGGTGGAAATGGACCCATGGAATCAATTCTCCAACAGTCAAATATTTCAATTTCAAGTATGGATTTAAGGGCATCATGTTTCTTTTAGTAATTGATCCTAGTTTTTGACAGTTTTCACAAGTTTTGTAAAATTCATATGTGTCTTTGAATATGGTAGGCCAATAAAATCCACATTGTAAAATTTTAGCCGTAGTTTTTCTTGAAGAAAAGTGTCCACCACATGCTTCAAAATGATAAAAATTAATGACACTACTTACCTCATTATCATGAATGCATCGTCGAAAAATTTGATCAGGGCAATATTTGAACAAGTAAGGATCATCTCAATAAAATTTCTTTACTTCAACCAAAATTTTTTTTCTTCTCCTGACTATTCCATTGCAAAGGCATTTTACCTGTAACAAGGAAATTAACAATATTAGCATACTATGTCATTGAAGTAATAGAAAATAAAAATTCATCAAGAAAGGAGTCATTGATGGGTGTTATATCAGTGTAGAATTCAGATGTGAGTCTTGATAAATGATCAGCGACAACATTTTTGGCACCTTTTTTATCTTTGATGGTAAGGTCAAATTCTTGGAGTAACAAAATCTAACGAATTAATCTTGGTTTGGCATCCTGTTTAGTCATCAAATATCTCATAGCAGCGTGATCAGTAAAAATAATAGTTTTAGAACCAAGCAAGTACGAACGAAATTTGTTTAATGCAAATACCTCAGCAAGTAATTCTTTTTCAGTTGTCGAATAATTCATTTGAGTACTATCCAAAGTCTTACTTGTATAATAAATTACAAACGACTTACGATCATTTTTTTGTCCTAAAACAGTACCAACAGAAAAGTCACTTGCATCACACATTAATTCAAAAGGTAAAGACCAATCAGGAGATTGCATAATAGGTGCAGATGTCAAAAGACAAATTATTTTCTCAAAAGATTTTTGACAATCATCAGTCCATTCAAATGATGCATCTTTTAATAACAGGTTACAAAGTGGTTTAGATATGGCAATAAAGTTTTTTATAACCTCCTATAAAATCTTGCATGTCCTAAAAAGGATCGCACATCTCAACTGTTTTTTGTTGTGGCAATTTAGATATGAATTCAATTTTTGTTTTGTCAACTTCAATTCCTTTAACAGATACTACATGACCCAAAACAATTCCAGAAGTAACCATGTAATGGCATTTTTTTCAATTTAACATGCGTTCTTTTTCAACACATCTTTTTAAAACATTTTCCAAATTATCAAGGCAATCATTAAAAGAATTCCCAAACACAGTCAAATCATCCATAAAGACCTCTAAACAATGTTCAACCATATCACTAAAAATACTTAGCATGCATCTTTGAAATGTTACAGGAGCATTACAAAGTCCAAATGGCATTCTTTTAAATGCAAATGTTCCAAAGGGACATGTAAATGTTGTTTTTTCTTAGTCTTCAAGTGCTATAGGAATTTGATAATAACCTGAATATCCATCTAAAAAGAAGTAGTAGGGATGTCCAGCTACTCTTTCTAAGATTTGATCAAGAAATGGTAATGGAAAATGATCATTTCTAATGGCTTCATTTAATTTCCTATAATCAATGCACATGCGCCAACTAGATGCAATTCGTATTGGAATTAATTCATCTTTTTCATTTCTAACTATAGTGATTCCATATTTTTTAGGCACTACTTGTGTAGGACTTACCCACTTACTATCAGAGATAGGGTAGATAATTCCCGCATCAAGTAACTTAAGAACTTCGGTTTTCACTATTTCTTTCATTTTCTTCCAAATTGATTCTATGTGTGCAAATTAAAGGATTAATACCTTTAATGTCATTTAAAGTCCATCCAATTGCGTTTTTATGCTTTTTAAGAACAGATAGTAACTTACTTTCTTGGTTGCTTGATAAGGTCGAAGAAATCACAACAGGATAAGTTTGCTCTTCTCCAAGATAAATATACTTCAATCCCTTTGACAAAGGTTTCAGTTCTAGTTTAGGTGCTTCTTGTTATTCCGTCTTTTCAATGATTCCAAGCTCGTCAAATTCTTGTTTCTCATCATCATTTTACAAAATCTGATAAGAATCAAACAAAAAATTTATATTAGAAGTATCATATTCAAATTGTTTATTTGATTCAACTGAATTAACCAAACAAATATCACTAAGTTCAGAAAAATTTCCTTTTTGAATATTCTCCTCTATACAAGCTTCAAGCAATTCCTTTTGTTCATCAATTTCATCTTTATTCTCATTTTCTTCATTAGGTTGCCTACACATGTTAAAAACATTAAATTCCAAAGTCATATTTCCAAATAACAAATTCATTAAACCATTCCTACAATTAATCAAAGCAGCGCAGTTGCTAAAAATGGTCAACCCAAAATTACAGGAATTGGTTTATAATTATTCACAACAGGTTCAGTTTCTAAGACAATAAAATCCACAGGGTATATGAATTTATCAACTTATACTAAAACATCTTCCATTATTTCTTTTGGTACTTTAACTGATCTATCGGTAAGAAAAAGTGTACTTGAAGTTGATTTTAACTCACCAAGATTAAGTTGAAGATAAACTACATATGGAAGCAAATTAACACTAGCACCAAGGTCTAGCAAAGCATGCTCAATTTTATGATCTCCAATAATACAAGAAATAGTAAGACAACCAGGATCTTTATATTTAAACTTATTATTAGTAGACAAAGTGGTACTTACCTGTTCAGCCATGAAAGCACTCTTTTTTACCTTCAATTTTCTCTTAACTGTGCATAAGTCCTTTAAAAATTTGGCATATGAAGGTACCTGCTTGATTGCATCTAACAAGGGAATGTTAACTTTCACTTGCTTAAAAATTTCATAAATTTCTGAAGAGTGGTTTGATTTCCTTGGTTTATTCAATGCATGCAGAAATAGTGGTTCAGATGAAACATTAGTTATTTCTTCACTAGGTGTAAGTTTATCTAGTTCTTCCTTATCCTTTGAATTTTCATTTTCACAAGGTTCAGGAATAGGCCGATCAATAACCTTACCACTACGAAGAGTTATAACTGACTTGACTTGGTCAATGAGTGACTTTTGAATCTTAGGATTTAATTGTGGTTGAGTTGGAAATTTTTCTTTTTCTTGAATTGTGAGTGCAGAAGCAATTTTAGCAAGAGTATCTTTCACATCAGAAAATGTTTGTGCATTTTGATTGTTAATAGCATCTTGTTTCCTAATGAATGAATGCATTGTATCTTCCAAATTTTTCCATGGTGGTGGAACATATGGTGCATAAGGCTGAGTATTTTGAAAATTTTATGGAGGTGGTGCTTGTGAAGATTGTGCATTATTATTATTCCTCCAACTAAAATTTGGATGATTTATCCAACCAGAATTATAAGTCTGTGAATATGGATCTGGCTTGTTAAAAGTGTTGATAGCATTAGCTTGATCATGCAAACAGTCTTTAAGTGCAGGCAGAGTGGGACAATCTTGAGTGAAATGATCATTAGAACTACAAACATCACATGCAATTTCTTCAACAGATTTTATTTGATCACTGTTTTTATTCTCCAAAGCTTCAACATTCCTAACTAGTGATTCAAATTTTGCTTGTAAATCATCATCTTTCCTAAGGTTATAGATTCCTCCACTAGATGGAGATGGTTATGGTTTATTAATCAATTCAAAAGTTCCAACAGTATCCCAATGTTGTGCATTTTTCAGTTAATTGGTCAAGGTAATCTAGTGCATCTTCAGGATTTTTATCTTTAAATTCACCATTACGTATCATTTCTGCAACTTGTCTACTTTGTGGTGTTAAGCCCTCTTAGAAATAAGTGACCAATCGCTAGGTTTCAAAACCATGGTGTGGACATATGTTAAGCAATTCTTTAAACCTATCCCAACATTGGTATAATGTTTCTCTATTTTCTTGAGTGAAAGAAGTGATTTGCCTTTTAAACGAATTAGTTCTATGAGGTGGAAAGAATTTTTTCAAAAACTATTCTTGCATGTTATTCCAAGTTCTTATTGATCTAGATCTAAGGTTTTGTAGCCAAGTTTTAGCTTTGTATTTTAATGAAAAAGGAAAAAGCTTTAATCTAATTATGTTCATGCTACAATTTTGGTCTGTGTATGTATTACAAACTTCCTCAAAATCTCTTAGATGCAAGTATGGATTCTCATATTCTAAACCATAAAAAGTGAAATCTTATCTGCTGCCTCTCCAGTTCTTGTTGGATTCATGTAATCTCTCAAAGTTCTTGGTTGATTCTGATCATGTTGAGATTGGCTGTCTCCCTGATCAATTGGAGGATTAAGTTGGCCCAAAATATTTTCGTCTTGGATTTCGTCCATGATTGGTAGTGGTGATTGAGATCTACGAATTAACCTGCTACTTGAAGTTCGAGACCAACGTCTCATACAATAATGATGATGTGTGAGTATAAAATTATGTTGTAAAAATAACACACAAACAAATTAATAACAAAAACAAAAACAAAGTGAAAAACTACACAAATTAAAGACAAAATGAAAATTAAATAAACAAGATAAATGTACAAAAAAAATACAAGACAAAAATAAGTAAACTAAAAATTAATTAATTGAAATTAAATAGGAAATAAACTAAACATATAAACAAAGTAAAAGCCAATAAGAAAAATAAAATTAAAAAATAGTGGTTGAACCCACCAATAAATTAACAAAACAAAGAAAAAATGTGAAATAATAAAATAACTTAAAAGTAAATAACAACTTGAGTGGCAATAAAAAGAAAAAAATGTGAAATAAAAAACTGAAAATTAAATAACTGAAATAAACAAAGTTAGTAGTTGGTTAGTAAAGAGTTAGTAGTTAGTTTGCTTAGTCCAAATTAAGTCCAAATTGAATCCAAATAAGTCCAAATATGTCCAAGTCCAATTATTGTGAGAAATTTCATCTAGGGATCTTATTCTAAATTATTTATAATTTTATGGTCATACCGTAATTTTTAGAAGTTTAGAATTGAGTCATGTAGGATGAAAGTGAAGATTCTAAAAGTTTTTATGGTCAAAACGCAATTATGAGAAGATTTAGTTAGAAAAGAAAATTGTTGGGTGAATCTAGAATTATGAAAGATGTGGGGGATAGAAGAGAATTTAAGAAAAGAAAAAGGGGGCCAACGAAAATTTACACAAAAAGTAAAAAAAATAAAAGGAAAAATAAAACAAAATAAATACCTCTCCCCGGCAACGCGCCAAAAACTTGACACAACTTAAAATGTTTGATTTACTCAAGATATGAGCCTATTATAATATAATTCAATTTGAGTCGACACACGTAGAAGGGTTTAATTTGTTTATTTAAATTTATCAAAAAAATAAAAATAAAATTTAAAAACACACAATTTAATTTGAAGAAAACTATGAAGTTGAATTAGTTAAGGTTATGGATCTACTCTTAGTAATAAATACAATTTAACAAATTCTTTTTATTTTTGTTTTATTTCCCAAAAGATTAATTTTATAAATTAAAATTATTTTCTCATTTATTTTATTATGGATTAAGAATTTATTGTGCCAAAACTTAATTTGTCTACACTAAATCAAAATACCATTTAACCATATTTTATACTAAAATATTAAGAATTCATTGTGCCAAATTTCTATTTTTGTCTACAATAAATCAAAATTTCAAAATATAAAATCTGGATAAAATTAAATAGAAAACAACTTAATTTATAAAATTAAAAATCGAATTTGATTAAACCATATTTTTTTACTAAGAGTTTCACCTTCCCCTAACTATGAATATTTAGCTATATATTTTTGAAATAAAAGAAATGATTAAAATTGAAAAATGCATAATTAAAATGAAAATTGAAAATTGAAATAAACCTAATTTTATTGGTTGAAAATATATTACAAAGAGAGATGAGGAGAAGAATTTGGGGGGAAATAAGAGAAGAGAATGTGCAAGGAGATGTGTTCACCCCCCTTCTCTATTTATGCTAATATATGGTAAATCCACACCACAAAAATAAAAAAAATCTAATTACATCTTAAACTTACATTTGTCCCACTAATAATCCCACTAATAAAACATAAACCTAACTTATCCACTCAAGCACATCCAACACATTCCACTAAAAATTACCATACCTAACAAGATAAAAACTTACAATTTTGCAATTACCACATTTACCGTGATAAAAACGTAAAAATTTACAACAAAAGTCTCGAATTTTTCTCGACAATGACATAATTTTTCAGACTTTCGAAATTCAAATTTGACATCCGTACATTTGTTTGGAGCATCTAATTGCATGAAATTATTATTTAATACTAATCAGTTATTCTTTGTGTCGGTGAGAAAACGCTCTTGCGTAACCTCCTTTGTGCAAGCGCTGACGTACTTCCTACAAATCGCTTTCATTGGGTTTTTTAGTTGGCTGGCTAAGTAGAGTCTTAACGCCATCACGCGGGTTGCCACGCGCATTTTAAGAAAAGTCCAGTGATAATTTAGTATCAGAGCAAAGGTTTATTTCGGGATTGGAAACAACCATTATCATATTGCGGTTTGCTCTATTTTCGAAGGAAGCTTTGGGGTCAAAATAGGCTCGACAAATCTGTTTGCAGACGACTGATTGCGTAGTTTCGGGGTGAAACTATTTTGCAAGAGTGTAGTTGTGTGTTTCGGAGTAAGTCACAACGGCGGAAACCAACATGACGGGGGGGTCAACAAAGGACAGATTGGTGCGCTTGGAGACCATCGTGGGCACTCTACAGCCTGAACTAGAGAGTTTGGCAAAAAAACAGGGATGTTAACTCCATAGAGTTGGCAGGTGTGAAGCAAACTTGTTCAGAGTTTGTGGGCGAGTTTTCGGACAAGCTAAATAAGGTCATGGAGGATGTTGCTGCACTGGTGGAGGTGCTGAAAGGCGACATCGGAGATCTTAAAAAAGAGATGGGTGTGTTGAAAAGAGCAGTAAACAACGCTCCTCGTGGGGAGGAGGGACCTTCAAAAGTAAAGGTGCCCGAACCCAAGGTTTACAGCGGAACTCGTAACACTAAGGAATTAGAGAATTTTCTATAGGATACGGAGCAGTACTTTCGAGCCGCTTGTATGCCCAAAGCGGAGTGGGTCACCATTACTAGCATGTACCTGGAGGGTGATGCAAAATTGTGGTGGCGGAGCAGGCTTTAAGAAGATGCGGAAGCACCGCGACCAACAATCGAGACATGTGACATGCTCAAAAGAGAGCTGAAGGGTCAGTTCTTGCCAAGGAATGCTAGTTGGCTCACGAGGGAGAGCCCGAATAAGCTTAAGCATACCAGTTGAGTAATGGATTACGTCAAGAAGTTCAGCTCGTTGATGCTAGACATCAAGAATATGTCGGATGAAGACAAGCTCTTTAACTTCATCTCGGGTTTGCAGCCGTAGGCACAAACGGAGTTACGGAAGCAAGCTGTGAGGGACCTACCAGCGGCAATAGCAGCTGCCGATGACTTGGTTGACTTTCAATTCGTGATTTCTCTCCTTCTAAATCGAAGAAGTCTAAGGAAGGCAAGAAAGGTCATTCTTCGTGTGATGGCGGCAAAAAAAATGGTGGCCAAAGCAAAGCCAAGCAAGGGAACCCGCAGGGGAAAAAGAGCTCAGGGTGCTTCATTTGCAATGGAGCACATCGGGCCAAGGAGTGTCTGAAACACGAGAAACTAAACGCTTTGGTGAAAGAGATAGAAAGTGAGTCTTTAAAGCTTTCGGAGGCCGAAGCGGCAGCAGTTCACATGAACCCATTACAGTTGTTGAACAACACAAAAGTTATGGTGGAAGAGGAGCCTATGAGTAATGAGGAGCTGGCGAGCATCCTCAGGGGCGAATTCTACCAAGGGGGACTGATGTGTGCGAAGGTAAAGCTGAACGGAGTGGAGGTGAGGGTAATGATTGATACGGGTGCGACGACAAATCTTGTGGAGGCGAATTTGGTACCATACCTTGTGCTGCAAGTTGCCAGAGCCAATCTCGCTGTGGGTCTCACTTCCCACCACCAAGTGGTTTCGAACGGTGTAGCGGTCGCCAACCTGAGTGTGGGAACTTGGGTGCGGGACACATCGTTCGTGGTGATGGCTATGTCGAGGCATGACGTGATCTTAAGAATGGAATTCTTGTACAATGTCTAGTTGCATGTACATCCTCACTTATCCTGCATTTGGATCGGAGGCATGGAGGAGCCTTTCATAGTCGAATGCGAGTATTTGAACTTAAGTAGGCTGGAAACATCACTCCAGGCTACGAACAGTGGTTTAGTTGGAGGGAATTCAGCGATGATGTCGTTGGTTGAGGAGCGCGTTCAAGTTGGGGAGGGGCTTGACGAGTATACCACGATGTCTAGCGGATTTGTGGCTGTTGAGTCATAAGGGCCTCTACTAAACAAGCTGCCGGATGAGGACGCGAATCAAGATGAAGGGGAATTGGAAGCTAAGTCCCTAGCGGATGATTTCGATTGCCGGGAGACTCATGACAGTGAGAATGTGAGGAGCATTCGAAGTGGTACCGACTATAATGAGTTTTCGCTGAACAAGGGGAATTGCAGGTGCTTTGGCAAGGAAGCGTGGGGCTTCAGGCACTGCAAGCCAGCAAGCGGAGTTCCGGTGATAACTTCACAGTGCGCGGTTTGGTTCGTGGTGGTGCTGTTGGGGGTAGCAGCATTGTTCCTTGGTTTTGGATGCGCATGTGAGAGACGTGAGCATCAAGTGCTGGGCCAGGAATTGCGGGACAGCAGGTTGGAGTGGAGAGGGGCATGTAGGGCTACTAAATCCATGGATACTTTAGCCTTCCTCGGCTACAAGGCAGCAAGCATGGGGCTTAGTTACGGAGTCTGCGGAGTATGCAAGCAAGGGCTTAGGCAGGCACAACGACTTGGGAGAAGTCAAAAGGGAACAATCGGCAGCGAAAGAAACATTCTCGGGGAGAATGGCCGGTGGGAGTGTAGCTGGCACGGAGTCATCGCATGAGGGAAAGATGATTCCATATGGGCAGTACATCCGGGGGACCAAGGGACGGCGGCATGGCACAGCGGATGCGTGGTGAGCCCAACATTGGCATGCGGGTGTGTGCCAAGGAGAAGGAAGCATTGGCTTTGATATGGCTATGCGTGGGGAAGTTATGGTTTACTAGATTACCCCGCCGACGAGGGCGTCTCGCTTTTTAGGTGGGGGAGGTTTGTCACCACCGTGAGCCATGGGGGCCAACTGCTGTGGCTTGGCTTGGGGTCTTGTGCCGAGTCTTGGCAGTGAACGGGCATGCTTGTGGTGAGTGCGGAAACAAGGCAGGGCTGGCGTGTTGGCTGGGGTGCGGCAGCAGGGCGCACACTGCAGCATGGGCGCAAGCAATGCTGGGCAGCGCGCGCAAGAGCGTACGTGGGTCACATTGCTGCACATTGGCTCACGGTGGTGATACTTGCCTTAGTGGTGATGTTATGTCCTCCGTGAATCTTCATGTGTCCCTAATAACGTATTACCAATTCATACTGTAATTACTTCCAAAGGCAAGGAGATAAACAAAGGTTTAAAGTCAATTCCAAATCTTCAGTTAGCAATTCGAGCTGTGACTGTTGGCGGGAAGAAATTCCAGCTTATGTTTGATCTTTGCTTCCTTAACCGATGAAATTTCATTGGAGGGGGAAAAAGGCAAAAAAAAAAAAGAAAAAGAAATAGAAGGAAGATAAAGATGCTACCTCCCTTTATTTAAGGAGTTAAATTAAAAAGGAATGAGTTAAACAAAAAGTGTGAATTGTTGACCTGAAACAACATTCATTAACATATTATTGTACTGACACAAGTTGATTATAATCTCTATTTTAAGGAAAGCAAAATATCATCCGTTTTAAAAAAGAGATTTTGGATTCAAATTCCGTTAATAAGGGTCACTAGGGAATTGAATTACCATTAAGTTAATTAATATAAAAAATAAATAAATACTTGTGTGAGATTGACCTACCATCTTAGCACGGTTAAAGTCCATCACTTCATCAAATGGAAGGACAATAATGGCTCAACCGATCTCACACAAAATTTTCTCTTCGTTACCAAACAGATGATAAAACACCAATGATCTAATTAATTTTTTTTTAAAAAACATTTATATGTTACAATTCGAAATTGGCTCTCTAATTTTGCAGGATTATATCCATTTTATTACTGTGTAGAGGAGGAATTGAATCCTAGCTCAAGGTTGGACTCAAACTGGTGCACCCATGGTTAGTCCATTGGTGCCAGTGGCTAGAAGCCCAGCTGCCAACAATCTAATTCAATAATGCCTCATAAAACTATTTGTATAATCTAAATTTATCTTCATAAACTGAAATCAAACATCTTATTAAAAAAATACAATTAGTCGATATTAAATATATATATCAGTTCATGAAAAATTAAGCCTAAGACAACTCAGTACGGAATCAACGTTTTTGGCAGATTCAAGTTAATAGCTTCTGTATGATAAGAATTTTAACATCCTAATGAGCATCATTGCCCATAGAAGCAGCGATGGCCTAAGCAAAAGTCAAATCCCTGTAAGATAAGGGTCGCGTGGTTGTTGCAGCAGGCCCACCGAGACTGGCCTTCACTTTTCACAACACATTATGTATTTGATCTTTCGATAATATATCATCAGCGAGTGATCCAGATTCTGCCACACGGTCATTCGATTCGCTCCTTTGTTAGGTATGGTTCCTACACAAGTAGAAGCAAAAACCAAATGCATTATCCATCTTCTGTAAAATGAGCTGGCGGTGGTGGGCAGGTGCTGTTGACGCTCCTAAGGTAAGAATAAGACTAACGCTCCCTAAGTCTGTACTTGATAAGTTTATGTACCACTTTTAAATGTGAAAAATGAACAATGATAGAAATAATGTTAATTTACTAGGTTTTTTTTTTCTAATTTTAACATCATTATTTTTTAAATACTCATTGTTTTTATTTGTGAAGAAGAAATTGGAAGAAGATAAGAAACCTGGAAACTACCAGAATGTGGGACTTATATTAGGCGTGACAGGAATTGTAGGCAACAGCTTGGCTGAGATATTGCCCCGATCGGATACTCCTGGTGGCCCCTGGAAGGTCTACGGGGTGGCGCGACGCCCCAGGCCCGACTGGAATGCCAGTCATCCGATTAAGTACATCCAATGCGACGTCTCCGACCCGGACGATACACAAGCCAAGCTCTCAAAACTCACTGACGTCACCCACATCTTCTACGTGACGTGGGCCAGCCGTCCCACTGAAGCCGAGAACTGCCAGATCAACCGTGCAATGTTTCATAACGTGCTCCGTTCTGTAATCCCAAACGCACCGACTCTCCGCCACATCTGTCTTCAAACTGGAGGCAAACATTACCTGGGACCATTCCAGTGTATTGACAAGATACCGTCTCACGATCCTCCTTTTACAGAGGATTTGCCGAGGTTAAACGTACCACTTTTTTACTATACTCAAGAAGACATATTGTTTGAAGAAGTTGAAAAAAGAGAGGGCTTGACTTGGTCCATACATCGACCTTTCGGAATATTTGGGTTTTCACCTTATAGTTTGATGAATATTATAGCCACTCTCTGTGTGTACGCTGCTATTTGTAAACATGAAGGCGTTCCTTTACTATTTCATGGCAGTAGAGATACTTGGGAAGGCTTCCACGAGGTTTCGGACGCAGAGTTAATTGCGGAGCAGCAAATTTGGGCAGCACTGGATCCAAATGCAAGGAACGAAGCTTTTAATTGCACCAATGGAGATGTTTTTAAGTGGAAGCATTTATGGGAAGTGTTGGCTGAGCAGTTTGAGATTGAGAATTATGGGCTTGAAGATGGAAAGGGTAGTGACAGAGTGAGATTGGAGGAAATTATGAAAGGTAAAGAAAGTGTGTGGGAGGAGATTGTGAGAGACAATCAGCTTCTGCCAACGAAATTGAATGAGGTTGCTGTTTGGTCATATGCAGATATGGTTATGAATATTGGTGCGGGTTATTTAGTTAGCATGAACAAAAGTAAGGAGCACGGGTTCTTGGGTTTCCGGAATTCTAAGAATTCCCTCGTTACTTGGATTGGTAGGTTAAAAAGTCACAGGATTGTGCCTTAAGTAATTTCTTTTTTTTAAATTTGTGCCTTAGTTAAAGCTTTCAATTAATTATTCAAATTGTGATTGTTTGGCTGGAAGAAATAAAGCTTTTGTTTGTTATTTGATTTCCAATCAATGAAAAGTTTCGTTTCAGGCAGAAAAAAAGATTGAGAAAAAAAAAAACTGCTGCCTTTGTTATCGTTAATGAGTTAAATAAATACCTTACTTAATTTCGAGCTGAAAAAACATTCATTTTACATTTCTGAATTTCATACCTTCAATTTATCACCGCTCGATGTTCAAACCCTGAGCCCAGTCCAATGCTTCTTTAAATTGTTCGTCCGTCGAAACCAACTGATTCAAAAGACAAGAAAAGGAAAAAAGGGAAAGAAAAGTTTATTGCAACAATATAACCGATTAAAATGAAATCATCCAATATTTTTTAACTAGAGAGCATTATTTAGAGATAGGAGACAGAAAGAAAATGGGTGAGAAAATGAAATTAAAATAATGTTTATGGGCATTTACGTCATCTTGTCATAATTATTCCCTACAGTTAGGGGGTATAATTGTAATTTTATTGGAACAAAGCGGTCAATACTTACATTTAGTAGAAAATCTAAAAGATTTTTCATAGCCTATTCTCATAATTCTTGGGGAAGAGTAGCAAATTGTTTATGTCGATTTTAATGCATGTGCAGAAAAATTTACCTTTATATTTAATCCTATCGAAACTTTGACGATAGATATAAGGTAAACAAAAATAGTGTTGATGTTGATTCTTTACCACTGCATGCATTTACTTATCAGATTTAGGAATGGGAATCCAGAATCGGAATAAAACTCGCGTTTACTTAGTAAAATAAGGAGAGGAACGGAATTCATTTTGGTGGACTCCACAACAATTTGAGAATCAAGTATGAGAATCTAATTCCCAGGGGGACTTGGGAATCAAATTCCCATTCCTGACGCCTGCATCAATTTTTTATTATTCCAAAAATACCCTCACTTTTGATAAAAAGTATTAAAATCAAAAAATTTAAAAAAAAACCTAAAACCTAAACTCTCTTGCTTGTGCCTCCCAGTCGAGTGCCATCAGAGCTGCTTCCATCACCATTGTAGCCATCACCATCTTTGTCGTCGTGGTCCATTGGCTATAGACAGCTGCTAGTTGTTGGATTCGTCTCCCTTGGGCCGTGTTGATTTCATCGCCTTTTCGATTTCGCCCCCATCTCATTTCGTCTCTGATGGCGACGGTTCTGAAATGATGATGTTACTGCTGCTAATGGCGATGATTATTGTTGCTGTTGTTGATGATGATGACAAAACCAATTTTGATTGTTGCAGCTAACTTTTTTTTTTTTTGGGAAATGGATTAATTTTGTTGATGATGATTATTTGGGAAATGGATTAATTTGATGATGATTATCATTATTATTATTTTGGAAATGGATTATTTTTTTGATGATGATGAATCTGATTATGATTATTCTTATTTTTTGAAATTGATTATAATTTTGCTGCTATTGATGATTTTTTATTTTGATTATTATTATTACTAATGATAAATTATAATTAATTAATATACTAACAACATATGAATATAATTAATTAATACATTAAAAAATAATTTTAATAATAATAGTTATTATTATAATTAACTAAGGGCAAGTAGTTTTAAATTAGTAGATGGAATTACCGATAATCTCAGCTAGTAGTGTGTCTTTTCTCTGCACGAGAGACTGGTTTGTCCTTTAGGCGTGCCATGAAAGAGGATGTGTTACATGTCCATAAGATTTGCATGCAAGGTATAGTTTGACATTTATACAAGGTGTGAGGCAGAATTTTTATATTAATGGTGTAGGACTCTCAAAGAAGCCAAACATGAGAGTGGGATTTTCAGCAAAGTGATCGAGATGTACTGAATACATGGACTCTAGATAAAGCAGAGTATGATGATTCTTAATGTGGGAAGTTATGGTTGTTGAATAGAGGACAAGATTTTACCCATGCTAGAGTGTTTCTCATAAGCCCAATGTGAATGTGATTTTAGTAGAGTAAAGAAGATGGAGACAACATGCTTGTGTGGATACATGGTGGATTATGTTTTATTGCTTAATTGGAAGACTTGCAAAGGCAGAGCTTGTTAGGAAACATGTTTTTTTTCCAATATAATAATTTTCTAGGTTATTTTCTTATTTTGGAGAATTCATTTTTAAGGAATAAGTAATTTCTCTTTTGAGACTTAACTTATTGAAGGAGGAATACTATTTGTGCGAGGAAATGAATGTTTCTCTTATATATATAAAAAAAAAAAATTCATTGTATATAAGGATGTTCGATTTGTTTGTTCGTATAAAAATGAGCAAGTAGACAATTTCTAAAGTGAGAGAAACAATAGGATTATTGAGAGAATGAGCATTATTGGGCTTTTAGGCTTGAGGAAAATATTAAAGTAATTGTAATAATTTTCCACATGGTATATTTTTTCCTCGTCGTCCTTCGCCGCATGATTTTCTTTGGTATAAGAGTTTTTCACATAAATTTTTGTGTTGTATGATTGATTTATTCTTCATCTATATGTTCTATTAATTATTTACTTGATATTTTTGCTTTCAAGATCTTGGGTGGAATTAAAATCCCCGTTATTAGATTTAGATTTAATCTAGGTCATTAGGAGTTATTTGTAAGCCAAACTTGAGTTTGCTGTTTGCATCGATTATGGAGTATAGTCCTACCCTAATGTGGGAAAACAAATATCAATTTGAATTTCGATCACTCACTCGCTTGTAATACAAAATACTTAAGGAGCCATAATGCACTAAATTATAAGGGTAGTAATATTTGTACTCTAAAAACTAAGGATGAGGCTATATGAACTCACCAATTCCTCTTCAAACCCTCATTTTAAGAATTTTATGATCTAAATAATTTTTTTTTAAATTACTTAATTAGTCCTCTCTTCTCTTTCTCTTCTCAATTTTACAAATTCTCATCAATTCATTCATATATATTCTTTTACTTGTAAATAATTAGTATTGGTAACTAAGAAGAACAAAACCCATCATTTAAAAATGAATATTAACAAATTTTTATCAGCCATGAAAATTGATGAATATCAAGAAATTAATTTTTACCAAAGAAAACTAATGACTACTAAGAAAAAAATTAGTATATCTAGAAAGTATCAAATATAGATCATGATATCCTAAGAAAGGTAAAAAAAAGAAAAAATTAAAAAAAGAGTGAAATTGAGTGTTTATTTGCAAAATGTGAAAGTAAAGTGTAATTGTGAAGTAGAGAAAGAAAGCAGTGAGGAGTAAATTTGAGATTTTATATGTTAAAACTTTAATTATAAATTTATTTTTCAAGATGAGTGTAGAGAGGAAGTTAGTGGGTTCAAATACCCACACTTAAAAACTAATCCGAGCACTGATTTTTTAATAACAATATGTATTCTTAAATTGCCCATAATTGAAGTCAACGTTATACAATTAAACGAAAATGTTAATATCAATTCAACATACCCATTTATCACATCCATACCATGAACCTTAATTTCACTTCTCTCAATCTCTTCGTTTTATTATTATTTTCTCAATTAATTTCATAACGTAGTGAGACATTCATTAAAGCATAATAAAATTGAAGCTTTAGACACTTATTCTTCTTTCTATCTCAACTTCTTAATTCCGTGAAAGTTATACGACTATATGTTCCTAATTAATTGGTGAGCATAAATTATGTAAAATTATTTTGTTGATATACAAGAACCAAAACTTTTTTCATGATGGCAGATTTATTGAGAAAAAAAATTGCTCACATTGATTAATGAGATGAGAAGGAAAAAAAGCTTCCATTCATCCATATGAACGACTTCAGCAATTTCTTGAAATAAAAAAAAAAAAAGTTTTCTTCATTTATTCGTATATCAAGTTCACAATCAATTAATTGTACTTTCGTGTGTAAATGGCTGATATTTACAATTTGAGGATAGTTTTGATATTTCCACTGACCAGATATACATGTGATGCTCATTTTATGTTTCACACCATCTAACAATGAAAAAAATTGATAGTCTGACTTTTAGAGTGTGGTCAAATATTGCCTTATAAACAGGTCAAATATCTCTATATTAACCCTTGAAGAGGTGAAATAAATTAAGGTTCTATTTAGTATTGAGGTTGACATTTGTGGTTTAAAAACTACAACACTAAAATATTTAGTAAATACTAGTTGATTGATAGTCACTCTATTTTTTTCAAAATTATTTCATAATTATAATTTTTTTTCTTTTTACTGCAGTTGTATTTTAAAAATAACAGTATCTCAATATAAAATAGGTCCTAAATGAGAAACAACTTTTAAATTAATGCTGCGTTTACTTGTCAGTAATCATAATGGGCTGGAGTCAGAATGAGCTGGAATGATAATGATAATGATAATGGGCAATAGGAATCAGAATAGTTGTTTACTTGAGCTGTAAGAATTGGAATGAGAATGAGCTGGAATCCGATTGATGTGTTTATTTTATCTTGAAATCGGAATTGAAGTAAACTGAATTGTTTTAACTTACTAAAATGTTCTTATTTAATTATAATAATAACTACTACTATCATCATCATCATCATCATCATCATTATCATTACTAGTGATTTTTATTATTATAAAAATGATTAATAATAATAATATTAAAAATAATATCATTAACAATTTATTAAAATACCCTTTGTTAATTATCGTCATTTGGTGGTGGTGGTGGTGTTGGTGGTGGTGATGATGATGATGATGATGATGATGATGATGATGATGATGATCATCATCATCATCATAATAATAAAATAGTAATAATTAATAAATTAATAACAACAACAACAACAACAATAACAAAATTTATAATACAAAAAATAATAAAAATAAAAATAATTAATAATAATAACAACAACAACAACTAAATTCCATAATAATAATAAATTTTCAATTTTTTAATTTATATTCAAGAACTATAACTATTAATATATTATTGTTAATAATATATTAATATATTAATGAATAGTAATAATTATATTAATAAATAATAATAATATATAAATTAATCATTATAATTGTTAAATAGTATATTAATTAATTATTATAATAGTATATTAATTAGTTAATAATAATATATGAAATAATAATAATAATATATGAAATAATAATAATAATAATAATAATAATAAAATAGTATATTAATTAATAATAATAATATATTAATTATTGTGATAATTTATTCAAAAACTATAATTATTAATAATTATTGATAATAATATATTATCTTCTAGGACGAGAATAATCCCTAATCTCTCCTCCATCTATTCCCATTCCTTATCCTAATTATTCCCATAATTCTCGATTCGATTCCCAACTCCAAGAAATGTTTCAATCCTTTCATTCCGATTCCCTAATCGCGTAAGTAAATGCAAGATAAATGCGATCGATGGCTCTATTTTGATTATTTGTTATAAAGTTCGCCTGGAGGGGGTGAGGTTAGCAACCCTGTATAACTTGCTACAAATTACAAATTAAAAGACTCCTAATGAGATTTGGATTTAATACTAAATTGATTTGTGCTCAGTTATTCATAATCTTTTACCACACGCGTATGTACGACAATATTTACATAATATATAGTTAAGACTCAATTACTTTTATATTTTTATCCAATAACTATCAATCATATACTTGTAAAAGATTAGTAAAAAATCAGTTTGATACTGAATCTAAATCTCTGTTTTTGTTCCAAAATTGATACTGAAAACGGATAAGTTATAGGACTACTGTGCCATAAGCAATTTTAAAAATTAAGAGACATGTATTTGATTTTAGGTTTAAAACTGGTCCACGTACGGAAACTTCCGTAATTAACATTGGGGATTTCATTGCAATGGTCCCCGACACAGGCCAACATATTATCTGAGTTGGCACCGAGCTTGAAAACTGCTGGCATGCAAAATTGACTGGCAGCGATAGTACGAAGCTTGGCCTTTAGCCAGAACCGCATTTCACCACACATTATGATATTAGATCCTTCAATATCGATCACATAATCTAACTTCGAGTGAATACTTAATTACCTTCTAGAAAGTACTTGTATAATTGTTTATATATAAGTAGCCTCTTCTTTAGGAAAATTTTCTAATTTGAACTTAAAATTCAGGATTAAAATTGAAGAGTTGACAACGGTGAAAATAGAAATTTATAATAGCGTAAACTGTTTGAAAATACTATGAAAGTCTATTCACATAGTTGATAATATCCCTTGTATAAATCTAAATTTATCTTCACAACTGAAATCAAGCGTTAGACGAGACTTCGAGTTAATAGATTCTGTACCGATAACAATATCAACACTAGAAATTTTTTTAAAATTACTTTTGTTGCAATTTATAATTGGACTTTTATAAAAATAAATAACAATATAATAGAATTAAAATAGGTCAGTTAATAAATTTAGCCTCATTATAAATTAGATTTATTAAATATAATTTGGAGAGAGCTTAACGTTACTGCCCTAAAAAGTAGCACCGGCCTAGCAAAAAGTCAAGTTCCTGTACGATAAGGATCGCGTGCTTGTTGCAGCAGGTCCCACCGAGATCTGACTTCAGTTTTCACCACACATTATATCTTTGAGTGTTCAATAATACAACATCAGTGAGTGATCCAGGTTCTGCCACGCATGTCACCCACCGCTCGTGATCGGTCGACTCTCACCGTTGTTCGCTATGGTTCCTATAAAAGCAGAAGCAAAAACCAAACTCATCATCCTTTTTTTTTTTCAGAATGAGCTGGTGGTGGTGGGCAAGTGCTATCGACGCTCCTAAGGTAAAGAACAGGATTAACTCTCTCTAAGTCTGCACTTGATAAGTTAATGTACATACATGTTCATATTTTATACGTTAAAAATGAACTTCGGTTTTCTGTTTAAATATCTCATTTTTTAAGTACTCAATATTTTTTATTTGTGAAGAAGAAATTGGAAGAAGATAAGAGACCTCGAGACTACCAGCATGTGGGACTTATCTTAGGGGTGACAGGAATTGTAGGCAGCAGCCTAGCAGAGATATTGCCCCGATCGGATACTCCTGGTGGCCCCTGGAAAGTCTACGGAGTGGCCCGACGGCCCAGGCCCGACTGGAATGCCAATCACCCCATTGAGTACATCCAATGCGACATTTCCGACCAGGAAGAGACGCAAAACAAGCTCGCAAAACTCACTGACGTCACCCATATCTTTTACGTGACGTGGGCCAGCCGTCCCACTGAAGTAGAGAATTGCCAGATAAACGGCGCCATGTTCCATAATGTGCTCCGTTCCATAATCCCGAACGCGCCTAATCTCCGCCACATCTGTCTCCAAACGGGAGGCAAACATTACCTGGGACCATTCGACTGTATCGGCAAGATACCGTACGATCCGCCTTTTACTGAGGATTTGCCAAGGTTAAACATACCACTTTTTTACTATAATCAAGAAGACATTTTGTTTGAAGAAGTTGAGAAAAGAGAGGGCCTGACTTGGTCCATACATCGACCTTTCGGAATATTTGGGTTTTCACCTTATAGTTTGATGAATATTATAGCCACTCTCTGCGTGTACGCTGCTATTTGTAAACATGAAGGCATTCCTTTACTATTTCCTGGGACGAAAGAAACTTGGGAAGGCTTCTCAGAATATTCGGATGCAGATTTGATTGCGGAGCAGCAAATTTGGGCGGCAATAGATCCTAATGCAAGAAACGAAGCTTTTAATTGCACCAATGGAGATGTTTTTAAGTGGAAGCATTTATGGAAAGCGTTGGCTGAGCAGTTTGAGATTGAGAATTATGGGTTTGGAGAAGAAAAGGGTGGCAAGAGGGCGAGATTGGGGGAATTTATGAAAGGCAAAGAAAGTGTGTGGGAGGAGATTGTGAGAGAAAATCAGCTTCGGCCAACGAAATTGAATGAGGTTGCTGTTTGGTCATATGCAGATATGGGGTTGAATATTGGTGCCGGTTATTTAGTTAGCATGAACAAGAGTAAGGAGCACGGGTTCTTGGGTTTCAGGAATTCTAAGAATTCCTTCGTCACTTGGATTGGTAGGCTAAAAAGTCACAGGATTGTGCCTTAAGTAATTTTATTTATTTCTTTTATTTTGGTGCCTTAGTTAAAACTTCCAATTAATAGTTCAAATTGAGATTGTTTGGCTGGAAGAAATGCAGCTTTCGTTTGTTCTTTGCTTTCCAATCAATGAAAAGTATCGTTTCTGGTGGAAAAAAGATTAAAAAAAATAGAAAAAGAAAAACTGCTGCCTTTGTTATTGTTAATGAGTTAAATAAAAACTGTACTGAATTTCGAGCTTAAAAGCATTCATTTTACATTTCTGATTACATGCCTTCCAAGTTATGACCACTCGACGTTCAAAGCCTAATCCCAGTCCAATGCTTCTTTAATTTGTTCGTCCGTCGTAACTAACTGATTCAAAGGACATGGAAAGGAAAATGGGAAAGAAAAATAAATTGTGAAAATATAATCTATTAGAATGAAATCATCCATAATTTTTTAACTGGAAAGCATTATTTAGAGAGGAGAGAGAAAGAAAATGGGTGAGAAATGAAAATAAAATAAAGTTTTGGGCATTTATGTCATTTTTTCATAATTATTCCGGTTAGGCAGTATAATTGTAATTTTATTGAGTCAGAGCTGTCAATACTTAGAAATTCTAAAAGATTTTAATGAGTGTGCAGAAAAATTTACCTTTATATTTAATCCTACGGAAGCTTTGATGGTAGATATAAGGTAAACAAACTGTTTATGTCGATTTTAATGCGTGCGCAGAAAAATTTACCTTTATATTTAATCCTACCGAAGTTTGATGGTAGATATAAGGTAAACAAAAATAGTGTTGCGGTGATTCTTTACCACTGCATAGATGTTAAGTAATATATTTTCTTTTTTTAATAAGAATTTCTTATCTATATTATTTTCTTATTTTGGAGGACTCCTATTTAAGAAATAAGTAACTTTTCCTCTAAAACTTAACTTATTTGAAGAGGGATACAACTTGTATAAGGAAAATGAACATTTTTCCTATAAGAAATAATTATTATATATAAGAAGACTGGGTTCACTTGTTATATAAAAATCAACAGGTAGATAATTTTGAATGTGAGAGAAACGGTAGGTCTATTGAGAGATTTAGGGGTGGTTTATTTTTTTAACTTAATGACTTAATTGAATTAATTGCAGTCAGTTAAGTCATCAAGTCTGTTTATTTTTTCAACTTAATGAAAATTTTCACTCATTAAGTCATTAAGTTATTAAGCTAAGGTGGCGTTTGTTTTTTTATCTAAAATCTGAATAAACCTGAATTAGTCTAAATTCGGTCAGATCCGAACGTCTCGAATCAATAATATGTTTGTTTTCTAATCTCAAAAATAAGTAAGTTGTTGTTTTTTTAACTTATAAAACTGAAAATATGTACTTTTACACTTGTATCCTTATTAAATTTGAATGTGAAATAAATAATATATTAAATACCATAATGATTTAACATTTATAAGTAAAACACGATGAGATAAGCAAAGCGAGAAATGATTTCATGCTTAAAAAAATAATGATGGATTATTATGTCAGAATATCTATGAGTTTTGACAGATACTTAAAAATAAATTATAAAGTTATGATATTTTTGACATTAAAAGAATTGACTTAATTCGATTTCTTCATTCAAGAAAAGTTCAAAAAATTAGCTTATTTTATTAAGTCAAAATTGTCTAAAAAGTCTCATTAAGTTATAAAAACAAACACCTCTAATTAACTTAATTAATTAAGTTAAGTCACTTTAAGTCATTAAGTTAAAAAACAAACGCCACCTAATTCTTTTAGCTTTTTACTTAATCTAAAAGTCTGAATGACATTAGTAAAAAATATTCTCCAAAATATCCCTATCTAATTAATTAATTAATTTTCATCCATACTTAAATAAGTTTAATAATTAGTATTATTACTCTTCTCTATGACTTATGATAATATAGTGGTAGACTACTATTATTTTTATTTCTTGTTTTCTTTAAATTAGCATTATTTATCTTTATAATCTTTAATGAATATTTTTCTTATAAAACATCATAAAAACAATAAAATTGATTAACATATACTAAGTTAGAATATTAAAAGGTTGTATTCAATTGAGCATGATTATGTTATGAAAATATATTGTCTCATTTATGTTTTTTGAGATATCACTAGTTGTTTAACAATTATAATTCGCAAGGGGACAGATGTAAAAAATACTATTTTTCAGTTTTTTTAAGTTAAAAAAACTTAATATTTACTTTTAGTAATTCAGACAAAAAAATAAACATGATATTCAGATTCAGACAATCAACACTATTCAAAATTCAGACTAATTCAGATCTATTCAGATTTCAGATAAAAAAACAAACACTACCTTAATGTTATTGGAGTTTTGGCTGTGAGAAAAATGTCAGAGTAGTTGTAATAATTTTTCACATAATAAATTTTTGTCTTTTTTTTTACAGCATGGTTTTTCTCCTGTATTAGAGTTACCATGTAAAATTCTTATGTTGTATAATTAGTTTTATTCTTCATCTATATTTTCTATTTATTATTTGTTTGATATTTTTACTTGCAAGATCTTAGATGGAATTAAAATTTTGTAACAAGTGGTGTTAAAGTTAAGGTTGTAATGCAGAGCAAATATATCAGCAAAGAGGTTTTCAAAACTTGTGAATGTAAAATAGAAAAGTTTGATGGGAGAAAAAGTTTTGGCTTGGGACAAATTGAAGTCAAAGATATATGTTTATCCAATCTACGTTACACAATTGCTCGGGTTGAATTGTTCTGGTAGTGACTAGAAAATAGTCAACCCTAATCTACTCAGAATTTACTACCATTGAGCACACCCCATAAGTACAACCCAGAGCCTATGTTGGCTGACGGGAGTTGTCGAAGCTCCTCAAAACAAATACTGATTCACCTAAATAAATTTGTAGAAGTAGTGAAACCAGGTCGAATCCCAAGAGAACTATGTATTTAATTTCTCAAAGTTTAAAAATCAATTTTCCAAGAAAACTAGGTAAAGCCGCTTGTCAAGTTCTGGATGCTATCCGCTAACCGGATAAGCGAAACCAAGACCCCAGGTTTGTTCATTTATCGACTTGATCTTGACAACCGTTACATCGAGATCCTAAGACCGAATGCGCCGTGATGATTCGGAACCTTTCTACTGGCCGGATATGGACAAACGGAAAGCCGGTTGCGATTTGTAGACGGTTCGGAAAGGAAACGGATGACCGGATGAGGAACCTAAGACCGGTTATAGCTCGTTACTTTTTCGAGAGCCAAACCGGATATCCGGTTGAGTGAAACTGCTATCCGTGGGTCTTCTTCTTCGATTGATTCGGCTAGTTAATGAAAACCGTAAGCCGCTTGTCCGTTTCTCCTGACTGACACAATCGCTAGCCGTTTAGTGAATCCGGTTATCCGATTTCTTTGATTTCAAGGGTTTCTAATGAGAGTTTGATGAAAATAAATGAAAACAAGACTTAAAATTTAAACAAAAAAGAATAATCTTACCAAACTTCCAATCCAAGGGTATTAATTCCATCCAATTGCAATTTCGATCATAGGCATAAATATAAATTACTCAATCCAAGAACTTAGTCTACTTAATCTGAAAAGTCAGAGAAAGTAATTATTCTCCTAATACATTAGACTCAAACAATCGCTTAAATCCAAACTTATCACCAATTTAACTGCATCATCGCTCCATATCAAATTTAATGATAGCATTAAGAATAGAGAATGACTAAAACAAGATCAATTAATTCAGATTACTCCAATTTAATCAATTTGTATTTTTATTTCCTAGAGCCTATCATGCAAGCATGAATCATGTCACAATATACACACACATGAGCCAACTCCACTCAATTCAATCATTCATGACAATTACGGATCACAAACTCATGACTAGCGATAAAAATAAATATCAATTACACAACTCAATCAATATAAATAATTCATAGATAATGAGAACAAGAAAATAAAAATTACTTGATCAAGAAATTTTGTTAAGTTCAAAGCCTCACAAAACTACAATCTAATTTGATTACCCTTGATCGAATTAAAAGCTTAGCCACCATGGTGGCAAAACAAACAAAAGATTGTTTTTCAAAGAATAAAGTGCAGCCCCTTCGACTCACGCCCAAGCTCTCCCTTTATATTGCTTGCTTTTGACTTCCCTTTATAACGCTGCTTTTGTCTTCTTTTGCTTTCCTCTTCTTGCTCTTCCTTTTCCTCATGATTTCTTTTCCTCTTTGCTAGCTTTTCAATCCTTCTTTTCTCCTCTTATCCAGGAAACCGCCTCCTTCAAGTCAACGGTCACCCATGATTGCAAAGCCCAAATAAAGCTTCTTTTATCCACTTTTTATCATAATCTCCAAATCAAATCAATTAGAATTAGCACAAGATCAATCAAAATATGGGAATTAAACTAAATATAATATGACTATTTATGACCTATCAAATTCCCCCACACCTAAACCATGCTTGTCCTCAAGCATATCTTAAATCATCATACCAATCCTCCCTTTTACTTCCTTTCAAACCATTCAATATCCAAGAATACCAATAAAGCTAAACACACATCAACGAGTCAAATCATAGTGACAATCTGAGAATAAGCATTCATAGGATAGAATTTGTAACAAAAACATAAGCATCTTATCAATTATCAAAATCAAATGCAAAGCAAGACTTAACACCTGCATGGTTTCGCCTATGCCTCAAAGTGTTTGTGTGCGTGTTTTACTCTCAAAATCAAAACATAGCATGTCATTACCATAGGCTTGCAAATGATTTAAATCTCCACCACTACATATGAATATGATGCAAAAATCAAAGGGACTTAACAAGGGTTGAAATGGGGCTTAGGGGTATGGTGAAGGAAAATGAAGGGTTTAACGATCAAGACAAAGAGTTAATTACATGCATGATTATGATACCTCATAAAATAAACAAACACACTTCTAGAATGATGAAATTTATCCCCACATTTAAGCACTTAAAACACTTGGAGAAACAATTTAGTAATTCAATTGCTTTTGCAAATAATTCTCCAATCATCCAATTAAGGGAATAAATTTTTTTTTTTTTTTTTTTTTTTTTTTTAATCATGCAATTACTTCACTTTGTCTTGATAGGTAGAAAGAAAACAAGGATAACAAACAAAAAGGCTTTGGGTTAAACAATGTGTTAAACAAACGAAAAGGAAGAATAGCTCAAAGGGCTAACTAGGAAAATAAAAGCTGGTCTTTTGTAGTTCAAGAATTGTTAAACCTAATTGCTCTTATCATACTTAAGCATCAATTCAAAATGTGGTCTCAACATACATTCATAAGCAAGTTCTAGAATAAACACACTAAGTTTGATACACTCAACAAAAATAAAAGGAGCAAAATGTAATGAAGTTGCTTTTAGGCTCAAAAGCTCACTAGAGTGCCTATTTTGCATCAAGTCTTGTGCACTTTTCAATCAACAAATTAATTCGACACCATCGAAAATTTTAAAGAAAACACTATTCATGCTTACCTCTTTCATGCATTAAAACTCAAACAAAGATGTATCCCAACTTACAAGGTATTCAAAGATATCGGTAAGACTTAAAACACAAAAAATTTTATTAACAATTTAAAACATGCCAAAATCCTCCCCACACCTAAATAATACATTGTCCTCAATGTATCAACAAGTAAATAGCTCACAAAAATAATAATGATAATGAGAAAGTAAATGAGAAGGAAGAAGAAACTCCCCGGATGTGAGTGTGGACTCGAATGAGCAGTGAGAGGGTTCCAAGGAAAGCTGAAAACGTGAGCACGATTTATCGAGGTTAATCTCCTTCATCAAGAACATCTGAGGCTTAAAATAAAATCAACGAAAGTAAAGAAAACTAAATATAATAAAGAAATGAAAATTCAAAAGCGAGAATAAAGAAAATATTCGTTGCCTCCCAAAAGCGCCTTTTGTTTTATGTCTTTATTAGACACAGCAGTTTAATAAATCATCCAATGCCTTTTAAATTAGATTGTGCATCTAATTCTAGCTCATTCCCAACACTTCCTCGGGCATAAACATCCCGCATAATAGTGGTTAATAAAGATCCACGTAAAATACCGAATGTTCATCAAGAGGTGTTTTACAAAGATCAAATATGTTAAACTTAACAATCTCTCCATCAAACTCGGCTGCAGAGAGACCTCATCTACATCAATTTTCGCCTTGGCAGCTTCATGAAAGGTCTCCTAACAAAATCGAAGCGATTTCAAGAAGGATTACCTTCCATCTCTAATATGTAAAAATCTACAGAAATATAAGCTCATTAACTGCATCAAGACATCTTCCACTATCCCAAGTGGGTGAATATAAGAACGGTCACCAATTGAATAACTACACCACGATTGCAAGTCATTCAACTTTAAATCTTGGTAAAATGTAAAATGGCATGACATTAATCAAGCTCCTAAATCTAGCATAGCATGCTCAACTTTCTTTTCACCAATTACACAAGGTAATGTAAACATACCTGGATCCTTGCATTTTTCGGGCATATTCTTTGTAACATCGCTGACACATTCTTACTTACCTCAACCTTCCCCTTTGCTTTCATCTTCCTCTTGTTGGTGCACAACTCTTTCAAGAACTTTTCGTATTTGGGAATTTGTTTGATCGCATCCAATAAGGGGATGTTGATTTGCACTTTCCTGAATGTGTCCAGAATCTCCTTTTCTTGCTCATCTTCTTTCGCTTGGCTAACTGCTAGGAAAAGGAGTGGCGTGTAAGATGAAAGAGATAAAGCGGATCGAATTTTACCCCACGCCTTATTTTGAGGGAGCTTCTTCATCTTCATCTCCTCGCCATTTCAGCTTCTTTAGTGAGTTGATCCCGAGGAATTTCTTTCCGCCGCAAGGAAATTGCACCACAATTCTCCTCGGGTTGACTGGATGAATCTCTGCAATTTTGAGCTTCCAACTTACTAACCGACGTGGCCAATCGAGTAATTTGGTTGCCTAAATTCGGATGCTTGTCCTTGTTTCCGCTGAAGTCAAGAGTACTATTAGCAAGATCTTTAACAATATCTTCCAAAGACATACCCGAGGGAGCTCGAGTGCAGGATTGGAGGTGGTCTAGTGAAGTTCAAAAGGTGGTCTTTGTTGTCCTTCTTGGTTTCCATAGCTAAAGTTAGATGATCCCTCCATCCGTGATCAGTAGTGATTCGAATAGGATCATACTCCTTCGAGCGTGACCAGAAACCCATTTATGATTGGCTTCGTGTGGAGTCTTGTTGAATGGGCACATATCAAGAGGATGCCCACGGTGAGCATATTCCACACGCTTTCACCGCTTGTAATTGCCCTACACCATTTGATTTAACCAAAGCAGCTTAAATCAAAAATTTTGATTTTTAAGATCACTTACCTCGTTAACTCGCTTGATAGATCCTCCTCCCGCCTTGTACCAAATTGTTGAGAAGTTTCACCATATTTGAAATCAATTGTCACGCTCGCAGTGTCTTGTTCACTAAAGCTCCACCATCACGCATCAATCATACCCTATCCATTGGCAACAATCCCTCATAGAAATATCGATGGAGTTGATCGAAATTACGGTGGGAAAGCTAGCACATAATCTTTGAATCGCTCTCAAGATTCACACATGGCCTCCCCGTAGATCCGCGTGATGCCATAAATCTCCTTCCTAATACTAGCACGAGGTGAAAGAATTTCTCCAGAATAGCCTTTTCATCTCATTCCATGCGTGATAGACCTAAGGTAGATAGTAGAGCCAATCTTTAGCTTGATCCTTCAAAGAGGGAAAAGCTCTAAGGTTGATTTGCCCTGATACACCATGTGGCTTCATTCCAGAGCAAACAATGTGAAATTCCTTGAGGTGCTTATGAGGATCTTCTCCTGCAAAACCACGAAAAGAAGGAAGTAAATGAATCAAACCAGATTTTAATTCAAAATCATTAGTAAAATTAGGAAAAGTAATGCATAAGGGTCATTGATTCAAATCAGCATGAAGTTCTTCGAGAGTTCCTGCCATCTCTTCTTTAGCTTCGCAAAAATGGATGTACCACCAAGAGTGAAATCTATCTCGCTTCTTCCTCAAGACGTGCTCTCTCTCGATTTCGGATTATACCGCAAATTAGGAGTCCGAGGAACGGTCATACACTAAATCAAATAAACAATTAAACAATGAGAAACTAAAATTAGTTCCCCGGCAACGGCGCCAATTTTGACGGGAGTTGTCGAAGCTCCTCAAAACAAATACTGATTCACATAAATAAATTTGTAGAAGTAGTGAAACCAGGTCGAATCCCAAGAGAATTATGTATTTAATTTCTCAAAGTTTAAAAATCAATTTTCCAAGAAAACTAGGAAACGCCGTAAGCGAAGATTCTGATGCTATCCCATTAGCCTGGATAAGAACCTACCCAAGACCCGCTTGCAGTTTGTTACTTACGGACTTGATTCTGACAACCGTTAGATCGATCCTAAGCATCGAATGCGCCGCGATGATTTTGAACCTTTCTACCGGTACGATATGGACAAACGGAACCTGCTATCGGAATAGAAAGGAAGTAGGGATTGCTGGAACCTAAGACCAAGTATAGTCGTTATTTTTCGAGCCAAACCGGATATCCGTTGAGTGAAACCGCTATCCGTCATGGTCTTCTTCTTCGATTGATTCAGCGGTTAATGAAAACCGTAAGCCGCTTTGTCTGTTTCTCCTGACTGGACACAATCGCCAGCCGCTTAGTGAATCCTTATCCGATTTCTTTGATTTCAAGGGTTTCTAATGAGAGTTTGATGAAAATAAATGAAAACAAGACTTAAAATTTAAACAAAAGAATAATCTTACCAAACTTCCAATCCAAGTGGTATTAATTCCATCCAATTGCAATTTCGATCATAGGCATAAATATAAATTACTCAATCCAAGAACTTAGTCTACTTAATCGAAAAGTCAGAGAAAGTAATTATTCTCCTAATACATTAGACTCAAACAATCGCTTAAATCCAAACTTATCACCAATTTAACTGGGCATCATCGCTCCATATCAAATTTAATGATAGCATTAAGAATAGTGAGAATGACTAAAACAAGATCAATTAATTCAGATTACTAATTTAATCAATTTGTATTTTTATTTCCCTAGAGCCTATCATGCAAGCTATGAATCATGTCATTAATATACACACACACGAGCCAACTCTTGCTACTCAATTCAATCATTCATGACAATTACGGATCACAAACTCATGACTAGCGATAGAAAAATAAATATTGAATTAAGGCCAACTCAATCAATATAAATAATTCATAGATAATGAGAACAAGAAAATAAAATTACTTGATCAAGAAATTCTTGTTAAGTTCAAAGCCTCACAAAACTACAATCGGAATTTGATTACCCTTGGATCGGAATTAAAAGCTTAGCCACTCATGGTGGCAAAACAAAACAAAAGATTGTTTTTCAAAGAATAAAGTGCAGCAGCCCCTTCTTGACTCACGCCCAAGCTCTCCCCTTTTATATTGCTCACGTTTTTGACTTCCCTTTTATAATGCTTGCTTTTTGTCTTCTTTTTGGTTTCCTCTTCTTGCTCTCTTTCCTTTTTCCTTGCGATTTCTTTTCCTCTTTTGCTAGCTTTTCTAATCCTTCTTGGCTTCTTCTCCTCTTAATGCTAGGAAACCGTCTCCTTCAAGTCAACGGTCAGCCCATGATTGCAAAGCCCAAATAAAGCTCTTTTTATCCACTTTTTATCATAATCTCCATGAATTAGCACAAGATCAATCAAAATATAAGGGAATTAAACTAAATATAATATGACTATTTATGACCTATCAAATTCCCCCACACCTAAACCATGCTTGTCCTCAAGCATATCTTAAATCATCATACCAATCCTCCCTTTCTCCTCCTTTCAAACCATTCAATATCCAAGAATACCAATAAAGCTAAACACACATCAATGAGTCAAATCATAGTGACAATCTAGAGAATAAGCATTCATAGGATAGAATTTGTAACAAAAAACATAAGCATCTTATCAATTTATCAAAATCAAATGCAGCAAGACTTAGCACCCTCGCATGGTTTCGCTCTATGCTCTCAAAGTGTTTAGGGTGCGTGTTTTACTCTCAAAATCAAAACATAGCATGTCATTACCATAGGCTTGCAAATGATTTAAATCTCCACCACTACATATGAATATGATGCAAAAATCAAAGGGACTTAACAAGGGTTGAAATGGGGCTTAGGTAAGGGTATGGTAGAAGGAAAAATGAAGGGTTTAACGATCAAGACAAAGAGTTAATTACATGCATGATTATGATACCTCATAAAATAAACAAACACACTTCTAGAATGATGAAATTTATCCCCACATTTAAGCACTTAAAACACTTGGAGAAACAATTTAGTAATTCAATTGCTTTTGCAAATAATTCTCCAATCATCCAATTAAGGGAATAAATTCAACAGAATTTTTTTTTTTTTCGTTTTTTTTTTTTTTTAATCATGCAATTACTACACTCTTGTCTTGATAGGGTAGAAAGAAAACAAGGATAACAAACAAAAAGGCTTTGGGTTAAACAATGTGTTAGAAACAAACGAAAAGGAAGAATAGGCTCAAAGGGGCTAACTAGGGGAAAATAAAAGGTGGGTCTTTTAGAGTCTAAGAATTGGTTAAACCTAATTGCCCTTATCATACTTAAGCATCAATTCAAAAATGTGGTCTCAACATACATTCATAAGCAAGTTCTAGAATAAACACACTAAGTTTGATGCACTCAACAAAAATAAAAGGAGCAAAAATGTAATGAGTTGCTCTTAGGCTCAAAAGCTCACTAGAGTGCCTATTTTGCATCAAGTCTTGTGCACTTTTCAATCAACAAATTAATTCGACACCATCGAAAATTTTAAAGAAAAACACTATTCATGCTTACCTCTTTCATGCATTAAAACTCAAAACAAAGATGTACCCCTAGCTTACAAGGTATTCAAAGATATTGAGAAGACTTAAAGCACAAAAATTTTCAAGAACAATTTAAAAACATGCCAAAATCCTCCCCCACACCTAAATAATACATTGTCCTCAATGTATCAACAAGTAAATAGCTCACAAAAATAATAATGATAAGAAAGTAAATGAGAAGGAAGAAGAAACCCCACGGATGTGAGCGGTGGACTCGAATGAGCTAGGGAGAGGTTCCAAGGAAAGTGAAAATGGCGTGAGCACGATTTATTGAGGTTAATCTCCTTCATCAAGAACATCTGGAGGCTTAAAATAAAATCAACGAAAGTAAAGAAAACTAAATATAATAAAGAAATGAAAATTCAAAAGCGAGAATAAAGAAAATATTTGGGTTGCCTCCCAAAAAGCGCCTTTGTTTTATGTCTTTAGACACAATGCGCAGTTTAATAAATCATCCAATGCCTTTTAAATTAGATTGTGCATCTAATTCTAGCTCATTCCCAACACTTCCTTGGGCATAAACATCCTGCACAATAGGGTTAATAGCATCCACAGAAAATACCGAATGTTCATCAGTAGGGTGTTTTACAGCATCAAATATGTTAAACTTAACAATCTCTCCATCAAACTCGACAGAGAGAGTACCCTCATCTACATCAATTTTCGTCTTGGCAGTTTTCATGAAGGGTCTCCCTAACAAAATCGAAGCCGATTTTGAAGAAGGATTACCTTCCATCTCTAATATGTAAAAATCTACAGGAAATATAAGCTCATTAACCTGTACCAAGACATCTTCCACTATCCCAAGTGAATATAAGAACGGTCACCAATCAATAACTACACCAACGATTGCAAGTCATTCAACTTTAAATCTTGGTAAATGAAAATGGCATGACATTAATCAAGCTCCTAAATCTAGCATAGCATGCTCAACTTTCTTTTCACCAATCACACAAGGTAATGAAAACATACCGATCCTTGCATTTTTCCGCATATTCTTTTGTAACATTGCCGACATTCTTACTTACCTCAACCTTCCCTTTGCTTTCATCTTCCTCTTGTTGGTGCACAACCTTTCAAGAACTTTGCGATTTGGGAATTTGTTTGATCGCATCCAATAAGGGATGTTGATTTGCACTTTCCGAATGTGTCCAATCTCCTTTTCTTGCTCATCTTCTTCGGCTTGGCTAACTCACAGAAAAGGAGGTGTGTAAGATGAAAGAGATAAAGGTGGATCGAATTTACCCCACGCCTTATTTTAGAGGGAGCTTCTTCATCTTCATCTCCCTTGGCCATTTCAAATTCTTTAGTGGAGTTGATCCCGAGGAATTTCTTTCCGCAGTGAAATTGCACCACACCTCCTCTCGACTTCCGTCAATAATCTTCCTGCACTTTTGAGCTCCAACTTACTAACCGACGCGGGCCAATTGAGTAATTTGGTTGCCTAAATTCGGATGCTTGTCCTTGTTTCGCTGAAGTCAAGAGTACTATTAGCAAGATCTTTAACAATATCTTCCAAAGACATACCCGAGTTGGGAGCTCGAGTCCGTAGGATTGGAGTGGTCTAGTGAAGTTCAAAAGGTGGTCTGTTGTCCTGTCCTTGGTTTCCATAGCTAAAGTTAGGATGATCCCTCCATCCGTGATTGTAGTGATTCAGGGATCATACTTCCTTCGAGCGTGACCAGAAACCCATTTATAAGATCGGCTTCGTGTGGAGTCTTGTTGTAAATGCTGGGCACATATCGCAGGATGCCCACGGTGAGCATATTCCACACGCCATCGCTTGTAATTGCCCTACACCCATTTGACGAACCAAAGAAGCTTAAATCAAAATTTTGATTTTTAAGATCACTTACCTCGTTAACTTGCTTGACAGATCCTCCTCCCGCCTGTACTCAAATTGTTGAGAAGTTTCACCATATTTGAAATCAATTGTTTGCCGCTCAGTGTCTTGTTCACTAAAGCTCCACCACTTGTCAGCATCAATCATACTCCTATCCATTGGCAACAATCCTCATAGAAATATTGGATAAGGAGTTGATCAGAATTATGGGGAAAGCTAGCACATAATCTTTTGAATCGCTCCCAAGATTCATGCCTCTCCTGCAGATCATGATGCCATAAATCTCCTTCCTAATACTAGCACTGAGGTGAAAGAATTTCTCCAGAATAGCCTTTTCATCTCATTCCATGCGTGATGACCCTAAGGTAGATAAGAGAGCCAATCTTTAGCTGATCCTTCAAAGAGAAGCGAAAGTTTCTAAGTTGATTTGCTTCCTGATACACCATGTGGCTTCATTCCAGAGCAAACAATGTGAAATTCCTCGAGGTGCTATGAGGATCTTCTCGCAAAACCACGAAAAGAAGGAAGTAAATGAATCAAACCAGATTTTAATTCAAAATCATTAGTAAAATTAGGAAAAGTAATGCATAAGTGGCCGCTTGATTCAAATCATGCATGAAGTTCTTTGAGAGTTCTGTCTGCCATCTCTTCTTTAGCTTCTGCAAAAATGGATGTACCACCAGTAGTGAAATCTATCTCTGCTTCTTCCTCAAGACGACGTTTCCCCTCTCTAGTGCGCTGTCCTCTCGATTTCGGGATTATACTGCAAATTAGGAGTCTGAGAGGAACGGGTCATACACTAAATCAAATAAACAATTAAACAATGAGAAACTAAAATTAGTTCCCCGGCAACGGCGCCAATTTTGACGGGAGTTGTCGAAGCTCCTCAAAACAAATACTGATTCACATAAATAAATTTGTAGAAGTAGTGAAACCAGGTCGAATCCCAAGAGAATTATGTATTTAATTTCTCAAAGTTTAAAAATCAATTTTCCAAGAAAACTAGGAAGGATGAAAGATGAGAAAGAAAGGCCGCTTTTTGAGTGGCGATGCTATCAACCGGATAAGCAAACCTAAGACCGGCCAGTTTGTCTACTTATCGACTTGATTCTGACAACCGTTATCGAGATCCCAAGACCGAACGCTATGATTCGAACCTTTCTACCTTGACATGGACAAACGAAGCCGCATGATTTGACGGTTCGGAAAGGAAACGATGACGGATGGGGAACCCAAGACCTATAGCTCACATTTTTTCGAGCCAAACCGGATATCCGGTTGAGGAACCGTTATCCGTCATGGGTCTTCTTCTGGATTGATTCGCTAGCCGGTTAATGAAACCGAAGCCGCTTGTCCGTTTCTCCGGATTGACACAATTCCACTAGCCGCTTAGTGAACCTATTATCCGATTTCTTTGATTTCATGGTTTCTAATGAGAGTTTGATGAAAATAAATGAAAACAAGACTTAAAATTTAAACAAAAGAATAATCTTACCAAACTTCCAATCCAAGGGTATTAATTCCATCCAATTGCAATTTCGATCATAGTATAAATATAAATTACTCAATCCAAGAACTTAGTCTACTTAATCTAAAAGCCGTAGAAAGTAATTATTCTCCTAATACATTAGACTCAAACAATCGCTTAAATCCAAACTTATCACCAATTTAATCAAGCATCATCGCTCCATATCAAATTTAATGATAGCATTAAGAATAGTGAGAATGACTAAAACAAGATCAATTAATTCAGATTACTCCAATTTAATCAATTTGTATTTTTATTTCCTAGAGCCTATCATGCAAGTAATCATGTCACAATATACACACACATGAGCCAACTCCTTGCTACTCAATTCAATCATTCATGACAATTACGGATCACAAACTCATGACTAGCGATAGAAAAATAAATATTGAATTAAGGCGTCAACTCAATCAATATAAATAATTCATAGATAATGAGAACAAGAAAATAAAAATTACTTGATCAAGAAATTTTGTTAAGTTCAAAGCCTCACAAAACTACAATCGAATTTGATTACCCTTGATCTAATTAAAAGCTTAGCCACTCATGGTGGCAAAACAAAACAAAAGATTGTTTTTCAAAGAATAAAGTGCAGCAGCCCCTTCTTGACTCACGCCCAAGCTCTCCCCTTTTATATTGCTCACGTTTTTGACTTCCCTTTTATAATGCTTGCTTTTTGTCTTCTCTTCGCTTTCTTCCTTTTTCCTTGCGATTTCTTTTCCTCTTTGCTAGCTTTTCTAATCCTTCTTGGCTTCTTCTCCTCTTAATGCTAGGAAACCGTCTCCTTCAAGTCAACGGTCAGCCCATGATTGCAAAGCCCAAATAAAGCTCTTTTTATCCACTTTTTATCATAATCTCCATGAATTAGCACAAGATCAATCAAAATATAAGGGAATTAAACTAAATATAATATGACTATTTATGACCTATCATTGGCGACTGATTTACAAGTACAACCTGAGGTAAATGACCCGATTTGAGAGTAAGCCTATATGAGTGATCCGAAAATTCACTAGTCCGATCTGGAAGTAAGGTAGTCCGACCTCAAAATTCATTTTTCTGGCCTAAGAATTAGCTTGACATGAAAAATTGCTAGTTAAGAGAACGTGGCCTAATTTCTAGGGAAGTTGCATGCCACGATTTCTTAAACTACCTTTAATTGATAACCACTTGCAACTACTGAAGAAAGTGGGCTGAAGTTAAGGAAGTAATTACTCGGGTTGAAGTTAAGGAGATAACCACCCATGGCCAAGAGCCTATTTAAGCTGAAGAGAGCATTAGAGGAAGGGGTTAGCAAAATCAACCAAAAACTTCTACAAGTTTAAGCCTTAATATTCCTTACAAGATTTTCAGCTCCTTTACCAGAAAATTCCTTAATTTTAACTCATTCACAATTAATTCTTCCTTTTTATTTTTCTCTCTTTATATGCAATTTCTGACTTAAGCATCGGAGGGTTTATGCCGGAACCCCACTGGCGTATCCTAACCGTGTTTTTTGGCTAGCAGGTATAGAAAGTTGCGATCAGACTGACGTTTGAGCTTGGATTCGAGCTGTTATTCCCCAAAAGAAACAAATTTAGCTGTTCAGGTCGTTTTTCAACATTAGCATCTTGGCGTCATCTGTGAAGAACGATGCGAAAAGCCATACGTTTGAAGATTTAGAGGGAGAAGGCTGTTGGGTTAGGAAATGATGCTGGATGACAATGATGGAGATAGGCGAACCTTACGCCAATTGGCAGAGGAAATGAATGCCACGACAGATAGGAGATGGAGAGAATGGATCGAGAGGCAAATGGCAAGATTTGAGGAGATGATCGAGGGGCTGGTTGATGCCCAAGTCAGAGGGGATCATGTTCGAACTAGTGATCTAGAGAGTAGTAGAGCGCAGAAAAGGAAAGAGTTTGGTGGTGAACAGCAGAGCGGAATGGGACTACCACAAGTCAGGGTACAACAGGAGAACCAAAGTGCAGGAGAACAACTGAATGAGTTAAAGGGGAGAATCAATGACCTGAATCATGAAAGGGAGAGAGAAGAGCTAAGAAATCCCCAACGGGCAAATGAGCTTAAGCATCGAATGTTGCAATTTTAAAAAACCCTGGAGGCATTAGAGGTGAAGCAGAAGGCAAGAAAATGGTAGGAAGATTATTACTTGGTGACGAATCCCCCTTAGTACTTGAGGTGATGACGGTAACTTTGCCATCCAAGTATGTGGAGAGGTTTAATGAGATGACCGAGATTCAAGATTTGAATGATTTTCAAAGGTGCCGTGTTTTTCACTTAACTCTAGAAGGACAGGCACATGAATGGTACTGGAAGTTAAAGAAGGGAAGCATAGGAAATTTCAAGGAGTTATGTGAGCTTTTCGTTGTACATTTTAGCGGTTCATGCATAGTAGAGTAGGATACAAGCAGGTTGAAAAAATTGGTCCAAGGGGATTTTAAAAGTTTAAGGACCTTTGTGACTAGGTATCGTAAAGAAGTTGCCGATCTAGAGGCCTTTGATCAGCCAGATGCTCTAAAAGGATCAAGAAGGGTTTGAGAATCAATCAATTGTGAAATAACTTATATAGTAAAGGGATAACATCATACGCTGAGGCGTATGACCAGGAAAAATTAGACATGAAAATCGAAGATGCAGAGGAATAGAAGAGGAGAATGGAAGAGTGGAGTGATAGTCTAGTGAGAAGGGGAGACCTAAGAAAGAGAGGAGATAACCTTGGGTATAGCTCGAGAAGGAACTCGAATGATAGACATTATTACGACGGAGGGTTGTTTAATTATAGGCGGCCAGAGAGGCTGACTCGAGATTGGGAAAGAAATCATGAAAGAAGGAAGATCTCATAATAGGTAGGGGCCGAGAGAGAGAAAATAACTATGGGAAGAACCAACCAGAGAATCGAGTGACAGACTATAATAGGTTACTGCCGCCTGTAGAACAGAGAGGATCGAGATCTAACCATGGTGTGACTTAGTAGAGCAGAGCGGAAGATACACATGCTGAATACGAGAAGAGCAGATATATATGCAACAATAAAAGACAAGGGGTTACTAACCCCGCCAAAGCTGATTGTAGGGGATCTGGGTGGAAGTGCTCACCACAAGTATTACGAGTTTCACAAGGTGTCCAGACATAGAATCGCATATTGTATAGACTTGAAAGAACAGATTGAATGGCGAGTGCAAAATCAATATCTAAAAAAGTATAAGGATGACTAAGAAGAGGTGGGAGAAAATGGGACATCATAGATAATATAGCGATGATGATTATAGGAGGGCCGACCCTAGCAGAAGACTCAAACCATTCACAGAGAAATTATAGCAGATATTCGTTAAAAAGTTATAAAGTGAATTTTAATGTTCCAGAACCAAAGAAACAACGGGTTCAGAGGTGCCAATCATGTTCATAGACGAAGACGAGGAAGTTGTCGCACATCCACATAAGGATGCCCTCGTCGTGAAGGTTACCTTGGTAGGACAGGAGTTGAACCAAGCTCTTGTAGATCAGAGAAGCTCGGTTGACATTTTGTTTAAGCAAACCCTAGAAGATCTACAAATAAGAGACCTCAAGCTTGATCTTGTCAAAACATCGCTAAAAGGGTTTGACAGAGCTGAGCTGATTTCCCTTAGGATAATTGACTTGCCATTGACCATAAGGTCCAACCCTCTATAAAAGACATTGATGGTGACATGGGTGGCAGTTAATGAGCCCAGCGCTTATCACGTTATTTTGCAATACGATGATAAGAGGAGGTGAGCCCAACCCACATGCACATGAAGTTTGTGAGTCTGTCTGGAGTGACGATGAAAAGCAACAAACGGCTCAAAACTGCTACGTTGTACCACAGAAGAGAATCCATGAGATCACAAATATCGATCCACGAAATTGAGAATAAATGTCACAACCCACCTAATGAAGAAATGAAACAAGTGCCGGTGAGTGAGAATGATCCAAGCAGAGTCGTAAGAGTGGGAACCAAAATGACGGATGACATTTCCAATGAGCTTCAGAATTTATTGATGGAGTTCTAAGGCTGAGCTGGGAAGGACCGTACAAAGTGCTGCACATATTTGGTAATGAGGCATATAAGTTAGGTTATCCAGATGACAGGGTCGTCAGCAAGGTATAGATGCAGAGCACCTGCGGAAATACTATTAGTAGGCCAATCTTACTAATGATGTTCTTGTTTGTTCGTTTTCTTTAAATATGCTAGGAAAGTTTATTTATTTGCTATTTCAATTTGTTTGTGTTCAATTTTGTAATTTCTGTTATATTAATATCAATGAGGTTATTCAGAAGTGCAACTCTATTTCTTAACTTGTCTACTTGTGACCCGTTTTAGTTGAGATTAAGTTGGCATCTTGGCTTTGTTGAGGTCTAACGTGAAAAATTTATCCAATCTTATTGAGATTGAGATCGGCTCTTGGCTTTGTTAAGGTTTAACATGAAAAATTTGTCCAATCTTATTGAAATTGAGATCGACTCTTGGCCTTGTTGAGGTCTAACATGAAATATTTGTCCAATCTTATTGAAATTAAGATCGGCTCTTGGCCTTGTTTAGGTCCAACATGAAATATTTGTCCAATCTTATTGAAATTAAGATCGGCTCTTGGCCTTGTTTAGGTCCAACATGAAAAATTTGTCCAATTTTATTGAGATTGAGATCCGCTCTAGGCCTTGTTTAGGTCTAACATGAAAAATTTATCAAATCTTATTGAGATTAAGATCGGCTCCCGACCTTGTTGAGGTCCTATATAAAAAATTTATCTAATTTTATTGAGATGAGATCAGAATTTCGATCTCGTTGAGGTCCAACGTGAAAACTTTATCTACTTATTGAGATTGAAATTGGCATTTCAGCCTTGTTGAGGTTCTACCTGAAAAATTTGTCCAATGTTATTGAGATTGAGATCGACATTTCGGCCTTGTTGAAGTCCTACCTGAAAAATTTGTCCAATCTTATTGAGATTGAGATCGGCATTTCGGCCTTGTTGAGGTCCAATGTGAAAAATTTATCCACTTATTGAGATTGAGATCGGTATTTCGGCCTTGTTGAAGTCTTACCTGAAAAATTTATCTAATCTTATTGAGATTGAGATCGGTACTTTAGCCTTATTGAGGTCCATCGTGAAAAATTTATCTAATCTTATTGAGATTGAGATTGGCATTTCAGCCTTATTGAGGTCCAACGTGAAAAATTTATCCAATCTTATTGAGATTGAGATCGATATTTCGGCCTTGTTAAGGTCCGACGTGAAAAATTTATTCAATCTTATTGAGATCGAGGTTGTCATTTTGACCTTGTTGAGACCCAATTACAATTCAGCCATGTTGAGATTGAGGTCGGCTATTACCTTGTGGTTAGACAGCCTTAACTTTTATGTTGTTGAGATCTACATTTTTCAATTTTTTCGAAATTGGCCTTTACCTTATTTAGGTCGACCATTCCCTTGTTGAGGTTGGCCATAGCCTTAAGTTCTACGATATTCAATCTCGTTGAGGGCAGTCGTTATCTTGTTGAGGTCGGCCATAGACATAGCATTTAAGTTCTATAATTTTTAATCTTATTGAGGTTGGCTATTATCTTGTTCAGGTCGGCTATAGCCGAAACATTTAAGTTCTATAATTTTCAATCTTGTTGAGGTCTACCGTAGCCTTGACATTTATCTTGTGGGTTGAGATAAATTTATTCAATTGCCAAAGTTCAAACTGGCTCACAATCCATAGGATCTAAACATTGATAGCCCGAGCAAACAAAAAGAGTAAAAGAGTGCAGGTTAAATGATGATTATCTACATGCAAAAGCAAATTAAAGTTTAAATAAAAAAGCCTAAACAAGTTCATGGCACCATACATATCAAACACTATGGTAAGGAAAGTGAATTCACTTAGGAGATTCTCTCTTGGCCTTTAACAACCCTATTGGTTAAGGAAGCCTTACCCTCGATCCCGACCTTACCGTTCTAACGCACTTAGTTATGGTTCTCTTCTTGGCCCGTGCCTAAAGATTTCTTCCTAACTCTCTCTTTCCTCACGTAAGCTGTCAACATCCACTGAAAGTCCATGTCTGGATACTTTTCTTAGAATAACTCGATGCATGTTTGAATGACATTGGCTTTTAACTATTTTTTCTCTGACTGTGTACGTTGATCAGCATCAGACTTGATTTTTTCCAACTCGTGGCTGAGTTCGACAATCTTGGAGTCTTTTCTTGCATTGGATCACTTTTCGGTTATCAAGTCTTCCGCTAGGCGATCATTTTCTTTATTCCGAGCGTTAAGGTCATACTTGAGCCGATCTCGCCGCTGCTACTTAGAGCTTGGCTTTGGACAAAGCGTGCTTGAGCTCTTCTATCTTTCCTTGGCCTTTTAACGACTTCGCAAAGGTCTCTATATGCATTGCCATAAACAAAAATTGATGGAAGATGAAGCATGTTAGTCAAGGCGAGGCATACAGATAACATTAAAGAACAACTACAACAAGAAAAAAAAAAGGAAAAAAACTATTGCCTACCTTGGCTTGGTTTTGGGTAACCAGTTCAAGAGAGTGAGCGGTTGACAAGTGAGAAAAGTCATCAAGGGCATTGTGGTTCACAAACTGAGCAGCTAGGTTAACCATGGGAAGCAAGCTCTCCACTCTCCCTTGCTTTGACTCCACGGTGTCCTCACTTTCACTGAGAGGGCACATTACGAACCGACGCTGCAGGTTGTTTATCTTTTTTTCTCATCAGCCTTGTCCTTGTACATTGTTCGTCATAGTTTTTTGCTATGCGGTTCGTGCTCCTTATCCAATCTCTCCTCAACCAAAGCCTTTGCAATCTCTGTAGGGGTACGTTTGGTGGAAGACATGTTCCCTTTAACAACCGCCAAATAAATACTAAGTTTTGAGAAAAAAAATTATTTTTAAATAATTAATTTCCAACACCGGCAATGACTTTTTGGTATTGAAAACTAGGGGACTGGTATTTGGGTTGGATTTTTCTTGTAGTGACTAGAAAATAGTCGACCCTAATCTACTCAGAATTTACTACCGTTGTTGGAATGAGGCAGGTTTGGCAAGTAGCTTTAAATTAGTATATGGAAATACTGATAATCTCATCTAGTGGTGTGTCTTTTCTTCACGAGAGACTGATTTATCCTTTTTGGCATATCATGAAAGAGGATGTGTTACTGCTAGCAGGTCCATAAATTTGCACGCAAGGCATAGTTTGACATTTATACAAGGTGTATGACAGAATTTTTATGTTAATGGTTGAGGACTCTTAAGGAAGCCAAACATGAGAGTAGGATTTTTAGCAAGGTGATCGAGATGTGCTGAATATATGTACTCTATATAAAGTGGAGTATGATGATTTTCAATGTGGAGAATTATAGCCGTTACAAGATTTTACCCATGATAGAGTGATTCTCATAAGCCCTATATGAATGTGATTTTGGTGGAGCAAAGAAGATAGAGACAACATGCTTGTGTGGATACACGGTGGATTATATTTTTTTTCACTTAATCAAAAACTTTGTTAAAGTGGAGATTGTTAGGAAATATATCTCCTTTTTCCATTATAAGGGTTTTCTAAGTTATTTTCATATTTTGGAGAATTCATATTTGAGGAATAAGAAATTCCTCGTTTGGGACATAACTTATTCAAAGAGGAATATAATTTATATAAAGAAATAAAAACTTCTCCTATAAGAAATAATCACTATATATGAGGATGTTTGGTTTGCTTGTTCGCATAAAAATAAGTAAGTAGACAATTTCTAATGTAAGAGAAACAATAGGACTATTGAGAGAATGAGTGTTATTAGGATTTGAGGTTCGAGAAAAATACTCAAGTAATTGCAATAATTTTCCACTTAGTAGACTTTTCCCTCGTTGTCCTTAGCTGCATGATTTTCTCTGGTACAAGAGTTTTTTACATAAATTTTTGTATTGTGTCATTGGTTTTATTCTTCATCTATATATTATATTAATTATTTGTTTGATATTTTTGTTTTCAAGATCTTGGGTGGAATACAAATTCCTTTACATTAGGTTTAGATAGAATCTAGCTCATTAGGAGTTATATGTAAGCTAAACATGAGTGTTCCCTTTGCATCGATTAAGCAATACAACCCCACCTGAATGTAGAAAGACAAATATCAATTTGAATTTGGATCACTTACTTGTAATACAACATACTTAAGGAGCCATAACGAACAAAACTATAAGGGTATTAAAATTTGCACTCTAAAAACTAAGGAAAAGCTATATGAACTTACCGATTTCCTCTCCAAACCCTCATTTTAATTAAGAATTTTATTATCTAAATAATTTTTAAAAAATTACTTAATTAATCCTCTCTTCTCTTTCTCTTCTTAATTTTACAAATTCTCATCAATCCATTTAGATATATTCTTTTACCTATAAATAATTAGTAGTACTAACTAAGAAGAACAAAATCCATCATTTAAAAATGAATATCAACAAATCTTTATCAGCCATGAAAATTAATGAATATTAAGAAATTAATTTTTACTAAACACAAAAGCTAATGAATATTAAGGAAAAAAAACTTCTTATATATATAGATCATAATATACTAAGAAAGGTTAAAAAAAATTCAAAAGAAAGTGAAATTGAGTGTTTTGTTTGTAGAGTATATATGAGAATAATGACAGAGTATGTGATTGTAAAGTAGAGAAAGAAAGTAATTGGTCAGGGGTAATTTTGAGATTTTTAAATTTTAAAACTTTAATGATAAAGTTATTTTTTAAAATAGTTATAGAGAAGAAATTAGTGGGTTTAAATAGCCGCAAACAAAAACTAATCTGAGTGACACGACTTAAAAGTGTTTAATTTATTCCCAAGTATAAGAGTGCCTAGTTATAATATAACTCGGTGAGTCCGAGGTCGATCCACAGAAAAAAAATTTAATTTGTTTATTTTAAAAGAACAAAAACAAAATTTAAATATGTGCAATTTAATTTGATCAAAACTATAAAATTAAATTAGTTAGATTATGGATCCACTCTTAGTAACAAGTACAATTTAATAAATTCTTTTTATTTTAGTTTATTGCCCAAATGATTAATTGTATAAATTAAAATTATTTTCCCAATAATTTTATTATGAACTAAGTACTTAGTGTGCCAAAATTTTATTTGTCTACAATAAGTTAAAATACCATTTTACAATACTTTATACTAAGATATTAAGAATTCATTGCGAAACCTCATATTTGTCTACAATAAATCAAAATTTTAAAATATAAAATATGAATAAAATTAGATGGAAAATAATTTAATTTCTATAATTAAAAATAGAATATTATTTAAATCATTTTTTTTACTAAGAGTTTTACCTTTCCCTAACTATTAGTACTTAGCTAAACAATTTTAAATAAAAAGAACTATTAAAATTTTAAAAAAAAACAACATAATTAGAAAAAAAGTATTTGAAAATTGAAAATAAAACTGATTTTATTTATTGAAAATATATTACAAAAAGAGATAAGAAGAAGAATTTGAGGGGAAAGTAGAGAAAGAATGCTGTGAAGAGGTGTGTTCCCCCCTCTCTATTTACACTAATATATAATTAATCCACACCACACAAATAAATAAATTTAATTACATCTTAACCGTATATTTGTCCCACTAATAAAACAAAAACCTAACTTAATCCACTCAAGCACATCCAACACATGCCACTAACAATTACCACACCTAACATAGTAAAAGCTTAAAATTTCACAATTACCACATTTACCGTGGTAATAACTTATAAATTTACAACAAAGTCGCGGACCCTCCTCAACAATGACCTCATTTCTCAGACTTCCGGAATCCAAATTTAACATCCGTATATTTATTAGGTAAAAATTTGACATCCGTACATTTGTTGGAGTCTCAAATTTCGTGAAATTATTATTTTTACCTAATAAACACACAAAAATACACAAAATCAAATATTTAGAAAAATAATTAGAATTCATAATATGTTACATATTTACAAATGTAAATTATATTACAAGCAAAAAATAACATTTTTACCCCTTAATAAAGATACAATTTTTAACACTAATATCTGAGCACTACTTTTTAATAACAATATGTATTCTTAAATTGCCATAACGGACAAGCACACGAAAGTAGAGATGTACTTTGGCTTGGTGCCTCCTGTGTGGCCTTTCTTCAAGTTGAACACGGATGGAGCTCGTAAGATTTGGCTTCTGCTGGTGGCTTAATCAGAAACAATTGTGGAGAATTTGTTGAAGGATTTTGAATGAACATTGGGCTGTGTTCAATCACAATTGCTGAGCTGTGGGGCCTTTATCAGGGTCCCCTCATAGCATGGAACGGGGATATCACATCGATGATTGTTGAGGCTGATAGCTTATGCGTTATTTAGCTTTTGGAGGCTCAAAATGATACGCTTAATGCTTCGTCTCCCCTTGTCAAGAGCATCAAGGCTCTTCTCGCTCAAAATTGGCAGGTTTCTGTGCACCATATCTATCGTGAGGCAAACTTTGCAGCGGATTTTCTTGCTACTTTTGCTCTCTCTTGGGCACCACAGTCTTCTGTCTCCCTCTCCTGGTGTTGAATTCTGGCTGCGTAGCAATAGCTTAGGGACGGCGTTCCCTCTTACTGTTAAGCCTTAGCTACTTTTGCTAGGCTCGTTTCCCTTATCAATAAAAAAAAAATATATTGCCCATAACTGAAGTCAACTTTATACAATTAATCGAAAACGTTAATATTAAATCAACATACCCATTTATCACATACCATGAACCTTAATTTCACGTCTCTCAATCTCATCGTTTTATTATTGTTGTCTCAGTTAATTTCCGGACATAGTGAGACATTCATCAAAGCCTAATAAAATTGAAGCTTTAGACCTTTTTCTTCTTTCTATCTCAACTAGTTGATTCCGTGAAGTTATACTTACTATATTTTCCTAATTAATTGGTGCGTATAAATTACGTAATCTGTTTTATTGATATACTTTTTCTATGATTTTCAAATTTTACACAACAGCCAAAATTGTTTTCATGATGGCAGATTTATAGAGGAAATAATTTTTTTCTTCAGATGGATTAATAAGATGAGAAAGAAAAAAAAACTTCCATTCATTCATGTGAACAACTTTAGCCATTTCCTAAAATTAAAAAAAAAAAAAAAAGTTCATTTATTCGTATATCAAGTTTCACAATCAATTGTACCAACTTCGCTTGCAAATGGCTGAGATTTTCAATTTGAGTATAATTTTGATATTTCCACCGACCACATATGCATATTGTGTTCATTTTATGTTTTACACCATCTGATAACGAAAAAATTTGATGCTTTGGCTTTTAGAGTCTTGTCAATTAATGTCTTATAAACAGGTCAAATATCTCTTTATCAAACCCTTAAAGAAGCGAAATAAATTAATGACCTATTTCATATTGAGGTTAGGCATCAGTGGCTCAAAACCTACAACAGTAAAATACTTAGTAAGTACTAGTCGATTAATAGTCTCTTTATTTTTTCAAAAATTATTTCATAATTATAGTTTTTTTCTTTTTGTCGTAGCTGTAAATTAAAAGTTACTGCATCTCAATATCAAGCAAGTCTTAAATGAGAAACAACTTCTAAATCAAATGGGATGCCTCTCTTTTGATTTTTTTTTTTTTTTTATAAAGTTTGCCAGGAGAGGATGAGATTAGAAACTCCAAGTAATTAAAGGACTGTTTATGAAATTTGGATTTAATACTGAGCTGATCTATGCTTAGCTATTCATAATCCTCTACCACATGTACATGTATAACAATATATAGTTAAGATTCAATTAGTTTTATATTTGTATCCAATAACTATCAACCATATGCTTCTAAAAGATTAGTAAAAATAGCAGCTCGACACTAAATTTAAATCCCCCTTTTTTTCCAAAATTGATTTTGAAAGCTGAAAAGTTATAGGACTAATTTGGCATAAGCAATTTAAAAATTGAGAGACGTGTTTGATTTTAGGTTTAAGCCTGGTCCCCGCACGGAAAATTCCGTAATAAACTTAGCGCGATTTTAGTGCAATGATCACCGACACTGGCCTACTAATTTATTTGAGTTGGCACCGAGCTTGAAGAACTGTGGGCACGCAAATTGACTGACAATGATAGTACGAAGTTTGGCCTTCAGCAGGAACCTCATTTCACCACACATTACTGCATTGAACTTTCAATATGGTTCACATTATCTAACTTTAGTTGAATACGTAATTTCCTTCTAGAAATTACTTGTACAATTGATTGTATATAGGCGGATTAGGATTCAGTGCTGAGCTGAGTTTTTTCTAAGCACTGAATTAATTATTAGAATTATTTTAAATTCTTATTTTTTTAATTTATCTTATCTAACAACTATTAATTCAGTACTCAGCAAAAACTCAGCTCATCACTGAATCCTTATCCATATATAGGCAGTCTCCTCTTTATGTGTGAACAGACTTAGATGTTTATAATAATTTAAACTATTTCAAAATGTTGTGAAAGTCTATTTACACAGTTGTCAACTCATATTTCCGGACATGAAAGCAACTCCTCTCTATAAATAAAACTAGAAGCATAAACCAAATCTATCATCAATTTTCAAATTCACCAAAAGATGAGCTGGTGGTGGGCGGGTGATATTGGCGCTGCTAAGGTAAACATCAACTCTGTAGTTAAGTTAGTGGACATGTAACATGCTGATATTTAAAATAATGTTTGTTCTATTTTTTACTTGTACAGAAGAAATTGGAAGAAGATAAGCGACCTCGAGATTACCAGAATTTGGGACTTATATTAGGAGTGACAGGAATTGTACAGCCTAGCAGAGATATTGCCCGATCGGATACTCCTGGTGGCCCATGGAAGGTCCGCGGAGTTGCCCGAGGTCCGAGGTCCGACTGGAATGCCAATCGCCCAATTGAGTACATCCAATGCGACATTTCTGACCAGGAAGAGACACAAACCAAGCTCTCAAAACTCACCGACGTCCCGCACATCTTCGTAACGTGCTCCGTTCTGTAATCCCGAACGCACCGAATCTCCTCCACATCTGTCTCCAAACGGGAGGCAAACATTACGTGGGTCCATTCGAGGGTATTGGCAAGATACCGTCTCACGAACCTCCTTTTACAGAGGATTTGCCGAGGTTAAACGTACCACTTTTTTACTATACTCAAGAAGACATATTGTTTGAAGAAGTTAAAAAAAGAGAAGGCTTGACTTGGTCCATACATCGACCTTCCGGAATATTTGGGTTTTCACCTTATAGTTTGATGAATATTGTAGGCACTCTCTGCGTGTACTCTGCTATTTGCAAACATGAAGGTTTTCCTTCACTATTTCCTGGGACGAAAGAAACTTGGGAAGGCTTCTCAGACTATTCGGATGCAGATTTGATTGCGGATCGGGAAATTTGGGCGGCAGTTGATCCTAATGCAAGAAACGAAGCTTTTAATTGCACCAATGGAGATGTTTTCAAGTGGAAGCATTTATGGAAAGTGTTGGCTGAGCAGTTTGAGATAGAGAACTATGGATTTGAAGATGAAAAGGGTAGTGAGAGGGTGAGACTGGCGGAAATTATGAAAGGTAAAGAAAGTGCGTGGGAGGAGATTGTGAGAGAGAATCAGCTGCAGCCAACGAAATTGAATGAGGTTGCTGTTTGGTCATATGCAGATACGGTGAGGAATATTGGTCCGGGTTATTTAGTTAGCATGAACAAAAGTAAGGAGCACGGGTTGTTGGGTTTCAGGAATTTTAAGAATTCCTTCGTTACTTGGATTGGTAGGCTAAAAAGTCACAGGATTGTGCCTTAAGTAATTTTCTTTTTTGAATTTGGTGCCTTGCCTAAACGTTTTATTGACAGTTCAAGCTGTGATTGTTTGGCTGCAAGAAATACAGCTTTTCTTTGTTCTTTGCTTTCCAATCAACGAAAAGTTTCATTTTAGGTGGAAAAAAAAAATTTTGCTACTTTGTTATTGTTAATGAGTTAAATTTAAAAAAAAAAAAAAGTCACAGGACTGTGACTTTAAGTAATTTCCTTCTTTTTTTTTTGGGATATGGTGCCTTAGCTATTGAAAAGTCACGATTTAGCAACATTTTCAATTACTAGTTCAAGCTGTGATTGTTCTGCTGAAGAAATGTAACTTTTGTTTGTTAATCAATGAAAAGTTTCATTTGAAGTAGGGAAAAAAAATTGCTGTGTTATTGTTGATGAGTTCAATAAATATACTCAGCTAAATTGTCGATCTGGGGAAAAAACATTCATAAAACATTTCTGATTACATGCCTTCAAATTATAACTAAACTCAATTTTCAATTGAAGCGTAATCCAAGACCAAAGCTTTTCTAAGTGGTTCCTCTTCCAGACCACTTCCTTTCGAACTAACCGATTCACAGGACCAGAAAAAGAAAAAGAAAAAGTTGATTGTGAAAATATAACCAATGGAGATTGAATAATCCAAAATTTTTCAACCGGAGAGCATTACTTAGAGAGGCGAAAGAGAAAGAAAAGGGTAAGAAATGAAAATTATAATAAAGTTTATTTCAATATTAAAAAAATTGATAAATGAATTTAAATTGTTATTTTTATATAAAATAAATATAATGCAAAGCTGACTAACCTCAAGGGGGAGCCGCGTTTGATTTATGTTGTGTTTCGCATCATGTTTGGATATAATCCCACCCGATAAAAATTATATGTAAGCCGAATATGGGTCTGCACCCTCCATCCATTTGTGCAATTTAGTCCCAACCTACTGTGGAAAAACACATCCAATGGAAATATCTATTTGAATTTGAATCACTCACTTGTAATACTACACACTTGAGGAGCCATAACACACAAAATTATAAGGGTTGATTTTCACTCTAGAAACAACTTTGAACGTAAATTTTTTAATAACAATTTATTATTCCTAAATTACCTAAAATTGAAGTTACTATGAAGGAAAAAGTTATACAATTGAACAAAAATGTTAATATTAGTTAAACAAACCCATTTATCACATCCATGCCATAAACCTTAATTTCGTTTTTCTCAATCTCATCATTTTATACACACACACACACGATTGATTACCTAACATGGTGAGACATTCATAAAAACCTAACAAAATTGAAGTTTTCTTCTTTCTATCTCACCTTGTTGATTCCATCAAAGTTATATCTAATATATTTTCCTGATTAATTGGTGAGTATAAATTATGTAGAATTATTTTATTGATATACTTTTTACTACAATTTTCAAAATTTTCACAGGAGCCAAAACTTTTTTTATGATAGCAGATTTATTGAGAAAATAAAAATTTGTTCATTCAATTAACCATCATGAATGTTCACACGAATTAATGAGGTGAGAAAACCCAAAAAAAAAAAACTTCAATTCATTCATACGAACAAGTTAGCTATTTCTTGAAATTAAAATAAAAAAGAATTATTCATTTATTCGCATATCAGCTTTCACATTCACTTGTACAAAGTTCTTGTTTGTAAATGGAAGAGATTCATAATTTGATGATAATTTTGATATATTCACAACAATAGGATCACATATTTAGCTGTTTCCGTTTGATGTTTTACACTACCTGATAATTAAAAAAGAAAAAAATTGATGTTTTAGCTTCTAGAGTCATGTCCATTATTACCTTATAAACAAGTCAAATGTCTTAATAATTTGACACCTCAATAAGTGAAACGATTTAAACCCTTCTTTGGTACTAAGGTTGAGAGCAGTACCTTAAAAGTTCTGATCTGAAATGTTTGAAACACTGCTATCGCGCTAAATAATTAGTTAATTTGATCCCACTCTTATATGACAAAAGCTATAGTGTCTTTATTATTTTTGTCAAATTATTATTTAATAATTATTTTATTATACATTATCAACTTTTATTTAATAGTTGCAACTTTTTTTCTTTTTTCTTACTGTGCTATAACATTTCAATAACAAATAGGGCCTAAATGAGAAACAACTTCTAAATTAAATGCAACGTCTCTCTTTTGATTATTTGCGTAAGTTTGCCTAGTGGAGGTGAGATTTAGAAACTTGCAAAATTTGTATAACTAGCTAAAAATTACAAATCAAAGGACTCTTTTTGTCCAGAAATAATATGGCTGAAAAGTTACTTATGTCAAAATATAGGGATTAAATGAGCATTTACCCTTCCTAGTAATTGGTGAGCATAAATTATGTAAAATTATTTTACTGATATATTTTTTCTATGATTTTCAAATTATACACAAGAGCTAAAACTTTTTTCATGATGGCAGATTTATTGAGAAAAAAAAATTGTTCATTCAAATAAACGTCATGAATATTCAATGAATTAATGAGATGAGAAAGAAAAAAAAATCTTCCATTCATTCATATGAACATCTTTAACTATTTTCTAAAATTTAGGAGAAAAAAAAGTCTTCATTTATTCATATATCGAGTTTCACAATCACATGTGCTAGTTTCCTGTGTGTAAATGGCTGAGATTTACAATTTGAGGACAATTTTGATATTTCAATAGACTACAAATGCATGTTGTGTTCGTTTGACTTTTTACACCATTTGATAGCCAAAAAAAATTGATGTTTTGGCTTCTGGAATCATGTCAGTTATTGCCATATAAATAGGTCAATTGTCTCCATATTAGACCTTTTAAGAAGCGAAACAAAATAAAAACCAGTTTAGTGGTGTTGTTGTTTTTAAAATAATTACTGTTAGCAGTGCTATAGAAATAATCAGCTGTGAAAAGAATCAATTAAATATCTAATAAAATTTATTTTTAAAATTACTGTGAATTTTAAAAGCAGTCGTATGTGTTTAGTAAATTTTACTATTAAACTGTTGTAAAAATATAAATAAATCAATTTGACACAATGTTGAATAAAATTTATTTACACATTTATAAACATGGATGAAAAAATATTTTTTATTGTGTATAATAATAATTGATAACTAAAATAAATATTTTAAATTATTCTTTTATTTTTTTATTTGGTTATCTTAATATAATTGGTAATAATAATCTCTTTAAAATTAATGATTTTATTTCCTAATTAATAAGGACAATTTTAGATTTTAATAATATATTTAAAGATATATATGAAATTATATTAAATATAAAACTGATTTTCAAAATCCGATTCAAAAAAGATGTTGCATCCCTTTTTTTCAAAACCTACTATAGGATGGGGTGATTTTCCTAAAAGTAATTTTTTAAAAAAATTGTCAAACACCAAAATTGACATTTAGTTTTTCAAAATTACTTTTGAGAGCTCCCAAAAACAATTCCAAACAGGCTCTAAGACCTTATTTGATATTGAGATTGGGTAGTTATAACTTAAAAGTTACAGCTATTTAGTATATACTAGTTGTTGTGATTTAGAAATTAAGTTGATTTGATCTCATACCTGTATAACGAATAAGCTATAACATATTTATTATTTTTATCAAAATCATTATTTAATAGTCATATTTACTAGAAATTGTTAATTTTTAATTCATAGTTATAATTTTTTTTTTATTGTAACCATAACTTCAAAGTTACAATATCTCAATGTCAAATGTTTTGATTATTTCCATAAAATTACAAATTGAAGGACTCTTTTTGTCCCAAAATTGATATTGAAAGCTGAAAAGTTATAGGACTGGTGTGCCTTAAGCAAATTATAAAAGTGAAGAGACATATATTTGATTGAGTAATTTTTAGGGATTTCCCCTGAGGTTTGGTGTATTGACAGTCTCATAAAAAGTATTCACGTAATTACAAGAACCTCCCTGGCGTTAGTACACAGTTAACTTGACTGTTAGTGGACTGACAAAAAGTCAAAAATGCCCTTGGCTACAAAAATGAGTAACAATTTGGTTGTTGATCCGAATCTCTGCAAATGGACTCTCTTCCCGATGTGGGATTCTCTCCTCCTTCGCTTTCTTGCTCTGTCTTTGCCTCTGCTTGCTCTTTTTCTTCTTCTTCTTCTTCTCCACCCCAGAACCTACTCACTAATGAAGATGATCTTTACGGTGCAGATCTACATCTTGTTAATAAAAAAGCATTTTTTGGTGGTGTTGATGCCCATGAGGTTCCTGAAAATGCAATTTTTGCACAGTAAAATTAAAACGGATCGCGAAAGCTCTAAAAACCTCGGATCATCTTCATTCAAAAACAAAAATCAAGAGGAAAGATTGAAGTTTGTTTACCTCACTTGTAGTTTCAGAAACGACTTCGTGAGGTAGGAGAAAATGACTGAAAATAGCAAGGTTCGAACACTATCTAGGATATAGACCACTTCACGTACAGCTTCTGTTTTGCCACGATTTGAGATCCTCAAAGCACCCCAATTGTGATGCCTCTAATCAGTCCACACTTAGAAATGTTCTAGGAGTTCATAGGATTTTGAATCACCCTATTTCATTTGGTAATGAGAGAGATAATGAAGAAACATGAATACTAGTTCATGATGATTCATTCCACCAAATAAAGCCACTATTATCTTTTCAAATAATGGCATCAAACATTATAATGTGCTAGACCCACCCACTAAGCCATTATTTATTGAATTGATCTTATCACTTCAATAATTTATTCAATCAAATTACATTGAATAAATAAATAGCTTAATTAATTTTGTCTTTAATTAATTAAACATATTTTGATCAAATCAAATGGTTAATTGTGAGCTTCTTTCATGACATGTTCTTATGCCTTCTCCTAATCCATATTATTGTGAACTTCTTTCATGACATGTTCTTATGCCTTCTCCTAATCCATATTAGGTCCAACAAAAGCCCAAAATTCTAAACCCAAAATTGGTCTAGAAGTCCATAATCATTTATGAACCGGAACATGTATAAAATGGTCGACATTTTACGTGCTCGTTATTATACATAATGTTTAATTGAGGATTTATGAAATTTATTTTGTTCCTTAAACTATTTATAGAACATCTAAATTTCTATCTTAAATCATATTTAAGATGTATATATATATATATATATATATATATTCTCAATAAATTATAATATAAATACCGATTTTCTTAAAATTAGAAAATTTAACTTCTCATTTTCTAGTAACTCCTTTTTCATTTCTATTAAGTGTGTGACCTTTTAGGTTCTTTATTATAAGGTAGTAGAACTATTTTAATGATAACTTTTTATTCATTAAATGATGCTAAACTCTTTAGTCATCAATTAGAATTTTTCTAATGACCTTAAGATACATTGGTAATACGTTTTACCAATAATGATCTTAAGGTTTCTACAAGTCATGAGTGACACCTAGTAGTATTTCACAACCACCCAAATAACAAGAATTGTTGGATCTATAGAACCTATTCCATTGTACCTTTATGTCTTGGTCTCTTGATGATGACTATGAATCCATATTATACTAGAATTAATTTCTTTATAAATTAAAGTTTAAGACTTTTAATTTTCTTTCTAATTTAGAATTTTGTTTCCTTTTCAATTTAGGATTTTGTTTTACTTCATTAATTAGGATAGTTACTATTACTATAAATAGCTCCCTCTTGTAGCCTTTAGAGATATATAGATTTTTTAGTTCAATAATATTTCAGTTTTCAAATCTCTTTGTGAGTATTTGACAGTTAATTCTCGGCATTCTGCGGAATCAACGAGTCTTAACCCCTAAATTCACGGCATTCTTTGAATCAACGTGAATTTAACTGTTCTTTTATTCCAACATTCTCTAGAATCAACGAAATATTTTTTAACAATAAACTTCCCTGCATCAGCTTGGTATCAGAGCTAAACCCTAGTATCGCCATTCTAACCCCAGCTACCACCAAACCTTTCCTTTTTCCCTTTTTAAAATTTTTCCATTTAGCTTTATTAAAAAAAAAATGAAACAGAGCCAAAAAAAAAAAAAAGTCAACAATAGGAAACCATGACGTGTGAATAAATTCTGGGGTGCGATTTTTGATCACCATTCCATCCATCGCCACCACTATTCGGATCAGAAATCGCCGGCCATCAACCCCAAGCGTCTTCCACCGTCGATTAGCCATAGATCGCTAGAAAAAAGAAGCTAAAATAGCCGCGATCGCCGCCACCTCCGTTCACCACTTTCCGGCACCTCCGTCCTCACCACTACCAATTAACTCCTCTCCCTCAGCTGAACCTTTCCCATCATTCCTCACCGCTGATCGACCCTCAAACCACCAGAAACCGAAGCCCTCAAAAACCGCCAGCTTTATCTACAATTTCCGGCCAAAACACCAATTTTTCGAACAAACCACCACCACCACCATACTCATCAACCCAAAATCTTTCAGATCCACCCATCCTTACTCAATTTCGGACCACCGTCACTGGAAATCTAAAACTTTTGTTTAATTACAGTTTCGACCCAAAATCTTATTTAACTTTCAGTTTAACCCCATTACCTTTCAAACCCGAATTTGGAAAATGCCTCCAAGAAAAGCTCTTGATACTCCTGCTGCAACTTACAATCAAGATGACGTTTCTAGAAACGAAGCCTTGGCTAGCATGACAGCGAGAATCGATATGTTAACTGCGTAAATGGCACAAATGGCGAAGTTACTTGACGAACGCCATCGTACTCCAGAACGCGAAGTTAAGTCAAGTGAAAATTTCGCTAACCCGTTCTCTCGGCGTTGGCATAGATCTGAGTTAACTGATGATCAAAGATGGAAATCTGGGTTGAGAATTTACATTCCTGAATTTCAGGGAAGTGGTCGACCTGAAGAATTATTAGATTGAATTAATGCCAATGAGGAAGTTTTTGAATACAAGGAAGTTCCTGAAAATAAACTAGTTTCACTGGCTGCAACTCGATTCCGTGGAAGAGCAGCAGCTTGGTGCCAACAAACTAAGCTTACAAGGATTAGGCAAGGTAAAAAGAAGATTGATTCTTGGGAAAAGCTGAAGAAGCACTTGCGTGGAGCATTCTTGCCTCAGTGGAGCAGCAGTTTTTACCAAACTTGATTTGAAAAGTGGCTACCATCAATTTTGAATACAGCCTGGAGATGAATGGAATACAGCCTTTAAAACTCGCGAAGGGTTATACGAGTGGTTGGTAATGTCGTTTGGCTTATCCAATGCTCCAAGTACTTTCATGCGAGTTATGAATCAAGTTCTTCGCCCTTTCAGTGGAAATTTTATGGTTGTTTACTTCGATGATATACTTATATATAGCACCAGTCATGAGTTACACCTACAACATTTAAGAGAAGTGCTTTCAGTCTTAAGAGCAGCAAGTTTATACACAACAGTAAATAAGTGTATTTTCTTGATAGAAAAAGTATTATTTTTGGGATATGTGGTGTCGAAGGATGGTATACCTATTGACCAATCAAAAGTGGATGCTATTAAAGATTGGCCTCAACCAACTACTTTATCTGCCACCAAAAGTTTCCATGGATTGGCTTCTTTTTATAGATGATTCATTCCTCATTTCAGTACTATTATGGCACCAATCATTGATTGCATAAAAGGAGGACAATTCTCTTGGACAGAGGCAGCTACTAAGGCATTCGAGATTATCAAAGAGAAGTTGATTACGGCCCCAGTACTCGCCCTACCAGATTTCTCTATCACTTTTGAAGTGCATTATGATGCATCTAAAGTAGGTATTGGAGCTGTGCTTAGCCAGCAAAGTAAACCGATAGCTTATTTCAGCGAAAAATTGAATGGAGCAAAGGCACGCTACAGTACTTATGAAGTGGAGTTTTACGCAGTGGTCCAAGCATTAAAACATTGGCGACATTATCTAATTCATAAAGACTTTGTTTTATACACCGATCATGCTGCATTGAAGCATCTCAACAGTCAAGTTAAGCTTTCTCACAGACATGCCACGTGGACAACATTTCTTTAACAGTTTACTTTTGTGATAAAGCATACTTCTGGCGAGTCCAATCGGGTAGCAGGCGCACTTAGTCGACGAACTTCTTTGTTGACACAAATGCATAATCAAGTCCTTGGGTTTGACACGTTTCGAGAGTTATATGCTACTGACCCTTTCTTTACTCTTTTATTAGAAGACGTTGTTGCAGATTTTGATCAGACTATCATTTACATGACAGATTCCTTTTTAAGGGTAATCAGCTATGTGTTCCTGACTCAAGTTTGAGATTGAAAATCATTGCACAGTTACATAACGAGGGGCATATGGGTCATGATAAAACTCTGGCTCTAATAGCCAACACTTATTTTTGCCCTACTGTGAGCAGTGATATCTATCACTACGTCAAGACTTGTCATATTTGTCAGGTTTCCAAGGGCACTGCAACTAATGCTATATGTCGCTGCCAATTCCAACACAACCTTGGGCTGACATTAGCATGGACTTCGTTTTGGGGTTACCCCGCACTCAGAGAGGCATGGATTCAATATTTGTTATTGTGGATCGGTTCTAAAAAAATGGCTCACTTAATTGCTTGCAAGAAAACTACAGACGCCTTGACTGTTGCTCTCCTATTCTTTAAGGAAGTGTATAGATTGCATGGCTTATTAAGTTCTATAGTATCTGATCGAGATACACGATTTCTTAGCCACTTTTGGAAGACACTATGGAAGTTGACTAATACTCGCCTGAATTTCAGAAATGCTTATCACCCACAAACAGATGGTCAAACTGAAATTGTCAACTGTTCTTTAGGAAACCATCTACGTAGTCTAGTTGGTGATAACCTAAAGACGTGGGATCAGAAGTTATACCAAGTAGAGTTTACTTATAGCCGAGCAGTCAAGCGTAGTACTGGTTTAAGCTCTTTTCAGGTGAATTACGGATATAATCCACGAGCTCCCATCGACTTGGCTCCAGTTCCAAATTCAGTTTACAAAAGCAACAAGGCAGAAGACTTTATTGAGCAGCTTAAGAAGATTCATGCAACTACGCAAGAATCATTGAAGCAGACTACTGAGGGTTATAAAATTATGGCAGAGAAGAAGCGCCGAGCTTTGGAATTTCAAGTGGGAGATCTTGTTTGGGCTGTCCTAACTAAAGATAGATTTTCAGTTGGTGAGTACAACAAGCTTTCTGCCAGAAAAATCGGCCCTTTAGAGATTATAGAGAAGATAAATCCTAATGCCTACAGATTATAGCTTCCTAGTCATATCCATACTGCAGATGTATTTAATGTTAAGCATCTTATTCCTTACAGAGGTGATCATGATGAAGATTTTGTTGCTGACAATCTGAATTCAAGGGTGAATTCTCTCCACCCTAGAGGGAATGATGAAGACTAGGAATCTATATTATACTAGGATTAATTTCCTTATAAATTAAAGTTTAAGACTTTTAATTTCCTTTCTAATTTAGAATTTTGTTTCCTTTTCAATTTAGGATTTTGTTTTACTTCATGAATTAGGATAGTTACTATTACTATAAATAGCTCCCTCTGTCCTTTAGAGATATATAGATTTTTTAGTTCAATAATATTTTAGTTTTCAAATCTCTTTGTGAGTATTTGACAGTTAATTCTCGGCATTCTGTGGAATCAACGAGTCTTAACCCCTAAATTCACAGCATTCTTTGAATTAACATGAATTTAACTGTTCTTTTATTTCGGCATTCTCTAGAATCAATGGAATATTTTTTAACAATAAACTTCCGCTGCATCATCTCTTCATCACCCATGTCTAGAGAAAAGCACGGCTTATGGTTTAGTGTGTTAAGCATTTATGTTTTATCTCAAAATAAATTTAAATGAACTTGGCATGAAAATATAATTTGAACTCCTTCAAACATATTTCACCTTGGCCAAGGATTTCTCATGCCAATTTATATTATCTCACAGGGACATCCTTTTTGTATATTACAAAGTGATGAATTCCATATTGGCCATACACTTGTATCTATACATAGCCAACCATGACAGCTATTGCTTAATCTCTTCCTTGATTAGGAATCAATCATTATGCTTTCACATATCAGAGACATCTATGTACAAGATATCTATGATGCCTCAGGTCTAAAGACCATTACGAAACATAGTGTCTATCACAATGTATAATAAGCCATTAACACTCAAAACCTTATGGCTTATTATATTTGGTCAAATTCAGTAAACTCGTTCTCTAAAAAAAAGTACCTATGTGTTTGACTTGACATCTCATGTGAATAATATAAAACTCACCATCCATTTTAGTATCACATACCATAAAGAGTCATAACACATACTAGTGTTTATAGGGATTTCTAATGTCCAATCATAAATCCACCACTAGGAACTATTTTAGAACTATAGTATAAAGGATACACATTTCATATTATCGACAAACTCGAGAATGTGTTCCTCAACTATTTTACTTCTTGGACTATATTTATACAATTAATTTATGAATGTTGATAATTTTGCTATTTTATAAATATCAAAATACTATTCAAATACAATAATTTCCTAAAAGAAAACACCATTCGATTGGCCGTTAGGGCATATTACTAACAGTTGATGCAAGAGAAACAAAAACTTTAGCAGCATCCTCTCCTTCTTCTTCTTCTTCATGTTCAGTTTCTCAAACAAAAGATTCACTTTTGTTGCCAAATTTTGAATCTTTCTCTAAAGAATCTTCATCTAATTTTGCTTTTTTTTTTTCGAAATCTACCACCAAAGAACAATACCCATTTGCACCAAACGGGTTTTAAAGACCTGGGCTTGAGTCCATTCCCCTTAAAACGGCGGCAAAAGCAGCCGCTTTTATCATTTTTACCCATCCACTTGCACCGCCGTTTAGTCAGGCCTCCGGTTCTTTTTTTGGGTTGTTGTTTTTTCGACGACTGCTTGACCCATACTTGGCCCATGCATGAGACTTTCGACGAAGTGGGTTCCTGCGTTTCAATGGTCGCACTCTTCTTTCTTAACACAAACACTGGACTTGAACGTGACCTGCCTCTACTTCTGCTTAAAAATGGACTTGCGTTTTAATATTGTCATGTTCATACTCAGCTTAAAATTACTTGAAGGCAGCAGAGATTCTATAGTTATAAAAGCTTCTTCAAAGCTTTTCAAGCTTGACAATGGTTAAGGGTTTTGTTTAATGGGAGAGAAAATGGAGTTTTGATTCATCTAAGATATATTGAAGATAATTTGTAGTGAAGATTATAAAATTAATTATCAGTAACTAAATCTGAGTCATTGATGCAACTTTGGATTTTGTTTTGATTTTTCTTTGATTTTTATTTATGAAATCACTAATTTACCATCATATACTAACAATATACGAAAAGGTATACCAACGTCAAGGGAGTTCCCTGTAATTACGTGAATACTTTCCATGAGACTGTTAATACACCAAATCTCAGGAGAGGTCCCTAAAAATTACCCATATTTAATTTTAGGTTTAAAACTCAGGGTCCACGTACTGAAACTTCCGTAATAAACATAGGGAGATTTTATTGCAATGGTCACCGACACTGCCCTACTTATTTATTTGAGTTGGCACCGAGCTTGAAAACTTCGGGAAAGCAAACTGACTGACAGTGACAGTACGAAGCTTGGCCTTTAGCCGGAACCACATTTCACCGCACATTATGATATTAGATCTTTCATTATTGATCACATATTCACATTATCTAACATCAACTGAAAATTACCTTCAAAAAAGTGTTCGTATAATTGTTTATGTATAAGCAGTCTCCAAACTTATCATCAATTTTCCAGATTCACCAAAAAATGAGCTGGCGGTGGGCAGGTAGTATTGGCGCTGCTAAGGTAAAGATCGACCCTCTAATTAAGTCTCTTCACTTGAAAAGCTTATACATACACGTAACATGCTGGTATTTAAAACAATGTTTGTTTAATTTTCGCTGTACAGACCAAATTGGAAGAAGATGCGCCCTCAAGACTACCAGAGCGGGGACTTGTAGTAGGCGTGACAGGAATTGTTTATATATAATAGGCCCTCAATACTTTTATTACAATTTACCCCGACCAGATATCCCCGGTGGCCCGTGGAAGGCCTACGGGGTGGCCCGACGCCCCAGGCCTAATTACATCCAATGCGACATTTCCGACCCGGATGATACGCAAGCCAAGCTCTCAAAACTCACTGACGTCACCCACATCTTCTATGTGACGTGGGCCAGCCGTCCCACTGAAGCGGAGAATTGCCAGATCAACGGCGCCATGTTGCGTAACGTGCTCCGTTCTGCAATCCCGAATACGCCTAATCTCCGCCACATCTGTCTCCGTTACGTCGGTCCATTCGAGTGTATTGGCAAGATACCGTCTCACGATCCGCCTTTTACTGAGGATTTGCCAAGGCTAAACGTACCACTTTTTTACTATAATCAGGAAGATATATTGTTTGAAGAAGTTGACAAAAGACAGGGCTTGAGTTGGTCCATACACCGACCTTTCGGAATATTTGGGTTTTCACCTTATAGTTTGATGAATATTATAGGCACTCTCTGCGTGTACGCAGCTATTTGTAAACACGAAGGTGCTCCTCTTGTATTTCATGGGACTAGAGATACTTGGAAAGGTTTCCAGGAATTTTTGGACGCAGAGTTGGTTGCGGAGCAGTTAATTTGGGCGGCAGTGGATCCGAATTCAAGAAACGAAGCTTCAATTGCACCAATGGAGATGTTTTTGAGTGGAAGCATTTACGGAAAGTGTTGGCTGAGCAGTTTGAGATTGAGAATTATGGGTTTGGAGAAGAAATGGGTCGTCAGAGGGTGCGATTGGAGGAAGTTATGAAAGGTGAAGAAAGAGTATGGGAGGAGATTGTGAGAGAGAATCAGCTACAGCCAACAAAATTGATTCAGGTTGCTGTTTGGTCATATGCAGATGTGGTGTTGAATATTAGTGCTGGTAATTTTGTTAGCATGAACAAGAGTAAGGAGCACGGGTTCTTGGGTTTCAGGAATTCTAAGCATTCGTTTATCGCATGGATTGATAGGTTGAAAAGTCACAAGATTGTGCCTTAAGTAATTTTTTTTTTTTTCACTTTTTGATTTGGTGCCTCGGGTAATTGAAAAGCCACAAATAATTAATAGTTCAACACTTCAACCCGTGATTGTTTTGGCTGGAAAAAGTGCACCTTTTGTTAGATCTTTGTTTCGTTAATCAAAGAATTTTATTTCAGGTAGGAAAAAATAAAAATTAATGCCTTTGTTATTGCTAAAGATTTAATAAATAAATACAGGACTGAATTATCGACCTTAGAAAACCTCCACTATACATTTCTGAATCACGTACCTTCAAGTTATAACGACCCAATGTTCAATTAATGCCTAATTCTAGTAGCCCAAAACTTCTTTAAATGGTTCGTGCGTCAAAAGCACTCTCTTTCGAACTATATGATTCACTAGACCAGAAAAAGAAAAGTTTGACTGTGAAAATATATAATCGATTAAAAATGAAGTCTTTCGAAATTTTTTAATTGGACAGCATTTATTAGAACGGGGAGAGAGAAAGAAAAGGGTAAGAAAAGAACATTAAAATAAAGTTTATGGACATTTATGTCATTTTGCATTAATTATTCATTATAATTAAAGGATAAAATTATAATTTTATTTGGCCAAAGTGGTCAACACTTACATTTAATAGAAAATCTAAAAGACCAAACCTATTCTCAATCATTCTTGGGGAAGAATCAACTATTTATGCCGATTTTAAAACTTTTGATTCATTTTTGATTCATTTTCCAACCCCTTAGAGGCATTGGTTTTGATTTGATTGTCGACATATTTTTGTTTTTAGATTCATTTTTGTATATCCTATAACGTTTGATTAGCTATAAATTTGAATTCCTAGAGTAATTTAGGTGTACTGGCGAATTAAACGTTGATTTTATGCATTTACTTTTGGATTTGAATGAATTAAACGTTAATTTTATGAATTTTCTACCAAATTCGTAGGTGCTTTGGTGAAATCCGCTTTGTCTTGAGTGTTCTTTGTTTGCGTTTCGAATGCAGGTTTAGTGCTTGATGAATTGCCTCATTCGGGTTTACTTTTTATGATGCAGAAAAATTATTGTCTTTTTTTCTATCTAAAGTTGGTTGTTATTAGTTAATTAATGTAGAAAGATTCAGTTGTTATTCTTGGTTCTTTATGCAGATGGTGCTATTGCTTTTCTTCTATGTTCTATTCTTTTTTTCAAGATATTTATAATTGTAAATCCAATATTTATTTATTTATTTATTTATTTATTACTTTTCATTGAAGTATAGATACTCTTCCCTGACCAAAAGTTATTTTATGCCAGTAGTTTTTCAATTGTAAGAGTTCCATTAGTAGCTAGGTCCTACCAATGCTATTGTTTCGTAACATTTGTTCAAATTCATGTTAATAGCTTCTTCTTCTTCTTCTTCTATTCGAATACTTATTATAATATGTTTCTAGTTTATTGATTCCATTTTGAGCTCGCGTCTCGTTTAAGTTCTATAGCTTCTAATTGTTTTAGCGACATCATTCATTTCATTTGTTTGAGTGCAAGGCCGGCTTTAGAGTTTGAGAGGACTTAGGTGAAATTTTATCATGAGGCCTCTATTTATTTCGCAATTTTAATACTCAAAGACATATAGAAATGATTAAAATTTATTCCATCTTTAATTCTTGAATTTCAACAATAATAAAAAAAATTAAAAATTTTAAAAATAAAACTTAAATAATAGTCAAGAAGATAGATAGATTTTTTTATTCTATTAAAATCGTTAAAAACAAACAAACAAACAAATAAATAAAAAAAATATTATTTTCAAATACAATATTTACAATGATAGAATATAAAAATTTAAAATGATAAATTGATGTTTAAAAATAAAAATGAACTTTATATTTTAAGAAACTAATTATTTTAAATTAACCAATGAATATAATAATTTTCTTTGTAGAGAAGAGAACAAGAAATTTTTTTCATTTACTAATTCTTGAGATTATAAGGTTTTTAATAGAAATTAAAAGAAATATTAAAAGTTAAAGATTCTAACATTGAATAATTGAAAAGAAATGAACTAATGGTTAAAGAATATTATTAATTATATTTCTTTAAAATTAAAGTTCCCAAATATAGATTTTTTATAAAAAAATAATTCTTAATTGTAGAATAATTAATAATAGAGAGACATCCAATAAACTTTTTGATTTCTTAAAATACATATTAAAAAATTTTTATTAATTAAAGAATTATTAAGAAAATACTCAAAAAATGAGGTTTTCTTAAAATATGAGGTCTTAGGGGAGTGTCTTGTTCAGGTATACTTAAAGCCATTCCTATTTGAGCGACAACTTGAATGATGCCAAAGATGACAAAAACAAAAGAAAAGAAACACAAGCTTATTACTTATATATGCTTGCAAATTTATATAGTACTCTAACATCAGTGACAATTGGTTAATTATGAGTGACAATTGCTTCATTCAATAGTTGTAAATAATTTCTGAGTTTGTTAGCTCATTATAGAACTTCAGTTACACACTTGTCATGTTGCGTCCCAAACCTAAAAAGGTTTGAGGGTGATTTTTCTACACTTGTCATGTTGCGTCCCAAACCTAAATGATATTTTTATTTATCATTTATTTCATACATTTTATTTTACTAAATAAAAAAATATTAGAATAAATAAAACATAAGAATAAGAAGTAGTTAAAATAAATTAAAAAATCAAAATACAGATTTTTCTTTTTTTCTTAATGTTTAACAATGTTTTATTTTTATTTTAAATTATTTGATTTAGTTAATTTATAAGAAAGATGAATAAAAAGTGCATTTGGAAATAAGATAATATAGTAATATTATATATCAAGGGATCATTGAGTATCATAAAAATAGTAGAAGAAAAGAGGTACATATTGATTTTAGTAAAGGAAATAGCAATCTCCCAAGGCAATTCTCAATGATGGATGTAACAATGCCATAACACTCCGTGTACACGTTAATACAACTAATTAATACATACATAACATATACAATTAAAGTTAACATAACAGTCATTTATATGACAGTTTTTTAAAAACAATGCGTATATAATATCATTTACTTGTTATATGATTGGACGTGGTATTCTAATCGTTTAGAATTTTCTTTTAAGTTTAAAATCGGAACGAAAATAATCTCTAATTTATTTCGATGATTGTATTCAACAACAAAAACACAGAAAACTCAGAACATTAAAATAAAAACACTGAAAAATAAAATCCGTACATACGAAAAAAGTTCAACCGAAGAGCGTATACTAAAACCGCCATCTGCCATCAGAACATTCATGCATCACCATCGAAGTCGAGACAACCGCCTCTAACACCATCCAAATACCAAAATGACACCATCAAGAAGGTCACCGGAAAAAAAAAATCTCAAGGTTGCTACAACTGTTGGCAATGGTTGCTACAACTGGTGGTTGGCTACTTATTGGTAGATGAAGATGAATGAGTTGAGGATACGGATCTGCTTTTTAAGTATACTTCAACAAATTCAACAAGCACTAGGTCGTTTCATTCATGCTAACAATAAAATTAGGAAATGAATATTATACAAAACATCAATGTCTATACATGTAAACATTTTTCACCTAATTATATATCTCAAATTTTCATGTGTGTGCATAATTATTTATTATATTTATTGAACATTCACAGCAAACATCATTTGGACAGAATGTCGATTATCCGACCACGTTACCGATCCGAAATTGTATCCACCAGCAGCTTCCTTGCCGAAGAAGGAAACGCTAAAAGACATTCTTTTTACACCTTCAACAAAAACAAGTTTTTGAGGAAGTATCTTGACTATTAATCCTGAAGGAGCATTCACCCTGGAAATGTATGTGACATTTTGCAAACCAACATTGGTCACGGTTCGTTTAACAATTCTAGCAGCTCTATGGCGATCAAGCTTGCTTATGGAGACTGATGGGTAGTTAATGTTTGAGATGAGATTGTCAATGGAGTTTCTTGGACAGTTGAAGTTTGTGTACTTTGACATTGATCGAATATTTTTCTCTGAATATCCAAAATAACAAAGGAATCGAAGGTAATCTTTCGTTCTAGTTTCGAATACTAACCCTGGATTTAAAGCTTTGAGTGGGCTGATTTCTCCAACTCCAGTTTCATGTGGACTTGCAGTGCTGCCTGCGTTGTTTTTCAAGGGCTTTCCCGTGTTATCATAAACGGTTGCTGCATATATAAAATATTTGTAAGTTCGCTTTTATACGTTATTTTTATACCACATAACCGCATTAGAAGGTGCAAATAATTGAAGAATAATTTTTCTAACTATTGAACAAGCTAGGGACCTAGGGCATAGGATATACATTTCAGAAAGCGGATCTAAGCTAGAATATTTATAATTTATTGAATACTGGGAAAGCTGGCGATAAAATTGTTACAGAAAGAATACAATTTCTTTTATTTCTTTAACTATTATATCCATGCTGCTGTCAATCTAAATTATGTGATGTGTCTATAAAAAGGTGAAGTTTTCCATGTTAAAAAATTACATTTAAAATTCTGTAGTACTTTTAACCAAAAGAAAAAAAAATTAGAGACTAAAGTAGTAAAAGTGAAAAATGTTCAGACCTTAGTGTTAATTCTCCCGAAAAAGTATAGCTAGTTACCACTTCTAGCCCTTCTCATTCGAAAACAATCTCACTTTGCAGCAAATAGTGGTGCAAATATATATATATATTTTTTCACTAGTCCGGGAGCCCTTTTTTTTTTTTTATGCGGACACACTTTAAAACCATGTTTAAAGAGTTAGTTTTTAATTCTTTTAAACCACATAGTTTAAAAGTGTGTCCGCATTAAGAAAATGCGGGTGTCTGCATTTGAAAATGATGAACTATATTTTTTCAATACACATGATTGACTGTATATGATAAAAATTTTGCTCAGATCTGAAAAAAAAAATTATAATTCAACAATATGGCTAATCAATAGATTTAAATTCACATTTTGTAAAATATGAATGGTTGGGCTAGTGCCCTAGTATATGAATGCAAGATAAGGCCATCAAATTAATTGTTAAACTTTTTAAAAATTAGTGTACCTGTTGTCATAAGAGCTGATTTGATAACGGAAGAACCCCACCTTCGGTGCACAGATTTAATGAATGCAGCAGCTCCAGTAACATGTGGGCAAGCCATCGATGTTCCCGATTTTATTGCATATACGGCCGGCTTCTTTCCTATCGGAAAACTCCCTGCATTGGCTTTCGGAACAATTGCAGCTAAAATGGCAACTCCAGGAGCTGTTACATCAGGCTGCAGATATCAATAGAAAAATTATTTATCATTAAACAATTAAGGCATTATATGTTTTTGGTTAATTAAACAATTAATAATTATAACCTTGAGAATGTTTTCTGTCAGCTCTCCTGGACCTCTTGATGAGAAATATGCAACAACTGGTGCGGGCTTGTATCCTGGAACATCAACTGTTGGGAGAATTGTTGCAGTCGGATTCCTGTTTAATTAATCCAATACATTAATTTAAAAATAGACACATGCACTCACTAGCCAATTTTTTGTTTGCCATGATACCATGCTGGTTGGACAAAATATATATATTGTTGATGCATTCAAGGACCAAGCTAGAAATTTTGTTCAGGTGGGCAGCTATTATATATAGAAATCACGAGCCTAAGTGCCTAACTCATACTAAAACACTAAATATTATAGAAGGTTTGTTTAAATAATTATAATTACTTCTAGTAGTTTTATGATTAAATAATTAATCATCATAGAATGAGCTAATAATAATGACAAGGCTTACTTGGTAGAATTGATGTAGTGAATGATTTGAAATCCTGCAACGCTGCCAACTTCTGAAAATGGAAAAATGCCAGAATCAAAAGGCACATGTTTCTCATAATCCTCATCGATCAAAATTAAGCCTTTAGCATCTGCATCTTCCGCAACTAATTTCTTAATTTTTCTAGGAACTGTTGGGTCATCATCAACACAAACAATGATCTTGCCTGCAACTTTCTTAGGATCTATTGATCCTGGACGGCAAGTCCTGCACATTTGAATTAATTCATTAATCAATGTCAGTAATTTAAATCAATCAACTTAATTAATTGTCAATATGGAAAACAATATTAATTTAGCAGCAATGTCCTTTCCAAATGCAATGGGATAGATCATTGAGCTTGAGAGGTTTGATAAACTAATGGCAGATCCCTACCAGCAAAATTATTCTAATTAGATTTTACAAATTAGTAAGAGAAAATTTTTTATTTAAAAAATGATAATTTTCTTAAAATTGAAAAACTTATTTAAAATTGTTCGTCTATTTTTTTTTTTAAATTAAGAATAGTAAACATGTGTTTGATGACATTTTAAAAGCAAGAGAAATAGATACCAGTTTCAAGGGGAAAAAAATAAAATAATCTCTATATTCAAAAACAACATTTTAGAAACAATAACAAATCCAATCTAAGTGATTGTTTGTTTAACTTTTGAAAGTTAATAGTACTCACGCAGAACAATTTAACAGAACGCCGATAAGAGTAAGATAATGAAACTAGTGCTAGCTAGTTTACTTAATTGAAATTAAGATAAACTAACACCAATTTTATCTAATTAACAAGAAAGTCTTCTTTAGAGAAACGCTTTTTCACTAATTTTTGCTCGAATTTTCTTGGCAAGCTAAACAGCAGCCTAACGAAACGGTACAAAGCAAAACTTTTATCAATAAATATATTTCTAAGCGTACATTCTGTTATGATCTTAATTACTTGCTAAAATTAGTTTTCAGAAGCATAATTTTTAAAACCTAAAAGACAAAAAATTCTTGAATGAAATTAAAACTTACTTTGATAGTTTTCCCATTTCCAAGAAGCACAGTAGACTGAAAATCTCTATCAATACTGGAAGCACCAACAGTAAAAATCCAAGGAGCCGTATTAACAACAGTGGAAGGATCAGGACCATCATTGCCAGCAGAACAGACCACCATCACTCCCATTTGTTCAGCATGAAAAGCGCCGATTGCAATCGGATCATTCAAGTACTCAGACTGAAACAGCGAGCTCATTCCAATAGAAATTGAGATGATATCAACTCCATCCGCAATTGCATCATCCATTGCCTGTAATATGGCTGAGCCTGAGCAGCCGTCTTCGGAGCAGGCTTTGTAGCTTGCAATCCTGGAAGATGGAGAGCCCCCCCTGGCTGTGCCACGGGCTAAGCCGAAGTAGCTGGCGTTGGCCACGTGAGCACCGGCTGCGGTTGACGCCGTGTGTGTTCCGTGGCCAACAGAGTCTCTTGGAGACCCAGCTGGAGTTGTTCTCATTGTGTTTTGGTTGTTTGATGTTAGAGGAATGCTGTAGAATCTTGCTCCTATTAGTTTCCTGCAGCCACAATATTGTATTGTTATACCCATAAATATTTTAATAATGCTAAATTTCCAAATAATATCAGAGGATTTTGATCCCAAGCAGTTTGGAAATTTTAAATTTAATTGTATTTTACTTTATGTGCCAACAGCCTTGGTGACAATTTATTTAGGAAAATGATTAAAACCACTATGGTGTCTCAGTAAATTAACATTAACCATTTTCTGTCGCTTGATTAAAAATATTTTATATACATTCAACTTCTTTTTTAAAATTTTATTATTTTATCCCAAAAATTAGACTTGTAAAAGAGTGAAATAGTTAACGATAGAAAAATGTTCAAAGTTACTGGCTAGAATTCATGTTAATGAGAACGGTAATGAAATATGAGAGGAAAATAGTTAATTTTAACGAACAAAAGAGAGTTTTGATCATTTTCTTTAATTTATGTTGCATTTAGGTTGAGTTTGATAATTTTGTAGTTTTTAAAATAATTGTTGTTAACTGTACTGTAAACATAATCAGCTGTGAAGAGAAACAATTAAATTTTTAGTAAAATTTATTTTAAAAATGCTGTGAGTTTTTAAAGAAGTTATAAGTGTTTACACATTTATAAACATATATACAAAATAATTGATAACTAAAATAAATATTTTAATATTTTAACTCTATTTTTTTATTTTATTATCTCCATATCTCCATATAATTGACAATAATAATAATTTCTTTAAATTGAATAAATTTATTTTCAAGTGAATAAAATAATCTTAGATTTGTACAATACATGGGAGGATATATACAGAATTATTTTAAGTATAATATCGATTTTCAAAATCAAATTTTAAAAAGTTACTTTTTTCTTCATTTTAAAAATTTACTATAGGACGAGATAATTTTACTAATTTTCTAAAAAAATTTACTAAATATTAAAATTAATTTTTAACTTTTTAAAATTATTTTTAAATCTCTCGAGACTCAAAAACAACTCCAAATGAGCCCGTAATCATAATAATTCTACGCCTAACCGCATTTAGGAGGGGCAAGCCAAGCTTGCGTTAGCTAAGCTTGGGCCTAACCCGGGGCTGTTTTTTGATGCTCGGTTTTTTATGGTTTCTAAAATGAAAACTTGATTAAATTCCTAAGTTATAATGACAAAAAAAAAAATCATATTATATATAGATCATATCATTTTGGCATAATAAAATTAGGGTTGGAAAGATTTAAAATTTTAAGTGAAATCAGATTGAATTGTGGGTGACTTCTTTTCGTGTCTTTTTGCCCTTTTCGGCAAGTAACACAAAAGGTTATATGGTAATCAAATCTCAATTTGGGCTATTGATTAACATGGCTTGGGAGCCCAATGTACTTTGTTGAACTCGGTCCACAAAGCCTCATAATGGCCCATACAAAATGACTTAGTGCACTTTTGAGTCAAAATACTTGGTGCCCTTAAGAGCGGAGCTTTTAACACCCCTGGAACACTTCTTTGAACTTTATTTTATAAAATACACTAGTTTGATGTATAAAAATACAGCAAAATATGTTAATTATTACATTTGTCAGCCAAACCACAAATCAGCGACCCACCCTGTTAGTCATGATTACAGAGCTGACAAGTACATTAATCGTAATATAAGTGACTCCGCAAACATAAATTCATACAAAAGCGAGGCAACCAAACCTCCACTAATTTTTTTCTATACTCTTTTTAATTAAATAATTTTATTAAAATAACTTTTAATAAAATTACTTAGTTAATCATTTTTTTTCTTTTCATTCTCAATTTCTCAATTCTCATCAATTCCTTGGTATGTTTTCGTTTGACTACAAAATAAAAATAATTAGTGTCGTTATAGGCTATTATAAACTAAGGATCAAAATTCATTAGTCAAAAATGAAAATCACTAAATTTTTTATGAATATCAAGAAATTAATTTTTTACCAACCACAAAACTTAATGACTGTAAAAAAAAAAGATCTTAGATATAGAAAACATGAAATAAAGATTATGATTTATTAAGAAATACAAAAAAGCATCCAAAAGAAAATAAAATTGAGAGTTTAGTTTGCAAAATGTGACAATATAACTATGCAATCATGAGGTAGAGAGAGAAAGAAATTAGTAAAGGATAATTTCAAGATTTTGAGACTTTAAATTTTAATAATAAATTTATTTTTTCGAAAAGGGTGTGAGATGAATTAATAGCCTCGCCGACTATTAAATTTAATCATCTTCCCACCAAAATTTCACCCTAAAAAAGGTATCTTTCAATTATTTTGTTTATAAAATCATAAAAATCACAAACCTTAAATTATTTTTTATTACATATTTTCTATTTCTAAAATATTAAATTTTTGTAATTTTCTAAAAGATATATTAAAATTTAAAATATAAATATAAATTATACAATAGTGTGAGTGTAAGAAATTTGTTAATAGAATAACATGCTTAAGTGTTTAATTTAATTTTTGTTCAAAATAAAAATAAATTAATTTATCTTTGATTATTTAAGTAAATTTCATTTAAAAGGAGATTTTTATGAAGAATTTTAAGAGTCTAAAGGCCTTCAAGTCCAAGCCGGCTGCGGCTCTAACTGTTTTGCCATCGATAGTTTTGTTCAATATCTACAAGTTTGTGTACAAATGTTGACACTAGCTAATGATTACTAATATTATAAGAATTTTAGTAAATTTCTTTTGACTACATTATTCGATTTTTAAAAGGAATATTTCTATTTATAAATTTTGACTTTATTCTTCATTTTATTAATCATTTTGAAAATTTAACATTTTTTATCCTAATTAAATTAATATGAGAAAAATATTAAATTCTTAGTGGGAAAAATGGTTCACCTATTACAGTTGGATTTCTTGAAGTCATGTGAGTCCATGCAAACTCCTTTCCACTTAGAAGGTATTTCACTCATTCCCCGGTCCTTGAAGCTTGGAGACTCAGGCCATATCCCTGTAATTTACCAAAACAACCAAATCATTAAGACATCAAATCATACTAAATTAATTTACATATGAATTTTTATTTGCGGACAAAGATTAAAAAAATAATTAAATGAAATTCTTGAAAATTAAAGAAAGAAGTTTTCACGTTTTAGGCCATATATATTCAACCAGAGATCTCGAAATTTGCTGAGCATGACTAAAAAATTTACGTTAAATAGAGGCGATGCCAACATAATACTAGTAAATATAGACAATTATTTATAGGGAGCATAAAAGCATTACCTTAATGTGATGTAGAATGAAGTTTTACTGAATTTTACAAATGGATAAATAAATATAAAAGCACTAGTTGCTAGCTAACAAGATCCACAAATTATAAACAGACAAGATATTGACGATATATGATATATGGGGATCACTCTATATATCTAATGCACATGGCCTTTCTCATGGGGGACTACAATTCATGTGATTTAATTTTGTCTTGTGTCTCTTTTGCATATTCCATAGATGGAACCGTTAAGTTAGGTATCTATTGCTCAATAACTTCGGGATCCACCAAAACAATACCATCTAATTCTATGATTTTTTTTTTATTTCTTTAAATGCAATGTTCTGTAAAATAAAAATTTAAGTTAGAAATAATTATAAAGTACAATTTTTTTCCTTAAAATTAATATACCTGTGTCTATAATGCCAATAATGACATCACTTGATATATTATCATATTTATGGCTGGACCAAGTGCTTGTGGGTGCTTTTGCTTCTGCTTCTGCTTCTAAGAAATCCCAAGAACGTGTTGTGTGAAGTTTAAGAATTGGATCTGGGAACACTGATAGTATCTTCTCATGCCCTGCTTCAGCAAATCACAAATCAATCCATTTAACAAATTACTTCAAATCAATCAAGAACAATGTTTAGAAAAAAGACTTTTTTCCAGTTATGCCATATACTTTTGTAATAAATACTAAATAAGATCAAATCATTTTACCATCTGATGTATCAAACCATGAATTAATTCATGTTATAGTATATTCATATTATCGTATGTTTTAATATATATTCATAAATAATCTAATAAATACTTATGGAGCACAAATGGACACGTGACATGATTCTATTGAGAGGTGAAGTAAACAGAGCGAGCCCAGACTAGAATCTAGATCTTGAAAAATATCCTCGAGACCCGGTAATTTTAAATAAATGCTACCATAATCAAATAATTAACGTTATATATTATTGGTTCTTAACACAATTTTTTTATAACCTTAGCAAAATTATTAAAGCTCATCTCAATAAAATTGTTAAAGTTCATCGAAGTCCCTTAAAAAAATCATATTAATCGAAATGAATAATATTTATCGAAATATTAACTTAGTTTAACCGGGGTTAAATAAGATAACATGAGATAATTTACGGATTCTATTAATCACAAAATTATTTCACATGGAATATCATTAATTTATCAAAACATGAATGTACAACCCCATTAAATCATTTTAGACCCAAAATCAAAAAATGGTAGCATGTGCAACAAGTGGGAGTTCATGGGTAACTACTTGCTATAAGTTACATGTAATAACTTATGAGCTAAAATTGTTTTATCATCCCTATTAAATAATTATACTAAGAGTACGTTTGAAGTAAGCCATCCAAATTTGGAATTTTTTTAATCTAATGAATAATATATTCTTCATATTAACTTCTTGCTAATGTAAAGGAATAGGAATTATTTACCAGAGAGTACAGAAGCTTCTTTCTCAGTGAGCATGGCAGAGAATCCTTTGAAAGAATGTTTATAATGGTGGATTAGAGATATTCTGTCACTCTCTTCACTGCAGAAATGAACTAAAACCCATTAAAAAAAAAATACTGAGTTTGATGATTATTTAATAATGAACATTGATGATAACAAGAAGTAATTAATAACCTTGGAATAATGGAAGATAAAAGTTGTAAATGAGCTAATTCTGCAACTTCAACATTAGATGAACTTCCCATATAAACAACATAAGGCTGCCAAGCCAAGAAAAAAAAATTACGTTAAAAGAATAATGAATATAATTAATAGTTTTATTCTTTTGGTCTTGGAAAAAAAACCAATGAAGGGGAAAAAAAAATAATAATAAGCACCTTGGGAATTTGATTTGATGATGATGAAGAAGAAGAAGCAATGACAACAAGGCAATGGAGGGAGAGAAAAGGAAATAGCAGTAAGAAAGCCATGGAATTTTGGAAGTGCTGATTGTGCATGCTTGTGAAATATATAGAGACATATGTAAGAACTTGCTAATCTTATATAAGCTGTCATCACTCATCAATTTAATGAAGTGTGAGAGCTTTTTCACTTTCTTGAGTATCACTACACTATCAACAATTTTTTTTTTTTGTGCAGTTATATTTTAAAAATTTAGATAAAAGTTTGGAATAAAATTATCTTTGTTTACTTATTTATTATCACAATTTGAATATTGTGTAATACATTTTATTCACTTTCCTTGAGAGTCGATATTGATTGAAGATAGGCTTTTAGATTCAGAGATTAAGTGAAAGCGTCCTCCAAAAAATAGGCGTGATGAATTTTACAAGAAATTTAAGATAATATTTAATGGGTTTTCTTAATATATTATTTTATTAATTAATTTTTAACATAGAAATAATTTATGGCCAATATTGCAAACAACACTTTATCTTCTTAATAGGTTTGGGCTGGCGGTTCGCCTTTGGAAGGTCACTTTTGATTTGACGCTTTTGTGTTGTCGGTTTCGTCACAATCATCACACTGAGCAGAAAAGCAGAAAGCGAACAGGCCCAAAATTTTAATATCTGTACTTGATAATCACTTTTTTTTTTTTAGACTGGTTATAGATCGTAGAATCATTACATGTATTTACAAATGTTATTAAAGTTAGATATTATAATCGATATTTACAATCGCATATATACATCGAGACTTATATTATTACATTCAATTCTATGAAGACACGCCTGCATAAACGACCTCACAAGCGAGAGGGACACTTTACTCTACTCACATTTTCATGGGAGAGAATTATAACAAATTGTACCCCCATAACGCCATGTTTGAAGCCTCACGCCATGCGAAAAGAATGGCAACCATCTGCCTACGCGCCTTTGGCTACTTGATAATATAATGCAAATCCCAATGCATGATTGGAATGGCTTCATTAATTAACGATTATATGATAATCGTCATCTAAAACACTCAATGATTCTTTTCAGAAGTAAATTTAGCATCAAATTATGTAAATAAACATTTGATGCATAATCCTAGCCGGTTTAATTAATAAAAAATTAAGGTTAGCGTAATTTGTTCACATTTTTCAATTTCTCTTATTGTTATCGTGTGTAAAGAGGACAATTATTTTTTTTTTTAATTACATGAGACTAATGCTCATATTACAATTCATATTACATGAGATATTTACAACTACTGAGATCCGTTTACATCAATTCTAATATGGCACCGCTCAGATTTTTAAACCCTCTCAAATATTCGAACTCCCATATTGGGAGAAAGAATGGGAGAAAGACTGCCTTCACTGAAACAATATTTGAGGAACTCTCGTATTGGGAGAAAAAAAGGAAAAAGCTGCACTTAAGCAGGCGAGGAAAGAAATATAAATTAAACCTACGATGCGTCATGCGGGCTGACCACTTAGAGGACAATCATTGAAACTCTTGTTTGATTTGACCAACTCGAAAAACCAATTCACGTATGCAGTATGCTCTTTTCTCTTTACTCTCCTTTTTTTTTTGGGGGGTTTAAAAGTTGACAGAATATATCTTTATTACCACCCTTCATGTTCTTGATTCCTCCTGATGATGAAATATCTTTATAATACAAGCGACTAGTATTACATCACTTGTATATTCATCTAATAAATCTTATTTGATCGTCGTTTATATTAATCTTAGCAAATAGTTAAGATTAATAAGAGAGAATCGTGGTTTTATTTGATCGGCATTTGGGATTTTCAAACATTATAATTCTTAGGAAAATAAAATAAATAAAATACTCTTCAGTTTATTTCAAGTATGGACATGCTCAATAATTGACTTGAGATGCAAGCAATTCTCTATCTTTCAGCAAAAGAGCTACGTTAATAGGCATGTGCAAATTTCCTTTCCTCATTTGCTTTAATTATTCTGTCCCCTTCACATTATGTTATCCTCCTTTACTTCTAGTTTCATGCAAATCTTTACCCTTTTTTAGGGCTTGCTTTTCGTTAAGCTGAGTATTGCATTTCCATAACTAACTTCAATGACACATTACCTATTCCTCTTGCTACAGGCTAGTAAGCTAAATGGATTTGACATTTAGAAGACCTTTAAGAAATTTTATTTAAGAAAAAAACATAAATGTAATCAAGCATTCATTATGCCTGAATTTTGGGGTATTTATAATTAGTCAATTAGTAAACAAACCTAAGATGTGCCAATAATAATAGAAAGTGCATTAAAGATGCGCAGTAATTGATTCTCATTAATTCTTTCCTAGAGCTGTGCTAAATATAATAAACAAACTGAAATAATCCTATGGGAACTCTGGCATCCCAAAATTCAATAAATGAACCATGCAGTATTGAAATGAGGACTATGTAGTACGTATTGATAATATATATTCATCGCCTACAGAAGATAGTTTATTCTTTTCCAATTCATAACATGACAATAAATCGTCCTAATTTAAGTCGCTCCATAGAACTGCATAATGAAATTTTAATAAGCTTTGTGCCTATTACAACATTATACAAAAATCCCACGATGTTTATTCACAGAAAACAAAAAGTTACACACCATTACTTGAAAGATCCAAGGAAATATGTTGTAGACTGCAGCTACATACTTGTTTGCTCCTCCAGATTATAGTCGCACCAGGCAAGAAGCTGTGGTGTGACTCCAGCTGCAGCCATCACTTGCGTTCCTGGACAGGATCAAGCTTTTGCTATTCTCAAAAGCGCTTGATGTAGAGACTTGGCTAACCCGAGCACTTTTACTTGCGTATATACATATACAGAAGGCTATTTTATTTCACCAGATAGTTTTGCATTTTTCAAGCAGACCTAAACGTTGGGAGTTGATTCAGGTGGTTTTTCTGAAAGTTGGTTGTTGAGGAATTCCAGCACTGAAAGACGCTGCATGTCAAGTATGTCAAAAAAGTGTCAGATCAAGATTTTCATAATCTAACTTACAACAAGAAGTTGGAATACAAATCTAACCCGTTGCTCCAAACCAGTTTCTTCGGGTTTCAACGTTAAAGATTCTAGCTGCTTAATGGCTTCCTGAAATCCATCAACTGCCACATCCTCATTACCAATACTCCTATCTACATCCGCAACTTTTGCGAGAGAAACGGCTACATCCAAAACCTGAAATCACAGAAACAAGTTAAAACTCAGTAGCTCAACACTTTTTTTCTCCAACTGGAATTTAACTAAACATCATATCAATTTTCCAACATTGCAATGTATTTTAAAGGTGCAACTCTGATATGAACAAAACAAACATCTACAGAAAGACATTTCAATTCACGAGGAACAAGGGAAACCAATTAATTTATCATTCTCCATTTTGGTCAACAGAGGTGAAGAAAACCCCAAATCAACGAGATTTTACAGAACAAGTGACAAGCAACATCAATGCAGAAAAGGTTTGTCTGGCAACAAATTTTTTATTTCTCCCATAAAAGATTGAGGAACCAAATATAAAATCTCTATTTTCCCAGCAATCCAATTTTTTTTTTTTCAGATGCTACCTCATCTCACCATTACCATTTTCACTATCAATCTTTCTGTGGGTGGAAAATATTGTATTTTACTTCTTTATGGGCTTTGGTTTCAACTGTTTTGGAGGGATTTCTGCTTGCATTTTATGGATCGGATGAGTGTTTCTTTAGGATTTTTCTTCTTTCCTTGTCATGTTGTAGGATTTTCTTCTTTTGTTGCATTTAGTTATGTTAGCATTGGGCGGCTACTGGTTCCAATATACAGTTTGTTGTAGAATACAAAAAGAAAAAATGACAGAAAGGAAAGAGTCCTAATAGACTAGAAAAGAAATGTACGACAGTCAATAAGAAGAAAGAAAAAGGAGAATACGAAGAACAAATAAGTACATTGATATTGAAAATATGTCCCTCATTGACTAATGAAGAAAAGGATGAACAGATTACTGATAGAACGAATTAAAAGACTGAAATTTAGCACCAATATGATTGTACGAGAAAATGGCGTCAGAAGTGCAGAATGTTGAGGTAGAAAGAAACATAAAAGAAAATAAAAAATGTCCTGAGACAAGATGGGTTACCTGTGATGGAACATTTGAATGACATTTGACAGCATCACGGCGGACATTTAGAGAACGAACATAGTAAGATCTTGCAGCTTGCAGGTCTCCACCATAATATTTCAGATCTCCAATTTTGTTTAGTGAAACAGAAAGTGTATGAATTATCTGTAGAGCAAAAAGTCAAAAATAATTAGGTGAAAACCATGCATAAAGTGCCAAAATTAAGTAGAAACGGCCATCATGCTATAACCTCCAGATCATCCATCGGTAATTTCATGAGGAATTCAACACTCTCTTCAAAATAAGCCACTGCAGCATCAGAATCTCCCATAGCTCGACTGCATAAAAATGTAAGGGATTAGGTTTTACATAAACAATACCGCAATTAAGAATCTCATATTTTGGACATGATAATGAAGACAGAAATAATTTTTCAAAAAGAAGTGAAAAAATATAAAAATGAATGTATAGACTCAAGATATACCGATGTAAGAATCTCATCAATTCCAAATAAAGCTCTCATCAGTTCATCTCAGCTCATCCCCTCCTGATTTTCTAGTTTATTCATATTTTGGATAGGATAACCCACTTCAAGTCAGTATGAAGGGGAAAATACTAGGTTCACATGATAGAAATTTAATGGCTTAATGGGGGCCTGAAATGAAGTCTGAGCATGGATCTAGTTAAAGTCTCTGCGGAGAATCAGCGAAAATGGTTATACATTAATTTAGCTACCACAATCAATCCTTCAAAATTTGAAACTCTAACAAGGAAATTCTTCAAGACTATCCCCATCCCAGTACATCTAGCATATCTTTTTTCCAGAATCCTGTGCTGGAGTGGCATTGGTATGGATTGCATTCTTCTGCTGTTCTATGAGAGGTCTCTCTTGTGTTTAATCAGGATTTTGTTATAACTCGGTAAATTTTTGAGCTACTTGGTAACAACAATCATATTAATTTCTTAGCTAGATGTAGTTTTGAATAAACCATCTTCATTGTTCTTAAAGTATTACTGAGGCTCATTCCAACATAAATCAATTTCTCATATGCAAAAATAGGTACCCCTCGAACACCACAAACATTTATAATGCAAAAGCATAACAAGGAAAATGGTTCTATACTCATAAACTCTAATGAGTTCAAAAGGGAGAACCCCCCGCCCCCCCCAAAAAAAAAAGAAAAGGAAGTGATGCGAGAGAGGGGACAGACCAGCAGTCACCAAGCATACCCAGAACAGCTCCTAGCTGTGAACACAACTCTGATGTATTGCCCATTCTTTCTATCTGACATTTGATATCTTCTGCACAGAGACTGAGTCTTGATTTTGCACTTTCTACATTCTGAGCACGGAAAGCCTACACATGAAAAGCAATCAGCTAAGCAGATGCAATGAATCAGGAAAATGACTTCTTAACTAACAGGTCATCATCTGGTAGTTTTAAAAGTTTGAAAAATCAATCCAGCTAGAGAAACAAACGCTATTTGGAAAATGCATTTAAGAAAGACTTCCAGTGTATGAAATACATACACAGGTAGAGAATGATCTAGTTTGTGATCCAGCCCAGCTTACGGGATGCATTGCAGCAGGTGAATTAGAGAATATGACCTACTTGCAAGTTGCAATTGACAAACTCCAAGATAATCTTGCGACTCCACTTCACACACACACACACAAAAAAAAAACAACCACATAGCTTAAATTTTTGTGGCATTTAATACTTCCAACTCAGAAACTTTTAAAATGATTCAATTACAATGAATGAATGGTTACGATTCTTTTTTTTTGGGTGGGAAGGGCTTGGAGAAGAGAAGGATCACTTCCGTTGGTATTAGACTAGTAATATAATTATGAATTTAAGACTAAATAACACAACATCATTACTTGCATAAATTCCAACTCACAAATTCTTAGAACATAAACAATAGCAAAGAAACTAGCTGAACTCACCCTCATAGCTTGTTGAACCAAGAAAGCACCTCGCTCCATAGAAACATCCTCATATATCACTTTTTTATTTTCACCTGCTTCATTTTCCTCTTTGTCGGAATTAGGGTGAGATCGATTGATTCTAGCATGACCTTCAATGAAGCGATCGACAACATCCTGAAGAGTTGTATCTGCTTCAATCTTCTCAATGTCAGCCCCACACAACGGGCAGTCCTTGAAGCGCGAAATACATGCCCTGATTTCAATTTAACAAAGTAAATGAACATATCCAACAGAAGTAAAATGAAGGGAAAAAAAAATCAACATTTCAGGATAAACAGGAGATAGAGAAAATAAAACAAGTGTACCCTTATTTGCTTACTTGCAATATACATGTGAACAAGGCGTGCATTTGCTACATTCAAAGAGAAGTGCTTGGCAAATCATGCAACTCAGGGGACCAATCTTAAACGATTGAGCATCATAGCCAAACGGACATTTTGGAGGAATGCTAGCAGAGTCCATAGAATCACACTTTGCCTTGTCACCATCATGCTCTGCCTGGGGTTTAGCTGAGTTTTCAACTGCTTTTCTTGAAGCGGCATCATCTGGACGTGCTTTGGAAAAAGGACACTCTGCCGGGTATTTATTCGAGTTTTCACCAGGTTTTCTAGGAGAGGCTTCATCTGGACGTGCTTTGGCAAAAGGACAAACCGGTGTCATCTTGACCAATTCCTGAATCAAAACAACAATCAAAACCATCTTCTTAAAAAAATTCTCTGTCATTAACTTGTAAAAACAAGTCGACATCCTCAATTCAAAAGAAAATGCAAGATATGAACAGACCATCTAAGAAATCAAGCCAAATTTCTAAAATTTCCTTCTCATTATCATCACAATCATAATTGCTTATGTTAAAAAACAAAAAAAAAAAAGATGTACAAAATTTTACTAGATGGGCAAATGGGCGTACAAAAGATGGATCAGAAAATTACTAATAACAAACGATAATAGCAATGAGTTATTCATATTCTTGAAGCTCATATCCAACTAGAAGCTCAAATCTAAAGAGACCCAGCTGCATAAGTGAAGCACATTTTGGCAAAATAAGCTTAGCTAAAGCTAAAGACCTGCATTCAACTCATATCAGGTTCAACCCCTGCTTCAACAAGCAAGACATATAATTGCAGATTCAAATATCTCATCAAATCTATGAAAAATGCTTATTGATAAGGGTTTACAACCATCAAATTGGAAACGTTAAAACGAAAAATCTTTAGTATGGAGAGCTCAGCTTTGTTCGTTGAGAGAAATTTTGCATATTACAGGTATAAATTCATTAGTCTTAGCTCAAATTTCATTACTTACATACTTATAAGAAATTGATGAATAAGAAATGAAAAAAAATCAAATTTCAGCAAATGATCTCCTGTTAGGAGTAATAGGATGTACCAGCGAATAAAAGCCCTAGTGAATCAGTGAAAAGGAAGCTCAAATCGACGTCTTGTTTATCTTCTTCTGCAGAATTTCCAGATCGTATTGGAAACATGAATGACTGGTCCTCTGGGCACCACCACTCCGCGATATTCCTTTCGTTCTAAATATATTATATTTTACAGGCATTGACAATCTTTTCTGAAATTCTAATTTCACCCACGGAACAAAACACTGAGGTAATAACATTGGGCTCCCTTTTGTGTTTCAATTTCTCATTAATAAAAAAATATTCCTTTTGTTTATCGTATGGGTCCCTTAATTCCTATTAAAATTGAATGTAAAGTGACATGGCCGAATATATGGAACAGCACTGGGCACGTTTTGTTTTTAAAAAACACGTGTTTTTATTTTAAGTAATAGTGTAATTTTTAAGGATTTTTATAAGTTAAAATTAAATTTTATATCAACAATTAATTCATTGAAATACTAGTTTGAAAAATCCTATAATTATTTTATGCCTATAATTTATTATGATGATATCATGAATAGCAATAAATTATAAATATATTTTAAAACAATATAAATCTAAATTTTACAACTTTAATATTTTTTATAAAATACGATGAATAGATGATATCATGACTTTAACAAATAAAATTATAAATATCACAATTTTAAAAACAATAAATCTAAATTTTTACGACTTTAATATTTTTTTGTAAAATCATAAATTAGTCAAACAAAATATATTTCATTTATGAATAAATTATTTTTCACCATTTACACACAACAATAAAGTTATGAATGACATTTGTTTTATTATAAATCAAAAGTTAATTGTTAATTGCTATATTTTAATTTAAAACTTATAAGCATCAATGTTATTATTGGGCTTGGGCCGGGCTTTGCTAAGCCCAGGCCAAAGCCCTTGTACTTTACAAATAGCCCAGGCCCTCTCAATGCCCATCCAATTTGAACGGGCCAAGGTCGGACAAGGGCCGGGCCTGGGCTTTTAAACTAATTTTTTAATAATTTTTTTTAATAAAACTATAAATTTTAAAAACATAATTATCCAATACATAATACTACAATAGGTTAAAAAACTTATAAATAATTCTCCAATACATAATTAGACAATACACAAATATATGAAAATACTAATATCACAAGTACATAACATAAAAAACAACCGCTAATAGAAAAAATAAACTAATCCAATATTTGCGGGTCATCTTTGTCCTCATCCTTCAATTCCTCGCCAGTAAAAATTTCTTCTTCAAGAACTCCACCTAACAAAAAAAAGTGTTCAAATAAATAATGAAGTAAAAAATAATTAGTAATTAATTTTGTAAATAATATTTTTATACCTCGATCGCTAGTAGCCCATAACCAATGCTGAGAGCACGTGATCGCTTCTAACGTATCTGGATGTAGTCTGCTCCGATGTGGATTCAATGTTCTACCCCCTGTGCTAAAAGCCGACTCCGAGGCAACAGTTGTCACAGTTATGGCTAATAAATCCTTGGCCATCTCCGCCAAAATAGGATATTTGCCTTTGTTCATCTTCCACCATTGTAAAACATCAAAGTTCGGAGTTCTTTTGACTAAAGGATCCTCCAAATACCTATCTAAGTCATACTTCGAACTAATAGGTTGACTATTTTGAGTTGCATATGCATCAAAATCACCCATATCATCTATATCACCAAAATCAATATGAGATTGGTTAGAAGGAATAACAATTGAGGTAGAAGACTCACCAACAACACTGTATCTTGTAGTTGCGGATTTGGCCTCATAATGATTCATCATTTCACCACAAAGCTCTCGCACTTTGTTGAGCTGATTTTCAAGACCGACTGTATAAATCTTCGGATAATAGTAATTAACCAACATCATCTTGTATCTCAGATCAAGAATAACAGTCATGACCAATATCCCACTAATCTCATCCCAATACCTCAAAAAATTTTCAATCATATTATTTGCCATGCTCTTAACTGTAGGAACATCTGATGTTTGCCACCCCTTCAATGCAATCCTCATTTTACAAACCAATGGAAAAAATAGATTAGCAGTAGGTATGTTGTACCAGAAAACATCTCAGTCAACTTTGAAAAAGGTCTCAAATAATCCAGCATTTGCATAGCTAACTCCCATTCCTCACTACTAGGCAAACACTTGTATTGTGTCTCAAGTGTCTGCAGTCAAGAAAAAACACTTTTATACTTTACTGCAAGTTCAAGCATATCAAAAGTAGAATTCTATCTAGTTGGGCAATCAAGTCCCAACTTTCTCACATCCATTTGCATTTGACGACACGCCAACTCAAATTTTTCCACCCGTTTTAGCGACGAACTCCAGTAAGACACACTGTCTCTAACACGTGTAATACCACTCAATCACGCTGCATAACCCATCCTTCACAATTAAATTCAAAATATGAAATATGTTACCACCCAATATTATTGACTCAGTTGACAACAATCCCTTCAATCTTTCAACCATCGCCTCATTAGTTGAACAATTGTCCAAAGTAATCGTGGATATCTTTCTATCCAAATTCCAATCCAGCAAACACTTCACCAAAATTTGTGAAAGACAATCAGCTGTATGCGGGGCTTGCACATATATAAACCTATTCATTCAAAAATAAAATAAAATAATGCAAATTTATAAAAAAATTTAATAAAGTGCCTATAAAAATTTAAATACAAAATTTTAATATTCAATAAAGTAAAAATACCTTAGGATTCGACTTTGCAAATGCCAAGAGTTGTCAATAAAATGTCCCGTAACAACCATATAACCTTTCTTTTGATTACAAGCAGTCCACATGTCTGTAGTAATTGCCACCCTACTATTATTAATCCCCAATAGATTCATTGCCTTCGCCTTTTCAACATTATATATCTTAAAGATCTCACTCTTCAAAGTATTTCTAGACATATGCTTTACCAATGGGTTGCAATAATCATCAAAATCTCTAAACGCTTTATACTTCACAAACCTAAGAGGAAGCTCATGTTTTACAATAACTGTTGTAAGTTTTTTACGGGCAACCAATGGATCAAATTTTGGAATTCCAAGCTCACCACTTTTAGTTTTCACCAAGTGTTGCTTATTCTCAAAAACTTCTTCAATTGTCGGTTGATTAAAACCATGAATTTGTCTAGTATGTCTATTCAAGTGACTGGTACTTGATCCACAAGAAAGAATTGTTCCACAATGATTACATTTTACCTTCGCTACACCACCAACATTTTATCTTTGTAAAATGGTCCCAACAATTTGACACAACCCTCTGTTTTCTTTTTTTTATCACTTCGCATCTCTTCTTGAACACTTTCTGACTCCACAGATGGATTTGAAGGTAAATTAGAAGATTCAGCAGCATTTTCCATTATAAACCTGAATAAAATTAAAGGAGATATAATATTAAGTTAACTAATTAGTTAATTAATTAATTAAATATCATATATGAAATACAAGTGTGCAACCCAAGAGGGGGGGTGAATTGATGTTTTAAAAATTATCCTAATTAAACCACACAACAATCCACAATAATCCAATCTAATGCTTTAATCAAATCAAAACAATAAATTCAAACAAGCATAATAATAGAGGACTAAGGGATGAGAAAACAAACACGAGGATTTTTACGTGGTTCGGCTATCTCCGCCTACGTCCACGCCTCCAAGCACACCGGGCTTGAGGATTTCACTATTCAAGCCTCCCAAGGCTTCAAATGTTTACAATTGACTTCCAAGGTGTCAATGGACCTTTACAATCAAGAGATTATCTCCCCAATCTCTTAACCCCAAGTGTTTCCTCACTTGAACACTCACAATTTGATGATAAATGAAAGTTACAACAATAAAACTCTCTTTAAGAGTGGATAAATAAATTTAGGAACAAAGCTCACTCTAGAATTTATAATTCACAAATTAAGAGCTCAAGATATATTGTATGTCTTTTGTTGATGCGTGCTAGAGAGCTTGAAAATGAGTTGGATTTGAGTTTTTATAGTTGGAGTTTAAAAACTAGCCGTTATGCACTTTTGCGAAAAGCGGATCAAGGTTAACCATTAACGGTTAAGCAGTTCTAGTCAAAGTTACCGTTTGAATTTCAAATAAGCGGTTCACCGTTTTCTTGTAAGCAGTGAAGGGTAATTTCGAGACCGCAAAATAGATATGGCTTAACCGTTTTTACTAAATCGGTTCAAGGTTAAGAATGTGGAAATAAACGGTTCACCGTTTTCATGTAAGCAGTGAAAGGGTAATTTCGAGAGACCGCAAAATAGATTTGGCTTAACCGCTTTTACTAAAGCGGTTCAGGTTAACATTCGGAAATAAGCGGTTCGCCATTTTCCTGTAAGCGGTGAAGGGTAATTTCGAGACCGCAAAATAGATTTGGTTTAATGTTTTTTACTAAGCGATTCAAGGTTAACAATCTACAAAATAAGCGGTTCACTGTTTTCGTAAGCAGTTAGCCGATTTCTAATGTCTGAATTTTTCAAAATTTATAGTTTTGTCCCAAAACTTTCTATAACTGTACTATGACCTAAAATGTTATAAAACTTTACAAATAAGTCCAATTTCAGAATTTCTAAATAATACCCATTAATCCCATAAATTTTTAAAATTATAAAATGACCCAAAATATTAAAATATTTTCAAATAGGTCCAAATCCGAAATTCCAAACAATATTTATTAAAAACAAAGATTGTAAAATTCTTTTATTTTAGTACACAACTTGAGAAACAACTTAATTTCAAAAAATCATTTTTTCATTAAATATAAAACATTTATAATATGAAAATAATGATTTATTTAAAATGTATAAAAAGTAATTTAACCTTTTAAAAACTTAATCATTCTTAATCTTATTTGTTATCATCAAAATCAATAATATGTAAACATATATGTTAATAATCTCCCCCTTTTTTATGATGACAAATCTTTCATGGTTTTAAAGAATGATTCAAAAATTAATCTTATTTGTTATCATAAAAAAACAATATTATGAAAACATATATGTTAACATTCTCCCCCTTTTTGATGATGACAAATATTGAATGTATTTAAAGAATGATTCCACAAATTACTCCCCCTAAATGTAAGCTTCTCTTACAATTTAGCTAAATTGACAAAAAGAAAGCTTAGTGGAAAAGAAAACAAATAGTAAAATTTTGTATAAATTTAAAAACATGTATTTTTCTCCCCTTCATCGTAAAAAAAAACTTAAAGGGATAGAATAAAATGAGTAAATTTGTTACCCATGTTGTCAAAGTAGAAATCTTAACACATTCTCCCCCTAACAACAAGTATCACCTCAAATACAAATTTTAGTAATATCACTCCCAAATTATCATGATCACATAATCCATCAACTATAAAATGATCATGAATCATGATTCCATCAATTATCAAAAGACCAACTCAAAACATAAAATCATCATATAAAAATCATGTAATCAAATTATCACTATATCTCAAAATCATCACCATAAGCACAAATCAATCTTTAAAAAAAAATGCTCAAAGTGCATGTTATTCTCCTCCTTTTGAAAATATAAAAAAAAGATATATTATTTTGTCTCCCCCTTTGGACAACAAAAAAAATTCAAAATACATATTATTCAAAAATAGAACAAGTAATAAGCTAAGCAAGGGAATGCAAGATTCATAAGAGCATAATGTCAACAATCCAAGCTCTATAAATAATAACAAGACAACTAAACTCATCAAAGATTTAATGTGACATTTCAATAAAATTTAAAATATCTCATGTGCTTAAGAATCTCAAAGTAAATTTATTTCTCCCTTACAAATAATAGCTCCCTCTTTATCATCAAAGAGAGTAAAAAGCTCCCCCTATCAATTTTTAAAATCTCAAAATAGGCATATTAGTTCAAAATTATCCAAAACATAAGAAAGAACATAAGAAGCAATCATATGCTATCTAAGGTAGACACATAATCCAAAGTTATGAAAAACATGCATAAGCATCCATATAATTGAAGTATAAAATGAAAAATCATAAAGTAGGAAATGTTGGTGTGTCTACATACAAGTATAAAATACTGCTTCGAGTTTAATGAAAATGGGTTTTAAAGATGACTTTCAGCACAAGAAATGATAGAGAATGATTTTTGCGAATTGATTTGATACGAAAAAGGATGAAAATGATGGATTTTTGAGTGAGAAAAAGAAAGGAAGAAACGGCTTGCCGTTTTCAAGAACCGGTTATCCGGTTGTGAAACAAAATTATAAGCAATTGTAAACGGCTTACCGGTTTGAATAGCTGGGTATCCGAATTAAAAATAGAAAGTGCCCTTCTCGAATTCGGCTGACCGTATGGGATAACCGATTATTCGGTTTGCCCAGAAAAATTCAAACACAAAAATTTATCATAAAAATGGATCAATTAAAAAACATTTTGTGATTCCAAACTTTTCAATAAGCCAATTAGTGCATGAAGCATAAATGCATACATTCATCAATCATAGATTACATATGATCAAACTTCATCAAATACATATAATCATCAAAGCATATTCTTTATCTCAAATCTTTAGACCATCAAAATCAACATAGCTATTTAGAAAAGCCATCATTATGAACAAGTGATCAAATCCATTATTACAAATGCTCACATAGGCCAATTCAATGAATGATGATATAACACAATTAATGGCATATGAATTCACACATACTCAATAAATGGACAATGATGATAGACCATTAAGAAGATGAAATCATAGATCATACAATCATCAAAATCAAACAAAGGCATTATGATAAATCACTTAATGTTATACACAGAGATAATTCCATCATGTAAACATACAAGCATGCCTTCGCAAATTCAAGCTATTATCCATTTATCATGATCCATTCAACAAAATCAACATGGCAAGAATTGTTACCAAAGCAATTAAATCATCTTGCCTCATCTTTTTCTCCTAGATCATGATCAAGTGATTGTCCTCACAAGCTTCATCAAGGAACTCTCCACCATTCCTTGACCATGGTACATATAAAAACAAATTCAAGTTGTGTGCTTTGGTACCCAAATATTCTTGGGTCCTTGAATGTTAGCAATGGTTCCTTTTGGAACCCAAACATATTTCACACCATAATATGCATTTCTTTTTACTAGACACCTATTTTTCATATGACCATCTTGATTGCAATAATGACAAACAATTTTATGATCATTTGTGGAGGTAGCCTTAACAAAATAATTCTTATAATATTTTTGTTTCAAATTAGGCTTATACCCAAGTCCTCCTTTATCAAATACACATTTTTTAGAGTTGAGCAATTTTTCGAAGTTCTTTTGACCATTTGTGAATTTTAAAACAATCTCATTTAACTCATTGCTCTTCTTCTTAAGCACTTCATTTTCTTTCATTAATTCATCGACATGTGATCTCTCATGCTCATATGAAGTACTTTGTTTACATGTAAATGATGCAACTTTATCATGCAACATTTTATTATCTAACTCTAGTCCTTTAATCATTTCATTTAATGAATCATTGCATTTTTGTAAAGCATCATTTTCATTTTTCAAGTTATCTACATGTGATTCTAGATGCTTGCATGAAGTGCTAGATTTCTCATTTAATAATGCAACTTTATCATGCAATGTTTTATTCTCTAATTCTAGGCATGTAATCTTTGCACTTAAAGATTCATTTTCATTTGTGAGCTCTACCATTTTCTTTTTAAGACATATATTCTTTTTGCCAATTTTCATAAACTCATCATGCAATTCCTTAAAAGCATCATGCAATTCATCATAAGTGGGATCACTTACCTCATCAAGCTCATCATCCGATCCATCTCCAATTGCCATAAGTGCCAAATTTGACACTTCATGAGATTCCTCCTTATTTGTAGTCTCCTCATACACAACTTCAAGTTTTCTCCATATTTCATAAGCATTAGAACAATTTGAAACTCTATGAAATTCCTTTTTATTTAAGGCACAAAATAAAGCATTCATAGTTTTGAAATTTAAAGACATATTTTTCCTATCCAACTCACTTAAAGTATTCTTCCTAGAAATGAATGAGTCATTACAAACTATTTCCCATATTTCATAATCTAAAGATTGTAAATAAATTCTCATCCTAGTTTTCCAATATGAGTAGTCATTACCATCAAATAATGGTGGCCTAGTGATGGATTGCCCTTCCATGAAGATTGAATTAATTTGGGTTGCTATTGATCTTTTACTCTAGACGGTTAAGTCTACACAAGAGCACCTTGCTCTGATACCAATTGAAATACAAGTGTGCAACCCAAGAGGGGGGGTGAATTGGTGTTTTAAAAATTATCCTAATTAAACCACACAACAATCCACAATAATCCAATATAATGCTTTAATCAAATCAAAAACAATAAATTCAAACAAGCATAATAATAGAGGAGTAAGGGATGAGAAAACAAACACGAGGATTTTTACGTGGTTCGGCTATCCCCGCCTACGTCCACGCCTCCAAGCACACCGGGCTTGAGGATTTCACTATCCAAGCCTCCCAAGGCTTCAAATGTTTACAATTGACTTCCAAGGTGTCAATGGACTTTTACAATCAAGAGATTATCTCCCCAATCTCTTAACCCCAAGTGTTTCCTCACTTGAACACTCACAATTTGATGATAAATGAAAGTTACAACAATAAAACTCTCTTTAAGAGTGGATAAACAAATTTAGGAACAAAGCTCACTCTAGAATTTATTATTCACAAATTAAGAGCTCAAGATACATTGTATGTCTTTTGTTGATGCGTGCTAGAGAGCTTGAAAATGAGTTGGATTTGAGTTTTTATAGTTGGAGGCTCAAAACTAGCCGTTATGCACTTTTGCGAAAGCGGATCAAGGTTAACCCATTAACGGTTAGTTTGCTGATCAAAGTTACCGTTGGGCTGAATTTCAAATAAGCAGTTCACCGTTTTCACTTGTAAAGCGATGAAGGGTAATTTCGAGACACCAAAATAGATTTGGCTTAACCGCTTTTACTAAGCGGTTCGAGGTTAACAATTACGAAATAAGCGGTTCACCGTTTTCATATAACAGTGAAGGGTAATTTCGAGACCGCAAAATAGATTTGGCTTAACCGTTTTACTAAGCGGTTCAAGGTTAACGATACGAAATAAGCGGTTCACCGTTTCACGTAAGCGGTGAAGGGTAATTTCGAGACTGCAAAAATAGATTTGAACTTAGTTTTACTAAGCGATTCGAGGTTAACAATAGAAATAAGCAGTTCACCGTTTTACGTAAGCAGTTGGCCGTTTCTTCTGAACTATTTTCAAAAATTATAGTTTTTTAAACTTTTACAAAAATGTTATAAGCTTTTCTGAAAAAGTTTCTTTTGCGATTATAAAATGACCCAAAATATTAAAATATTTTCAAATAGGTCCAAATCTGAAATTCCAAACAATATTTATTAAAAACAAATATTGTAAAATTCTTTTATTTTAGTACACAACTTGAGAAACAACTTAATTTCACAAAATCATTTTTTACATTAAATATAAAACATTTATAATATGAAAATAATGATTTATTTAAAATGTATAAAAAGTAATTTAACCTTTTAAAAACTTAATCATTCTTAATCTTATTTGTTATCATCAAAATCAATAATATGTAAACATATATGTTAACAATATACTTTTCTGAAAATTTTTTAAGAATACATAATATTTTTACACTATAGTGTCAATGTCATCATAAATTTCTAACAATGCCCCAATTTTGTAATGTCCACGACACATACTTCAAGTAAATTTACAAACACAGTGGACAGAACTGCATACTTCATTACTTCAACCCAGAAATACCAACAAAACCAACACAGCTCAAAATCATTAACCAACAGCACAATACTCTTCAATATTTTCTACATTAACCAAAAAATTGAGCTTAGATAATACAATAAAAAAAAATTGAGCTTCACTGAGGAGGAGTAAGAGTTCTGCGGTGCTCATTGCTTCGCCTCACGCTGCTCGAGTGGTTCGCAGGTGCAAATTTTCTTTATTGGTGGGTGAGGATCTTTGCGGCGCAGCTATCTTTGGGGCGGGGGATCTTTCGCGTCGCGTGGTATCTTGGTGGGTGGGGATGCTTCGTCGCGCGGTGATACTCTTTGGTGTTGGGGATCTGGAGATGCTCGCATCGGGTATCTGGTGAGAATGAGATGCTTTCGACACTGGGTTTTTGTTTTATTAATTTAATTATTTGAATTATATATATATATATATATATATTATTTATTAAAGAAAGCCCCTATCTGAGCCCATTATTTATGGGCTTTTGTGTTTTGCGCCTCATTCATCGGGCTTAAAGTCATGGTTTGCCTAAAAGTTCTCATGTGCTTTTCCGCTAATCCTGGGCTTATTATCAACTATAATCTATTACTTTTTGTATGTCCAAGTTAATAATTAAATATTAGCCCTTAAGAAAGATTAATTTATTATTATTTTATTATTATTATTACTACTACTACTATTATTGCTATTATTGTTATTATTAAGAAAAAGGAATTCCAATACCATAGTCTCTAACCTCGTAGTTAGTAATACATTCCCTTACTATTATTAGTTTATTATTATTGAATATTGACTTGAGTTTTAAACTTTGATTTACGTAGAATTTAACTAAAGGCACATAGCTTAGAAAAGGCATATGGGCTTGAAAAACTTTTAAAAATTTAAAAAAATAAAGAAAAATGCTTGCCTTACTTTTTCTTAAGCATGGCCCATAGTACAGCCTAACAGGGCATCTGTGGGCTTGTGCAGTGTGTCGTGCTGGATCTAAAAAAAAAAATTAGACAGGCATGGGTCATTCACATGGTAGATAGTACTATGCCAGAGCTTATCTTTGATGGGCCCCCATGAACTTTTTATCTTTGATCGATTAAAGTTTTATTTTAGGATAAATACCATTCACCCTGTTCAAGATAACCATCTTAAATTTCTCCTTAATCTTTTGAAAATATTAATTTGCCCTATTTTCATTCAAAAGATGAGAGCGAATAGGGATGATATTATTTTGTCTTTTTAATGAAACATGTGTGTATTTTTTTAAGAACTTTAACTACTACAAAAATGTAAAACAATGACGGATATGTAATGACGATTCTTTTTAACAACAGTTATTAAAGATATTTAATGGTCGTTATTATGTGTATGGTCTAATATGTAACACTTATGATAATTGTTAAGTAAAAGAACAGTCATTAAATATTGAGTAAAATATACTCTTAATTTTAATGAGAGTCTGTTTATAGCAACCATCATTGAAAGTAAAAAATAATAATTATTATTTTTAAGCATATCAATCATTATATGTCTAGTTAAAAAATATCTTAATGTTAGCAACGGTTCTTAAAAACCGTCATTGAAAGTAAAAATTTTTAATGATTGGTTTTACATATAATGGTCATCATATGTCTAGTTAAAAATAGTCTTAATATTAATCACTATTTTTATATACAAAGGTCATTATATGTCCAGAATTTTAATGACCATTTTAATTCTATATCTCTAAAATTAGGTAACACATTGGACTTGTATTAGTGAGCACTTTGAATAATTGAAGAAGATGCACCCCATAAAAGTCTTAAAAGAAAAATGGTTGCACGATGAACATATTGGACTATTTTAATGACCATTTTAAATTCCTATACCATGAGTGATCATTTAAGAAACCATCATAACAAGTAATATAAAAATATCACGTAAGATGACTGTTTTATGCAAAATCGTCATTGGAAATGTTAGTTTAACGATGAGTAATAACAAAAATCGTCATAAAAAGTAGCAAAATACAATATAACATGATGATTTCATTGGAAAATGATCATTAAAAAGTACATCTAATGATGGTTATGAATTAAAACTGTCATAAAAATTTAACAAGAAAATGTAACACATGACCGTCATTCACTACAAAAGAAAGGCAATAGATGACAGATAATTTGTGACAGATTCTAGGTAAAATGACTTATATCATAATAATACGATGAACTCGTGATAGAATTTTTAATCAATCATACATTAATAATAGTTTTGTGACAGAAATATTTTCTATCACTAATTTATGGTGACTTTGTAATAAAATTATTATATATCACGAACTTATTGATAGAATCATAATAGAAATTTGACCCATGAAAAAATCACTACTAAAAAAACGTATTTTTATGACACAAAGTTTTTGACATATATCATTGTGTCATGAAAATATCATTAAAATATGGCACTTTCGTGACGTATAATATTTCTGTCATTATTTAGTGATAGATTCTTGACAGATACAGATACGACATGAAATAATGATGGCTACATGTAATGTAATATTATTTTATTGTTTAAATAAATTTAATTGCAAAAATACTACTCTTAAATGACAACGTTTTAGATTTTGTTTTATTAAATATAATTTATTTTGAATTACTAATAACACGTGAAAATAGTGCCATTTATTGATAATTTAAATTATTTGATTGGCTTAATTACAAAATTGCCATTGTTAATATTTAAATTATTCTTAAAAAATTAAAAATAACAAAAACGATGTCGTCTGGTTGCTGTAAATATATCAAGCTAACAAATCAACACTTGGCAAATTTCCAGAAGTGATAAACGAATTGAACCTTAAGCTTTGCTTCCTCACTCTCTCCGCTACTCCTCCTTCTTCTCTCACCTGTAATCGTTGAAGGAATTGAACCCTAACCCTAAGCCTCACTGTAGTCACTCACACTTTACATTACAAATCAGCCTAAGACTCACAAAATTTCTTAATTGAAAAAAATCCAGAGCCCTTACAGCACCACAACTGATGGAAACCCTAAGTCAACAAACTCGACAGTCGTCAGTCAACTATCGTTGCAAGCTACTGGTCGCTCAACAAGAGCCAATCTCTCACTCAATAGCTGTCACTCAAATGCTGCCATTTCCTATTCATTATTTGCTTTATCTAAATTAAAAAATCAAAATCGCTTGAAAGATGTTGGGCTATGAGAACATGAGGAGCAAAGATGTCAACAAATTCGAGGTAGATTTGGAAGGCAAAGAGGGGGAGACGCTTTACCCCAGTCTCAGCTACGGAGAGAACCCACTCTGATGGGATTTCATTCGCAAGGTGTACGAAACTTGACGGCCCAGATCGTTTTGACCACTTTGGTCTCCTCAATCACTGTTCTTTACACTCCCGTCAATGATTTTCTCAAGGGTAATTCTAGCCTTCTCCTTTTCCTCCCCATCCTCCTCTTCATCCGCATGTTTCATTTCACTTAATTCATTATACGAATTGGTTATTTTAGTAATTTTGTTAATTTAATATTTCGCCAAATTTTATGTGTGCTTATACTGAATTTAGGTAGGTATATACTTGGGAATGTTGTTAATTGACGATTAGCACAAACGGTTTCTTTTGTTTGCTTTGTGGTGTCCTTATTGATTATATCATGTTGCGTTTGCTTGGTTGGGATTTTGATGTAATTTTCAAATGATGCTTGAATCTTTAGTACATGTTTACTTGAATATGGTTCGTTCACTTCACATGATATGCGTTTTTTTCATTATGCTAACATAATGGGATTATGTTAAAGGGGGTTTTAGAGTTTTGGTGAATACATAAGAAATTGCATTGCATCTGAGATCTTGATTAAGTCAATTTGTTGCTTTGAGTATTTGCACATTATTTGCATGCATTTGTGCATGCTTTACAAGGAGTTGAAGACTTTATACACCAAACTCCCTATCTTGATTCATGAGTACAATTGGGTAAGCCCCAATTATGGCCTGGAAAGGATCTATGTTGTAATTGTATAACCACATCCTTGGTGGAGCTGGTTGTCAGGAAACTATTACAGAAAGATGTGAACAGGTTTGTAATGGCTTAACATTTTTTTCTACAATTTTCCATGCTTCCTTCCGGTTTATTTTAGTTGACATGTTCCTATTATTGTCATTCTAGTTGCAATCCACAATTAAGTCGAGTTATTTTAAAAGAGGCTTAAAGAGTTCCCTTCCAAAACTGTTATAATTAAGGTTTGAGAATTTGGGTAGATTTACAAGTGTTTATTATGGCATCTTATACGTATATATTGTGCCTTTTAAAAATCATGTGTTAATGAATTTGGTTTAATGTAAGCTAAAAAGGGAATCTCAAACTCAAGCCTGTGAAGCCACAAAGATTATCAAGAGGATGCTTTGGAAAGATTATTCTACCAGGTAATACTTGTTATTTTTACTGCAGAATTTCATTTGGTCTATCTTATTGGGTTAATAAATCACTTTTCTTTTTAGTATATCAATGGGTTTTGAAGGTCTGGGGTTGTGCTTCTAAATGCTTCAAAGGAGCTAGACAAATTGCTTCTAACAGGAAGATTGCTATTCAGCTCTTTCAAAATGCTCTCAGCAAGGTTTTAATTTTCCTTTTTTTTCAACTTTCTTTTTCTTAATAATTGTTTACTTCTTTATTAATATATTGGCATCAAACTAAATATCCATTTCGATTTTCTCCAACTAACTTTTTTATTGGCGGATTCCTTTACTTAATGTTTTCAAGTGCTAGATTTGGAGATATGAATGTTGCCTTAACTAATATTTTTATTTTTTCTATCTGGTATACAATACTGTAATATAATCCTTTATGTAGCTAGTGCAAAATAGTTCTTTAACTCCTTATTCTTGGCTGGAATGGTTTTGAGATATGATAAAGAAGCTTTGTCACCAATTGATGTGGAACAAGAAATAGGAGAAAAATGGGATTAGAAAAGAAAGAAACATGACCAAAATAAAAATCTAGCCTATCTAATTTAAACAACTCGAATAAGTGTATCTCTTACTTAAAGAATATCATAATTTTACTTTGATTTTTAGAAATTATGGAATATTATAATATTCTTTAAATAAGACCATAAGCTTATTAGGTTTATATTGAATCATCTAAGTTGAATAATCTTTTGGGTTGAATATGTTTCTGATTCCATATGTTTCCATCTGTTGATAGTTGAATTAGCAATGAAAATTTGGAAGTGGAAAATCTCACCCTACTGCACTTGTCTTGGGTGCTTATCATAGATTGGAATTTTACTTCTTACACTTTATTGTTAGTTGTTAACTTAATTTAGTAAGTATGAACTTGCTTTAGCTCTGTGCTCTCGAAGATTCATAAGTGCTACTTGGCTTAGATGTAAGAAAATTAAGGTATTATTATTATTTTTAGTTTATGATGCTCATGGAATTTGCATTAGAGATGGTTGAAATTGTTTGTTGCATTAACTTTCATGATGGTCGGCCATGGAGTTTCTAGTATAAAGAATGCTTGCATTACCTTTTAGGAATATCATCTACAATAACAGGGAAGTAACAAAAGGTGAAAATTGAAATTTTGACTTCTCTTTAAATTTTTTCCCAAATTAAGGTAAATAATTTCATTATCTTTTTATCTTTCTTGCAGTGTTGGTCCGGACAAGATGAACATTGTTTGAGTTAATGTGTAATCTCTTTTGTAGGCATTTTTCTTCCCAAAATTGCCTATAGCGACATGCTAGCACTCAAAGACTACTTAAGGATCGAAATTGCTTTAGTTGATCGTTCAGCAGCTAGAGTCCAAACAAAAGCATGCCGATGGATGTGTAGTTTGATGGTTGCTTGGTCGATGTTGACGACTTGAAAATTCATTTGAAAGTTGGAATATTTTTTTAAATTGATTTTGGTGTTTTTTTTTTTACGGGAGACTGTATACTAAATTGGAAAAATTTTTGTTTAGTTGAATTGTTTGTTTGTAATGAATAAATTGTGGGTATTGATTTAGATGTCAATTGTGGAAGCTTGGATTTTTTAATTTTTAATTTATATTTTTTTAGAATTAGTTGATATATTACTGAATATATATATGGTTAAAATTCTGATGCGATTGATCTGTATTGGATCCATTCTGATAACATTTGGATCCGATATTTGGATCCAAATTTGTATCTTATTCTTTGTGGTAGTAGTATTGCTATATATATATATATATATATTGGTGCCCATTTTAATAAATCCCGTCAAATAATTGAAATTTATTTTATTTAGCGCAAAAATATATTTTAAAGATATTTTAGTTATTCCCACCATATCTAATTAAAATAATTAAATAATTTTATTAATCCAATTAAATATGTCATGTTTGTATGACAGATAACAATCATGAATGAGAAGAGTTTATAATAGACATTAACATGCGTGAAAATTTTTCATCAAAGTAATAATGACGGAATTGTGATAGATAATATGTCATGCATAACATGACATAAAAACTGCCATCGTTTATCGTTTTTTCTTGACACCGAAATCAATGACGGTCGCTCAACCGTCATGCCATAGGATAGATGACGGGTAATGACCATCATAAAGAGGCCTTTTTTTAATAGTGAATTATGATAGAAAAGTGATTTTGACCATGATTGACCCAAATTTGAAAGTATTATTGTTTAAAAAAAGTTACGTTTTAATAATTGCAAAAAATAAAAAGAAAATGCTAGCAAAATGCTCTACTTTGGTTGCTTTTAACATTCTTTTTCTCTTTCCAATTGCTAAACACACACACACACACACTTAGAAATCGAAATCCCTAAATGCTGCTTCTATCGTTCTTGCCGCTGACATACATTTTGCCTAAAACCCTCATTCTTGCCGTTCTTCTACCATTCACACATTGTCGTTGCCATCATGCTTGATTTATTCTTCTTGTTCAGCTATCACTCTCCTTCCTATTAAGCCTCCAACATCCTTAGTTTTATTTTGTCCCCCATTACCATTTGTCTCTTTCACTTCCTTTCAAATTTTCCTAATTAAACCCTAATTAACCGTTGTCAAGCACATGTTCGAGGATGATTGTGCCGATGACGATATCCCTTTCCCAATGTCACAAGCAAGATCCTCTCTAAGGCCATTGAGTACTGTAATAAGCATGACAAGGCATCTAAGTCCAATGATCTCGCCACTACTAGCATCGATGATTATCTCAAGGCTTGGGATGCCAATTTCGTCAAAGTCAATTAGGCCGCTCTCTTTAATCTCATGTTGTTAGTTGGCCTCTTTTCTCTTCTTAATTGTCAATTATTTTGTTTTAATTTGTGATTAGGGATCTTGGTTTTGTATCTAGCGTTTCCTTGATTAATTTTTAAGAATTTTCTTTTAAATTGATTGTTGATTAATTGATAAAATCAAATATATGATCCTTTTTGGAGATTGTTAATGGGAAATTGTAATTCTACAGTGGAACTGAAATTTAATCTTTGGTCAAATATGGATTGTTAATCAAAATTTTGAGTTTTTTTTAATCAGAAATCTAGTGAAGGATGGGTTAGGAATGAGAATTTTTTTTAAATGATTTTGCACTTTGGTGATTACTTACTTGAAAGCAAATTCGTTTGTTAACTTTTTTTTCTCAAATAAATTTGTTTTGTGTGAGCACCAGCTCCATAGCTAGAAAAAAGTGGCCAAAGTTCATGATTTTCAAGAGGTGGCAAGGCACAATAATATAGATGATTGTTGGCTCGTAATTTAAAGGAAGACTAGTTCATATAACTCAGCGGTTTGTTATTTTTTTTTCTTGATCTCATGGATTTGTCTATTTGGTTTTCTCTTTACTGCCTGGCCTACAGAACTTCTCTTTTTTTTTAATCTCATATTTATTTTTTTATCTAAGAACCATTTTGGTTCAATATAGAGACTTTTTAAAGATAAAGATCTAGAAGTAAATTTTTTAGGACCCAAATAAGGTGAGAATAGGAGATAAACATGCTATTAAAAGGCTAAAAGTTTATATGATTCATTTAATATTTTGTCCATTCTTTTGGTATTACTAATAAAAGTTTATTGTAGTATGTATAGTTTGGTAAGAGAATTAGAAAATAGTAACATTTCTTTGAAAATCTGTACAATTCTTAATATTTGTGAATTTTCGTTGCTAAATTAAAACTTATTTATAGACATGATTTTCTCCGAGTAAGAATTCTTAATCCCCAAGTTCGCTTGTTAATGAAATTCTTTATTTCTTTAACTTTTCGTTAACAACAACCCATATCCTTTCGATTTCAAAACCCAGCAACTACGAATTCCAGCCTATAAAATCTCAAGTTGCATTTCCTCTTGGTGCCAAATTTAATTTGTTTAACGGATAAGCTTATTTTATTTTGCAGGTTACTAAAAATAACTGGCGAACCGTTAACTTCAAACTGCTAACCAATAATTTTTAGAATGTCATTCCATACTAATCTTCAACCGTTTAGCAAGAACGAATAGAAGAAATTTGTTTTGTAGGTCTTTGAAAAATTAACGGCGAATCGATAGCGGCAAACGGTCAACCGATTATTTGAATTTTAACTCAACGGTCACTTGGATCAGTCAAAACGGTTAACTGATAACTGCTAATGGCCGTTTGATTTCGGATAGAAAGTCAATATATAATAACTATTTTTCAGCTTAAACTATAAATAAGCTCAATCAAATTCAAACAAGAGTTTATCACAACTTTATCATTAAGCTTTTAATTGAGAATACAATATTTATTGAGCTTTAAATTCATTCTTATTTCTTTTATTCACACATTGAGCATTGATTTGTAATAATATATATTGTGTGAGAGAAAAACAGATTTGTAGTATTTGTTTTAAGTGATTGTAAGTGTTGGAATACACTTGGGTTAAGAAATTAGGAATAATCTCTTGGTGTAAATGTTAATTGACATATGTGCAGTCAATTATAAGTGTTCTTAGAGTCTTGAACACTTAACTAGTGAAATTCTTAAACTCGGTGAGCTTGGAGACCTGGACGTAGGCGAGATTGGCTAAACCACATAAAAATCTCTGTGTTTAAGTATATCTATATATATTTTTGGATATATCTCTGTGTTTAAATTTGGATATCTATTCTTTTATATATATATATATTTTTTTTTTTTTTGATTGATTTATTTGTTATTACTTTAAATTCGTTTAAGATTTGCATTAAGTTTTGTTTAAGTATTGCATAATTCTTAGAAACCCAATTCACCACCTATTAGGTTACTTAGATATTATTTCAACTTCAAATCCAATTACTAACAATTATATATTGCAAACTTCAAAGCTAAAACAATAATCTGCAACCAATCATTCCACATTTTCTAGAAATTACAAAAAGCAAGTACATGGAAATAAACAGTACCAGCACCCTTAACTGTAATTACCAAAGATGCCTAACAAGCTCCGAATTGATATTAATCCTTTTTATCTTAAGTATACTTAGGCTAGCATTGATGAATTAAATAAGTATCCTTAAGGGTGAAAAAAAAAAAACCTATAGTACCAAACTCTTGCAGTACTTTCCAATTTCCTATCAAATCTTCAAGACACAATTATGACAATCTAGAGCCAAAATACAACACCACTTTTCTAGAAACTTCACTTCTGCAAAAGAAAAACTAAACATATTCAGTTATTGAGGTAAAGCAATAAAAAAAGGCTTAAGGTCATTGAGATAAAGAAACCAAAAAAAGATTGAAGAAAGATCACTGGATCAATTATAGAGATCTCTCAATTATTCACTTACACACAGTGCACTGTCAATTATTTAAAAAGGGTGGAGCTTATTTTTGCCAAGGTGAAGATTCTTTATGTTTGTGGCTTAAAATAGCTAAAAGAGCATAATTATATTCTCATTTTACGAGTAGAGAGGTGAAATCCATTAACAGAAATTCCAAATCCAAAATACAGGTACAAAATATAAGACAATAAAACATATATGCTATATTTTAATAAACCATCAAGAAATGATTAAATTAAGCATTACCTCAATGAGTTCATCTCCTCCCCTGGGGAGAAATGAGAAAATGCAAGTTTCATAAAAGTCAGCACGTGCTAGCTAAGACGAATTACTTTTGACTTTGTTTATAGTTTGCTGAAGAATTTACTGCATATTTATAGAATAGAAAAAAGTATTCAGACTAAAATTTTAAACCTTTTTTTGGGAGAGTAGAGACTACATACATGTGCATGAATACTCCAAAGCTTCATAGATAAATGATAAATATATTTTTTTACTGCATTAAAGTACCTAAACCAAGCATGTAATCTAACCTAGGTGGTAACGTCCTGTTAGCAACGTACAAGAGGCTTACGTACAAATCTCCATTATTAATCTATCACCTAAATGGACATGTTACAACAATTCATCTAATATATAGTATAATACATCATCAACAAGAGAACTCTTCCTACATCTGAGCATACATCTCAAACTATCCACTTTACAACTTTTTCCAATAAATATTTCACTCCGAATGTCATAGCAAATTATAACTTGGAAGAACAAAGGGTGTAGTATAAACCTTTTTTAAGAGCCCTGATTAATCAAAGAAATTTATTCCAAAAGAAAAGAAAAAGAGAGTACAAGAATAAAAGAAAGCCAAAGCCATGCGAGTATAACTAGAATCCAGAACAAATCTAAGGGTATGTTTGGGAGTGTGGTGAGCTACAAAAGTGTTTGGTAATATTTATACCTGGGCTTTAACAATTTGATAGATTTTTTTTCCCAGCTGTAGATTAAATTACTAAATTAACCTTACATAGTATTCAATTTCAATTTTATTCTCCTCATTTTTAAACTCCATTTCAAATCGATGTTTTTTGTGAAACAAACCCTAAACGCTCATTATCATCAACACGATTTCGACTGCACGATTTCGACACCGAAATTCTCATCGACGCGATTCCGACATCGGCCACTCTCCTACGCCTCTGTCAGTGGTGCGTTTTCCTTTACCCATTATTCATTTTTGAGTGCTTCTTTACTCTATTATATGCAATTTTTAATTTTTTTTCTTTTTTGTTCATAATATGTTGGGGCTTTTGTTTAGAATAAATTGATGGGTGATGGGTCATGCGTGGTTTATTTGCTTGTAACCACTGTTTTTATTGTAATTTTTATTTTTGTAGTTGCTTTTTGTAGACATACACAGCCCCTGTTTGATGAAATTCCCCTAATAAAATTCCATCTCAAACTTCTTTGAGGAGAGCTCATGCCCTGATATATGTTGTTTTCTTAAAGTTTGTGTTTATGATATGTATTATCTGGGTTGTGTTCATTTGCCTCAAATTCTATAATTTTGATTTCAGTTTCCAATTCGTTGTATCATGGCGAAACTCAGACTTTAGATGTATTTCTTAGTTATGATAATCTTTTTGACCCCCGGGGGGGGGGGGGAACTGCCCATGAGAAATATATATATGGACAGATATGTGAAGCATGGATTATCCCCCCAGTTGGCACATTCTGAACATCTTTAAACAATGTTTTCATGCTTTTCTGGTGCCAGTTTTTGGCTCCATTATCATCAGTTGCTTTCTTCTATTTCTTTTGATATATATACAATGCTGTTGGTCTAATTAAAAGGTTTTCAATAATCTAAACCATGCATGAAATTTTCTTATTTTTCCTGTATTGTAGTTTGATAAAGAAAATTTTTTTTCCCTAGGTTTAAGTGCATAAAATTATGTCTAATAGCTCAACTAGTAAGGCTACCTGGAACCCCCAAACTTTAGATATATTTTGTGACTTATGCATTAAAGAGGTGGATGCTGGACGTCGTCCTGGGACTCATTTGACTTCCCAAGGATATGAAAATTTGATTAAGGAGTTCACTAAAGAAACTGGATTAGATTACAACAGAACTCAAATGAAAAATAAATGACTTCCCCCTTTTTTTATGAACAATGCAGAGTGAAATTCAAAAGATTAATGCCAATCATGAATCTACTTTGAGAGTGGAGTTTGAATTCAACCAACTGGTAGTTTGAATTATCCCATTATAATTTTAGATAATCGGTTCCAGATCTGATCTAAAAATATGGATAATGATGAAGAGGAGCTTGATCAGCTTGTTTGTGTAACAGCTGTTTTGATGCATCATTATTATTTGACATTTATCCATAAGGAGCCTTGTATGAATTCTACTCAAACAGGGCATAAATGGTTGATAGAAATACTTGATGGAAATGTAAGCAGGTGCTTTAACATGTTTCGAATGAACAGTGATGTATTTTTAAGATTATGCACAGACTTAGAAGATAATTATGGGTTAAAAAGTTCAAGGAGAACATGTGGTGCTGAGATGTTAGGAATGTTTTTGTATATACTAGGACAAAGTGTAGGAAATCGGTCAATAATGGAGCGGTTCCAACATTCTGGTGAGACTGTGAGTAGATATTTTGACATGGTATTAGATAGTGTGTGTCGTATGTCCGTAGATTTGATAAAACCGTTGGATCCTAACTTTATTACCACTCCCAAAGAGATATCTGAAAATTCAAGATATATGCCTTACTTTAAGGTAATTGATAAAACTAATTTAATTTATTATTTTTCTTTTACAAACCTAACCACTTCATAAAATAATTAATGTATATATGCTTGTGATACTCTTAGGATTGTATTGGTGCTATTGATGGTGCTCATATACCTGCCTCAATATCTTCGGAGGATCAAATTCCATTTATTGGTAGAAAAGGGACACCAACTCAGAATGTGATGGCTGTATGTAGCTTTGATATGCAATTCATATTTGCAGTGGCTGGTTGGGAAGGCAGTGCCCATGATGCAAGGGTATTTCAAACAACTATTATGAATCCTGCATTCAATTTTCCAAACCCTCCTCCAGGTTTGCGTTTCTAATTTTTTTTATATATATACTTATTCAATTGATTAGATTGTGTTATTTATTTTTGTATTTTTCTTTTTATTTTTAGGAAAATACTATTTAGTAGATGCAGGATATCCGAAGTTATGTGGGTACTTAGGACCATATAAGGGTGAAAGATATCACCTTCCTGAATTTCGTAAAGGTAGCCAACCAATGGGTTATAAAGAATTATTCAACTACAAACACTCTTCCTTGAGAAGTGTTATTGATCGTACTTTTGGGGTTTGGAAGAATACATGGAAGATTTTACGAAATATGCCAAGATATCCATTCAAGAAGCAAGTGAAAATAATTATTGCTACCATGGCCTTACATAATTATATTAGAAGATATTCACAAAATCAAGATCATTTTGATGAAATAACGGATGAGCCAAGTCATAGTATTAACGAACATATTGCATCTCATGAAGAAAGTTATCAAACAATTGATAACACAACTCAAGATATAATAATTTTGAGAGATGGGATTGCTGCAAGTTTAATGGAGGGACAACAATAGAAATATTTATATATATTTTGTAATTAATTACATTTTAATTTTACTATGTTTTGTTGTATGAATTTGTAAATTTTAAAGGTTATGTGAAGAGTAATTTTAGATTATTAAATTTGTATTTTCAAAATTTATTCTATAGTTGAACACTATGAGACAGTCAAAATTTATTAATTTTTATTGATTATCTATTTAATGTTCAGGCTATTGCGTATAAGAAATTTCACCATAAAATAAAAAAATTGTGTAATTTTCAAGGTATGTTATTATCACATTTTAATTTTAATTCGTAAAGTAATAAATTGTAATTGTATGTCAATATAAAAAATATAAAAAATAATTTGATTTGTTAACAATTAAAAATAATGTTATTTAAAATTAATTATTACAAAAATTTATCCTCTCTACAATTATTAAAATTTACCAAACACCATTAATAGCTGCAGCTTAAAAGCTACAGCACTTTTACCAAACACCATTAGTAACTGCAGCTTAAAAGCTACAACACATTTACCAAACACCATTAGATTCTACTCCACAGCTATAACTTTTACTCCACAGCAGCTGCAGCTTAAAAGCTACAGCACCTCACTCCCAAACATACCCTAAAACTAGTAAATCAACGTAAAAGTCTAACAGAGAAATTGACATACATAACTTCCAAACGCCTCCTTATTTCTCTCAAACTCTCCACAACAGCTCTCTCCTCTACCGAAGACCCTTCAAACTCGGCTTCCAATTTATGACTTAATGACATTTCAACACTGAAACCCTACTTTCCCTAGTACCTAAATCACTAAGTACATCCCTGGCACAACTTATACTTCTTAAATCTTTCTTGACACCAACTTCAACAGACCCACCATTACCAAGACCACGAATTTGTCCATCATTCAAATGCTCCTCCCCTCCAACTCTAGCAGCATTACTGCTACTGCAAACCCCACCAACAACATGCGACCCCAAAACCTCCACCTTACATCCTCTCCACCACCAGTCTTATTAGACCCCTCAATCTTACCAACCTGAGCCTCAAGTACCATGGACTCAACTAGGGTTTGACTTTTACCATCCACATGTTCACTAACTGTCACAGTAGACACTCCCAAATCACCTCTAGAAACAGAAACATCCTTGTCTTTCTGTTTATCCATGAAAAATAATATTTGGGTATATTTCAAAATCATTAAAAAAAAAGAGGCTCTATAAAGAAAAATTCTCAGAAAAGCTTATAAACGTAGTACCAAAACTTAGAAAGAAATTAAATCTACAAGCTATCTGACGCATGCAATGGAAATGAAAAGTAAAGATTGAATCTTTAAGCAGTCAAATTCACAGAGAAAAAGATTAAAAATCGTACCTTTATTACATCTCCTGCATGGTGAAAGCCGACGGTTTGGGTTTAGAGAGAGAGAAGAAAAAGGGATGTTTGCATTTTGTTCATAAAATGATTGTCATGATGATCATGATGATGACCACTCGCTGACGAGTGACGATCATGAGGACGCGAGACTGGCCGAAGCTGACGAGGGACGACTGCTATGACACGACGAATAGACGGTGAAACAAAGCACAAATCAACGATGACGGCATGCCAGTGTGGATTTTTCGCGGAAGACTGACTGGGAAGTGACTACGTGCTGGCTGACGATACATGGGCTGACAGTCACGACGCGCTGGTTGACGGCAAACTGGCTAAGTAACGATGAACTAGAGAAAGAGACCGTGGCTGTGTAACTATTTCTGCACCATGGCTGCTGAGACTCACAGAGAGAGTTTAGATGATGAGGTTGACTTGGTTTAGATTTAGGGATTTACCAAATTAGGGTTTTTTTTTTTCTATATATACTTTTTATTGTGTATTATATTATGTTCTTTAAATTAAAAGCTCGATTTTGTTAGGTCTTGAGTTCGAGATCTATCTAGAACAAGATTAGGGTTACTTTGTTTTTTTTATTGAGACCTTATTGTTAGAAATCTTTGATGTCCAAGTTACACACACTATCGTATCAGTAATTTGTTATACTTATATGTTAAGCATGGAAAATGGTGCATATATATGTAAATACTGATATAGTGTTAATGAGAGCCCTCTTTTTTGAGTTTTCAAGTATCTATGCTAGAACGAAATTTAGTATCAATTCTGCACTACGTTATCAGAGCCTTTCTCTGTACCAAAACAGAGCTTTCCTGACCATCAATCACCCTTTGTACACCCTCCTTCCTCCACCATCCATTAATTCCATCGAGTGCTCAAAGCCACCTTCATAGCCATTGTACATGGCTGCTACCACTGCCATTTTTCATTTTTTCCATCGATCTCCTCCAACCTATATCAGCACCGAACCGCCACCCAAACACCACCGCAAAGCTGCTAAATCGCTGCACCAACCGCTGGTCAATTCATTGCCCTCTGCTACGATTTCTCAGCCACCACCACTGCTAAACTACTCCTCATCATCAGCCCTTACTCTTCAGCCAACTCCCACAGCTAGTCGTCGCCCGTTCACTAGAAACGGAAACCAACCTCCAATTGCCACTTCAAATCAATTTCTCCAGTCAATCCACAATGATTTGAGTCAAACCATCACCACCATCACACTCATCAACCTTGAATCTTTTAGATCCATCTATCCTTGGCCCAATTTTCCAATCACTGTGGCTGGCAACATAAACTTTTACTTATTTATAATCTTTGTCTAATATTTCTTTTAATTACAGTATTACCCTATAATTTTCTATTCCTTTAAAAAACCCAACCAAAAAAAAAGAATTAAAAAAAAGTTGCAAAATGAGATATAGAGTAGATGATGATGATTTTTCCTATTACAATTGATTTACTAATCCTGAGGATATTTTTTATTAGAACTTCAAAATTGAAAATACTGTTGAAGATATTTAAGAGGATAAACATGTTGAGTACATGTCTTCAAAATGAATGGAGCATTAATCACAATAGTGGACAAACTTACAACTAGTACGAGTTTAACATGGAAGAGATAAGATTCAAACTTGGCATAGCATGAAAAGAAAGATAAAAGCTTATTTTATTCCTCCTGAATATTTTCAAATGATCCATCTTAAATTTGATAAGTGTCATCAAGGTATAAATTCCATACGATTTTATGAATCTTAACTTCGAAATTATCGTTGTCATGTGAATCTTTCTAAAGACAATAAAGATACAATTTCCAAATTCATGAAAATATTGCGTGCTGATATTAAGCAATGAGTTTTGTTACAAATTGTTGCCACTTCTGAATTTTGGGATGTCGTTAAAATTGCTTTAGAAGCTGAATTGCAAATCAAGAGAGAGAGAAAAAGCAAGCATTGAAGAGATTTGAACGAGTACAAGAGCATTGTGAAAGCCAAAGAAGAAAAGATCAAGTGTTTAATGTATTCATTTTGCCAAAACTATAGCATGTGAGTTTGTTATCCAAGTGAGATCGTATCAAGGACTTCTCCTCACTGAATGATTCTAATATTGAAAAGCAACTTTCTTATGCCAATAAAGATAAAAACTCACCAATGGAAGAAAATATTGTGCTTGAAGACTCTAAAGTTATTAAAGATATATTGATTGTTCGAGATTCAACCATTGCAGTAAGTAACAACAAAGAGTTTACCCAAGATTATGAAGTTAAAGATGTTAATATAAAAGAGTACTCTTTATTAGTTTCATCATTGGAAGAAGTGAATATCATGAAAGCTTCTTTTGAAGATATTTCAAATGCACTTGAAGTCCTCAATAAAGAGGTACAATTAATTCTTGATTTGAGTTTTATATCTAACGATATCGTTAAATTTGCACAAGAAGCTTAAAGTGAAGAGACACCAATTCGTTTTTAAGATGACAAAGTTGATATGGTTTTACCAATTATTCATAAAGCTAAGCAAATTGTTCTTGAAGACTTAGAGATAATTGATTTTAAAGTTAAAGCCAAACAAATTATTCAAGAAGACCTAAAGATAATTGATATGACTTTGCCTATTCACAATGGAGAAAAGAAAGTTATTCTTGAAGAAGATATACAACCAAGATAAAGTTGATATGATTTAGAAGCTATTCGTTCATACGAGACTTTACCATTTTATAGGGTGTCTAATACGATCAAAAAGAAGATAAAATATAAACCATTTTAAGCTTTAAAGAAGATTGAAATGAAAGACTGCAAGTTTAAGCTCCAAGATACATTACTACTCTATTTTAAGTTTCATTCGCCAGATAGTACTATTTTATTTTTAGTAAAACTCGAAGACAACTTTTTTTTTAAAGAGGAGAATGATGTAGGAAGCATATAGGATAGAATATATTAGAAATTACAATATTTAAGTCAATTTAGTATTTAATATTTTAGTAGGGTTTATCTTATTTTAATAGGTTATTCAAGTTATATTTTTAACTCTAATCTAACTAGAATTTTAGATTATTTCTCTTACTTGAGAAGGATTAAGATTAAGTGAGCTACTAGTATATATAAGCTCATTATTCATAGTTTATTAACACACACAAGCTTCTCTAAATAATATTCAGTATTTTCTCAATTGAGATATTTTCTCCTTCGTGAAAGCCCTTCCTCTTAAGTTTTCATAAAAGTATGCTAGAACAAAATCTAGTATTACTTCTGCAGTATGTCAAAATATTATTGCAAATTTACATAGGAGCACATTATATAATTGGCTTCCCCCTTTGTATGGTATTATAATTTATGAGGGAGCTTCACATATGATTCATTAGAAAAATAGAACGATTCATACTTAGAGGAGTTGACATTAAGGGGAAAGTACTCAACATCATATACATGGTGGCAGGGCCGGCTTTGTAAACATTAAAGTTCATGTTATTTTTTTTTATTTCTTATTTTGGATGGATCAGTTGCTTCCAAGTTGGTTTGCTGCAGAATATTTACAATATGAAAAGGCTTGTATTCTTGGAAAGAAAGATTTTCGTGTGGAAAGGTGGAGGAGCTGATAGGCTCATATAGATAAAAAGCTAAATGAACTTTGGTGGATAACGGAGTATTTATGGAAACTCATTTCTCCAAATCTTGACTTGTCAATACAGTTTGATAAATCTTGTACCATCCTCAGCATCTTTTCGAAATCTAACAGCCTTGATAGTTGCAGCTATTAATTAGTAATAGCTGCAACTTATGATTGCTGCCTAAATGACCAAAAGTCTTGTGCCTCTTATGATTTGTTTATTATTAAGGTTGGATAGCTGTAGTTTTTAACTTACGACATTAAAGTGTTTGGTAAGCACTAGTTGCTCTAAATTAAAAGCTAAGCTGATTTGATCCTACACTTATATGATGAAAAACCTACAATATATTTACTATTTTTGTTAAGATTATTATCTAAAATATTATATTTTCTACATATTGTTAACTTTTATTTCATAGTTACAGTTTTTTTAAAATAACAATTTCAACTTAAAAGTTATAGTACTTCAATAGCATATAGGGCCTTAAATAGGTGGAATTTGATACGCTTTTGTTTATATAAGTTCTGTTAAAGTTGGTGGATTCAAAAGCCACAAAATTTGATTAATAAAAGCAGCACCGAATTCAATGCCGCATAATTTGAAAAAAAAAATAATATAATATAATATAGGAAAATTATCATTTGTATACCCTATGTTTGCTCTGTTATCAAAAATACTACAACACTTTGAAGGTGTATCAATTGTCCACCCTAAGTTGACAAAATGTATCAACCGACCACCAAACCGTTAGTCGCCGTTTGAAAGTTAACGGAATTACAGTGAATTGACGATTTTACCCTTAAAAATTATCACTTGTATACCATTAAATTCTCTTATTATCACTTGTATACCCTTAAATTATCACTTGTATCTATAAAAAGACTATATTACCCCTCTGACGTTATCATATTTTAACGGTGACTAACGGTTTGGTGGTCGGTTGATACATTTTGTCAACTTAGGGTGGACGATTGATACACCCTCAAAGTGTTGTAGTATTTTTGATAACGGAGTAAATTAAGGGTATACAAATGATAATTTCCCTATAATATAAAATATTGCATGAAAAATAACCAATTTTGACTTTAAAAGGAGGATGCTCCCCCTCATCTCAGCATCTGATTTTCTTCAGCTTATTTCTTCTCTTAAAAGAGAAGAGTAGAGAGTCGAGAGTGTTAGAGCTTTACGCTCTTGTTATAGTGATATAAGAGATTGAGTGTATTAGAGTTCTGGGTGGTAAGGCAAAATATTGCAATACTTGTAATCCTTTTTTCACTAGTAAAGTTTTATCTTTTTATCTTCTCCCATAGAAATAGACTAAAAGACATACCATGTAAATTCTGGTGTCTCTATATGATTCTAATGTCTTAATATTTCTCAATTTCACTTTAGTTGTGTGTATGTTTTACCAATCAATTTCCTAACATTGATATCAGAGCCATTAGTTGTATTTTTTTGGAGTTTAGGTGTTGTTCACGTAGATGGCACCGTTCACGTATATAATACTGTTCACATGTACAATTATTATTCACTTGAAATAGTGGGTGCGATCTAAGAATTTTGTGTTGCAAAGTAGGGAATAATAGTGTGAGTGGAGTAACTATGTGGTTTTATATATGTCTAGGAAAGTTCTATCAAAAAGGCGATAAGAGCCTAAGGAAGCTAGGTTTTAAGTAGGACTATTGTGACATCTCCAATTTTTCTTTAGAAATGTCCAGGTGTGCATTTTCACATATATGATCACTCGCAATTATTTAAGGTGGTACACTAACTTGTGTACAGTACTTATCAATAAAATGACAGCAAAGTTTGAAATTAAAAAGTTCAACAGGAGTAATTTCTCGCTGTGGAAAATGAATATGCGGGTAATTTTGAGGAAAAATAATTGCTATAAGCAATTAGAGAAAGACCTGTAGGAATCACTAATGATAAGTGGAATGAGATAGATGGCAATGCAATTGCTAATCTACACTTGGTACTTGCGGATCAGGTATTATCCAGTGTGGCGGAAGAAAAGATAGCAAAGGGTATTTGGGATACTTTTATAAAAATGTACGAGGCCAAATTAATGCACAATAAGATCTTCTTGAAGAGGAGACTCTATACTTTTCGAATGGCGAAGACCACATCGGTAACCGACCATATAACACTCTAAAAACTTTATTTTCACAATTTACATCGTTGGATCACAAAATAGAGGAAACTGAACGTGTTGAGTTTCTACTTCAAAGTCTACTAGACTTATATGGTCAACTCATTATTAATCTAACAAACAATATCTTAATGGAGTACCTAGTCTTTGACGATGTTGCAGCCTCTATTTTAGAGGATGAGAGTAGGTGCAAGAACAAGGAAGACAGACTAAAAATTATGAAAGCCTTGGCTTTGGCTACCTTTGAAGAGCTTTGGATAACCTACTTGCTTAAAGAACTACAAATATCATTACTGCAAACTCCAGTGCTTAATTGTGATAACAAGAGTGTAGAAACATTGGTCAACAATCCAAAATATCATTCCAAAATAGAAAACATTGAACTTGGTTTGCATTCTGTTTGAAAGCACATGGCGTAGAAAGAACTTCAAATTCATCATGTCCCAAGTTGTGATCAAGTAGTAGATGTACTCACCAAATCATTAGCTCTTGATCAATTTAAGTGTCTTAGATTCAAGCTCAGTGTGGCTTCTAGACCTTAAGCCTGAGGAGGGTTGTTAACATAGTGAGCTAGTTGAGTTTGTTACACGTGTGAGCTAGTTGAGTTTGTTGGCGGTGCTGGTGTATAAGCTGAGTCAGCAAGTTAGTTATGTTTGTTAGGAATCTCTTGTAAAAGGCCTAGATTCAGCTAACGTGTACAGTGCATGTGTACAACATTCTAGAATTCATTAGATCTCAGAATATATATGTGTAATCAATGAATATATATAATAATACGGTTACAATTCATTCTTCATTTTCTCTTTGTTTCTCATACTTTCTCAGCAACCAAACAATATAAACTCAGTTCTTAACTAATATCTTGCTATATGTAGCGAATTAATATGCTAGTAGAGTTTGGGAAGTCTTGTAATCATTCTGATTTTCTTCTGAGGTGAAATTGGTCTTGTATGCAAATGAAATTTGATAAACGATCTTGTTAGTTTATTACATAGAAGTGTCCCCGACAGAGAAAGATTCCAACTTTGAGGAATTGACATTAAGCAAAAAGAACTTTGCCATCGTGTGGCAGCACGGCCAGATTTGTAAACTCGAATTAAGATTTTCATGTCATTTAATGAAAGCATCAATTTATCCATTTACTGCTAAGAAGACAATCTTTTCAACAAAAATGGAAGTATAGAAATTAAGGTTGTCATTCTATTTGGACGTTGAATTGAAATTTATTATCTCATTTTTTATGGGTCGACTGTTTACGATTTGCTTCAGAATATTCACGACCTGGAAAAGCTTGCATTATAAAGAAATATTTAACTCTTTCGCTCTTGAGTCATTATTATGTGGCCACCCATGCATGCTTATAGATGATTCTATCCCCGAGATGATTAGTTCATCAAAATAGCAGCCTTAACCTTAGCCTTTTATCAGCATTTTATTTTGTCAACATTAACTGGTTAAATTAAATCGAAAGTGAAAGTAAAAGTGAAAATGACTGAATGACCTATTGAGGCGAGATGCTGTCTGCTCGTCAACAACAAGAACTTCTCCTCGCCTACTCTGCTCGACGTTACCCTGTGGTCTTCTCTTTGTGATTCTCCTCTACTGTCACGAGCAGAAAAGTCTGCCTCCCTCTTCTTCGATACCCTGCGTGCACAAATACCAGTCAGAGTGCTCCGGACGGTTTTCCTGGCGTAAACCCTCCGACGCTCAAGTCAGCGATTCGAGTGTTTTGGAAAACCTTCGCCACCAACTCAATTAAAGGAATGCTAGAAAAAAGAAATTACTCTTACTAGACTTTCAATTACCCCCGCCCAATCTTTACTCTCAATTTAGAGTTTTTATGTGTTTTTGTCCAACCCCTTTATCTCTTTTGATTGCGCCTTTTATAGCCTTCCTGTGAATTCGGCTCTCATTATCCACGTTTCTCACTCCCCGCTCAATAAGCGTCATGGGTGCGTGAGCGGTTGATGGTGGACGTTGCGGTTGAGAGCCTCGTGCCTGGAGTTTTGGAAAGCGTGCGTGATAAGTGGGCCTCGTGCCTTGGACATTGTGGGGTGATGCACGTTTTGATTGTCACCGTTGACTGAATTTGCCACCTCTGCTCCCGCAATGACCCATTTTGGGACTGAGCAGGAGATCCTTGCTCGCGACGGCTTCCCATGGAGGATCTTTTTATGGGCGAGCAGAGAACCCTGCTCTATTGGGCTGAGCAGGAGCTTCTGATTCTTGGTGATAACGAGCAAGAATCCTCAGCGATAGCGAGCAGAGGATTTTGATATTTGGTGGCGAGGAGAGTCTTCTGCTTCTGAGTGCATCACACACCTCGTGTCAAAGCGGAAGGGATATCATCTTGTGTGGCTGGTTTGGTCGTTATTTATCTCCGAACACCAGTCCCCCAGTTTCTGGTATTTGTAATGTAATGGGTTAATACTAGAAACTTGGTAGACTTAGTCTGCTCATAATGTATTCTGACATCTTGGCGAAATGACACATAGCTCACTCCGTCCCTCCAATAGCCGACTATCTCCTCGAAGAGTCGCGTTGGAATTAAATGCTGGTGAGGTGGCAGAGATCTATCCATCCGTTTGAATTTCAAACTGATGGTTACGGAACCCTAGGGGCGCATGCAGTGTAAATGGTATAAACTTAAGAGTATTCTCGCCCTTTGGGAACCTCGACCATTTAAAGAGAAATTTTTCTTTTTTTTTTTAATCTTTCGGTTGCCTCAAACCCTTCTTTGTCGGAGTACGTGTTACCGCTTCGGTGTGTCACCGTTTCAGGTATTACTTCCCCCTCTTCCGACTTTGATTTTTGTTGTTGTCTTCTTCTCTTTCTTTTCTTTTCTTCTTGGGTGGCGTTATTCTGAGTAGAGTTTAGGGAATGTCGAAGGGAAAAGAGAAAGTGATTGAGGTTGATGATGATGAATCGGGCTCCCTTCGTCCCCGGGGCTCTCTTAGAATTAGTAGACCCTTCATATACTAGGAGTAGTGCTAGGAGAGTGTCTCCCGAGGTAGTCTCCTCAGCTAGTGATGGTAACGATGAGGGATCTTCGGGCTCAGAGGAAAGCCTAAGTGACGATCTAAGTCGGGAGTCTGGTGAAGCATCCTCACCAGAAGTAGAAAGACTAGAAAAGAGGGGGAAATTAGGTGGTAGAGCCCTAGCAGAACATTATGCTATAGACCATATAGTTTGTACAACCACAATAGAGGACCTCGAGGAGCTTCGACTCAAATATGGTATTCTCAATGATATGCCCCTTCGAGTTCCCGGAAAAAAGGATACCCCTAGCCGACCTCCAACGGGGTACGTTACTTTGTTATTAGAGAGTTTTAAGTTTGAGATGAGGCTTCCGTTGCAGCCATATTTTGTCCGGTGCTCGGTGGGTTGCGCCTTGCTCCTGGTCAACTTAACCCTAACAAGTGGAGGGTACTTTATGGTCTTTTCGTTTTGTGAAGCAAATGCGGTCAGAGTGAGCCCACAGTAGACGAGGTAAAACATTTGTACCAGCTTAAGAGCAGCCCAAAAGACGCGGGCTGGTACTACTTTATGTCGAGTACGAAGACCAAGAAACCTGTAACCGACCTTCCAACTAGTGGTGGTGGGAGCTGGAAGAAGAAATTTCTTTTCGCTGGGGTTCCTTGGGGTCAAGTGGCACAGATTGATGAGAGGAAGGTCTACGTCCCCTCTCGTTTCGTAGTTCTAGGTTGCCCGCTTGTTTTAGATGTTTTGTACCCCCGACTTTTTTTTCTTTGATGATTGGATCATATCGCTTATAATATGATCTCGTCAATCGCGCATTCTCGAGCCGCAATACCACCTCAACCACCTGCGGGTTGAGGCTGCGCTGGTCGATCCCGCCTCAGACTGATGTCCTTCTACAACTTGACCAACTCCCGTCTGATACCGGCTTCTTTCCTCATGGAGGATGAAGTGATTGGGGCTCTGACCAGAAAGAGTCGTCGTCCCACTACCGCTAAGGCAGGCCAAAGTAAGGAAGCACCCCCTGAAAACCGAGCCAACATAGTGGAGAAGGCTTCTCCTTTGAAGACTTTGCCACCTCCTCGTCCCCCAGCTGGTGAGGTCAACGGAACTAGAAGTAGAGCTGGTCCATCTACCTCCTCATCCTGAGAAGGATCCAAGCAAAAAACACTAGATGACCGACCAGAATTGACGCCTTACATGAGCGAGCTTGCTAGGCTGGTGAGTAAGAAGGATTTGGACGAATTTGACGACAACAATCTTGGCGAGTTAATTGCGGGTATGCAATTTGGCTCCTTCCATTTGGGTTGTCTAGGCACTTACTACAAGGCCAAGGTTGGTCGATATGATCGCAAGATGAAAGAGGATATTCAATCAGTGAAGAAATGAGCTGATAAAGCTGAGAAAAAGACTGGAGATCTAAACCTCGAGAATTTGAAGTTGGTGGAGCAGACCTCTCTTGCACATGCGAAGGCTGCCACCTTTCAAGATGAGGTGAAAAAGCTCAGAGAGGATTTAGAGACTCAGCGGAATACTTACGAGGCCTAGTTGGAGTCGCTCCGTATCACTCACCAAGCTGAGGTAGAGAATTGGGAGAAGGAGGCCGACAGTCAGTACGACCAGGGACTCCGGCACTCATATCGGTGCATCATGGCTGTTATCAGAAAGCAGCATCCTGGACTGAAGATGGATCAGCTTGCTGCTAGTGTTACTCAGTACATAAATGAGCAGGCAGCCAAAGAGGGCGCGGAAGAGCCGGAACAAAATGCTGCCACTGAAGCGACCACTCCTCCTCGTGCTACGCCGACTGAAGTGACCGAGGTCAACACCCCACCAGGGGCCACTAGTGAGACTCCTCCTGCTCCCCCGGCCAGCCAACCAGCAAAAGCGACTTTGTTTACTGATCCTCCATCTTCTTAAATGTACCATAGACTTCCTTTAAGACTGTAACGTGCTTAGACTGCTATTGCTGGCACTTTAATAAAAATTTTCTGTTTTATTTATTACGTCTCTCTCTATCTTGAACCAAAGTTTTTGGCCTTGGAAATTTTTTTTGGACATTTTAGAAATCTGTTTGACTTCACACAATCGATCAAATCTGGCAAGCTTGGCTTCGTGTCTCTTCCTCGAGCAGGGTTTGAGACATTGAGCCTTTAATTTGCCTTCGAATTTTTAAATTTTTTTTTTATGTTTTGGGAATCTGCTCGCCATCACACGGTTGAGAAGATCCTGGCAAGCTTGACTTTGTGTCTCGCTATCGAGCAGGCTTTGAGACATTGAGCCTTATGCTGGCCTTAGAAATTTTCGATGGCTTTGGAGTCTGCTCGCCTTCGCACGGTCGAGCAGACCTTGGCAAGATTGGCTTTGTGTCTCTCCATCGATCAGGCGTTGAGACATTAAGCCTTATACTTACCTTAGAATTTTTTTACACAATCATCATTCATGAAATTCATCATATCTTCATAGATCATCCAGCTCATTATACATGAAATCAATCAACATAAGCAGAAGGAATAATCGACAACAAACATGAATTGACTTAACTCACAATCGATCATATTTACTGGAAATACTTCTTGAGGTGGGCTGCGTTCCATGGTCGCTTCACTTTGAATCCGTCTTCACGTACGGGCTTATAGGCCCCTGGTCCAACCACCTGCTTCACCCTATATGGACCTTCCTAATTAGGACCGAGCACCCCTTGGGTCGAATCTTTCGTATTCTGATTTACTTTCCTAAGCACCCAATCGCCCACTCTGAACTGTCAGACATGCACTTTCTAGTTGTAATAGCGGGCCACCCTCTGCTGGTAGGTGGCCGGCCTCCTCGAAGCAAGCTCTCTATTTTCGGTTAGTAAATCGAGGTTTAGGCATATCTGGTCGTTATTCTCCTGCTCATTAAAATGCTTTGTTCGATGCGTGGGTGCTCCAATCTCCACAGGCACAACTGCCTCGTGCCCAAAGGCCAGGGCGAATGGGGTTTCCCCAGTTGCAGTTTTATGCGTCGTCCTGTACGCCCATAATACTCCTGGTAGCTCATCCACCCATGCACCTTTCTTTTCTCCCAGCCTAGTCTTCAAGAGCTTTTTGATGACTTTAGTCGCTTCCACCGCCCATCGACTGGACTAAGGAGCAGAGTGAGCGATTCGAGGTTCTGGTAGAATTCTCTGAAGTTGTGGTTGTCGAATTGTCTGCCGTTGTCTGCTATCAAGGCATAAGGAATTCTATAACGGCAGACTAGATTCCTCTACACAAAATCCGTCGTTTTCTTTTCTATAATGCTGCTGAGGGCTTCCACCTCGACCCACTTTGTAAAATAGTCTACAGCCACTACAGCGTGAGTGGCCGGACCTCTTTCTTTTGGCAAAGGCCCGATCAAATTGATTCCCCACTGAGCGAATGGCCATGGTGGTAAGCTTTTCGGGTGGCGGTGTGGAGACGTTCGCGAAGTTTTGGTAGCTTTTACAACTCTTGGTTTTCTCTTGTGCGTCCTGATGCATCGTCGGCCAGAAATACCCTTGCCTAAGTACCTTGTATACGAGCGATCTGGCCCCTGAATGATTTTCACAAACTCCTTCATGCACTTCTCTTAACACGTAATCCGCATCGTCCTCGTCCAGACACCGCAAAAGCGATAGGGTGTATCCTCGTCAATATAACACTCCATCAATCATGGTGTACCTCGATGCCTGGCACTTTGGGTCGATACGCAATACTTCTAAGTTCTGCTCGATCCTCGGAGTGGGCTTGATCTCCAAAGGGACTGATTTCGGCATCTTTGGGTCCGCTACAGCCACCATTCTGGCCAGGATATCTACTCGAAAATTCTCGTTCCTTGGGACTTGCACTACATCCACAGATTTAAACATCTTGATCATCTGTCTGGCTTTCTTCAGGTATTGTCCCATCTTATTATCTTTAGGCTGGAATGCTTCACTGATATGGTTGGCATTGAGAATCGGTCCGTGCACCATATCTCGCTTTTATCGCTTTAGCCAATTCTAGCTCCGCTATCAAAGCCTCGTATTCTGCTTGGTTATTTGTGGCCGTGAATCCCAACCTAACAGCATAAGAGATCTCCTCCCCCTCTGGTCTTTCCAGCACAATACTTGCTCCGAATCCTTGTTCGCCCAATGACCCATTAACCGAGACCTGCCAAATTCGCTCCCCTTTGTTGTTAGTAGCAGCATTTGGTTGGTTACAGACACATCCGCTCAAGAAATCACGAGTCTCGCTATTAGGCCTTTATTGCTGCCCGGGGCTTGTAGCTTATCTCGAACTCACTTAGCTCTACAGCCCATTTAACCAGCCGACCAGAGGCATCCGGTTTATGTAGTGTCTGCCGTAATGGTTGGTTTGTTATCACCGAAACAGGGAACATTTGAAAATAAGGTCTCAACTTACGAGCAGCCACTACCAAGGCCAATGCCCATTTCTCTAACGGTGGGTATCTTGTCTCTGCATCGACCAGGGCCTTACTCGTGTAGTTTATCGGGTACTGAACTCCTTCTTCCTCTCTCACCAGAACCGAGCTGGTAGCACGATCTGAAACAGCCAAGTATAGAAAAAGCTCATCTCCATCTCTTAGTGTGGTCAACAGTGGTGCTTGCTACATATACTGTTTCAGCGTCTGAAAGGCCTCTTCACACTCGGGGGTCCATTCTATTTTTCTTCCTTTCCTCATCACTTGGAAAAAGGCATGACACCTCTTTGTGGCTTTGGATATGAACCGAGCGTGCTGCCAACTTCCCCGTGAGACTTTATATCTCCTTCAAATTATGAGGAGACCTCATCCCCACGATTGCTTAAATCTTCTCAGGATTTACCTCGATCCCTCGATGGCTCACCATGAATCCAAGGAATTTCCCTGATCCAACTCCAAAAGCACACTTCTCCGGGTTGAGATTCATCTTATACTTTTTCAAAAGTTCAAATGTCTCCTAGAGGTGCTTGACGTGCTTGGTTTGATTTTTTGACTTGGTAATCATATCATCCATATAAACTTCCATTGTTCGCCCTATCAACGGCTTAAAGACCTTGTTTACCAATCTCTGATATGTTGCCCATGCATTTTTCGGGCTGAACGACATTACTCTGTAACAAAACAAACCCTGGTTAGTAATAAACGCTGTGTACTCTTCATCTTGTTCATTCATCCGGATTTGATTGTATCCCGAGAAGGCATCCATGAAGCTGAGCAAGCCATGACATGCTGTGGAATCGACGAGCTAGTCATTCTTAGGCAGGGGAAAGCTGTCCTTGGGGCATGCCTTGTTAAGGTCTATAAAGTCAACGCACATTGTCTATTTTCCATTTATTTTCTTCACAAGAACGACATTTGATATCCATTCAGGGTAGTTTACCTCACGAAGGAATCCTGCTTTCAAAAGCTTATCCACCTCACTGTTTATGGCTTCATATCTCTCCTGATTGAAACACCGCCTTTTCTGTCTCACTGGTCGAGCATCCTTCTTTATTGCCACTTTGTGGCTGCCCACTTCCGAGTCGATCCCAGGCATATCCTCATGCGTCCAAGCGAACATATCAGCATGAGATTGCAAGAAATGTACCAGCTCCTGTTTCAATTTTTCCTCCAACCTCGACCCGATTTTGATCGTCTTTCCCGAGTCACATTGTATCAAATCAACCGCTTTCAGTTCCTCAACTGATTCTTGTCTTCCACCTCTGGTTTTTGCTCGGGCAACCAGTGAAGTGATTTGCATCGCCTACTTTGCTGCCGTAGAGTAGCAACTCCGAGCAACTCTCTGGTTTCCTCGTACCACCCCAACTATTCCGTTCACCCGATATTTGAGAGCCAAGTAGTGGGTAGAGAGTACTGCCTTGCTCGATCTTAGAAAGGGGTGTCCTAAATTCACTTGATAAGAACTCTCCTCGTCAACAACGACAAAATCTAAGATTATAGTTTTTTCTGATGGGCCCGGGTCGATTGTGATGGGAAGCTCGACCACACCAAGGAGGTTTAGCCTTCCTCCTCCTCCAAACCCTTTCAAGGAAGTGTTGGTGTTCTCTACCTTCAAATTGGATATTCCCATGTCCTCCAAGGTTGACTTAAACAGGACATCAACCGAGCTCCCCGTATCCACTAAGATTCGATCAAACCTTTTACTGGTGATGGCGGCCTTAATAATAAGTGCATCTTCGTGAGGGTACAACACTCCTTCTTCATTCTCATCTGTCCATATTATAAGTACCTGCTTGGTTTTTGCTCGCTTTGCCACTAGAGTATTAAAGAACACCTCTTTGCTGGTCATAGCAGATCTGACATAATTCTTTCTGGATCTATGCGAGTCTCCGGCTAAAGTTGGGCCTCCCACAATAATTCTCATAACAGGCTGCTCACTATCCACACTTCTACTACCCTGGTCTGCTCCTCGCGACGAGTCAGTAATTGGCAGAACTCCTCTATAAATTCGTCCAGGTATCGATTCCTCACTAGATCTTCCACCTGGTTTTTCAAGTCTCGACACTGTGCCGTTGTATGGCCATAAGTGTAATGGAATTCACAAAATCGTCCCCTGTCTCTTCTGCCGGATAATTTCATTATTGGAGCAGGAGGATACAGCAGACCATGATTCCTTATTGCATGATACTCTTCCTCTACTAGTGATGGCGGCCTTAATAATAAGGATACAGAATATGGAGTGTAGTTACTCTAGAAACGCATCCTCTTAGTAAAAAAAAAAAAAATTTGTTTTTCCTAACTTTTCTTTTTGACTTCTCCTTTATAAATATACATTTTCAAGTTTTTGAGTCGAAGATGGCTGAATATGGAGTGTAGTGACTCTAGAAACGCATCTTCTTTAAAAAAAAAAAAAATTTCAGACATTTTTCTTTAATTTTTCTGCATGTATGTTTTCTTTTTATGTTTAGAATAAGTTGGGGGGTAGAATTTCGTTAAAAAAAAAATTTGGTAATTTTGTGTGAGTTTTTTTTATATTGGATGATATTATGACTTTCGAATTTTAGTATTTGTATTATCTTTGGTCTTGAGTGATGTTACACCATGTTTACTCTTCTACATGTTGATGTTGGGGACAAATATGAGTTGCTTGAAGGAATGCACATGTCATAATAAATTCCAAGTGAGCATTTGAGCATATTAATTTTTCTTGGAGAGTAACCCTTTTTGCCCATTCTTTATACAAATATTTATACATGATCTCTAGATTTCCTTTGAGTCAATCCCTAATAAAAAAAAAACGTGTGTTACTGCATCTAAAGGCCCACCTAACTAGTAGATATGGAAGATTATTTAGAACTCTAAGAGACGATGGAAGGCCATTTTGGACCCGTTTGGGCCTTTCAAGCCATCCCTATTGTAAAATATCCATAGTTAGCCATTTTGAGCCTTTAAAAAAAAAAAGCCTTTTCTTTGTTAACTTATCATCCTGACCCACTCCAATTTGGAGTATTACCTGATATTATACAAGTTCCATCACTTATTCATGTTTGAGAAAAAGGATAAATAATTATTTTGTTCAACAAAGTTGTGCCATATAAAAAAAAAATTAAAAAAAAAAAAGAAAAGAAGAAAAAAGAAGATATACAATAGCAATAAATAAGCGAAATGCATCTTGTAATTTTCAAAAGTTCTTGAAGTTTTTCTCAAATATATATATTTTGTTTCCCTATTTTTCTTTCTTTGTTAGCCATGTCCCTAGCCTACGTTACGTCCTAATAAAAGTCCTTCTTGATTTTAGAGAACTATAGTCTGAAGTAAATGCTAGTTATATGGGCTATTAAGATGTAGTGATGCATTAAATAATTTATTAAAAAAAAAAAGAATAATATTGGGTTGACTAATATTTTATTTGAGATCGTATTATTTCTAAGCTGTGGGCATATTTCTTTCATCTTGGTGAGAGTGTGCGATATTTCTATTTTATTTTCTCTCAATTCACCATTCATTGTAGTGACAATTTTTATTGGGTTTAATTTCTTTGTGAGAGTGTCACTACTACCGGTGAGATTTTAGGGTTTGACATGTCACTCTTAAAAGTGGCCTGATTACTATAGTCTGTTGGACTGATGCATGTGGATTGTTGATGTGGTTGTGATATTTCTTTAGACTGGAGATAATACTTGTACTTTTATTTGATTGCTATCATTAATCTGATTGAATAAACACGTGTGTATTTTAAATTAAAAAAAAATTGGTTTTTGAATTTTATCTTCGCTTTATTTGCTAGGGACTAGCAATAAGCTGGTTGGGGGGTGTGTTGAGTGTTAGAAAGTGTATATTTATAAAGGAGAAAATCATCATTTTACACTTCAAGTCTCACTAACATTGCTACTTTTATTTATTTAAGTATTTTGTTATTTAATTATGTGTGTTGCATTTTAATTAGGTATTTTATATATTTTAGGGGAATCACAATGGTGTCACAATGAACGAGTGATCAGACAGCAAAACGGACGTCATATTTGAACTCAGGACGGTCGAAAACCTAAAGAGGAGCATAAAAGGAAAAATGTCACTGTTCACATATACGCATCGTCATACGCACGCATTTGCATCATCGTAAATAGTGTTACCGCATAAAACCGACTTCATCAGGTAAAACCGTTTATCAGGCAAAATCGGCCATCAGGCAAAACCGCCATCGCAAATAGTAGTCAAACCGTGCAAATAGTATTACTGTTCAAATAGTGGTTGTTGATCGTTGATCACGACGCGACGCAATCCTCGAGCGCCCAAACTGCTTTTTAATCCGATGGTCATGATTCACCAATGTATTTATAAAAAGGGGCTTCCCCTAATTTGATACCCCAATTCATTTCTAAGCTTAGATTTTTGTAATTCCTTCTCTTTCTTGTATTTTCTATGTATTTTAATAAATTCCCATTTTACCCCTAGTTCAAAAATGAGTAGCTAATTTTCTTTCAAGCTTGGGTTGAAGGTGAAGTCTCAACATGTTCCATGGGCTTTATTTGGTAAATTTATTTTCTTTTCCCCTCTAATATTTGTGGTTGTTTTGACTTTTCGTCGACAAATAATAATAGTCTTGTCTGAATCATACGGTTAAACCGGCACACTAGTACAAGGTTATTATTATTTGGCACGATAAGCCCTTAGCACCATATTTATTTGAGCGTGGTTCATGAGGTGTGGAATCCCCCTTCATGATTTAATTGGTATTAATATGGAATATTTAGCCCATGGAGCATGTTGATGCAGATTTAGATACCAAGTGCTTTATCTCAATAGTTTCCAATTTCAATTTATTCCTGCCATTTTAATTTAAATTCTAGCATAGTTTAAATTCCGTTCACCATAAATTCATCCACCCATTTAAAGAAAATTAATTCTGCACATAATTAAAATCAACCTCCTCGTGGGATCGACACTCGTCACCATTGATCTATTCTACAATAGATTCGTGCGCTTGCGAGTTCAATAAAATTTGCACAACAGATAGTGTCTCCAGATCTTTAAGGCAAAGACTACAACTGCTAACTCAAAGTCATGGGTTGGGTAATTCTGCTCATAATTCTTCAATTGTCGAGATGAATAAGCAATCACCTTGCCATGCTGCATCAATACACATCCCAGCCCCTTCCTAGAGGTATCACTATAAATAACAAAGCCACCACCACTAAAAGGAACTGTTAGGACAGGAGCAGAAACCAACCTTTTCTTCAACTCCTGAAAGCTTTTCTCACATTCATCACTCCATTCAAACTTCATATTCTTTCTGGTTAATCTTGTTAATGGGGCTGCAAGTCTAGAGAATCCATCCACAAATCTTCTGTAATATCCAGCTAAACCTAGGAAGCTCCTGATCTCAGTAACATTAGTTGGTCTAGACCAATTCACTACAGCTTCGATCTTGGCTGGATCAATAGAAATGCCATCCTTAGTAACAACATGCCCCAAAAACACTACTTGGTCCAGCCAAAACTCACACTTCTTAAACTTCGCATAGAGCTTCTTCTCACGAAGTGTTTGAAGGACCATCCTCAAATGCTCTTCATGCTCTTCTATGCTCTTATATTATACCAAAATATCATCACTGAAGACAATGATGAAACGGTCAAGGAAAGGCTGAAAGACCCTATTCATCAAGTCCATAAAAGCTGCAGGAGTATTAGTTAACCCGAAGGGCATCACAAGGAATTCGTAGAGCCCATATCGAGTTCTAAAGGCTGTCTTAGGTACATCTTCACCTTTCACCTTAAGTTGATGATACCCAAACTGCAAATCAATCTTCGAGAATACTGCTACACCTTGCAACTGATCAAAAAGATCATCTATGCGAGGAAGAGGATATCTATTCTTGATGGTAACTGAGTTCAGCTGTCGATAGTCAATACATAACCTCATAGAACCATCTTTCTTCTTCACAAACAACACAGGTGCTCCCCAAGGAGACACACTAGGACGAATAAAGCCCTTATCAAGAAGTTCTTGCAGTTGAACTTTCAATTCTTTTAACTCCATAGGTGCCATACGATAAGGTGCTTTCGAAATAGGTGCAATGCCCGGCAACAAGTCAATGCAGAATTCAATCTCTCGATCAGGAGGCAAGCCAGACAAGTCCTCTGCAAACACATTAGGAAACTCTCTAATAATGTTTATGTCTCCAAGAGAAACCTCACCAATCCCATCAACCATTACACAAGTTAGAAATGCCTCACACCCTTTTGCCAACATCTTTCTAGCCTTAAGTGCAGATATCAATCCTCCACAACTACTTCGTCTACCTTGAAACCGAAATTCCTTTTCCCCAGGAATCTTAAACACAATCTCCTTAGAAAAACATTCAATACTAGCATGATAACTGCTCAACCAATTCATCCCCAAAATAACATCAAAATCGTGCATCTCTATCAGTAACAAATCAACAAGAAAGTCTCAAACACTCATATTAATCAAGCAAGACTTATACACTCGATTAGCAGCCCTGGCACCAGTTCCCCTAGTTACATTTCGGGAAGCAGTTGCCCTAACAGCTACTCCATCACCCTTTTGTGGCTGAGTTTGGGCAGAATTAGGAGAAGCAAATCTAGGGGCCATTTTCCTATGGGTCATCAAACATATACATGTGAAGAAAAATTTTCACTGAAACATTTCTTTCAAAATACTAAGCAAAATCATAGACATATACATAAACATATTTATAAAGAAACTTTAACAAACATTTCATTAGGAAGCACAAACAATGCAACATTTGCAATCATTCAAGCAAATATATCATAAGAGTATGGTTTTCCTATATATCTATAATCAGCTTCTGGCTATACTAAATCATGTCTTAGGCAATAAAATACCTATTACTTCACTTGCATTAAAATCATAATCTTACCCTATCAATCTTTAACATCATGTGTCTACAGAATCCTATCCTTCGCTCTGATACCACAAATGTAACACCCCAAAAATTACCCATGAAAACACAAGGGTAAAATTGGAATGAAATCTCACATCATTCATTCTTATTAATAATTCTCAAAATAGAAAATCATTATTCATACTCCACTAAATCCTTACATAAAACATCTGAAACAAAGTCTCCAAAGAAAAGTCTCTAATCAACAAAGAAAAAGTCTAGCCAAATTTAATCCTTAAAGCAACTCCACAGATCCACTAAGAAAATTCTCCATCTAAGAAACCAAGCCACATCTCTAATCAATCTGTAAAATATTGGAGACGAGAGGTGAGCCGTCAACTCGGTAAGCAAATCCATGCACAATGTTTGAAAACCTTTGTCATTAGACCTTTAAACATTTTATTACAACATCTTCATTTAGCATAAGGGGTGGATTCATGTAAAAGCATTAAAAACATTAAAACATTCATAAAAACATTAAAACATAAAAATTGGTAGCTCATGCCTCGTAGTCATCATCATTCATCGTTCATCATTCATCATTCATAATTCATCATTCAGGGCACTATACCCCACATTGTTCTTCGTTTAGGGTACTATACCCTACATTGTTCATAACATCCTTGTGCACAAGATCATCATCATACCAGCAAGTTGGCCATAACATTACATAACACCATAACATTGGTATTGTATACATTACTACGGACTATGAGCCAAAATATTTTCGAATCCACCTTACATTCTTTCATAAATAGCATTTAAAGTCTTCTAAAACATTTAAAAACTTTTCTTTAAACATTTAATTCTTTTAGAAAATTCTTTAAGAAAACATTTTGTTTAAGAAAACTAATTTCTTAAGAAAAATTCATTTTAAAATACATTTATATAAATTCATTTAAAAGCATTTTATTTTGTAAAATTCATTTAAATATTTTAGAAATCAGTTTTGTAAAAATTTTCATTTTAACATATTTCTTATAACATAATTTTCATTTATCACAAAGCATATCATGCATGAATCTACTTACCTCGATCCGTAACAATGAATTCAATACTTCAAGAACAACCAACGAGCTCACCCACGTCCTAGAATCATCATAAAAAATATTCTTATCAATATCATCTCTAACCTTAAACATAATTCCAATCATCCTAAATTCATGGGCACTTATACTAGCTCAAAACTTATACATATTCTAGACATATCCTATACTTATGAGTATCCTGCACATGCTGATTTTTTAATAACCTATACACATGTCGGAAAACAATGAACATTTACAGAGGCATTGTGAACATGCATAGCATTGCATACAATATTTTATAAAAATTAGTACAAGTCAAAATCGAGTTAGAATATTGACCTTGCACCAACGTAACAAAACTGTCCAGCATTGACCAAAACAGACCTTTATTACTTAGAAAATTCATACAATATTCTTCAGTACTCGAAATAATATGTTTCTTTTTTCTAATTACAGAAGACACATTCAGAAAGCATATAATGAAAAGTCATAATTTTTGGACGCCTGAAACTATTTTAAAAATGTTTTATTTCCACAAACATCTAATCTGTCCAGAAAATTCCAGATTTGAGAACAGAATTTCAAAAATTCAGATCTTTTATTTTACATGCCCAAAAATTGCGATTCCAGTTTTCAACGACAGAGGAAAGAATAAAATTTCATTATAAAATCCTAACATGGCATGTAATATTCATAAATTGGCCCAACTATTAAACATTTCAGCTTTTGCAATTCTGGAAAACAGTTTCCAGATCTGCAGCAACCACAAGTTACCATTTTTAATGATTTTACCATAACGAATAAATCTGCGAAATTACACATGCAAGCATAGGGCACATAGATCTGTTGATATAAAAATCGCCATAATTTTTAAAGAAGTGTAACCTTACAGAAAACGTCCAGAAGTGAGAACCCTCTGCTGAAAATCTGAATTTTCCAGCACCAGTAACCCAACTTCGAAAAATCATAACAATTTGCATACTCAGGGGATTTCAACACAAAACTTGTCAATGGAAACCTTAGGATGTCTAGTTTCATGATATGTAAACGTATTCACATGATTCTAAGTAAAGAAAACGATTTCTGGCAAAGAATACAGACTGTTCATATCATCACAACATTACAAATACATATATTACATAAATCATAGCACAAGTAATTAAACGCAAACAACTAATAAAAATAAAACACATAAGTCAAAGAAATATTTTTAATACCTTAAGGCAAATACCAAGGAAAGAAGTTTTAAAAAGTTTCTTTTTCTTCTCTAAGAGGCTTATGTTTCTTCATTCTCTTTTTTTTTCTAGGGTTTATAGTAACGTAGAAAATAAAAGACGGCTTCCTCTTAAAAAGATGGCTTAATCTTAAATACTTAGTAATTAATAAATATATATAATTTAAAAAAATATAAAGTAAGAAACGTGTTTTTTATTATAAGAAAATTTCTTTTTTTTTAAAAATAAAACTAATAACTTACGTAACTTATTTAAAACAATTTGAAAGATTTCACTCACACACAAACACTCAATATTAACTATTTTACTCAATTTAATAAGGGTAAAAGAGGAAAAGTAAAGTAAAAAAACTAGTGGGCATTACACTAAGTAAAAAAACTGATATGTGTCCTACACTTCAAGAAGAACCCGTTGAACAAGCCAATGCAGTTGGAGGATTTCCAGGCATGCCTCAGAGGAGGTATGATCCTTATGCACAGACTTACAATCCGGGATAGAGAGATCATCCAAACTTCAGCTATGGAGTTAGGTCGTCAGGATTCCCACAATAATACCCACCAAGACAACCAGCCCCTCCACAGTCGAACTCCAAGTCAGGTATATCTCTTGAAGAAATTGTTAAATCACTTGTGACTAACACTCAACAATTTCAGCAGGCAACCACAACGAGCATTCAGAATTTGGAGAACCAAGTGAGTCAATTGGCAACTACAGTGAGCCGCCTAGAGTCTCAAGTATCAGGGAGATTGCCTTCACAATCTGAGGTGAATCCAAAGCAAAACGTTAGTGCTGTCACCCTTAGAAGTGGGAAGGAGTTGCAAGAGCCTACTAAGAAAGTGACAAAGCAAGTGGAAGATGAGCTTGAGAAGGATGAATTGATGCCTAATTCTCAAGATGCGCAACCCACCAGAGTGAAACCCCTACCTGTGGTGATACCTCCTCCTTTTCCAAGCCGGTTTGCAAAATCCAAGAAGGAGGAACAAGAGAAAGACATCCTTGAGACATTTCGCAAGGTTGAGGTAAATATTCCTTTATTAGATGCTATAAAACAAATACCTCGATATGCTAAATTCCTTAAGGAACTGTGCACCTCTAAGAGAAAATTAAGAGGAGATGAAAGAGTTCACATGGGGGAGAATGTTTCAGCAGTTCTCCAAAAGAAACTACCTCCTAAGTGCAAGGATCCAGGTATGTTTACTATCCCTTGCAAAATTGGTAGTGTTAGAGTTGAGAAAGCTATGTTAGATCTAGGAGCTTCTATTAATATCATGCCTCGTTCTATTTATTCATCTTTGAATGTTGGTCCATTAAAAGAAACTGGCGTGATAATTCAACTAGCTGATAGGTCTAATGCATATCCCGATGGGGTATTAGAAGACGTCTTAGTACAAGTTAATGAGTTGGTTTTTCCTACTGATTTTTATGTACTTGATATGGAAGATGATAACTCTTTTAATTCTGTCTCAATTTTACTAGGAAGATCTTTTCTTAAGACTGCTAGAATTAAATTGGATATACATAAAGGGATTCTCACTATGGAATTTGATGGAGAGGTTATAGAGTTCAATATGAATGATGCCATGAAATATCTTAGTGAGGAACATTCGGTATTTTCTGTGGATGCTATTAAACCTATAGTGCAGGAAGTTTTTTATATGGATGAAGAGGGAAAGCAAATGAAGTTGCAGCTGAAAGAGTTAAAGGAGAGTAGAAATGAATCTTATGAGAGTTCGCGATTTTATAAGGAAAAGACGAAGACATTTCATGACAAAATGGTTTTGAGAAAAGAGTTCTCTGTTGGTCAAAAAGTTCTTCTTTTTCATTCTAAGCTTAAACTTTTTCCTGGTAAATTACGTTCTCGCTGGATTGGACCCTTTATTGTTACTAATGTTTTTCCTCATGGTGCAGTTGAGATTCGGAGTCCGACCTCTGAGAAAGTTTTTAAGGTTATTAGTCATCGCTTAAAACCTTTTTATGAAGGTTTTTCGGTGAATATTGTGGAGAAAGTGGCTCTCGAGAGTCCCATTTATGGAGATTGATGCATGAATGTGTCTAGCCAAAGACATTAAACAAAGGCGCTTTTTGGGAGGCAACCCAAAGAATTTATTTATTTTGATTTTATGTTATATCTTTTGTTTTTAATTTTGATTCGGATTGTTTAAATAATGTTTTTGCTCATTTTGGCCAAAAGTAAATTTTTGGTAAGGCGTGCCCACGCTTTAACTAAGAAGTACTTCTGTGATTTTGAAGTGAAATGGTTTTAAGGCGTGCCCACGCTTTAACTAAGAAGTACTTCTGTGATTTTGAAGTGAAATGATTTTAAGGCGTGCCCGCATGCTTATAAAAAAAATACTTCTGTAATTTTTGGTGTCCCAAGTCTCTTTTAGTAAAAAAAAAAAAATTTATTTAAAAAAAAGGGTTATTTATTTATTTTTTTTATTTTTTATTTTTATTGATTATTGATTATTCTTATTTATTTTATAAAAAAATTTTTTTTCTTATTTTATTTTATATTTAGTTCCTCTTCACACCTTCCTCTTCCCAACAAAGCTCTCGGCCGCACGCTCACACAGCAGGTTGAACCAGCACGTGCGCTTCAACCCAGCTCCAAACCCAGCAATCTCCACCAAGGCCTCCATAAGCCAGCGTAAACCAGCGGTAACCAAGAAGCAACCCAAATCCACCTCCACTGAGCGATTATTATTCCGTGTCACCACCCACGCCTGCATCTTGCCATGACCTCAAGAAGACCCGAGCCTCAAGATCTCTCAAAAGCCTCACCTGCTTTCCATTCTCAATTCCAGCATTACAAGATCTCAAGTTTATTACAGCCGAACTAAGTTTCCAGCGCACTTCAATTCGATTTCCAGCCAACCCACATCCCAGCCGCGCTGTAATTTCATATTCAAACAAAACCAGTGACCGAAATTGTTGTACCAATGCCGAAGAGGAAAGCGTCAACTTCTAAGTCATCGACATCCAAAAAGAAACCCGTCGCAAAGAAATCCAAAATTGCCGCTCCCACTACGGTCCCGTGGAACACAATTTCAGATTCACGTCAAGCCGTGAGGCAAAGATCGAAACATGGAAAAGGCATGAGTGTTTTGCCGCTTGCTGAATCCAATCTCGGAGGGTACCTCGCATTCACGACTCAACAAGAAAAAGAGCGGTACAAAGATATCTCAAAGCGAAAAATACTTCCAGCTAAGTATATTCATTACCCGACTCTTGAAAAATTAAATGTTAAGGATGAGTTCAATGCTTTGATTGATAAAATTGGTTCGCGACAATTTGTTGATGTTGATTGTTTGGGTTATGTTGAGTTGATTAGGGAGTTCTATACTACTTTTTAATTTAATATACCTAATGATTTTACTTTGCATACTCCGAATGTGATAAAGTTTAGGTTAATGGGACGAAATTTTTCACACTCTATTACAGATTTTAACCTAGCTTTAGGATTCATTGATGATGATTATGCTTCTAGTGACGCATATTTAGGGACAACTTGTGACTTTAGAGAAAATTTTGAGCCTTATGGTCTTTGGCGTAAGTTATCTTTAGATCACAGTGCCTATGACCCGAGTAAATCAAAGAGCACTTTCTTACGTGATCCTATTTTGAAATGCGTGCATCGGTTCTTAGCATTTAATTTTTTGGTTAAGAAAGATCACTCGGGAGTTTTCTCTAAAACTGATTTTATTTTATCTGGTGCATGTTAAATGATGTGAGGCCTAATTTAGGTTTTTGGTTAGCGGATCAATTTCAGAGTGTGCTTAAAAAGTATAGGACTTTATATCTTGGTCCATACATTACTCTGTTAGCTATAAACTTATGTGTGCTTGATCCTGAGGATAATGATTTACATCCTGCTTGCAAAAAGGAATTTTTGGATATGTCTGTATTTGAAAGAACAGGAGTGGTCGAATTCAAGAAGGGGAGATTTCAGTTTACTGAGCCAGGACCCACTCAACTTCCAAAGAAGCTTTATGCTAGGAGTGGCACCACCTGACGATGAGTTTGTGAAAGTTGCCCACCAACTATTCCTTCTACATCTGCACCACCTTTGAGCATTCAGTTAGAGAAATTGGAGCACAAGTTGAACAAGATGGAGCAGAATTTGGCCGCATACTTCGAGAGTGTGGGATTTATCCCACCAGTTCCGCCAAGCCCATAGACGTTATGTGGATCAAAGCTCACAATTCAGGGACGTTTTTCTTTTTGCCTTTAATCTTTTATTCTTATGCATTAATTTTTTTATGTGAGCTTTGATTATCATACATTGGGGACAATGTAAATTCTTGGTGTGGGGGAAGGATTTTTTTGCAATATTGATGTCTGGAAGTGTTATTTTCACTCTGCTCATCCTTAAACGATTTTGGAGTTAGTATGCTTTATATATTAAGTTCAAATTTTCTTTTCTTTTCTTTTCTTTCTCATTTTTTTTTACCATCTATCTCAAATCATTTACATCTCGTTTCTCACCCTTTCTACCTTTCCCTTAATATATCACCCATACCTTCTTCTCATTCTACACCACTTTTGATAAGTTGATTCATTTGAAGAGTGCACATGATTTGATGGTAAATTTACCAACTTTGTGAGGATTTGAGCCTATGAGCAACCACTTTGCTCTAATTATTTTTGTTGTGTGAATATCAATCTTAGTCTGTTTATTCTAGAACTTGCTTTGTTATGCATGTCGTGACACGGATTTTATGCACTAAAATGATAAGGGCAAACCACTTTTCATTTCTCTATTTCCGCATTTTTCTTCTTTTTCTCCACCCGAAGACCTTTATTTGTTATCTTTGTTTGAGCCTTAACCATTCTCTTCTAATTCTCTCCATTTACTTACCCACTTTCCTTCTATTTGAGCCTAAATTTAAGAAGATTTTTGGACTCATTGTTTGGATATTTTTTGTTTATATTCTGTTGCTTTTGCTACGTTGAATTAAAGTTTCTCAATTAGATCAACAAGCATCATGCTTGAATTAAATTGTGCAAGGATCATTCCTTTTGTTTGATTCATTCAAAAAAAATACAAAAAAAAAAGAAATAAAAAAAAAGAAAAAGAAAAAGAAAAGAGTGTCTGCACTTTTGGCGACTTGAGTATAAATAAGCATTTTGATGTCATAATGTTCATTCAATGAGTTCATTCTTCTCATTTTGATCTCTTTTTCTTTCATAAACCCTTCTTTTTCATTTAACCCATTTAAATTTCATACAACCTTTCTAAGACCCTTAGATTTTTGCATTTAATTCATGTTTTGTGGATTGAGATGTGATATATGAGCAAGCTTATGGTAATAGCATTCTTTGATTTGATTTGAGTGCATAAATGATACCCTAAACACTTTGAGTGCATGGAGTGAAGTCAATGAGAGGGCTATTAAATCTTGTTGCACTTGAATTTTGAATAGACTTTCTTGGTGGTTGAATGTCTTTATACTAGCTTATGAGATCCTATGCCTTAAAATCCTTGTCTCTCGAATGTTGATTGACTTAATTTCTTGAGGTGTGCTTGCTTAAGATTGTTTTTGGATGAGTTGAGATGAGAATTGAGTGGAGATTTGGGATTAGTCTTGAGTTATATGCTTGAGGACAAGCATCATCTTGGTGTGGGGGAATTTGTTAGAGTGCAATTTATGCACTAATTTTGTATTATTTATTCCCTTTAATATCAATGTTTTGCACTTAATAATAGTGATTTATTTGTGTTTTATTTTGTAGGTGCAATTCTATTGATTGGTGCTAAAATTGAGCTAGAAGATGATGTTTGAGGATGATTATTTTCATGGAGAAATTATGAATTTAAAAAAAAACTTTGTTGATAAGGCGTGGGCGCGTGCTGTCAACGAAGAACTTGCAGTTTTTATTTTAACGTGTTTCATCTTTTTGGGTTATTTTTATAATTCCGAATTTAGAGAATATTTTAGATTTTAGTATTCTATTTTTAGAAGAACTCTACAATATAAAAGGGAAAAACACAAAGAGAAGGGAGATCATCAAAGGGGAAAAAGAAGAAAACCCTAGATCTAGTTTTTCTCTTCTCTTTATGAGGAACTAAATCTAAAATTCTGATTGGAGGTTAATAAAGCTTTGATTCATCATTACTGTGAGATCTTTCTTATGCTTTAATTGTTTTATTGCTTGTTGGGTATTTATTTATTCTCTGAATTAGTGTCATGATTATGTTTGTTAATTAGATAATTGGCCATTATTTAATTACCAACTTAATCTATTGTCAATTAAAGGATTCATTGTATGAAGATTTTAATGTTTGTGACAAATAGCATAGCAGTGGGTTGTGTTATGAGAATAAACAATCTAATTTAAATGAACCATCGTATGCATTTGTTGATTAGGATTTGGGTCTCTCTGGTTTTTCAGGCTGTCAATTGATTAAATCCTATAATCGTATCTAGGGTTGTCTATTGATTAGGGAAATAACTAATGGTTGTACCTTGGTTATCGACTAGTTAAGAAGAGATTGGCTATTAGAGCGTCTCAGTAGCTATAACCAGGCTATTCATAAGCAATAATGATTTATATTTAGATCAATGATCAGTAATCGAATCAAGCTGAGTTAATTCCTTCAACCAGAGCTTTTCCTAATTTGAATTACAATTTTAATTTGCGTTCTTGTTATTTTAATTTGATTTTATTTATTGTCAACAATTCTCCCATTTTGCATTTTACATTTTGAAAGGATTTAAATAATTACCAATCTCTGTGGACATGACCCTGCTCAATCACTATACACAATTTATTTAGAGTAGGTATTTATTTTTGCTGGCTTCGACAACCATCAACAGGAAATAGAAAAATCTTATGCAACATCGTATATGTTATTCCCTATTCTATTGGGCTGCCTGATGGAAACGCAATAATGGCAAATACAGAAAGAATGATTGTGCTTGCTAGCCACCTGCGACTGAATAATGTTTTATTTGTGCCAAGTTTAACTTGCAACTTAATTTCTGTATCGCAACTAATTCAAGATGCCAATTGTTTTATTCAATTTTCTGATCAATTATGTGTGATACAGGACCGTATTAAGAGGATGTTGATTAGAGCGAGTGAGCAACGAGAGGGACTCTAATATTTTCGGGATATTGGTTCGGCCCTCGCTCTGTCTAGTGTTGCTAATCGACCTTGTGTTTTATGGCATCGAAGGTTGGGGCATCATTCTTCTAAGGTAGTTCAGCTGCTCCCTTTTATTGATTTGGCTTCTTGTATGTCTAGTTTTCAAAATTGTGATGTATACTTTCGAGCAAAACAGTGTCGTGATAAATTTGTTTAAGTAATAATAAAGCTTTAGATATTTTTGAATTGATTCATTGTGACTTGTGGGGATCTTATCGCACAGCTAGTTCCTGTGGTGCTAATTATTTCTTGACTATTGCTGATGGTCTTTCTCACGGTGTTTGGACATATTTGCTATTAGCGAAGAATGAGGTTGGGCGTGTATTACGCAATTTTTTGAGATATAGTCTCTAGACAATTCATAAACTTGTTAAAATTATACGAACAGACAATGGGACAGAATTTCTGTATTTGTCTAATTTTTTTGCTGAGCATGGCATTCATCATCATACATCTTCTGTGGGTACTTCTCAACAGAATGGTCAAGTCGACCACAAGCATCGACACATTCTTAATGTTGCTGACGCTCTATGCTTTCAGGCTTTTTTACCAGTTGAATTCTAGGGTGAATATGTCTTAACTGCTTGCTAGTTGATCAATCGAACACCCTCTGTTCTTCTTGACGGACGGACTCCTTATGAACGACTAGTTGGTAAGGCACCATCTTATGCAAATATTCAGTCATTTGGTTGCCTCGCCTATACCTACAATCATGATCATCGCGGTGATAAATTCGCTAGTCGAAGTCATCATTGTATATTGATGGGTTATCCTTTTGGTAAAAACAGATGACATTTATATGATTTCGAGAATGCCTTATTCTTTACTTCCCGAGATGTAACATTCGTTGAGCATGACTTTCCCTACAAGACTTTAAGCGAACCAGCTACTACTGCCACGCTTGCTTTTGAGCTTGATGAACCATTTTTAGTTGAGAATTTATCACATGGTTTAAGTGCTCCTATTGTCTCACCAGATTCGGTTCCTATTGCTTCACAGGATACAGGCGATGTTCTTGAGACCATTGATACTTCATCACCTGTACCCACTTCTCCTATTCTTAATGAGCATAATTTTGACAACGGGGGGCCATTGAGGCTGTGGAGACATCATTGCAACAATAGCCGGCCTTGGGGTGCCGTCTTAAATAGCGGCAACAATCGATTAAGTTAAAAGATTATGTCTTGCATACTATTCAGCATTTAAGTCCCTCTTCGTGGCCCCCTTCATGCTCACATGCTCAATCACTTCCTGCAGGTAGTCCTAATCCCATACTTGATTATATGAATTGTAATAATTTTTTTGTTCGACATTGTGCTTTTCTAGCAATGATTACTGTAAGAGTTGAGCCTGCCTCTTTTACTGAGGCTGTGAGAGATCTTAGATAGTGTGAGGCCATGAAGTTTGAATTGCAGGCTCTAGAAAATAATAATACATGGACTATTTTGTCTCTACCACCTGGAAAGCATGCCATAGGCTGTAAGTGGGTGTACCGGATTAAGTACAATGCCAACGGTACAGTTGAAAGATACAAAGCTCGCTTAGTCATCCCTAGGAACAAGCAAGTTGAAGGAATTGACTACACTGAGACATTTGCTCCTGTCGCAAAACTTGTTACAGTTCAAACTTTCTTGCTATTGCTGCGGCTAGGAATTGGCAGCTTCATTAGATGGATGTTCATAATGCTTTCTTACACGGTGAGCTCAATGAAGAAGTTTACATGTGCCTTCCGCCTAGGTCCACCTCAAACGAATCTGGAATGGTTTGTCATCTAAGAAAGTCATTATATGGATTAAAGCAAGCTCCACATTGCTGGTTTGCAAAGTTGGCAGCGGCTTTGAAGACTTAGGGCTTTGCTCAATCGAGCTCGGATTATTCTCTCTTTACCTTGCATTGGGATAGCATACATCTGCTTGTGCTTGTGTATGTTGACGATATAATTGTTTCGAGAAACAACAGCGAAGCTAATCGAGTGTGCAACATGTAATTGAGTGATTGTTTTTATATGAAAGATTTAGGTCCATTGAAATATTTATTGGGTATTGAAGTTGCAAGAAATTCGACAGGAATCTTTCTGTCTCAACGGAAGTATGTGTTAGATATTATCTCTGAGGCTGGACTACTTGCTGCAAAACCGGCCCCATTTCCCATGGAACCAAATCATCAGCTGGCTTTGGCCGAAGGCCCTTATTTTTATGACCCTGCGAAATATCAATGACTCATAGGCAGATTAATTTATCTTTCCGCTACACGGCCAAAGTTGTCCTATTTAGTTCATTTGCTTTCTCAATTTATGCAGTAGCTGCAAGAGTGACATTAGGAAGGAACTCTGCGGGTAGTTCGCTATATGAAAGGTAACCCTGGTCAAGGTGTGTTTTTAAGATCAGATTGTGACTTGCAACTTTATGGGTGGCGTGATTCTGATTGGGGAAGCTGCCCTTTATCTCGGCGCTCTTTATCTGGGGTGGTTTGTCGTGCTTGGATCCTCTCCTATATCCTGGAAATCTAAGAAACAACACACAGTTACGTAGTCCTCTGCTAAGGCCGAGTATCGTGCCATGGCAATAGTTACAAGTGAGCTCATATGGCTCAAAGGTTTGTTGATGTCTCTCGGAGTTGATCACTCACGACCCATGCACTTGTATTGTTACATCCAGGCTGCTCTTCATCTAGCTCCCAACCCCGTGTTTCATGAACAGACAAAGCACATCAAAGTTGATTGTCATTTTGTTCGAGATGAAATTCAATGAGGAAACATACGGCCTACCTATGTGTCTACTACTATTCAGCTAGCTAATATCTTCACAAAGGCATTTGGCAGTAAAGAGTTCGAGTTCCTTCTTTGCAAGTTGGGCATTTGTGATCTCCATGCTCTAACTTGAGGGGGGTGTTAACTCATGTGTATATATTTATATATATAGCAAGTCACTTGTATATATTATTGGTTTTTATATATTTCCTAGTTTGATAGGATTTCCTTGTGAACTAGGGTAATTCTTATCAACCAATGTACATATAAATATGGATCAATAGAGAACAAATAAAGAGGGGTTTGTTTTCCATCATGAATTTCTTCAGAAACTTTGGGAAAAAATAAAAATCCTCTCATACAGTAGCATTATTTTGATTCTGAGCTTGATTATGTTTTGAGTTAACTTATAAATTATTTGAAAGAAAAAGAATATAATTTGTTTTTTCCAACTAAATATTTTAAAATAATTTTGTTAATTTAGTGAGTAAGTATATACTTCCAAAGTTATGATATAAAACTATATCCCAGAATCCGAATAATACCACACCAATTATCTATTGCTATGTGTTTTTTGGTAGTTAACTTTTTATACTATTATTGACGAGATAATTAACCTCAACACCAATGAACAAATTTTATATTAATACATCCTCTGGCTTTATTATCAAATGATTATAAATCATAATCAAACCAAGCCACCAGAGGCTACTACTAAAAGATTGATTAAAGGGTTTTCCAAGTTTGAAAATGTTAGTAGCATTGGAAAATGGCAACTTCCAGGAATCTTCCTACGACAATCAACCATTCAGTGAAATGCCCAAATGGCACAAAGGACCCCGTCAACCATTAAGCCACATCATTTCTTGATTCAATTTTCTGATCTCAAAAACATTTTGATTCTCTTCTGTTACACTGATTTTCCCCTTGTTTTGTACAAATATAATTTCTTTTTCTAATTTTTCTTGTTTTGCTTCTACTTGATTATCAATTGCGCGGTCGTTGACCTTGTTCTATTTCTATTTTGTTCACTCCCCCCCCCCCCCCCCAAAAAAAAAACGGACATTTTGAAAAGCAATGTACTAAGAGTTGTAAACTGCTTGGCTCCTCACGCACAACGCGAATTTAGTTACTGGTATAACTCCGGTGCCGACATTGAGAATCTCAAGGCAGAACTTGATAGGCTCAAGGATGAAAGAGAAAGCATTCAGCGCAGAGTTTCTGAGGCTGCAAGAAAAAGTGAAAAGATTGAAGAGAAGGTTGAGAAATGGCTGGTTAATGCGAACAAGAGCATTGAGCAGGCAACCAAATTCATTCAAGACGAAGAGAAAGCAAATGAACGATGTCTCATGGGGCTGTTTCCTAATTGGATTACTTCCTATCAGCATGGAAAGAAAGCAGAAACAGAGAAGGAGGGCTCGATGTCTAGTTCCAATAAGGACTAAATTTAGTTTCACTTTAGACGATGTTATGCCCGACCCGTTGGCCGTCTCTAATCTAAACTCTCATTTTTGCTCAAATTTACACAAGACACTTTGGTTGATAAAATTTTAAAAAGAAAGTTTGATTGGTCATGAATAGAATCCGTGCACTTTCTTGAGTTATCAGGATGGCCTTAAGGAATTTGGGGTCTTAGGTGAATTTTTTTTTTTTTTTTGGCCTTTGGCACATTCAACAACATCAACTTTTAAAACAACATAAAATAACTTAAAATTTAAATGTTTTTAGAATGTGCAAGCCATTTGTCAACATAAAAATTTAAAATAAATTAAGACTTGAAAAGTTGATTAATTTATATGAATATGTGATGAGATGATGGCAATGAATTTCGTGGAGAATAATTTTCTTTTTGGAGGAGAGAGCAAAAATGTTTTAATTAGATTATTGTTGATTCAATATTTATTGGTTTTAAGGTTTTCAATAGAATTTAAAGGAATACCAAAAGTCAGTCTAATGTTGATAATTTTAATAGAGGATTGTTTTTTGGAAAGTGAAAGTATTTATTTATTTTTTTCCTTGGAAAGAATAACAAAATAAAGAATTAATTATAAAACCATTAATTCTAATGTATGTGAAGATTATCAAAGATGATTTAAAAAAAAAATCTTATTTTTAAGGTGAATATTATCAACTATTGAATTTTTATTAAGAAAATAAATCTTAATTTTTGGATATATACAAATATTAGTAATAAGAGGAGATATCTAAAAATTAGAATTTTGTTAAAAAAGTTATTAGCCAGCAACATAAAATAAAAGGAGCAACACAAGATAAAGAATAAAACGAGAGAGTAATATATTATAGAGTGATTTTATTCATTCCAAGTGTGTACAAAACAAAGGGGTGAGCTCTCTTTTTATTATTACATAATCACTCTATTAAATTAATGAAAACATTATAAATCATAACTCCTTGTGATATAAAGGATGATATAGAGAAGCTAAAGGTTGCTAATGAGAGATAGTGGGGAGATTAAAATTTATATGTTATGAACATCCATATTTATTTTAATAAATTCGTAATAAATTTCTAATATATGTACTTAAATATAAAGTATTTTAAATTTTAAAAGAATCATTATACATTAGTATATTAGTTTAATAAAGGGAAAAAGCTATCCACACCTCTAAAGTTTACTTAAATGGTCTCACAGACCTCTTAGTTTCATAAATAGTCATGCAGATCCTCTTGGATTCATAAATAACTATTATATCCTTTGATTTTAACAACCCCAATAAATATAAATATAGTAATAAGATAAAAATAATAAACTAATATTATATGATACAAATAAAATATCATAATAAGTATAATTAATAAAATAACATATATAATGAAAATTAATTTTAATATTAAGTTATTATTAGTCTATCTCAACGGATTTTATTCATACCAAAATCTATTAATCTGAAAGTTGACTTTAAGATTTATACTAATGCTGACATAATTTAAAAAGATATGGTAAACAAAATAATATAAATTTTATAAATTATTGTGAATGTTAGGTATAATTATTTTCATATTAATGGTATGTCAAATAGATTTTATTATTATTAAAAGAATATGTCAGATTAACAATGTTAAAATAACTTTATTAATATTCAAAATGTTTTATAAATTTTATCTTATTTTATATATTCCATTTATTTTAATTTTAATTTATATTTATTGTGGAAGTTTATTCAAAGTTAATTATTGGGTTGTTGTAATCAAAGATATAGTAGTCAAATATGGTAACGCATGATCATTTATGAAGCTAAAGGAATCTGTGTGATCATTTAAGCAAACCCTAGAGGTGTGGGTGACCTTTTTTTTTTTTTTTTTTGATCTAGGTCATCCGGTATCCACACACTATTCCGGATTCGGATCGGGCGAATGATCCTCACGAGATAGACTTCGCGACTGAAGGTGAGCAAACTGCCACTTAAGAGGGTTGATTCTTGAATCAGAACTCGTGGGTGTGACCTTTTCTTTTAAATAAATATCAAATACTGGGTCTTTCTAAAATTTAGGGTCGCCCTGCAAATAATACTGAACTTAGTTCATCTAGTGCTAAAGCCGGCACTGCAAGTAATACTAAAGGGATTGAGCTGATGAGCGAAAAAAGAAGAAGGCTGTTCTCAAGGTTGGTCTCGGACCGCTCGAGAGAAACTCGATCTATCCATGCAGGGGTCTCATGCCTCAACTGAAAAATAAGAAGGCTGAACGAAATATATAACAATGGCTTATTATTATCGATCAGAAAATTACAATTATGACACACACAGAAGGAGAAGGATATTAAAATGTTTGTCAAATCTTTTTAGGTAGGAAATTGGTTGATGAACAATTTTGTGACATGATCTTTCAAATACTCAGGTTGTGCGACGGCATCTACCTTCTTGTACATGACTTCCGCTACCCTTGCAACATTAGTAATTCCAGCAAGTACTTGCATTGGAATTATTGTTGGCCTCGTGGTTTCCTCATTCACAATTTTCCAAGCATTGGCAACGATTTCTTTAAGCCTTTCAACTGCCTCATTTCTTGAGGTGCCATATTGCTTCATATAACATTCCACTACAGAGGCAACATGTCCCCTCTGTTGCTCAGCCTTCAAATATTAGACTTGTTCATGTTAGATTTCTCAATAATACATATTATGTCAAGTACGGAAAAGTAGAATTCGGATACAGCGTTAAATTAAACGCACTGGGCTGAGCATTTTATAAACTTGTGTCACTTGTATATTTATGACAAGTTTAGCTCAATATTGACTCCAAATGAGATGCCATGTACCTGGTGAGCTGCTATGTCAGCTACAACACGAACGATCGTAAAGGTAGCAATAACAATTTTTGGTCTACTTCGCAGCCACTCAATTGCATCCATTCCTCCACCCATTCCCAGTAATACTACTGCTGGATCTAAAAAGCAAACACTTGAGAGTATTCCGTTGCTCATACGTTCTTCAAATGATGGAATGAAACCATCACGGAACCATTGGGCCTCGACATGATAAGCTCTCACAAGTTCTTGATACTAATTATATATATCAACAAGAATACAGAGTTATGAGGTTGAAGTAGTGATGAGTGCAACAACCTAGCTTGCTCGTTATGCCTCTTATGTGATTTATCATTATGGAATATAACAGGATCTTAATTAAATTGAGGCTTATATTTGTTTCGGGTATAAGAAAAGATGAAAAATGAATGCTACCTAGAGAAAATATTGTACCTTTTCCTTTGTAAAAGAGACACTATAAGATCTTCCTTCCCTTGCGAATTCATCGTTCAATTCGTCAAACAGATTCAAGAAAGAGCTATAAAGAGGTCTCATATACTCTGGCAGCTCATTAAGGAGATTAATGTCCCAGCTGAGAAAAAATGAAAATAGTCATACACCATATATATATATATATATATATAGTCATACCGCTGCTATAAAATTCTCGGCAAAATTCAATCAATTTTTAATCCTATATTTCTCCCAAGTTCAAACTCATGTGACCAGATTTATATATTTATTCATTCGGAATATATAGTCGTAACAATTTATATAAGATTCAACCAAATTTTCTTAAGATTTTAGTCCTCACCAAAATCCCTTTCTTTTATTGATTTATCCAAACGAGTCTTTTTTCTAAAAAGAAAAAAACTATGGAAATTGGGCTCAGAACACAAAGCGAAATTTTAAATTGGACAAATTTTTTTTTTGTATCAACAGTAAATTATACCTCACATAATTTTTTTTAGCTAGAAGTACAATATTAAAATAAATATAATATGAAAAGATAAAACTAGAGAAAAGTCTTAGCATGTACAGGAACCTGTCTATTGCGTCGGTTAAAAGATGAAGCTCCTCAAGTGTAGCATAGGCATCGCATGTATCATCAATAACCATTAAGAACATCATAGTTTTCGTGTACAATAATCGAGCACGCCAGTATTGAGGCTCAAAAAATTTTCCAACGCTATAAACGAAAATCTCTACGATCCTGTCTTTCGCATAAGGATATAGTGCTACAAAGTTTAAATCTTTCCACCAACTGCAATGAAATATATAATTTAAAATTCAACGATTCATCATTAGTTCGTTTTTTTTTTTTTCAGTGAAATACTCAGTTTATTTTTTTAAAAAAAAGTTACACTAAAGGACACCATCGTATCACAGATTTCAATTGTAAGTTAAATCAGACAAAATATATTATTTCAGCCTTAAAAGCCAGATCAGAAATTGCGAACGTATAAATTATCAAATGTATACCTTGTTAGATGGCTGAGTTCTTGTTTATACAGTAATTGTACTCTGTTGTAATCCAATTTTGCAAACATGAGTAAATTGTCATTTTTAGATTCATCATGCTCATAAAAAGAGATATAACTTTGTGCCTTAATCCTTGCCACGCCTGTGTGCAGAGGCTGTTCAAGGGCATCAATTATATGTTCTGCTAGATGCCGATTTGAGTTGGTAGCCAAGAAAGGCAAATAATCCCTAGTGAAAGCAAGTGCCTCATCGAGTATATCCTCTCCTGGAAAGCCCAATTGGGACGCTTCATACAAACTTAGCATGCCCTTTGTATCGCTGATCAAAATTTTCTTGAACATGCCATTGTTGTTTTTGAATTTGTTAAAGATGCCTAATTCAAACCATCATATTGAACTTATATTAATCATCAGCCACCACATATATATGACCCAAAAAAAAAAATTACAGTTTGAAATACTTATATATAGTCGTTCTTAGCTGTGTTGACATATATAGAAGTAGTATACACCACTGTAGAGTATCCATTCAGCGCTGTAAAATTATGAATTCACAATTTATAAAAAATGAACGTTCGCACCTGCAGAAAACTATATATATATATATATATATATATATATCTCATAGGATAGGTACTTACCACAGTGTAGTTTGAACCCATGCTGTCTAAGGACTCGAAATAGAATAGCAATAGTGTGCAAGTCATAAACATTATCATCGGGTAGACCAGCTTGCCATTCAAAAATATGATTTAATTGTTCTTGAATCTCATCTTCAAAGTGATATGAAACACCTAGGCGACATAATGAGTGGATCAACTCAACGTTCTTTGCCGGATCTTTTGATGAAGCAATTAACATTTCCTTCACTTTTTCTTTCAACTCTTGTACCTGCTTATCATAAAATTCAAATTCCTACAAAAGCAAAATTAAAATTTTACTCAGAATTTTCTATATATCATCCTAAAGAGCGAGGTTGTTTCTAATCTACATTTGATTCTAAATCGGTAAATTCTCTCATAATCCTTATATAGAGTTTACGATAGTTACTCAGTTAGACACTATATTTTTTTAAAAAAAAATCAAAATACCTACGTCGTTACTTTTGTTGCAGTTGGATCTTATTTTTCAAGGACAAAATACTACTTATGTCTGATATAAGAATTCAAATGAACTTAACATTCAACATGTGAAAATAGATGATGGTTAAATAGGCTTTAACAAATTGAGTATATTTTAAAAATACATGCAACAACTGAATAACTAATTGAGTAAAAGAAGCATTTACTCATTGTAAAGTACATAATCCAGTACTTTTTGCAAAGAATTAACGGTTGATTTATCAATATGCGTAGTCACTTACCGAGTGAGGAAAGGGAGTGGATGCGAAGGTATCTTTCCATATACAGGGAGAATAGTTTGCCAAAGGACGATAATTTGGTTCGGCGAAGGATTTGGACGTCTGTAAACATGCTTCGAATGGCGGTCTAGTAACAGAGTTTGTGAAGGACGCTGAGCGACGATTACTACTTGGCCATCTATATGGGGAAAACTTGGGAAATAATGGCAAAAGGCAAATTTTAGGAAATTGTAGAGCCATAAAACGATTTGGACAATTTCTATAATTAATTGATGGATGTCCAAGATTTTCCTATTGCCCGCACCTACTTATAGGAATAACAGAAGAGCTCAACAAAGCTGCCTGCTTTGGGTGAGAGACGCCACCAGCCGCTGTATATATTTACGTTTATTGGACGGCCAATTTATTCACTAATTTATTGTTGCACTATTTTATTGTTCTTTCATATTGCCCTAACATTAACAAAATTTTCTCCCCGCTATATCTCTTATATTCGAAACAAAAGATTATACCAATTTAATTAGTTGATGAGTAGTGTGACACATTCTAAAAAATTATCTCAAATGATGTGACATTCAACAATTAGATGTATAATTAATTCATTTAGATTTTATAAAAAATTACCAACCACTCAATTAATGACATATCATCTAAGATGAAATCTGAGATAAAAGATTAAATATGTCTATAATTACTCTGAGTTTGACACCCATTTATCGTTACGTTAATCTAATAAAAGATTCTTATTAGATGGCAGTTAATTATTAGTTCATGTTTTCTTTAGGAAAGACGAAGTAAGGAAGAAATAAGATTAAGATAAGTACAAGAATTATGGGTATAGAGACTTTAATTAATTGTGTGGATGGATAGCTTTTAACATTTTTTTTTTAACGACGAACAATAGTATGAAAATCCAACTTGAAATTAATTTTTTATCGAAAACCTTGGCGGCTGAAGTGCCGGCCTAATAGAAAATTTCCTTAAGAATATTTATGAATTGACTCTTCATAAATATGAAGATAAATCTTATAAAAGCAATGCATTAAACTAAACTTCACATTTTCAAACTCGGAAAACCCTCCAATCAATCTTTTAGTGGTTATGCCATATGATTATTTGATAATAAAGTTAGAGGATGTACTTATATAAAAATTATTTATCGGTGTTGATATTATCTCATCAATAATAGTATGAAAGGTTAATTATTAAGAAACACATAATAGTAGTTAATTGGTGTAATATTATTGAGATTCTGGAAATAATTTTATATCATAACTTTCTAGGTGTATAATTACTCATTGACTTAATATAATTATTTAAAAAAATTCAGAGGGAAAAAATAAATTATATTATTTTTACTTCAAATAATCTTTAAATTAACTCAAAATATAATCAAGCTCAGAATTAAAAATTTAAACTAATGCTGCTGTATGAGAGGATTTTCTTTTTTTTCTCCGAAGTTTCACTGGGAAATTATTGATATATAGCTTTGTTGAGATCATTTCAGTTCAGAAGACAAATAATGGAAAGACTAAACTAAATAGACCGGCGAACAACTTCGTACGTGAAAGTTAAAAAATTAAGGTTGTGAGTCGGTATTGAGTTGTGTCTTGAACAACTTTGCTGTCATTGTTTATTATTTTTTGGCAATATTGCCCGGCGGTGACTGTTTAGTAAATATTAAGAAATAAATTTATATTTATCAAGTATCAAAAATAAATAAACAAACAGAAACACAAGGAAAAATTTATACTTTACGTAAAATCATAAGGACAATATCATTAGTCCACACTCCATAATTGAGTGACGTGTGGCATACATTGGTTCCCAACGGAGACTTTAATATAAGAAAAATGTTAAGTTACTGCAATGATGACATACAATCGCCAAACTTGACATCCAGGTAATCATGCATTATAACGTACCGATTTCTTATGATCAGAACCTTATTTTTCATTCACAAATAAATAAATGATGTGGCTTAATGGTTGACGGGGTCCTTTGTGCCATTTGGGCATTTCACTGAATGGTTGATTGTCGTAGGAAGATTCCTGGAAGTTGCCATTTTCCAATGCTACTAACATTTTCAAACTTGGAAAACCCTTTAATCAATCTTTTAGTAGTAGCCTCTGGTGGCTTGGTTTGATTATGATTTATAATCATTTGATAATAAAGCCAGAGGATGTATTAATATAAAATTTGTTCATTGGTGTTGAGGTTAATTATCTCGTCAATAATAGTATAAAAAGTTAACTACCAAAAAACACATAGCAATAGATAATTGGTGTGGTATTATTCGGATTCTGGGATATAGTTTTATATCATAACTTTGGAAGTATATACTTACTCACTAAATTAACAAAATTATTTTAAAATATTTAGTTGGAAAAAACAAATTATATTCTTTTTCTTTCAAATAATTTATAAGTTAACTCAAAACATAATCAAGCTCAGAATCAAAATAATGCTACTGTATGAGAGGATTTTTATTTTTTCCCAAAGTTTCTGAAGAAATTCATGATGGAAAACAAACCCCTCTTTATTTGTTCTCTATTGATCCATATTTATATGTACATTGGTTGATAAGAATTACCCTAGTTCACAAGGAAATCCTATCAAACTAGGAAATATATAAAAACCAATAATATATACAAGTGACTTGCTATATATATAAATATATACACATGAGTTAACACCCCCCTCAAGTTAGAGCATGGAGATCACAAATGCCCAACTTGCAAAGAAGGAACTCGAACTCTTTACTGCCAAATGCCTTTGTGAAGATATTAGCTAGCTGAATAGTAGTAGACACATAGGTAGGTCGTATGTTTCCTCATTGAATTTCATCTCGAACAAAATGACAGTCAACTTCGATGTGCTTGGTTTCTTCATGAAACAAGGGGTTGGCAGCTAGATGAAGAGCAGCCTGGCTATAACCATACAAGTGCGTGGGTCGTGAGTGATCAACTCCGAGAGACATCAACAAACCTTTGAGCCATATAAGCTCACTTGTAACTATTGCCATGGCATGATACTCGGCCTCAGCAGAGGACTGCGCAACTGTGTGTTGTTTCTTAGATTTCCAGGATATAGGAGAGGATCCAAGCATGACAAACCACCCTAGATAAAGAGCACCGAGATAGAGGGCAGCTTGCCCAATCAGGATCACGCCACCCATAAAGTTGCAAGTCACAATCTGATCTTAAAAACACACCTTGACTAAGGTTACCTTTTAGATAGCGAACTACCCGCAGAGTTACTTCCTAAAGTCACTCCTGCGGCTGCTGCATAAATTGAGAAAGCAAATGAACTGTATAGGGCAACTCTGGCCGTGTAGTGGAAAAATAAATTAATCTGCCTACGAGTCGTCGATATTTTGTAGGATCAGAAAAATAATAGCCTTCGGCCAAAGCTAGCTGGTGATTTGATTCCATGGGAAATGGGGCCGGTTTTGCACTAAGTAGTCCAGCCTCAGAGATAATATCTAACATATACTTCCGCTGAGACAGAAAGATTCCTGTAGAATTTCTTGCAACTTCAATACCCAACAAATATTTCAATGGACCCAAATCTTTCATATAAAAACAATCACTCAAATACATCTTGCACACTCGATTAGCTTCGCTGTTGTTTCTCGAAACAATAATATCGTCAACATACACAAGAACAAGTAGATGTATGCTATCCCAATCCAAGGTAAAGAGAGAATAATCCGAGCTCGATTGAGCAAAGCCCTAAGTCTTCAAAGACACTACCAACTTTACAAACCAGCAATGTGGAGATTGCTTTAATCCATATAATGACTTTCTTAGATGACAAATCATTCTAGATTCGTTTGAGTTGGAATCAGGCGGTAGGCGCATGTAAACTTCTTCATTGAGCTCACCGTGTAAGAAAGCATTATGAACATCCATCTGATGAAGCTCCCAATTCCTAGCCACAGCAACAGCCAGAAAAGTTCGAACTGTAACAAGTTTTACGATAGGAGCAAATGTCTCAGTGTAGTCAATTCCTTCAACTTGCTTGTTCCCAAGGATGACTAAGCGAGCTTTGTATCTTTCAACTGTACCGTTGGCATTGTACTTAATCCGGTACACCCACTTACAGCCTATGGCATGCTTTCCAGGTGGTAGAGATAAAATAGTCCATGTATTATTATTTTCTAGAGCCTGCAATTCAAAATTCATAGCCTCACACCATCTAAGATCTCTCACGACCTCAGCAAAAGAGGCAGGCTCAACTCCTGTAGTAATCACTACTAGAAAAGCACATTGTCAAACAAAAAAATTATTACAATTCACATAATCAAGTATGGGATAAGGACTACCTGCAGGAAGTGATTGAACATGTGAGCATGAAGGGGGCCACGAAGAGGGACTTAAATGCTGAATAGTATGCAAGACATAATCTTTTAACTTAATCGATTGTTGCCGCTATTTAAGACAGCACCCCAAGGCCGGCTGTTGTTGCAATGATGTCCAACAGCCTCAATGCCCCCCCGTTGTCAAAAGTATGCTCATTAAGAGTAAGAGAAGTGGGTACAGGTGATGAAGTATCAATGGTCTCAAGAACATCGCCTGTATCCTGTGAAGCAATAGGAACCGAATCTAGTAAGACAATAGGAACACTTAAATCATGTGATAAATCATCAACTAAAACTGGTTCATCAAGCTCAAGAGCAAGTGTGGCAGTAGTTACTGGTTCGCTTAGAGTCTTGTAGGGAAAGTCATGCTCAACGAACGTTACATCTCGGGAAGTAAAGAATGAGGCATTCTCCAAATCATATAAATATTATCTCTTTTTACCAAAAGGATAACCCATGAATATACAACGATGACTTCGACTAGCGAATTTATCACCGCGATGATCATGATTGTAGGTATAGGCGAGGCAACCAAGTGACCGAATATTTGCATAAGATGGTGCCTTGCCAACTAGTCGTTCATAAGGAGCCCGTTCGTCAAGAAGAACAAAGGGTGTTCGATTGATCAAGTAGCAAGCAGTTAAGACACATTCACCCCAGAATTCAACTGGTAAGAAAGCCTGAAAGCGTAGAGCGTGAGCAACATTAAGAATGTATCGATGCTTGCGTTCGACTTGACCATTCTGTTGAGAAGTACCCACAAAAGATGTATGATGATGAATGCCATGCTCAGCAAAGAAATCAGATAAATATATAAATTCTGTCCCCTTGTCTGTCCGTATAATTTTAATGAGTTTATGAATTGTCTAGAGACTATACTAAAAAAATTATATAGTACACGCCCAACCTCATTCTTCGCAACTAGCAAATATGTCCAAACACCGCAAGAAAGATCATCAACAATAGTCAAGAAATAATTAGCACCACAGGAACTAGCTATTCAATAAGATCCCCGCAAGTCACAAATGAATCAATTCAAAAATATCTAAAACTTTATTATTACTTAAAATAAATTTGTCACGACACTGTTTCGCTCGAAAGTATACATCACAATTCTGAAAATTAGACTTACAAAAAGCCAAATTAATAAAAGGGAGCAACTGAACTACTTTAGAAGAAGGATGTCCCAACCTTCGATGCCATAAATCACAAGCTTGATTAGCAACACTAGATAGAGCGGGGGCCGAACCAATGTCCCAAAAATAATAGAGTCTCTCTCGCTACTCACTCGTTCCAATCAATATCCTCGTAATGTGGTCCTGTATCACACATAATTGATCAGAAAAATTGAATAAAACAATTGGCATCTTGAATTAGTTGTGATATAGAAATTAAATTGCAAGTTAAACTTGGCACAAATAAAACATTATTCAGTCACAGGTGGCTAGCAAGCACAATCATTCTTTCTATATTTGCCATTATTGTGTTTCCATCAGGCAACCGAACAGAATAGGGAATAACATATATGATGTTGCATAAGATTTTTCTGTTTCCTCTCATGTGATGTGAGGCCCCAGTATCAAGAATCCACTCTATTGAATTAAGCTTACTACTGATCCGTGAGGTGTTATCTTTTTTACTGTTCAAAAGATTAAGCAATGTGTTTTACTATTCACTGCTCAAATCGCTGAGACCGCTTGCGACTGATTTCGAGAGTTATCCAAACGGATTGTTAGACTCTGTCGTGACTTGAGCAGTGTTGGCCCAAGCAGGACCTCCATGACCACGCCCATTGTTTCCATTATTCTGTCGTGAATTGCTATGACCTGCATTCTTCATGGCTTTTGGCTGTTCACCCCACCATTCAGGATACCCTATAAGCTGGAAACAGGAAGATGTTTCATGTCTAGTCTTGTTGCAATGGGTACAAAGTATAGAAGACTTATCCCGGTTGTCATGTGATCCTTGCGTCGCTTAAACGGTAAATGCTACAGGTTCACTATGTTCTTCTTTAGCACGTGTCATTGACTGAACCTACTCCTCTTGAATGACTATGGCATAGGCATGGTTCAACTTTAGCAGTGGCTCGATGCTTAGAATATGAGACCGCACACCACTATACATGACACGCCAGTAACTATGCTGTTGGTGCTGTTCTCGGATAAAGGGTTAGAAGAGCTGCTCATGTGATATATTACGCATCAAGTACACTTGATAGTGCTAAGTGCAATTACTCAACAACGGAAAAAGAACTTTTGGATATTGTTTTTGCTTTAGAAAAATTTCGTTCATATTTATTGGGCACTAAAGTGATTGTTTATTCTGATCATACAGCTCTTATATATTTGCTCGCCAAGAAGGAAATAAAATCGAGACTGATCCGCTGGATCCTACTACTTTAAGAGTTCAACTTGGAGATCCGTGACAAGAAAAGAGCATAAAACTTGGTTGCAAACCACCTTAGTAGATTGACTACGAGTGAAGAATCAGCACATTTGAAGTATGATTTTCCAGATGAGCATCTCTTTGTAACTTAAGGTATGGTTCCTTAGTAAGCCGACATTGTCAATTACTTAGTTACAAGAACACTACCTAATGATCTCACAAGGGCTCAAAACGATAAGATTAAGAGCGATGTTGAGTACTATGCTTGGGATGACCCTTACTTGTGGAAACATTGCTCTGACTAAGTAATCAGAAGGTGTGTATCTGAATTTGAAATTCCTTCTATTCTTCAGTTTTGTCACTCATATATATACGGTGGTCATTTTGGTCCAAAAAGAACAGCATCTAGGGCATGTTTGTTACATTGTATTATGAGGTATTAAAACACTGCTCACATTAAAATAATACCTATTAAGGTAGCTAATGTAGCTACTGCTGCATTAGCTAAACCCGACTCACAGTCGGGTTTAGCTAATGCGTCAAGCTTTGCCTTTTTTTTTTTCTTTTGCTTTTGACTTTTGAGTTGCGTTTCTTTGCTTTTTTTTTTCTTTTGCTTTTGACTTTTGATTTGCGTTTCTTTACTTTTTTTTTTCTTTCTTTTGCTTTATAATAATAATAATAATAATAATAATAATAATAATAATAAAATATAATTTTTAATTTAATATAATTTTTTTACATTATAATTATTAATAAAAATTAATAAATAAATAATTTATGATTCAATAATATTATATTATTTTTTATTTGTACATTTTAATGTATTAATAAATTTATAAATTATTATAACTAATAAAAAATATTTAATTATGAATAAATTTGAATAATATTAATTTAAAATTAATAATAATATAAATAATAATCTAAAATATTACTATAATTTAAATATATTAATATAATATAATATTTAATTTAAATTAATTACAAAAAAATTAATACAGTACAGTATAACATCAAATATTGTACAGCATTATTATAATACAGTGCTAATGCAATACAACATAATACAATACACCAATATAAAAATAATGCAATACAACATAATACAATACAGTGTGCCAAACGCACCCCTAAGGTGTTAGAATATGGTCTATTTTGGCCTACTTTATTTCATGATTCATACATATTTTGTATGTCGTGTGAGAATTGTCAAAAGACTGGCAATTTAAGTCATAGGAATCAAATGCCACTTACCCCTATTTTTATGTGCGAAATATTCGATGTGTAGGGCATTGATTTTATAGGACCTTTTCCCTCATCTTTTGGCAATACTTACATTCTTTTAGCAGTGGATTACGTTTCTAAGTGAATAAAGGCTAAGGCTACCCAGACTGACAATGCTAAAGTCGTTGTAGATTTTGTCAAGTCTAATATTTTTGCTAGGTTTGGTGTACCGAGAGCTGTGATAAGTGATAGAGGCACTCATTTCTATAATCGGATGGTGGAGGCTTTATTCAAGAGATATCATGTTATCCACCGAGTGTGTACTGCCTATCATCTATAGACAAGCGGACAAGCTGAGATATCAAACAGAGAAATCAAGTCTATTCTTGAGACCATTAATACTTCATCATTTGTACCCACTTTCCCTACCCTTAATGAGCATACTTTTGATAACCGAGCAGGGGGGCATTGAGGCTATTGAGACATCAGTGCAACAACAGCCGACCTTGGGGTGCCATCTTAGACGGCGGCAACAATCGATTAAGTTAAAAGATTATGTCTTGCATACTATTCAGCATTTGAGTCCCTCTTCGTGGCCCTCTTCATGCTCACATGCTCAATCACTTCCCGCAGGTAGTCCTTATCCCATACTTGATTATGTGAATTGTAATAATTTTTCTAATGGACATTGTGCTTTTCTAGCAGTGATTACTGCAGGAGTTGAGCCTACCTCTTTTGCTAAGGCCGTGAGAGATCCTAGATGGTGTGAGGTCAGGAAGTTTGAATTGCAGGCTCTAGAAAATAATAATACATGGACTATTTTGTCTCTACCACCTAGAAAGCATGCCATAGGCTGTAAGTGGGTGTGCCGAATTAAGTACAATGCCAACGGTACAGTTGAAAGATACAAAGCTCGCTTAGTCATCCTTGGGAACAAGCAAGTTGAAGGAATTGACTACACTGAGGCATTTGCTGCTGTCGCAAAACTTGTTACAGTTCGAACTTTTCTGGCTGTCGTTGCGACTACGAATTGGGAGCTTCATCAGATGGATGTTCATAATGCTTTTTTACATGGTGAGCTCAATGAAGAAGTTTACATGCGCCTACTGTTGAGTGTTAGAAAGTGCATATTTATAAAGGAGAAAATCGTCATTTTACACTTCAAGTCTCACTAACATTGCTACTTTTATTTATTTAAATATTTTTTTATTTAATTATGTTTGTTTCATTATAATTAGGTATTTTTTGTATTTTAGGGGCATCACGATCGTTTTACAATGAACGAGTGATCAGACAGCAAAACGGACGTCACATTTGAACTCAGGACGGTCGAAAACCTTAGGAGGAGTATAAAAGGAAAAATGTCATTGTTCATATATACGGTACTGTTCATGACACTGTTTATATATACGGTCCGGTGACATGGCGTTGACCGATGACGTGGCATTGACCGATGATGTAGCATCGACCAGTGATGTGGCAGTATTTGATTGGACAAATTATGTGGCATTGAATGCTTATGTTGCGTTGACAGATGACGTGGTATTGACCGATGATGTGTCACGATCTTATTGGGCTAAATTTCTTATGTACTGTGGATCGATGACGTGTCAGCATTTCAATGGAGCAAAAATCGTGTGTACGGTACATGCACATACATGGGATTATTTACTATTCAAACCGTATCAGTATAAATAGTGTTATGCGGCAAAGCTGCATCGTGCAAAACCGTGTGTCTTGTTCAAACATTGACCGATCGATGACGTGGCGCAATCTGCGTCAACTGCTTTTTAATCCGATGGTCACGATTCACTCAATGTATCTATAAAAAGGGGGCTCTCCCCTCTTAATTTAATACCCCTGAATTCATTTTTAAGCTTAGATTTCTGTAATTCCTTCTCCTTCTTGTATTTTCTATATATTTTAATAAATTTTCATTTTACCCCTAGTTAAAAAATGAGTAGCTAATTTTCTTTTAAGCTTGGGTTGAAGGTGAAGTCTCAACATGTTCCATGGGCTTAATTTGGTAAATTTACTTTCTCTTCCCCTCTAATATTTGTGGTTGTTTTGACTTTTCGTCGATAAATAATAATAGTCTTGTCTAGATACCGCCCTGGTTAAACCGGCACCCTAGTACAAGGTTATTATTATTTGGCACGATAAGCCCTTAGCACCATATTTATTTGAGCATGGTTCATGAGGTGTGGAATCCCCCCTCATGATTTAATTGGCATTAATAAGAAATATTTAGCCCATGGAGCATGTTGATGCAGATCCGGATACCCAAGTGCTTTATCTCAATAGTTTCCAGTTTAAGTTATTCCTGCCATTCTAATTTAATTTCTAGCACAGTTTAAATTAATTTCACCACAAATCCAACCACCCATTTAAGAAAATTAATTCTGCACATAATTAAAATCAACCTCCTCGTGGGATCGACACTCGTCACCATTAATCTATTCTATAATAGATTCGTGCACTTGCGAGTTCAATAAAATTTGCACAACACCCACCACCTGGTTCCACCTCAAACGAATCTGGAATGGTTTGTCATCTAAGAAAGTCATTGTATGGATTAAAGGAAGCTTCACATTGCTGGTTTGCAAAGTTGGCAGCGGCTTTGAAGACTTAGGGCTTTGCTCAATCGAGCTCGGATTATTCTCTCTTTACCTTGCATCGGGATAGCATACATCTACTTGTGCTTGTGTATGTTGACGAAATAATTATTTCGAGAAACAACAGCGAAGCTAATCGAGTGTGCAAGATGTATTTGAGTGATTGTTTTTATATGAAAGATTTGGGTCCATTGAAATATTTATTGGGTATTGAAGTTGCAAGAAATTCAACAGGAATCTTTCTGTCTCAGCGGAAGTATGTGTTAGATATTATCTCTGAGGCTGGACTACTTAGTGCAAAACCGGTCCCATTTCCCATGGAATCGAATCATCAGCTAGCTTTAGCCGAAGGCCCTTATTTTTCTAATACTACGAAATATCGACAACTCGTAGGCAGATTAATTTATCTTTTCGCTACACGGCCAGAGTTGTCATATTCAGTTCATTTGCTTTCTCAATTTATGCAGTAGCCGCAGGAGTGACATTAGGAAGCAACTCTGCAGGTAGTTCGCTATCTGAAAGGTAACCCTGGTCAAGGTGTGTTTTTAAGATCAGATTGTGACTTGCAACTTTATGGGTGGCGTGATTATGATTAGGCAAGCTGCCCTCTATCTCAGCACTCTTTATCTGGGGTGGTCTATCATGCTTGGATCCTCTCCTATATCCTGGAAATCTAAGAAACAACACACAGTTGCGCAGTCCCATGTTGAGGCCGAGTATCGTGCCATGGCAATAATTACAAGTGAGCTCATATGGCTCAAAAGTTTGTTGATGTCTCTCGGAGTTGATCACTCACGACCTATGCACTTCTATTGTTACAGCCAGTCTACTCTTCATCTAGCTGCCAACCCCGTGTTTCATGAACAGACCAAGCACATCGAAGTTGACTGTCATTTTGTTCGTGATGAAATTCAATGAGGGGGTGTTAACTCACGTATATGTATATATATATATATATATATATATATAGCAAGTCACGTGTATATATTATTGGTTTTTATATGTTTCCTAGTTTGATAGGATTTCCTTGTGAACTAGGGTAATTCTTATCAACCAATGTACATATAAATGTTGATCAATAGAGAACAAATAAAGAGGGGTTTGTTTTCCATCATGAATTTCTTCAGAAACTTTGGGAAAAAATAAAAATCCTCTCATACAGTAGCATTATTTTGATTCTCAGCTTGATTATGCTTTGAGTTAACTTATAGATTATTTGAAAGAAAAAGAATATAATTTGTTTTTTCCAACTAAATATTTTTAAATAATTTTGTTAATTTAGTGAGTAATTATATACTTTCAAAGTTATGATATAAAATTGATAGGTGATAAATAGTCATGTTATATTTGGTTTAAATCCCTCATATCTTGATTTATTTTGTGCTAATTCGTGGAGATTATGTTTGATTTGATTTAGGAGGAGAAACATGGAGATTATGATAAAAAGTGGATAAAAAGAGCTTTATTTAGGCTTTGCAATCATGGGCTGACCGTTGACTTGAAGGAGACGGTTTCCTAGTACAAAGAGGAAGAAGAAACCAAGAGAAAAATGAAAGCTAGCAAAAGAGGAAAAGCTAACGTGAGAGAGGACTCCTACTTTGAAAGGAAAAAGGAGAGCTTGCCGTTTCTTATAAAAGGCAAAGTGAAGAAACAAAAAGGGCTGGAACGTGAGAAGTGGAGAGCTGGACGTAAGGAAGCACCAGCGGCTGCAACTATTCTTCAATTAAACATCTTTTGTTTTGTTTGGCCACCATGAGTGGCTAAGGTTTTAATTCCGATCCGAGGGTTAATCAATTCCAGTTGTAGTTTTGTGAGGCTTTGAACTTAACAAGAATTTCTTCAATCCAAGTAATTTTTATTTCTTGTTCTTATTGTCTATGAATTATTTATATTGATTGAGTTGACGCCTTAATTCAATATTTATTTTTCTATCGCTAGTCAGGAGTTTGTGATCCGTAATTGTCATGAATGACTGAATTGAGTAGCAAGGAGTTGGCTCATGTGTGTGTATATTGATGGCCACAATTACATAGCTTGCATGATAGGCTCTAGGGAAATAAAAATACAACATTGGTTAAATTGGAGTAATCTGAATTAATTGGTTTTGTTTTAGTCATTCTCATTAATCTTAATGCTATCACTTAATTTGATATGGAACGATGATGCCCAGTTAAATTGGTGATAAGTTTGGATTTAGGCGATTGTTTGAGTCTATTACATTAGGAGAATAATTGCTTTCATGGATTCGATTAAGTAGACTAAGTTCTTGGATTGAGTAATTTATATGTTTGCCTATGATCAAAATTGCAATTGGATGGAATTGACACCCTTGGATTGGAAGTTTGGTAAGATTGATTTTCTTCGTTTAATTTTAAAGTCTTGTTATTTTTTATTTATTTTATTTTATTCCTTCTTAAAGCAGAACAAATTAAACCCCCCAGAAAAACGGTTCACCGTTTACAACTAACGGTTCACCGATAATCTCTAACAGCTAGCCGTTAGTGGACAGAACCGATAGAGAGAAGAGAACCAAAAATTCGGTTTGCCGGTTACGCTAACCGGTTAGCCGATTGTGCCCAGAAAGGTTGCGAACGAGATTCGGTCTTCCGTTTTCCCTTACCGGTTGTCCGAATAAAAACAGAAAGGAAAGAGCTGAAAAATGGTTTGCCGATTTTCCTTAACCGGTTAGCCGGATAACTCCCAGAATTCTTTGAACGATAAACGGCTAACCGTTTCCACTAAACGGTAATCCGTTAACAGGCAGAAGCTTGCAAATCCAGAAATTTTCTTGGGAAATTAATTTTGTTTTAAACTTTGAGAAATTAAATACATAGTTCTCTTGGGATTCGACCTGGTTTCACTACTTCTACAAATTTATTTAGGTGAATCAGTATTTGTTTTGAGGAGCTTCGACAAAAATTATATCCCAGAATCCGAATAATATGACACCAATTTTCTATTACTATGTGTTTTTTGGTAGTTAACTTTTTATACCATTATTGATGAGTTAATTAACCTCAACACCAATGAACAAATTTTATACTAATACATTCTCTAGCTTTATTATCAAATGATTATAAATCATAATCAAACCAAGCCACCAGAGGCTCACTACAACAAAAATGAGTTTTACGGTGGAGTTGTAACGGCATATTATAATTACATGCTGTTAAAAAAATGTAAAGACGGAAGGTATTAAAATATTTCCCGTTAAAAGATTCAGCTATATAATAAGACGACATATTTTAAAAAAATTGCCGTTGATTGCTCTAGATAATAAAGTTTTAATAGCATAAAAATATCAATCCCGTGAAAGTGATTTTTAATAGCACGAGATATTAGCTATTAATTAATAATAAAAGATGGCCTTTGACTTATCCTGTTAAATGAGAATCTTACCACAAACAAATAGGAACGCTTTACTACTTTCTCTCTAGTTTGCAAATTTCCCTCTTCTTCTAAAACACTCCCGCGTTAATTCTCTATGGAGATTCGGCTGTTATCAAATTCTTCCAAAATTTTCGATTTTTCCAATTTTATTTCATACTTTTAGAATACCCATACTTAAATGCCCTAATTTTTCAGATTTTCCTCTCTTACTTGGAATCAGACACCTTTTAACCTTAGTATTTCATCCTCTTTGCAATTTCACAGAGGTTTCGCCTCAATCTTCTTTTTAATTCCTATTATCGCCGTTTGTACCATCAACGACAAGGAAAGGTAAGAACTTTTATTTAATATGTAATTTTTTTCCTTTGATCTGGAAATTGTTCTGTTGGGACATAATGTTTATTACTTAATTGCGTTAGTGTTATTGTGCTATCTAGTTAATCTAATTTATCTTTCAATTAATTAAATTATAATTTTATTAAAAGATTTGAAAAAAAGCATAATTTTTGTTTCAAAATTTCTGTATATGTACATATTATTTGTTTGTTGTGTTTTGAGACTATATTACTAGATGTTTCCTTTGAATTTGTATGTAAAAAATAATTTTAAACTGCATCTTGGTTTTTCCCCAGAATAACTAAAGCTCTTTGGAAGAAGCCAAGAAAGGAGTTTCAAATAAAAGTCAAAGCAAAGGAAGTCGATTACAAGAGAGAGCATACACCAAGCCAGGTAACCAGGACGAGGAAAGAAAAGAAATGTTGTCTAAGATGAGGACGGGTTTATTTGCTTTGATAATATACTGAATCAACTTTAAGAGTGGCCCGCCATGTGTGGCATGTTTGATAGCGTTCAAAGTTTGACAATTATTGTCTTTCAAAACAATTAACTTGCTGTGAAAAACTGAAAGTGGAATCTACTGCTACTACATCTATCACTATTCGGTACCATTGATAGAGGAAATTGAATTTGATTTATAAATTTAGGAAAAAGTTGGAAAGAAAGTGTAATTTTTGCATTAAAATTTTGGTTTTTTAATTTTCTGGTTTTTTCCCTTGAAATTATTAATGGATGTTTGATGTCTTTCAATTTTTTTCCTTTTGTTAATTGTGAAATTAAGCTAAATATTTTTATTTTCTTGTAGGACTACCCAAGTTACCAAGATTTGCCTTTTACCGATTGGGATTCTATTTATCTGGTAAACAAACTTTTCAAATTATTATAATATTATTATTGTTACTATTATTATTATTATTTTTTACATATCACATATGAGATCATCTATTCTTTTATGCTTAATACTGAATGATTTATTTTTTAGCATGCAAATAACTTGTTTGATTATCTTTATCTTTTAGAAACCTTAGTTGTATCATATATGTATATATGCTTGTTTATGAGCTAGTATTTTTGCTAAACAAATTTATGAGCTAGTATTTTTGCTAAACAATGTCATATAGTCGTGATGTCTTATTTTGCAAGTTTGAGTTGAAAAAGAATTTTGGTTATTTTTTTTGTAACTGTTTGTAAAAAAAAAAAAGGTCAGAAAAAGAATTGGTTATGTATAGTAGATTGAGCAATCTAATTCTTTGCTAGACAAATAATAAAAAAGGGTTCTATATTCAAACAACAGATCAAAGAAGTTATAAGCAAGCACTTGATATCATGTTGATGGATAAAGAATGGGTGAAGCTGAATAGGTTTGTATTTGAATACAATATTTTATAACTGCACTATTTAAATATTTTATACTATTAGATTTCAAGTTTTATTTCTTTTTTTAAATTTTTCTATATGTAGATATACTAAAGAATTTCAAGATGGAGCCCAAAAATTTGTCAACTTGGCTAGAGAAAATGCTGGAAATTCTGATAGGATTATATGTCCATGCATAAAATGTGCCTGTTATTGTCGTCAACATGTAGACACGGTATATGAACATTTAGTGATAAGTGGGATGGATCCCACTTATGATAATTGGGTTTTTCATGGAGAAGCTCCAAATACTTCTAGGCAAGATAAAGATATGAAGATGACGGACACTTACGAAATGTATAATGATGCTTATCTTCAAAACTATGGTATTATGGATAGCCCAAATGACTACATTGATGATACCACACCTAGGTTAGAAGAAAATGAGTTTACTGAAAAGGTGAAAGCTGCTGAAACTTCTTTATACCTAGGATGTTCAAAATATACAAAAATGTCAGCAACTGTTGCCTTATATAAACACAAGATTGCACATGGATTATCTGATAATGGTTTTAATGAACTTCTTCAGATTATTTGTGATATGTTACCTGAAGATAATGTTTTACTCTCACACTTAAGAAACTACTTAAGGATTTTGACAGTGGTTATAAAAAAATCCATGCTTGTGTTAATGATTGTTGTCTCTTCACCAAGGAGAAAGAAAATTTAGATACATGTCCTAAGTGTGACACCTCTAGATGGCAAGTAAATTCTCGAACTAAGAAGATTAGGATAGGAGTACCAGCAAAAGTGCTGCGTTATTTCCCTATAATACCTAGACTTAGAAGAATGTTTATGTCATGTGAAAAAGTGGAACAATTGAAATGGCACTCAATTAACAAAAGTTCAGATGGAAAAATGAGACACCCTGTTGATTCAGTGGCATGGGATAACATTAATAAGAAATGGCCTAGTTTTACATCTGATCCAAGAAATATTAGGTTCAGGTTTGCTGCTGATGGGTTTAACCCTTTAAGTAATCTTAGCTCTGTATATAGTTGTTGGCCTATTTTCCTAGTAACATATAACCTCCCTCCATGGGTATGTATGTCTGAGGAGAACATAATGTTGACATTGTTAATACCAGGGCCAAAACAACCAGAGAATGACATTGATGTATTCTTGGAGCCATTAATAGATGACTTGATTGAATTATGGAACAATGGTGTTCCAGTTTATGATTCTTTGAATAAGTCTACCTTTAAACTAAAAGCTATTTTGATGTGGACAATTAATGATTTTCTGGCTTATGGTAATTTAGCTGGATGTACTACAAAAGGAGAGTTAGCATGCCCTATATGTGGTCCGAACATATGTTCTGAATGGTTGGCAGATAGTAAAAAGATGGTATATAGAGGTCATAGATGATTTTTACATCCGAGACATGAATGGCGTATTAAGAAAAAAGATTGGTTTGATGGAAAGGAAGAAACAAGACGGCCTCCTAAACCTTTGACGGGTGAAGACATTGTACTTGCCTTAAATAATATTCAAAACAATTGGGGTAAATATAAGAAAAAGAGAAGCAGAAGGCAAAATGAACCAAAAAGTATGTGGAAGAAGAAGTCAATTTTTTTTAACCTACCTTATTGGAAGGTAATCTATTATCATTGTTTAATAGTTTATTTCTTTTATTTGTCTAAGAGTTTTTTTTAGTAATTTATAAATTAGTTTTTTGTTTATAAGTATTTAAAGCAATTTTCTAATGACAGGAATTTTTAAAGATACTTGAAAAATGGATACCAAATAGTATTTTGGTTTCTTTTAATTTTTTCTTGAGCTAAATTATAAATTAAAAACTTTATTGTGTGCAGGAGTTAGACTTACGTCACAACTTGGATGTGATGCATATTGAGAAGAATGTTTGTGATAGTATCATTGGAACATTACTGAACATAAAGGGAAAAACAAAAGACGGAATTGAAAAAATATAGGTGTACTTCTTATGCGTAACGAGGAAAGTAGTGACGAGATAATTATAGGAGGGCGGCCAATCTTAAAAGGTCGACCATTGAAAATGTCTGAAGCTATGTTAAAAATCGCACATCGTTATATATTATTAAATACAGTAGAAGCAGAGCCATTTCGAGAGTGAGTATATATTGATAATGTTTATTACTTAATTTATTTATTTAGTCCTAAAATTAACTTAGCTTGATCTTAGAATGCATATGGAGGAATTGCAGAGATCATTTAGGAGACGTAGGTGTGATATTCAAGAGCTACACAAAATGCATATTGAAACTTTTTCTCAATGGTTAGCAGAAAAGGTAAGCAAATCATTTAGTCCATCTAAAGTTAACATTAAAAAAAAAAAATTCAATGTATATGCTGACCTATTGTTTGGTTTATTGGTGAATAGATAAAGATCCAAGAAAGTATGGCTAATGTGTCTGACACATTAAAGTCACTAGCAAAAGGGCCTAGGATGCACGCAATGTCTTTTGTTGGTTTTATTATTAATGGTCAAAGATTTCATACAAGGGAAGTAGAAAGGTCAACTCAAGATAGTGGTGTCTTTATTGAAGCAGAAACTATATGTAGATCTAGTGCGAAGGATAATGCAGCAGTTGTTGGAAATGTATCCTACTATGGGGTTATAAAAGATATCATTTTGCTTGACTATCGTACATTTCAAATGCCCATATTTCATTGTGATTGGGCTAACACTGTAAATGGAGTCAAGCAAGATGATGGTTTCACATTGGTGAATCTCCATCAAGGACAAAATCTATGGCAAATAGATCCTTTTATATTGGCGTCACAAGCAAAACAAGTTTTTTACTCTCGAGAAAGTGATACATCGAATTGGTATGTTGTACTTAAAGCAACACCAAGGGGCTATCACAACCTTGATATGTATGATGAGAATGTAAATTCAACTAATATGCCTATTGATGCTTCTAGGCTTGAGCCTAATAATGTTGATGGTGATGATCCTCATGTAAGGAAGGATTCTGAGGAAATTGAAATTGAAATTTAAACTATTATTATTCATTTGGAATTTGGAATTCATTTTTTTTTTTATAGTGTGATTGCATGTTTGATTTATTGTAGTATGAACAATGAACATATGCTAATAATATTGTTATATTTGTAGTAACAGTTATATTTTATCTTTTTCTTTTCCTAATGATATATCATGTTCACTTACTCTTAAGATGTTGTAGCAAGCATAAAGATTCATTTTTATCGTGAACACTTAATTAGAGAAAATGACTACGAGCAATGGTGGAAAGGTAAGTTTTAAAAGTGCTTTGATATAATTCATTAATTATAACATGAATAAATTTTTTTGTTGAACTTATAAATATTTCTAACTTCTTAAAGGATAAGAGCAAGGGAAAAAGACCATTCCCAACATCAAATACTGTTGTAAGAGAGGAGCATGAGATAAGGCGAAGATTAGATAGTCAGTCCAACCGACCAAGTTTCAGCGAACCATCTGAGCCAACAAAACAAGGTCTTTATTTTATTTAGTCATGAAATTTTTATTTAATTATATGTTTTTCTCATGATTCTCTTTTCGTTTCTTTAACATATAATAATCTTTTATTTATTGTATATTTTTTAATTTGGCTATTTTGTGATAAATAGTAATGTTGAATATTTGAAAATTTTAACACCTTAACAGAGAAGAAAAAAAGAGGCCCATCAAGGATGAATGTGGTGGCAACTAAAAAAAATGAGCGCCTAATGGTAGAGTTTAATGAATATGACCAACCAATTAGACCAGCTTCTGTAGTATTGAGTTCGGCCATGGGAATATTTGTTCGAGAGACAATATCAATACTTCCAGATTGTTGGACCACTGTTGATTCAGAAACTAAAGAAGTGCTTTGGACAGCTGTTAAGGTATGATAGCCTTTTATTAATTTCATTTATAAATAATAATGCTTTAAAGCAACTAACAATATTGTTTATTTTAATATCATTACAGCAAAAGTTTATCATTGATGACCATCAAAAAGAAAACATACTTGCTCGAATGAGAAAGTTATGGACAGATTACAAATCCAGATTGTCAATTAGTATAAGGGAAGCATGTGATAAACCTGATGCAACTAGGAAACTGAAGTTGCTAAAACCTGAAGATGTGACTGATGAAGAATGGAAGAAATTTGTTGCCCAGCGATTAAGCAAAGAATGGAAAGTATGTTTGTCAATATATTATTTATATTTCTTGTTACTACATTTAATATATCATATGTCTTATAGGAGAGAAGTGAAAAATTCCAACAACTGAGAGCAACACAAACAGAGCCTCACACAACAAGTCGAAAAGGCATGGCACGAACACGGGATGAAATGGTTTTTATCTACTCAAAACTTGATTGTGGAATTTATGGTATCTTTTTAGATGAGGAATTTTTTTTTTCTTATTATCTTCTGTTTTATTGGTAGATAAAAAAGGATCCATCATCAGGTACTAGAGTAAACGTTTGGCTCAAATCACGTACACGAAATAATGGACAACCAATTAATGAGGCTGCTGCTAAATCAATGGTACTAATGAATATAGTTGCTTGGTTTATATAACAATAATATGATATGAAATTCCATTATTATAGTCTTAGTATCTTGTAATATATGTTAATTTAGAAAAAGCTTGAAGAAATTTCTGCAATGTCAACTGAAGAGGATCAAGCCTCCTTAAAGAATGATGGAATTGCAAAACTAAAAGGTGATGAGCGTCCTGGCTGTGTCAAAGGTATGGGATTTGGAGTAACACCTTCAAAAGTAGCTGCACAAGTCCAAGGCAACCGCAAAGTAAAGAAGCTTGAGAATGATTTGAAAGAACTAAATGATCGATTTACTGAATTTCAAAATTTTTTCATGTCTAAGAGAAGATTTAGTAAGGTAAGTTATTTTAAGTTAATAATTAATTATACCATCATATTTACTTTTTTCATATAATATTGTTTTAATGTTTATATTTTAACAGGACCATATCAATATTGATGACAACTTGGATAATAATCTTGCACCAACTCCCCAGGTTTTATTGGTTCTATATATATAAATTTATGATTTTCCAAAAACAAATTGTTACTTTGTTTTGATATATAATTTTTTGTTTTCTGATAGTCCTTTGGAGATAGCACTGCTATTCTAACTACTCCAACTAATGGTGATACTTGTAAACTCTTAAATTGGTTGGGTACTGGGGAGGTGGTTGCAAAAGGAATGATAGCTGCAACAAATCCTGAGGCATTGGTGCACCATGTTCAGCTTGGACCAGATTACTACAAAGTATGGGTTGATGAAGTGAATAAACTGTCGTTATCTCTGGTTCGACCAACTCAAGAGTTCTTTAACTTAGGTAATGCAAAAGGGAGCACAATTGCATGGCCTATAAAGTACATCACCTTGGATTAACTCAAGTAAAGGTAATGCTATAATTTAAATTATATTAAACCTATGGAATGTCATACGTATATATATGTAAAAAGTAATAGTTCGGAGTTTATAAACTAGAACATAATATTTTAATTCTCATTGTTGCAGGAATTTGAAGTTCTTGGGTAAGGATTATTTTTGCAATAATGAACGTTTTCATTGTAGAGGACTTGATCAAGTTGCTTAATTTGAGTTCATGTTAAGGATATTATTTTTGGTACTCAGTAGGTTCTTTCCAAACAGTGGCTGTATTTTCCATCTTTTCTTGACAATGAATTCTCTATATTACATTGTTCATTACAGATTTTTTTTTCTTTTTGTATACAATTTCATTTGGACACCATGTGTATATTTACTTTATTTATTTAGAATATTTGATGAGGAATTAAATTGTGAGCTAATTTTAATTGTGACAGGTTAATTATGGGGTAAAATTAATTTTTTCAATAGTAATGATTGCTATATAAATATTCCACAGCAAAATTTTATTATTACCGCTAAAACTTGTTACAACGGCATGTACTAACCATGCTATCATATTTTATCACGGCAATTTCTTTTTCTCGTTAAAGGTTGAACTAAGTTTAGCGCCAAAAAAAAAAGACAGGGAGTAGTAATGGTCGTTGATGAAATAATCCACAGCTAGTTATTATTGCCGTGGATGGTTTACAACAATTTGGCGCCAAAGATATAATGGGGAGTAATGATGGCTGTTGATGAAATTATTAACGGTGGATACCCTTCACCATGTAATAACTTCTATAGCATAGTTAATAGCGCTTAATGTTGGCCGTTAAAACTCATAGCTTTCCACGGCTCATGGATCAACGGCATGCATTTTTTTGCCGTCATATCCCATTGACAGCACATTTCCTATGCCATGAAAAGCCCATTCTGTTGTAGTGCTACTAAAAGATTGATTAAAGGGTTTTCCAAGTTTGAAAATGTTAGTAGCATTGGAAATGGCAACTTCCAGGAATCTTCCTACGACAATCAACCATTCAGTGAAATACCCAAATGGCACAAAGGACCCCATCAACCATTAAGTCACATCATTTATTATTTGTGAATGAAAAATAAGGTTCTGATCATAAGAAATCAGCACCTTATAATGCATGATTACCTGTATGTCAAGTTTGGCGATTGTATGTCATCATCGCAATAACTTAACATTTTTCTTATATTAAAGTCTTCGTTTGGAACCAATGTGTGGCAGTTGGGCAATTAAGATGCCACGCATCACTCAATTATGGAGTGTGGACTAATGATATTGGCCTTATGATTTTACGTAAAGTATAAATTTTTCCTTGTGTTTCTGTTTGTTAATTTATTTTTGATACTTAATAAATATAAATTTATTTCTTAATATTTACTAAACAACCACTGCCGGGCAATATTGCCAAAAAATAATAAACAATGACAGCAAAGTTGTTCAAGACAGAACCTCAATACCGACTCACAACCTTAATTTTTTAACTTTCACGTACGAAGTTGTTCGCCGGTCTATTTAGTTTAGTCTTTCAATTATTTGTCTTCTGAACTGAAATGATCTCAGCAAAGCTATATATCAATAATTTCCTAGTGAAACTTCGGAGAAAAAAAGAAAATCCTCTCATACAGTAGCATTAGTTTAAATTTTTAATTCTGAGCATGATTATTTTTTGAGTTAATTTAAAGATTATTTGAAGTAAAAATAATATAATTTATTTTTTCCATATGAATTTTTTTAAATAATTATATTAATTTAATGAATAATTATAATTTTTATATTAGTACATCCTCTAACTTTATTATCAAATAATCATATGTCATAATCAAGCCAAGCTGCCAGAGCCTACCACTAAAAGATTGATTGGAGGGTTTTCCGAGTTTGAAAATGTCAGTAGCATTCGCAAATGGCAACTGCAGGAATGTTCCTGCTACAATCAACTATTCAGTGAAATGCGCAAATGGCACAAAGGACCCGCCACCCGTTAAGTCACATCATTTGTTTATTTGTAAATGAAAAATAAGGTTCCGATCGTAAGAAATCAGCATCCTTATAAGTCATCACCACAATAACTTTGATATTTAAGGCTCCGTTTGCGACAAATGTGTGGCAATTGGACAACACATCACTCAATTATAGAGTGTTAAATATTGATATTGTCCTTATTATTTTACGTAATGTATAAATTTATTTTTTAATATTTAATAAATACTCATGGCTAGGCAATATTGCCAGAAAATAACGAACAATGACCCAAATCCTTTTATTTTACAGAAATAATTTCAATTCACAACAACTACGACTTTACATTACCAAACAAACACTAAATATTTTGATGATTTTAGTTTATCTTCCATTCTTAACTGAAACAAAGCGTACGACATGTCATGTTGGGTTTGCAGAAGAAGTGTACGCCATGTCATCTCTTATTTGCTTACGCTGTCTGGGCTTTGAGTGACAATTAAAAGCTAGAGTGAGAATTGGAGAGAGAGTTATATATTCTTATTCCTAGTCACTTGCTATATTGTGTGGGCCTTTTGTGACTCCGATAATAAAAACGCACAATATTTTTTTCGATAGAGCAATATTTGTTAAAGCATAAAGAAAGGCAGAAATATTGTAAATCCATCTCAAATTTTCTGCTTATTGTGGTCGCTGCTAGCGCTAGCTGTTTTCTTATTTAACTTTGTTCCCTTTCGCCATCATCTCTTAGCATTTTCAGTAGAGCAAGCGACCCTTTTCCTTCTGTTACACTGATTTTCTCCTTGTTTTGTACAAACTACAAATATCATTTCTCTTTCCCATTTAGCCTTGATTTGCTTCTACTTGACTATCAATTGTCCAGTCGTTGACCCTGTTGTATTTTTATTTCGTTCACTTCAAATAGACCCAAAAAAAAAAAAAAGAGATGTTGAATAAAACCTAAAATCTAATTTGATTTTTAATCTGATTTAGCTAAGATGTCCAATATAATACTAATAGCAATGTTAAGGATCTCAATAATTGAGTCCCAACTTATATGGTAGTCATTTATTAGATGATCGAACTATTAATTTTACTAATTATGAAATTTATTATCAATAAAAAAAAATGACCCATAACAATTGGGTCTCAAGTTAGAATTCAACTATTAGAATTCCTAACATTATTCTAATATTAATAAAAAAATCATCAAAATAATATCTATTGTCTAAAAAAATTAAAAAAAAATCTAAACCATAGATTTACTCTTCAATCTTCGTGATTTGGCTGATTTCTTTTAAAGCTTTGGTTTCTTTAGAAGTGCAAGGAGAAATAGTAATAAGATTAAAAAAGCAATGAAGTAAAACTTTAAAATTTTACGAGCAAATAGTAATAAGATTAAAGCTTGAACACAGTTTTACGAGCAAGCAGTTTTTCCCTCTTGATCCCCATATTCAGCTCCTACTCTTTGCCTTCAATTCTCAATCAAGAAAACCTCTCCTGATTTTCGTCTTTTGATCTGTTTCTTAATACTATCAGCTCTTTGCATTTTCATTGGATCAAGCAACCCGTTTCTTGATTCAATTTTCTGATCTCAAAAACACTTTGATTCTCTTCTGTTACACCGATTTTCCCCTTGTTTTGTACAAATATCATTTCTTTTTTCAAATTTACAAATATCATTTCTATTTCTATTTCGTTCACTCCCCCCCACCCCCAAAAAAAAAAAAATGGACATTTTGAAAAGCATTGTTCCAGGAATTGTAAACTGCTTGGCTCCTCACGCACAAAGCGAATTTAGTTACTGGTATAACTCCGGTGCCAACTTTGAGAATCTCAAGGCAGAACTTGATAGGCTCAAGGATGAAAGAGAAAGCATTCAGCGCAGAGTTTCTGAGGCTGAAAGAAAAAGTGAAAAGATTGAAGAGAAGGTTGAGAAATGGCTGGTCAACGCGAACAAGAGAATTAAGCAGGCAGCCAAATTCATTCAAGACGAAGAGAAAGCAAATGAACGATGTCTCATGGGGCTGTTTCCTAATTGGATTACTCGCTATCAGCATGGAAAGAAAGCAGAAGCAGAGAAGGAGGCCCTTTTTAAACTCCGAGAAGAAGCTGGGAGATTTTATGATAGAATTTCCTACCGTACCATTCCGGAGGAGACATGGGTCAAGTCTCACAAAGGCTACGAGGCCTTCGAATCAAGACTTTCTACTTTGAAGGCCATACCAAATGCATTGATCGATGTTGATGTCAGCATCATTGGGGTGCACGGCATGGGCGGCATTGGAAAGACGACACTGGTGAAGAAGATCGCCAGGCAAGCTATGGAAGACAAGCTCTTTGATATGGTGGTCTTTTCAGAGGTTTCCCAAATTCCAGACATAAGAAGGATTCAACAGGAAATTGCCGAGAAGTTGGGCCTGGAGTTGCGCGAGGAAGTTGAATCTAGAAGAGCAAGTAGACTATTTGAGCGATTGAGAAATGAGAAGAAGATCCTTGTGGTTTTAGATAACATCTGGGAACACCTTGATTTGGAGACTGTTGGAATTCCTTTTGGAGAAGATCATAAAGGATGCAAACTACTGCTGACAGCAAGAGATAGTAGTGTCCTCTTAAAAATGGGATCTAAAGACAACTTTTTGATAGACAAATTAAATGAAGAAGAAGCCTGGAGATTGTTTAAGATGATGGCCGGTGATGATGTTGAAAATCATGAGTTGAAATCTACAGCAATAGACGTCGCCAGGGCATGTGGAGGTTTGCCCATTGCCTTGACTACAGTAGCAAAGGCATTGAGAGGCAAGAGTCTGCATGAATGGAAGAATTCCTTGCGAGAACTCCGAACGCCTTCAATGGTAAACTTCGAAGGAGTGTCTGCAGAGACTTATTCAAGTATTGAGCTGAGTTTCAACCATTTAAAAAGTGAGCAACTCAAGAAAATTTTTCTGCTCTGTAGTCTAATGGGTAACAGTATTTGTACTGCGGACTTGTTTAAGTACTCCATGGGTTTGGGTATATTTCAAGGAGTCAATAAGATGGAAGATGGACGAGACAAATTATATGCATTGGTCCATGAACTTAGACACTCTTCTTTGTTGCCTGAGGGTGATAGCAATGAACGACTTTCAATGCATGATGTTGTTCGCGATGTCGCGATATCAATTGCATGCCGCCACCAACATGTGTTTTCGGTGAGAAATGAGCATGCGTGGTACTGGCCAGATGAGGATGCACTTCGAAAATGCAATGCTATCTCTTTAAGAAATAATAGTAATGGTGAATTTCCTGAAGGATTAGAATGCCCAAACCTTGAATTTTTATTTATCTCTCCCAAAGATTCTTCTCTTGAAATCAATATTCCTGAGAACTTTTTTGTAGGGATGAAAAAGCTTAGAGTTCTAGATTTTACTCGAATGCAGTTTTTTTCTTTTCCATCTTCAATTGATCTTCTAGTAAATCTTCACACACTATGTCTGGATCAAAGTGCGTTGGGGGACATAGCAATCATTGGGAAGTTGAAGAATCTAGAAGTCCTTAGCTTTTTGATGTCTGATATCATGCAGTTGCCCGAAGAACTAGGTCAATTGAATAAGTTGAGAATGTTAGATTTAACCAATTGTTTCCATCTAAAAGTTATTGCGCCCGATCTCTTATCAAGCTTAACTCGATTGGAAGAGCTGTATATGGGTAATTGCTGCATTGAATGGGAGGTTGAAAGAGCCAACAGCAAAAGAAGTAATGCTAGCCTTGACGAATTGATGCACTTACCTCGGCTAGCCACTCTAGAAATTGACGTTAAAAATGACAGTATTTTACCAAAGGGCTTTTTGGCCAGAAAGCTCGAAAGGTTCAAAATATCTATTGGAAATGGGTCATTCTTGCCTGCCAAGAGTGTTGGAAAAGATTGGTTTAAAAGTCGGCCGCACTTTTCGATCAACAGTAATCGCAAGAGTACAAGAGCATTGAAGCTCAAGCTTGATTTTATGGACATTTGCTCCATGAAATTGCAGGGCATCAATAACGTTGAGTACTTATGGTTGGACAAGCTGCAAGGCATCGAGAATGTTCTTTTCAATTTGGACACGGAGGGCTTTTCACAATTGAAGCTTCTCTGGGTTCAAAATAATCCTGACATCTTTTGTATCGTCGATTCAAGGGAGATGGTCGCTTGTGATGCCTTTCCTCTTTTGGAGTCACTTATCCTTCACAATTTGATCAACATGGAGAGGATATGTGTTGATCGGCTCAAAGTAGTGTCTTTCAACAAGCTCAAAACCATAGAAGCATATAGTTGTGATAAGTTGAGTAATATCTTTGGCTCTACTACAAAATGCCTTCCAAGACTTGAGAGAATTGCAGTTATTAATTGCAGCAAGATGAAAGAGATTTTTGCAATTGGGGAAGAAGTTGATAATGCAATTGAGAAGATAGAGTTTGCTCAATTAAGATCTTTGAGTCTCGGGAATCTTCCAGAGGTTACAAGCTTTTGCCGTGAGGTGGAGACTCCTTCAGCAGCACTGAACAGACAAGTGTCGCAAGAGGAATCGACGACTAAGTATTCCTCCAGCGAAATCACTTTGGATATTTCAACTTTGCTTTTCAACGAGAAGGTGCGTAGGCTAACATTTTCTTTATCTATATATATAAAACAGACTTTATTCTATCATGCGTTCCCTTTTGATGTCATACGTGGAAAATAATTAAATCATTTAAAGAATTGAAAGAAAATGGAAAAAAGCATAAAAAGAATCTCACGCGCTCACTAATTGAGCTCTTAACAAGTAGTATGAATTAGAATGCATACTCAGCTCTCAGTTGGAAATTGATTCTGACTTGCATTAATTTGTAATCAAAGAAGAAAATTTCAACAAGTGCTTCCCATATGGATTCTGACTTCCATTAACTTGCATTAACGAGAAATTCTTATTTTTTTTAGGTTGCGTTGCCTAACTTGGAGGCTTTGGAGATATCTGAAATTAATGTCGACAAGATTTGGCACTACAATCATCTTCCGGTCATGTTTCCTCGCTTTCAAAATTTAACACGATTGATTGTGTGGCGTTGTCACAAATTAAAATACATATTTTCAGCGTCTATGATCGGAAGCCTTAAGCAGCTCCAACACCTAGAAATACGCTTCTGTGAGGATTTACAAGAGATCATTTCTGAAAACAGAGCAGATGAAGTGATCCCTTATTTTGTCTTTCCACAGCTCACCACTCTGATACTCCAAGATCTACCAAAACTTAGATGTTTTTACCCTGGAATGCATATTTCGGAATGGCCCGCACTAGAAAAACTTTTATGGGTTCGTTGTGACAAATTAAAGATATTCGCTGCAGATTTATCGCAGAATAATGAGAATGATCAACTTGGTATTCCTGCACAGCAGCCCCTATTGCCGTTGGAAAAGGTATGAAGCCATTTTCTAGATTTTTTATCAATAGCTTTTTATGAAGCCATTTTCTAGATTTTTTATCAATAGCTTTTTTTTAACTTTGAAAAATATGACAAAGCATCGATAAATTAATACTCAATAAATTGAAAACTTTTAATAATTATGTGAACTTTTTTAGGTATAGCATTTATAAAAGAATCCTTAGTCTTTCCATATAGAAGGACTTACAAAATAAATTAGTAATTTATTATTGTGCAATAAAATAATTTCGAGCCAATATAAATCAACCTGTTTTCCCTAATTTCTTTTTTACCTCTAAAATTAACATATAAAAAATCATTTAATAAACTTTATCAATAATTCATTTCTTTTTTGTAAAATATAATATAAAACAGATACTATAAAGTCACTGCGTGTGATTGGATTACTCAAAATCATTTGAGAGAACATCAATTGGCCTCATTAGTTATTATGATTGATGATGATCAGATCTTACCCAACTTGAAGAACCTATCATTGAATGGAAAAGACGTGAAGATGATCTTGCAGGCCGATTTCCCACAACACCTTTGTGGCAGTCTTAGACAACTAGTGATTTCTGGAGATGACTTAGCTTGTTTTCCAATCTGGAACATACTGGAGAGATTTCACAATCTCGAAATACTCTCACTGTATTATTTTTCATTCTACGAAGAGGTATTTTCGATAGAAGGATGCTTAGAGAAACATGTGGGGAAGTTGGCAATGATAAAAGAATTACAGCTGTGCAGGCACTATCATCTGAAGCAGCTGTGTAAACAAGACTCCAAACTTGGCCCCATTTTTCAGTATCTTGAAATTCTAAGAGTACATCATTGTCACAGTCTGTCAATTCTACTGCCATCATCATCGGTATCTTTTGGGAACCTAACAAACCTTGTAGTTTTCGGTTGTAAGGAATTGATACACTTGGTAACATCCTCCACAGCAAAAACTCTGGTGCGACTCGTAGCAATGGAAATATCTGGATGCAGAGCAATGACAGGGGTGATAATAAATGACAAAGATGGGGTTGAAAAAGAAGAGATTGTTTTCCGCAAATTGAAGACGTTGGAACTGCGTGATTTAGATAGCCTCACAAGTTTCTGCTCTGCCAATTGCACCTTCGAATTCCCATCTTTGCAAGAGTTGTGGGTGATTGGTTGTCCCAAGATGAAGATTTTCACTACAGAAGAATCAATCACGCCCCCGCGAGTAAACGTCTGGTATGGAGAGTCAGGGGATCAACAGCGTTGGGCAAATAATGATCTAAACACAACCATACAACAATTACATGCTGAGAAGGTACGGATATACATATTACTATCTATCTCCCGTGATAAATTTTTACAAAATTTGTTACTTTGTAACAAATATAGATAAAGTATTTGTTACAAAGTAAGTTTAAATTGATGAATAAGAATTTTACTTTCAGCTGTTGGCGGGGTCGTCGATACACTCTACGCAATACGACTAATTTCATAGGCTTCTTATGACTTGGGAGTTGTGAAATTTTAGAAGAAAGCCTCAACTGGTAATTAATTTTTATTTCATTTATTTGATCTCATGGCTTGTTTCACAATTTCATCTGAATTATTTAGAATGGGTCACTCGGCTTACTGTTAAATTTGGAATGCAATTTTAATGATTCGTTCAGACTTTTATGGACAGATTTTGCATCATTGAATGTCTTCTAGTCTAGTTTAATTTGACTGTTTTTCTTTCTTTTTTTTTCTTTTTTTTTAAATTTTTTTGCGAGCCCCCCTCGTCTTCTAAAATTTTAAAACTCCTTGCATACTTTTTTATGATAAAATTTCATTAAAAGCCTTCGTATTTTATAATTCCTTGAAAACATGCATACTTTTTCCTTATCATTCTGTTTGTTCATTTGGTTTGGTCTGCTTCACCCCTATCATTCTTTGGAAACTTAGAAGGCAAAGGAAGTACTTAGAAAATGCTCTTCCCTATGAACACATAATTAAGAACAGCTGAAAATCATTCATCGGATAAAAAATTAAAAATAAACAAAATCTAATCAGAGCATTATGCCTAGAACAAATCCTTAAACCATCAAAGCAAAACTCTTCGCTATGAAAAACTATATTGTGGAAATATTGTTTGAAAACGTTGGATACCAGGAAAGGGACTAATTTGGTCTAGTTTTATGAGAAGTATAGAAGAACATTATTTTCTCTGTTGCTCCCGTTAATATTCTTTACTGTGATTGTAGAATGTATGTATACTAATGAAGATTCAGGTAACTCTTCTCCTGTGCATCATTTGAAATAAGTCTTTTTTTTTTTGGTGTAATATCTCCTACTGGGTTATAGTTCATACAAAGAGAAATTCTCAAATCAAGCCGGATACTGCTAGATATTCTAAGGTGGTGTTTGGTTTTAAGAAATGAGAGGAAAGGAGAGGAGAAAAAAAGAGAGAAATGGAGAGGTGATGAAAGGAAAAGAGTGCAGAAATGAATTGTTATTGTTTGGTTTCACATTAAATTTGAAAGGAAAAGAAATTACATATATTTTATTTGGACAAATATACCCACTATCTTTAATGTTAATGTTGTTAATAAATTAAAAAATAATAAAACTATGAATTAATTCAATCTAAAAATTATCTAATTAAATAACAATTTTTTTTTAAATTACAGCATTTGGGCGTTGCCCGGCGTTGACTACCGTTGACCGCCGTTGGCCGGCGCGTTGAACGTTGTTTTTCGGCGCGTAAAATGCATAATAATGATCAGAAATGGACGATTTACTCATTGAAAATGTTAATTTTACAGAAAATATACTATATAGTTAGAAATATGAGAGTTAAAATTTTCCCAAGCATGTAAACAAGACTTGAGATAAATAACAATGTATATTAACATTTCTAACCCCATAGAGTTGTAGATCGGCTCATGAGGATTCCATTGGTACCGATTTTGATGGTAAAGAGCATTTCCAGCGATTTTCCGGCGAGTCGCCGACGACTTTCTGGCGATTTTCCGGTGATTTACTTTACTGTTTTTTTAAAAATAAATTTATCCTATTAATTTAAGAAAATAAATATAAATTATTTGTAGTTTAATTTATTTAAAATTGATTTTGTTTAGAGGATAATATTGGAATTTTTGTGTTTAAATAGATAAGGAATTTGAAATCCTTAGTCATTGATAAGGAATATAAATTCTTCAAATTGATGGAAATTTAATTCCATTAAACTTGATCCAACCAAACAATAGAAAATAGAGAAGAAATTAAATTCTTTTCCTCTCCCCACTTCTCTACCCCCAAGCAAACATAGCCTAAGAGTATATTATTTAGGCACTGATAAAATGGTTAATCCTGTCCAGACTTAATCAGTGAAGCAGTTCCAAACTGGACTCCATTTTCAATATCTTCAAATTCTAAGAGTATATTACTGCTTGTAAAAACCTTTTAGGTTAATTGGCATGATTACTTATATGTGACAACAATCTAACAGAACTGGTGGTTTTTTATTACAAAGAATTGTAACATCCACTGCAGCAAAATGGTATAGTGCGGCTCGTATCAGTGAAGGTAGCTGGATGCAGGGCAATGACAGAGGTGGTAATAAGCTGACATTTCCACAAGAATTAAGAGAATATAAAACAATTCATTAATCGTTAGTTTTTAATTTCATTATTCAATGAAAGTCCTGTCAAATTAAATTGCTGCTATTGAATCTCTCGCTCCCCTTGCAAATCTCTATGTGCAAGTACCTAAATTTACAAATTTTACTCTAAATTAATGAAGGAGAGAATTTATTTTCAGTTGTTGGAGTCGTCGTCGTCTCTCTCGATGCAGTACTATATGTTCTGATCCCTTAGGCTTTCTAATTTATAGGGTTGTGAAATTTGAAGAGCAAAGTCTGAGGTAACTATCGTTTTCATTTCATTTTATTTGGTCTCTAGGTTTATTTTATCGTTTCATCTAAATTATTTGCAATGCGTCGGTTGGTTTATTGCTAATTTTGGAACGAAGTTGATGCAACCAATGGTTGCATATGATGAGTAGCATATCACTATGAGATCATAACTTTGAGTTATAGGTATCCATCTGGGGCGTATCATATATCATTAATTTATTACTATAACAGCGTATTGGTTTCGTGGTCCAATTAGACATTCTGTTTATTTCATAGTTATTTTACAAATTTAAGATATTTTCTTATTTTTCTTATTATTTTCAAGATTTTTATATTTTTTTCTCTAGATATAAGATTTAAGTACGATTTATTTTATTTTTATTAGGAGAATGTTATTATAAAATAAAATTTCAGGTTTGTCTATTTTGATGAATTTATAATATTTAGAATTAGTATAAAAAGGGTCCAAAATCTTAATTTTGTTATTCAGACTTTCAAAAACTCGTGTTTCTCTATATTTTCAAATCTCAATGTCCATGTTTTCGTCATCATAAGTTCTAATGTCCGGTTCCATCAGGTCTCTCTTCTGTGAAGCCCCTGGAGTAAAAGCTCCGAATGTGTTACCATTGAATGCATGGCAGAAAACTTAGTACTTAATTAAGGCTCTTGAATATGACTCTCTATGGCACAATTAATGTTACCAGCAGCCAATTGGTGTGAGCACCAACAACCATTTTCATATTTAAGTCTTTAGAACAGTAACACAAAATATGGCAAGTGGCAACCACATCAAATAATCAAATTGTTGATAGATTTTGAAAGCTTTAATTTGCTTGACATTTATTTGAATATTTCAACATATGCATCTTTTCTCTACTCACGGGGCACGTTGAGTTAGAAACGGTTTGAATGTCAATATTACTCCAATTGCCTCAACCAAATTCAGAATGAAAAAAATCATCTGGTTACCTGCACTTTAGTTTAAGCAGCTAATTAAGCTAATTAGCACAAAGTAATTCACAAACTAGTGAGAAATTCATTAGTAGATCATCATACCTGGGAGGAACCCAGCATCTTGACGCTTTTGTGACCAAGAAAATCTGCCAGAACCCGATTAATGAAGTTGTTGTTAGATTTATTTCTCACATTTAGTGGACTGACATAAATCATTCTAATTGTTTTCTATATTTTACCGAATTAATACGTGACTAACGTCAATATTAAATTTCGTCATTTATTAAGTGATCAAATATTATGTTATTGAGTCGATTACATACCCTATATGTAGTATATTATAGACGAGATAATTTGTAATTGTGTTATTTTAAATTTCGTAATGGGATGGGCGATTTGTCTTCGTCATATGACCAACCACGTGATTTAAGAACCTCCATATTGGAAGTTAACTGTTCACTGATCTGTGGCACGAGTGCAGTGCAACTCTCTCCCTCTCTTTTCCTCTCTGTGCGTGTACAGTAAATCAAGGAGGATAAATTCGAATCTGAGCTGAAGTAAACGAAGCAAGCTTTCAGGAGTTGGATCAAGGCTGCAACAACTCTGTTAAAGCTCTATAACAAGCTTCCACGTTCGAATTCATGGCTGATCAAGGTAAAATTCGAAATTTTGCTCAAAGCATGTGTTTATTTGGAAATGCAAGATTAAGGGCATAAAGCTCGTATTTGTTCTAACAATTGGTATCAGAGCCCATGGTTGTGCATTTCCTTATAAACCATGGTCGAATTTTTGGTGAAATATCACTCATGGAGTTTTTCCTTTTAATTTCGAATTTTTGGGTTTTTCGAATTTGGGGATATTTGAGTATATGGTTGTTAAATAATGCATGAGTGATGATTTTGGAGTGAAAATATATTTTTTCCATAATTTTTGGTGGCCAAAATTGGGTGGGTATGAACGAAGTTACTGTAGCTACACTGTAGCTGCACTGTTGAAGCTTCGCGAGGTTGAAGATGACCTTATGGGATAATATCGTTGAAATCCTTGAACTTTGCGAAATATCCTTATGGCCCAATATGTTTGAAACTTTTCATAATGGTCCTTGACCGAAGGTCAACATAGTAAAATATCATTTGGTCCCTTAAATTTTTGGTAAATTATATTATGGCCCAATTATTTATTTTATTTTAATTACAGTTTGGGCCAAAAGTTTTAATATTTAAAACAGTGAGCATAATTTTGAAAATTAGTCATTTTAGTCCAAAATCCTTACAATTTTTGGCGATTTTTTCAGAATTTTAAATTTAAAATAATCCATCATTGTTGGATGTTATGGGCATAATATTCATACATTTCATTGAGGCATTTATATGTATTTTATTTAATTTAATATCTTGGTGGAAGTTTTGTTTGTATTTGATAAAGTTTATTTAGTCTCAATTTTGTTAATGTATGAAATATAGATATAATGCAAAACTACAATTTGGAATGATTGCGTATCTGCTTGCCGTAGGACCAATCATGATAAATTATTTGGTGTTTTGTGATTGGATGCCCATTTATAATTATTAATTATGGATTATGTGATGGATTGTTATTGTTATTACCAAGATCCATACGGGTGATGATACTGTCCTGTCGGCAAATCACTACTTAGTAGGGTGCTTGGGTAGATAAAGAGATTTGTTGAGTATTTTCTACTGAGTGACTTAATTACCCTGTCGGTAATAGGTCAATGTTGGTATTATATTCAACTTGCCTGCTTTATCTTTGGGTTAGTGCATTCCTATATTGCTAAAGGATGCCTAACATATTGTGTTGTTATTGGAGAAGCTTAGAATGAGGAGTCATTGATTATAGCATGATTTTGTTTTTGCATGCTTGATAATTTTTGTTGTTAATTCCTCAGCTCCAGATATTCTCTCTGTTCTCCAAGTTGCCTCCCTCAAGACTTTAACTGCGACAAATTTTGAGGACTGGCGTGAGTCCATTATGTTTTATCTGTCTACGTTAAACAGAGACTTGGCATTAAGAGTAGATGAACCAGCCAAGCCCACAGATAAGAGCACTGCAGCTGAAAAAGCAGAGTGGGCAGCTTGGGATGAATCTAATAGACACTGTCTGGTCGCAATGAAACACACCATTGATAGAACAACTAGAGATAGCATCCCTGCATGTGATAAGGCCAAAGATTACTTGGCAGCTGTTGGAAGAACTTTCAAGAAGGTAGATAAGGCAGAAAAGGGTAACTATCTGAGGCTGCTTGCTAATACCCAGTATGATGGTGTTTCTGGGGTGAGAGAGCACATCCTTAAGATGACCGCTACTATAAAGTTAAAAGACATGGATGTCAATTTGCACGATGATTATTTCTTGAATCCCTTCCATCACAGTTTGGCAATCTGAGAAGCCAATACAATACTCAGAGAGATACTTGGAATATCACTGAGTTGACTGCTTATGTGGTTCAAGAAGAGGAATCATTGAAGAAGGGGAAATCTCACACTGCCATGATGGCATCTACTCAAGAGAGTGGGAGTGTGAAAAAGGGCTCTTCAAAGGGCAGCAATAAGTTTTTCAAGAAGAAGAAGTTTGGAAAGAAAACTTCACGTGGTAATTCCTCTACCACTTCTGGTTCCACTTCTGAGAGCTTTAAGGGAAAATGCCACTTTTGTAAGAAACCTGGGCACAAGAGAGCTGAATGCAGGGGATTCAAAGCATGGTTGGAAAAGAAAGGTAGATCATCATACCTGGGAGGAACCCAGCATCTTGACGCTTTTGTGACCAAGAAAATCTGCCAGAACCCGATTAATGAAGTTGTTACCAAACAAATGATCAATTTAATCATGGCTTCTTTTTTTTTTTTGTTTTTTTGTTGGCGGGGAGGGGGGGGTGTGGGGGACGCAATAAAAATTATAACATCATTTGCATATAATATTACAAAATCAATAGGACACTTACAGAGCACCTCCTACAGTTGGACCGGCAGTTTTGGTAAGCGACACTACAGTCATAGCAAGTCCATTGGCAGCTCCTCTTTGATGCTGCTCCTGTTATTGCGCCATAAACCAACAAATTAAATTTAAACTTTGACACATACAAAAGTTGAAAAAGCTGAAAGCATGGAAATGTACGAAACGAACAAAAGAAAAAAAAATATTTACCACTGCTCTGTTTTGCAGAAGGAATAATCCAGTTATTATAGACACCTGATGTTATAATTCAGGAAAAGTGAAAGAGAATTACAACATTTCTAATAAAGAAGATATAAAGTAATTTTTATACATATTTGCTAATATAACCTAAGTATATGGATCAATGATTAGGATATCCACTTACAGATAAAACATTCTTCATCACAGAAGCACAGTTTATCAAAAAGGCAAGGCCGAACCCGGATAGCATTGCTATGTAAGTGTAACTTGTCAAAAGCGGTATCGATAAAACCTGTACATACATAGAAAATCATGGGACCAAAACCATGGAGAAAAGTATTTTATAAACAGATATGTTTGAAACAAACTATCAAATGGTCCAATGCCACATGATGTGTTCAAAATTTTACCCCAGCAATACGTGTTATGATTATTGGCCCAATAATCCTCTCGACGTAAGGGTACAGAGTAAGTTGAAAAACAAGGAGGCTGAAACCTATAGTAAGTTCAAAACGAGGACAATCGTCAAGCAGTTTTGTAGGGGTGATGCATGAGAAAGCAAGTACAGAAAACAAGTAACATTTCTAGTTTCGTAATAAGTGTAAATGGGGAGACAAGTATCAGTTTTGCACCTGAGATGGCAAGAACTTGGCCAACATTTTCGGTTGAGTAACTCAGACCCCCGTACTTCCTCGGGCTGACAGCCCACAGTGAAAATATCTGGAAGAATAGTTGCAATATTATGATTAAAAAAAAATACACTTCTTAGGATCTGTAATAGCCATATGCCTTTTTTTATGTATAAAACTCAAAACAATCCCATCAACAGCAATAGCACCCTCTGTTTCAGGTAGAAGTTAAGAGACAACTTTGCAAATATCATAACAGAATGCTGATATGATCCACGATCCTGGACTTTATTCAAGTTCGGGAAAGCCATCAGTCATTACACTATTAAACCATATGGCTTAGTAACTTTTCAGAACATTAACATAGTTTAGATTCTGGATTAAAATATTTTTATGTCATAATAATTTAGAATATATATAAACAATCAAACTCAGGTAGAGAGATTTATACCTCGGTGTAAGCAATATCATGAAGCGAGAAAACACAATAAACAATAATAGAAGAAATAAAGGGCCAATTCTTCATGAGGCTATTCTTAGCAGTCGCCTCCTCATTTCCTTCATCTTGTTTAAATTCTGCATTGGACCCACAGGATGCGGATTCCAAAGCATCACATGTTACATCAAGTGTTACACCACTTTCCTTGTGTTTGTGCAATGTCTCCTGCATCAAAAAGCATGTGATGGCGTCAATGTAGTCATTATAAGAGAAGCGAAAGTTATATTTTATAGTCTCACCTAAAAGAAAATTTGAAGTTATGGGAGAGTTGCTATTACATGTACAATTCAGCCTGAAAAGAGAGCTAAAGGCTACGTACCGGAATCCAGCAAGAAGCAATAGTTACCGCAAAAGCAAAGAGTGACATACAGAGACAGGGCAAGAAGTAAGGAAACCTGCATAAATTTGTTTTTCAAAATACCATCATTTTGTAACCATTACAGAAAAAGAAAAAGCTAATGGCAGTAAAAATTCACTCACTTTCCAAACATAGATTCTTTGGAAAATGCCTTTGGATATTTCGCTGCTGGCTGGAATTATCCACGAATATATATAAGAACACAATATTTATCAAGCCAAACTACTAAAAATTCAAAAAAATGCGCAAAATAATCAAGTAAAAATTGCAGAACCTGGGCCAAAAAACCACCCACTGTGGGGCCAATAAACAATCATGTGCCCTATGCTGTACTGACCTGAAATTATATTGTAGTTCTCAAGGTAAATGATGCAGTACAACTTTCTCAAGAACTTTGCAATCATACACGAACTGATAAAGTCCTAAAGTTTGGTGTTGATCGCGCAATATTTCACATGCATATGCCTGGTGGTGTAAGAGAAGTTTGAGCACAAATATTTGCAGGAATTAAATCGGAATTATCAACAAATGCGCCCAATCAATACCTTTATTGGTCCAAGTAAACCATTCAAAGCCCCAAGGAGAAACCTTGTAGCTATGGCCATCCAGAAATTCACACTAAGCCCAAAGAGAGTGTTAAAAATAACCCTGTGAGCATTTTAAGACAAATAAGAAACCCAGAAATTGCCAAAGCATCATCAATTTCAAGCTTGATCATTTGAAAATAGAGGTCACTGACACTGTTATGCTTCCTATTATTATTACAGGCTTTCGACCGCAGCGGTCAGCCACCATTCCCCACAAAACAGATGTTAGAGCTCTGCCAAGCATGTATGAAGACCCTTCAATTTCATCAAGGTATTAAGAGGTTTGTTAGGATAACTTAATGAGGAATTTGAACTGTTATATTGGTCGTACATACATACATATACACATACATACATACATACATACATACATACATATACACATACATACATACATACATATATACACACACACATACATACATATGTAAATCGTTTCCAGGTGCGAACATATGTACTTTTTAAAGCATAGACTTGGCCCTTTAAAGTTGTAAAGACGCGGGTCCGTATTGAAAAGCTTGGTAGAATGTCTTCACAGAGTTGTAAAGGTGTGAGTCTGCACTTTATAAGGTGTGGACATTCGTGCCAAAGACGGACTCCATACTGTCTGTCATTTATTAAATACAATAAAAAACATAGAATAACTCACCCACGTAACCAGCATAGGATCCAGTATCTTCCTCCCTTTTTGCAATGTGAAAATCCCTAATCTGAAAAGAAATCATAAATGACTGCCGTGAAAAAGCAATGAATTAGGTGATAGGAAAATATAAATTTTCTCACTAATAACCACTAAAGGCAACAACAATCCACTCACCATAAAATAAAGGAAGGGAAAGAGAGATGCCGCCGGCAGAACTGAAAATAATAATTCACAAAAGAATTAAGGACATAACTGAAAGAGCACAGTAGGCAAAAATCATCGTAAATGGTTCGGTCAAAAACCATTATATCGAGCTGAAGTTGAAAACTTTACCAGTTGCAAGCACAACAATCCAAATAAGCTTCTCAACCTTACAGCCTGAGCTTTTTTCTGGTTCCGACTCTTTAAGCTTATCAACCTTACAGCCTGAGCAGTTCTCATAATATTTCTTCTTCAATAGTGGCTCTCTCACTTTCCTCTCCGCCATAGTTTGAAAAATTTTCAGCTCAAGTAATCGTCTTAGGCTATGCAATCCAATTTCAATGCCTAAATATAAGAACTTTTTTTTTTTGATAAGCTAAATATAAGTACTTAGAAAAGAAGTAACCAAATCAATACAAAAGAATCAATAGGCTCAAGGATATAGTAGAACTAGATAAGTGATCATTTAAAGAATTTTCAACAGAATGGTAAAATCAGTTGATTTTGCAGCCGGGTCTGTCACCACCATGATAATTAGAATTATTGGATCCCCAGCAAACCAAAAATTTTTCATTACAAGCCCTCATTGCTGACGTCCAATTAATCATGACTCTTATGAGAATAATTTTTGGTGACAAGAACAGCGGCATCCTAGGACGTGACAAAAAGTTACAAACATCCCTTATTTTAAAAAATGACCATGAAAATTAATTGAGGGACACACAAATTCAGGATCTGTGTAACTCTTTTTTTTTTTTTTAAAGAGGGCTCTAAAGAAGAAGAGCTAGAGGGACACTAAATGGGGATGTGCCACCCCATACACATTCCCATACATATCCGAAGCAGGAGTATAGGAGGCAAGTCTAAAGTGAACGCAAGTCTAAAGTATTGGTGGTTGTAAATTCAATTCCAACCATCCCAAATTTAATTAGAATTTAATTTGATTTCGACCAATAAGATTCAGAAAAAATGAAAAGAAAAAAACCAGAAAAAAGATAGGCAAAGATATTGTCATTACTCATAATTAAGACAAACTGTCATGCCTATAAAGCAAATGAGGATATCATGTATATGTTAGTCATATGCCCTAAAAGCCAATCGAATGGTATTTGCTTTTTAAGGAATTAATGTATTTGATTAGCATTTTGATATTTATAAAATGGCAAAGTTATCAACATTCATTTATTAATTTAATGAATATAGTCCAAGAAGTAAAATAGTTAAGGAACACATTCTCGAGTTTGTCGAAAATATGAAACGTGTATCCTTTGTACTATACTTCTAATAAATAGTTCCTAGTGGTGGATTTATGATTGGACTTCATAAATTCCTATAAACACTAGTATGTGTTATGACTCATTTATGGTATGTGATACTAAATTGGATGGTGAGTTTCATATCATTGACATGAGATGTTAAGTCAAACACATAGGTACTTGTTGCGAGAACGAGTTTACTGAACTTGACCAAATATAATAAGTCATATGGTTTTGAGTGTTAATGACTTATTATACATTGTAATAGACACTATGTTTAGTAATGGTCTTTAGACCTGAGGCATCACAGATATCTTGTACATAGACATCTCTGATATGTGAAAGCATAAAGATTGATTCCTAATCAAGGAAGAGATCTAGCAATAGCTGTCATGGTTGGCTATGTATGGAGTTAAGTGTATGGCCAAGATGGAATTCATCACTTTATAATATACAAAAAGGATGTCCCAGTGAGATAATATGAATTGGCATGAGAAATCCTTGGCCAAGGTGAAATATGTTTGAAGGAGTTCAAATTATATTTTCATGCCAAGTTCATTTAGATTTATTTTAAGATAAAGCATAAATGCTTAACACACTAAACCATAAGCCGTGCTTTACTCTGGACATAGATGATGAAGAGACCAAGACATAAAGATACAATGGAATAGGTTCTATAGATCCACCAATTCTTGTTATTTGGATGGTTGGGAAATACTGCTAGGTGTCACTCATGACTTGTAGAAACCTTAAGATCATTATTGGTAAAGCGTATTACCAATGTATCTTAAAGTCATTTAGAAAAGTTCTAATTGATGACTAAAGAGTTTAGCATCATTTAATGAATAAAGAGTTATCATTAAATAGTTCTACTACCTTATAACAAAGAACCTAAAAGGTCACACACATAATAGAAATGAAAAAGGAGTTACTAAAAGAAATGAGAGGTTAAATTTTGTCCTTTCATATGCGTTTGAGTAATAATAAATTACTTCATATGCGTTTGAGTAATAGAAATTTTAATTAAAAAATAGGTGTAAAAAGCATTTTGAAGTCAAATAGCATAATCTTAATTCAAAGGAGGTACTATGGGTATTTTTATGATTTAAATATACACAACCCTTAATTGTTTTTCCTAAGGGCAAAATTTTATTAATAGTCAGCTGAATTGTATAAGTATAAAAAATTAAAAATGAATAAGACTTGAGTGTCAAAATTTAAAAATACTATTTATTTTTTAAATTTTTTTAAAAAATAGATTGTAGTTCAATTAAATGAAAAATAAAAGACAAAGCTAGGGGTTATTTACCCTATTGGTAACCTAGTTTTGCCTAGTTTGATAATTGAAAAGAAAGTGAAAAAGAACTGTGCAATCCATGCATTTGATAAGAGGAAAGAAAGTAAAAAAAGTTATACAATATATTTTGGTATCGAGTTCTCAAGTTTTGTTTAGATCAAATGAGCTCTATTTAAAGTGCAACTTCATTAGTTTATTATAAATAAATCTCTTTTCTCAGGTCCAACAGTCCAAAAGTAATGTTAAATAGAAAAAATCAAGCTCATTATGCCGGAGAGTTGAAGAAGAATGAGAAAATAAAATTGCCGTTATAACTAAATTGTAAATAAGAAAGAATGCAAGGGATTCGATCAAAAAAAGACAAAAGAGGGTACGGTGTCACAAGGGTACTGAAGCTTTGCTTTAAGTCACAGTCCTGTGACATTTTTTTTTTTAATTTAACTCATTAACAATAACAAAGTAGCAAAAAAAATTTTTCCCACCTAAAATGAAACTTTTCGTTGATTGGAAAGCAAAGAACAAAGACAAGCTGTATTTCTTGCAGCCAAACAATCACAGCTTGAACTATCAATAAACGTTTATATAAGGCACCAAATTCAAAAAAGAAAATTACTTAAGGCACAATCCTGTGAAAATTACTTCAGTAACGAAGGAATTCTTAGAATTCCTGAAACCCAAGAACCGTGCTCCTTACTTTTGTTCATGCTAACTAAATAACCCGGACCAATATTCATCACCGTATCTGCATATGACCAAATAGCAACCTCATTCAATTTCGTTGGCTGCAGCTGATTCTCTCTCACAATCTCCTCCCACGCACTTTCTTTACCTTTAATAATTTCCTCCAGTCTCACTCTCTCACCACCCTTTCATCTTCAAGTCCATCGTTCTCAATCTCAAACTGCTCAGCCAACACTTTCCATAAATGCTTCCACTTGAAAACATCTCCATTGGTGCAATTAAAAGCTTCGTTTCTTGCATTAGGATCAACTGCCGCCCAAATTTCCTGCTCCGCAATCAAATCTGCATCCGAATATTCTGAAAAGCCTTCCCATGTTTCTTTCGTCCCAGGAAATAGCAAAGGAAAACCTTCATGTTTGCAAATAGCAGCGTACACGCAGAGAGTGCCTACAATATTCATCAAACTATGAGGCGAAAACCCAAATATTCCACAAGGTTGGTGTATGGACCAAGTCAGGCGGTGTCTTTTGTCAACTTCTTCAAACAATATATCCTCCTGATAATAGTAAAAAAGTGGTACGTTTAGCCTTGGCAAATCCTCAGTAAAAGGCGGATCGTGAGGCGGCATCTTGCCAATACACTCGAATGGACCCCCGTAATGTTTGCCTCCCGTTTGGGGACAGATGCGGCGGAGATACGGTGCGTTCGGGATTACAGAACGGAGCACATTACGGAACATTGCTACGTTGATCTGGCAATTCTCAGCTTCAGTGGGACGGCTGGTCCACGTCACGTAGAAGATGAGGGTGACGTCAGTGAGTTTTCAGCTTTGAATATCAATTTTCGAAAAAAGGAGGGATTTGAATTTAGTGTCAGAGCTGATATTTTCACTAATCTTTTAGAAGTATATGATTGATAGTTATTGGATAAAAATATAAACTAATTGAATCTTAACTATATATTGTTATACTTGCACCTGTGGTAGAAGTTTTTTGTCTGAAATTTTAAAATACAGAAAAAGTTCGGGAAAACTCTAAAACCATGGAATTTAAAAGGTTTGAGACTTAAAGCACTTAAATCACACGATTTATGTGTTTTCCTAGACTTTCCCAGGATTTTTCCACACTTCAAAATTTTGAATTGAAACATATATATATATATATACACACACATATGTAGATTACAGTTAGATCGTTGAAAACTTTTAATTTAAAAAAAAAAAAACATAACAAAGCATCGATAAATCAATACACAATAAATTACAAATTTCAATTACATAATGATTTTTGCTGCCAGTCTCGAAATATGGATCAATGAGCTAGGTTAACAATTCGTTCTTGATGATGATCTTACCCAACTTGGAGGAACTGGCGTTAAGTGGGAAAGACATCACGATGATTCTGCAAGGCGATTTCCCACAGCACCTCTTTGGCGGTCTTAAACGACTACAGGTTGGGGATGATGACTTAGCTTGCTTTCCACTTGGTTTACTTGAGAGGTTCCACAATCTGGAATTTCTCCTATTGTGGTATTTTCAAATGAAGGATATTTGGAGAAACATGGGAGGAAGTTGGCACTGATAAAAAGGTTAAACCTGACCAGACTTAATCGTCTGCAGCAACTGTGGAAACATGACTCCAAACAGCTGGACTTCATTTTTCAACATCTTGAAATTCTAAGAGTATTTCACTGTCAAAACCTGTTAAGTCTATTGCCATCATCATCGGTATCTTTTTGGAATCTCGCACATCTGCAAGCTTTTGCTTGCAAGAAATTGATGAACTTAGTAACATGCTCCACAGCAAAAAGTCTAGAGCGACTCGTATCATGGAACGTATTTGGATGCACAGCAATGACAGAAGTCGTAGAAAGTGACGAAGATGAAACAGGAAATTTAAAAGAAGAGATTGTTTTCAGCAAATTGAATGCGTTGTGTCTGTCTGATTTAGATAGTCTCACAAGCTTCTCCTCTGGCAATTACGCCTTCTAATTCCCATCTTTGGAATATCTTGCTGTGATTGGTTGTCCCAAGATGAAGATTTTCACTACAGGAGAATTAAGCACGCCTGTCAGAGTAAACGTCCCGTACGGACATAGAGATGACAACCTGCGTTGGTCCAATAATGACCTTAACACAATCATACAACAATTACATCAAGAAAAAGTATTTTATTTTTAGGATGATATCCCTTGAAAATATCATTCAAAGTGACAACATTTTCATTTGGAGAGCCTTCAGATCTTTTTTTTTTCCCCTCCCCTGCTTTAATCGGGGGGGTCTGTCTTAGTTTTTAAATGAGAATACTTTTTATGGGCCATTTCACATTGAGAAATTAGTTTTTTTTTCTAAAGATATGACTGTAAAAACATATGAACTAATGACCCAATGCATTACCCCAAAATTAATCTCGGTTAATGCGGTTATATGAAAATTTGTACAAAATAAATATTTTTTCTAGTTCATGCTCAATGTCGTGCTCTATAATTGCAGAATTCCGAAGTTATGAAGAAGAATGAGGACACTCCTCTGTGTTTGCAGCATCAGCGATAAGAGCCACTTTTCTGTGAAACTTGTGCTCCGTCCTTTGAAGATAAGTTTACATGCTAATGCAGCTTTGAAAGTGTTACATTAACCCTCCGTTGTGTTTCTTTCATTTGACTATCTTAAGTTCAAAGACGATGAATCAATTTACCATTGGTGTGTACTGCTTCTTGTAATATGTGCAATAAATTTCCAGTTTACTTTGACATTTTGAATATAAGTTCTTCTAAATTTTTAGCCAAAGGTTTGGTAGGTGTTCTGATTTATCTCCAGTTTCATTTTGTGATCACAGAAACGTTAGGACTGGCGTGCATGAAAGCACATTAAATCACGGAAATTTTGTCAGACATGCATGCAAATGAAATTTTATCCGCAGTCTTGTAATTTTCTATTTTTGTTGTTGTCGTCATTTTTTTACTACTAGTGCTGTTTGAAATTCTAGTATTTTAGATGTGAATTTTTATTATATTAGATATTCGAGATATTTATGATGCTGAATACAGGGCATGTGTTGTCTAAATTTATTTTATTTTGTTTGCTTCACATCCAATTTTCAAAAACTTTTAAGAATGCTAAGAGAAGGAACAAAGGGCTAAAGAGTCCAATGTAACATTGCTATTAATTAATTAATTGCCATCATTTTTAATTTTTGCCCTGCTTGTTCTGTTTACCCATTTATTTCATTTGGTTTGCTCCACATCTATCTTTCCTAACCTAGGAAGGCAAGGATTTTGTACTTGAGAACAAATAGCACTTGCTCAAAATGTGGCAACCACGGCAAATAATCAATTTGTTGAGAAATTTTGAAAGCTTTGCTTGATAAAATTTGAAAGTTCTGAAGAAGATTCAGGTCACTCGTGTGCAGCCTCTGGAATAAGAGCTGTGCTACTGTTTGAAAGTTTTCATGCTGTGAGGCTTACAGCTTCATTATTCTACTAATGCTTTACTTCATCTTCATTGTATCACTGCATTGACAGCATTGAAAGTGTAAATAAAACCCTTGCGATCACAAGCAATTTTTATCACATTAAAGTTTTAAGAAATTATCTTTTATAGCCATCTTCCATATTATTAGGAGGAGTCGTTTTCACTGTTTTTAAGAAATTTTGATCACATTGAACTTTTGATCTGGGTTCCGAACAAAAATCAAAACGGTGCATGACATCAAGATTATGATGAATCAAATTGAACTCCCAATACGTTAGTTCATAAAAAATGCTTTTCTTCTTCCAAGTAATCTTATCGTTTCTTTCATTTTATTCATTCTCCTCTTTTCAAGTCTTCAATCTTATACTCAGTAAGTACATTATTCAACTGCTTTTTCACTTCAGCTCCAGACAACCGAGATGGTGCTCGTCCCCACTCTAGTTTTATCAGAAGGCACTATGATTTCGAAAACTATGATTTGTTGGTAAAAATCGACGGTGACCCACGTGACAAAATTTTCTACTATGTATGAACCAATTAGATCTAGTGTTTTGTTGGCAAACAAGAAATGCTTATGCTAGAAAGTCAGAGATAGTCCATAACAACGCTGGGTGTAACTCGAACATTTGATTACGTGAAGCATCGTGCATCACCACCCGAGTCATGACTAACCTGTTTCTTAGTTAGATTTCAAAGATGAAGATGGCTCACCACGCAATATCCAGTTTTAATACTTTAACCAATAGCCATTTACAATGATATGGTCTCTTCCCACTTCCCTTATAATGAAATATCGATATTACCACACTTATTAGAAGGACAATAAATTCTTTTATCAACAACAACATTCTCAAATGCAAAATCTATAAATTTTTCGACCCCAGCAGTATATGACTTGGATATCTATTTTGCAAACCAACCCAACTCTTGTCCATGACTATCTCCTTTTAAAGCACTAGAAAAATTAGTTAAATAAAAAGCTTTAGTACTTCATTTCTACTACTAAACAAGATATTTTCGTGTGTGCGCAGTTTTGCAATCTAATAAAAAAAAAATTATTATACAATTTTATGGTTAATCTCATTAGAATATTTATATATATATGAAAGCCAGCAAAGCCACAAGAATCAAAGAAAAAGATGTGAAAATTAAAGTATATATACAATAATAATTAATGTAAAAAACAGTTTGCAATACCTTCCGTAAAGAAATATCCTCACCCACTGCTGAGAACTTCACTTGGCTATCAATTACAGATATATAAAGCCTGTTACCTAGAAACAAAAAATTAGATCAGCCAGCTGAAACATTTTATAAACCAACATTGGAGATAGTACTCCCTTATAAACAAAATTACAAGACTCAAAATCAAGTCAACTCAGCAAAATCATAACCGATTACATTCATCCCACTCAGCTCCTCCACTCCCATCAATATATTCAACATTCCTTTCATATTTACAAAAAGGTAAGTGGTCCTACATATCCCACTCAAGAATGCATAAGTTTCTTCAATCTTAAGCATCTAAAGTTTTCCTCCATGTTTATAGAAACTTCGGAAGCATCTCCCTATAGTTCTTCAAGTACACGACATAGATATATGAGTGTTTATTTCTTATGCCAAAACAACACATGACACCCATTCGTCTAGTATGCACCTAGAGAACATGAGGAGCAGCTACTGAAAAACCCATTTTTATGTGGGAAAAAAATTTCAGGTACTAGCTACCATAGAAAACTATGCATTACCAAACTGTCCAAGCCTGGATAATTCAAGAATTATTAATAGATATAAGATCCTCACTACCATCCAAAGATGACACTAATATGCATGTGTCTATTAATAACTTCTTAAAGGAGCTTAAGCTTTCGATGCATGTATCAAAAGTTTAAAATAGAACCTGAAACTTGAATAACACATAAATATCATAAATCTCTTCAATTTATTCCTAATACAATGTAGCATTTTTTCACTTTTCATTTCTTAAGCAAAACCATAAAAAAATACAAACAACAAATACATTTTCTAGCACTGATGCAGATTATGTTTACTGAGCAATAAGTTTTAAGTCATTCATGTTAAAATACTTCTTCCTATTCTATCAACATATAACTAGTACGTACACACAATTAATAAATTAAATGTAACCTGGTTGTGAATCTTGCAAAGTCTTCCTATTTGGTTTTTTTTTTTTTTTTTGGTTGGGGGGGGGGGGGTTGGTTATGCTCATTTGTATGCTGTTAGAAGAAATTGATCCAAAGCCTTAGTTTTAATTAGCTTCATTATAGCCAATGATTAGGTGTTTAAAAACTAATGAATGTTTTTATAAGAAATCAACAATATTGTTGAAAGCAAAACCAAATAAAAATAATAAAGCCAATGCATAGATTAAGGCTCTTTATTATCTAATAACTAATCAAACTAAGTTGTGGGTAAAGGCGAATATGTTTGTTTGGTCAATAATAAGCTCAACGAATCACCAATAATCACCTAGTTACTATTCCTTATGCCATGCAATGTAATGGCGTCGGCAATGGTGACAAGGCAGGCAATAACTAGCTAGCCAGTTATGATAGTTGCTTAACTTAACCTACTGGAAATCTGAAGACCAAAATGAAGAAACTTTGCCTAGAACTAGAATAGGAAAACATTCATACCCAAAACTAATATACATGATTAAGAAACCTGATTATATGTATATTTTTGTTTGCCACACCAAATCCCACTATTTCCATACTCATAAGCACAAAAAACCATTGCAAAAATGAATGACTATATAAAATAAAATAGGTCGTAGGACATTGAGAATAGGACAACATGATTTATGTACCGTAAAATAACTATATCTGCATAGTCAACTATATTTCTGTTAGAACTCTAAAGTTTTCCATTAAACTTTTTTCCCTGTTAGGTAAACCACTTAACTGAAACACTTAAGCAATATTGACAATCATAGACATACAAGTATTAATAGGCTCGTTCAAGTGAAATGAGCATTATTTCACATATCCTTTAGGCTTTTAAGTCATTTAGAAGTCATTCATGTTAAACACTTTCTTCATATACTTTCAATATAATTAGTACATACACAATTAATTAATTAAATAAATTTGTTTCAGCTAGTGCAGGAACTTAAGTAATCAGAGCTAGTAGTTATAGCTAGGACTTGAATGAGGCACCTTTCAAAGTTCAAGAGGAGCATCTGAACAGAATGAAAGCAGTTTGTAGAAATGGTAATGATGCTTTACATCTACATGCTCTTACACAATATGAACTTTCATTTATTCAAGAACATAACAGTAATTGAAGCTCTTACTCTACAAGTCAATTCAGTTTGTAGATGCAAGCCATTGTCAAAACTTTTGTGTTATAATTTCCGAAAATGGAACATGACATTACTAATATAGAATCAGCAATGTTACATAACTTATCAGACAATATAACAAGCAGTTGGCGAGCATATAAGATAAACTAAAACAAGTTAATTAGAAAATGAAACTAAGGCCCAAGCTCAGCTATTCATTGTACAAGATTTAAACATAAAATTAAAGTAAATCTAAATACATGATTGTAAAACATTAGAATGAACGTTGAAATGAAAGCTAAATTCAATAGCAATCCAAATGAATCCATTTGAACTTTGTAAATTCCGCAGAACAAAATTAATTTGAGTGAGCAAACTCGCCAATGGAACAAGAACAGAAGGGCTTCAACTTCTAGGAACAAAAAATATTGCCGGCGGGACAAAAATTGACATTAATGTCTGCAATACGAATTAAAGAAATCAAAACCTATAATTACAAGCTAAGAAAGAGAAGAAACTCATAATCACAACCTTACCTGAAACGAAGAGAGAGAGAATAAGATGAAGAAGAAGATCGCCGCCGTTTTACGCCATTCTCCGGCTACCAGTAAAGGTTTAGGATGCTGGCCAGGCACGCACGAGAGAGAATTTGGGACTTTGGTTTTCAAAATATTGACTCCAGCAAATAGTTTTCTATTTAGAAACAAATTTATAACTCTACCGTCACGTGGTTGGTAACATAAGTGAGAGCAGTCTAGCCGTCACATCAACGGTCACAAAAGTAACTGGCTGTTACAAAGTAATAGGGATGGCAGATATCCCGCGGGGACAGGACCCTCGGGATTTTCCTAATTCAGAGGATATTGAGATAATTTTTTACTTAATTTTTTATTTGGAGAAGAGATGGAAATAATCTTTTTATTCAGTTTTTTATTTAAGAAAGGGATATGGATGCGGCGGAATTCCTGTTACCTCCTAATTTCTTGATTTTAATTTTAATTTTTTAAAAATTATTTGTAAGTAAATAATAAAATGTAAATTATAAAATAGTAAATATTAGTATAAATAAAAAAAATCAAAATAATTATATTATTAAATTTTTAGACTTAATTGACTATATTAATATTTGGATGAGAAAGCTATGCCACAGATGAAAGATTTTAATATTTTGAGTTGGTGTAAAACAAATGCCTATAGGTATTTTATATTAGCACAAATTGCTAGAGATATTTTGGCAATTCTGATTACAACTGTTGCTTCTGAATAAGCTTTTAGCACTAGTGATAGAGTACCGTAACTTGCTTCATTCAAGCACATTAGAGGCTTTAATGTGCTGCCAATGTTGGCTACAAGCTTATAATGGCAGTATGAGTTTATTTCATATTGTAATCATATTATATAATTATTAATATTTTCACTTAGAATTTACATTACTTATATTACTTTTATTGTTTTAAATTTGAAATATGAGGCTATCTCTCAATTTGCTACATTCCTCGAGGAAGAACAAGAGCAGCTGGAGACGAAAGAGGTAAATACTTTTATTAGAAATATTGATTAAGTATCTATATTCATTTCATTTATCTCATTGTTTATATAAAAGTAATTTTTTTTTTTTAATTATAGATTTTGAAGATTGATGAAAATAATTATTATGGTGATTTATACTTTGTAATGGATTAATGTTATTGTAAGATATACCGTCAAAGTTTATTTTTATTTTAATATATTAAATTAAAATCGAAAACTAAAAATGTATCAGCTATTCGAGGATCGAGGATCGAGGACCTTCAGAGATCCCCTATTTTTATTTGAGGAGGGGAGGGGATACTCTAAAGCAATTTTGTCGGGGATGGGGAGAGAACGGGAATATATGCAAAATATCGGGAAGGGGTATGGTGAGGTTGGTCTCTTCCCCTCCCTTCCCCATTGCCATCCCTAGCAAAGTTGGTGATATATGTACCGGTTGCTTTTGTAAAATTGATTTAAGAACCGTTTGGGATTGCTTTTGGGAATAGTATGCAAGATATATATAAAAAATAAAATCGTAGAATAACTTTTACCTCTAATTCGATTTTTTTCCCCTTTTTTGTAAAATATTATGCATTTATATTAAAGTCACTGTGTATGATTGGATTATTAAAAGTTATTTGAGAGAATATAAATTGACTTAATAAGTAATTACGTGATTGATGATGATCAGAGCTTACCCAACTTGGAGGAACTGGCATTAAGTGGAAAAGACTCGAGGATGACTTTGCAGAGCGATTTCCCACAACACCTTTTTGGCAGTCTTAAACAACTACAAACAGTGGATGATGACTCAATTTGTTTTCAACGACTTGAAATTGATTACTAAACCGAATCTGAATGAGGAATGGAATGGAATTTAATGAATTGGAATCGAATAGGAATGGGAATCAAATTAAGTTGTTTACTGAATCAGAGGAATCGGAATCGAAACGAAATTTGGATCAGAATAAATTACTAAAAAGTACTTAATGGATTATTATCATAATTATTATTATTAACTAATATATTAATTAATTATTAAATTTTATTAATTAATTATTATAATTATATTAACAATTATTATAAAAATATATTAACTAATAATATTAATATTAATTAATTAATTATAATAATATATTAATTATTGAGATTATTCATTCAAAATTTATAATTATTAATAATTATTGTTAAAAATGTATTAATATATTAATTAGTAGTAATAATTATATTAATTAATTAATCCATTAATAATAATATATGAATTAATTATAATAATAATTATAATAATATATTAATTAATTAATTAAAATAATAATGTATTAATTATTGTGATTATTTAATCGAGAACTATAATTATTAATATATTATTGTTAATAATATATTATTATTTAATAGTAATAATTATATTAAATAATAATAATATATGAATTAATTATATTAATAATTATATTAATAATTATTATAATAATATATTAATTAATTAATTAAAATAATATATTAATTATTGTGATTATTTACTCGAGAACTATAATTATTAATATATTGTTATTAAATAATATATTATTATATTATTTAATAGTAATAATTAAATTATTTAATTAATTAGAATATATGAAGTAATTATAATAATTATATTAGTAATTATTATAACAGATATTAATTAATTATAATAACAATAACAATAAATTAATTATTGTGATTATTTATTCAAAAATTATAATTATTAATAATTATTGTTAATAATATGTTAATATATTGATTAAAATTATATTAATAAATTAATAATAGATGAATTAATTATAGTAATAATATTAATAATTACTATAATAGCATATTAATTAATAATATATGAATTAATTATAATAATTATTATAATAATATAATTAATAAATAAAATAATAATGTATTAATTATTGTAATAATATTAATAATATATTAATTATTATGATTATTTATTCAAGAACTATAATTATTAATAATTATAGTTAATAATATATTAATATATTAATTAATCATAATAATTAATTAATTAATTAATTAATTATAATAATATATTAATTAATTATAACTTAGGACAAAATAGGTATTTTTTATTTTGGAGGAGGGCAAAATGGGTAGTTCGAGAATGAAACTTGATTCACCTCACGAGAATCAAGTTCCCACCCTCATTCAAATATATGTGGTCGTCATTCCAATTAGATTCTGCCTTATTTTACAAGAAATGCTAAATTATTCGATTCCTGATTTGATTCCCCAATCCGGTAAGTAAACACACCATGAGAGATTTCATAACCTGGGAACTCTCATACGGGGTCGTTGTTCATGTGAAGAGGTATTTTCGAATAGAGGATTCTTCAAGAAACATGTGAGGAAGTTTACAATGATAAAACATTTAGATCTGCACAAATTTAATCATCTGAAGCAGTTGTGGAAACAAGACTCCAAATTGGACTCCTTTTTTCAATGCCTTGAAATTCAAAATGTACAATATTGTCAAAATCTGTTATATTTATGGCCATCATCATCGGTGTCTTTTGGGAACCTAAAAGAACTTATAGTTCTTCGTTGCAAGGAATTGATGAGCTTAGCAACCTCCTCCACAGAAAAAAGTCTAGAGCGACTCTTATCAATGTTGGTCTATGGATGCAGAGCAATGAGAGAGGTGGTGATAAATGACGAAGATGGAGCAGCAAATTTTGAAGAAGGGATTGTTTTCACCAAATTGAAGATTTTGTATCAGAAGAGATTGCTTTCACCAAATCGAAGATTTTGTATCTGTATGATTTGGACAGTCTCACAAGTTTCTGCTCTGCCAATTACACCTTCAAATTCCCATCTTTGGAAGATTTATCTATAATTGGTTGTCCCAAGATGAAGATTTTCACTAAAGGAGAATTGAACGCGCCTCTGAGAGTAAACTTCTACCATGGAGAGAGAGATGATCAACAGCGTTGGGCTAATAATGATCTTAACACAATCATACAGCATTTACATGCTGGGAAGGTACGAATAACTCACTATCTCCAGTGGAAAAATTTATAAAATTTGCTCTTTTTAATAAAATGTGCCAAATATATCAGATATTCGTTATAAAGCAAGGTTATGATCACGTACTGGCAAAAGGGGTACATATGTGCTTAATTCTTGAAACTGTACCCTATTTAAAACTGATATTTTCACGAGAGTTAGAGAATCTTATTCATTCATTTATCCAAAATTCATTTATCCAAAATCAGAGAATATTATTCATTCAATTACAAAAATTCATTAATCATTAGCTTTTAAACTCATTACTGTATGGAAGTCCTGTCAAATTAAATTGCTGCTGTTAAATTTATTAAATCTCTTGCTTCCCTGCAAATCTGTGTGCTTTACTTGAAACTAATGAATGAAAGTTTTGCTTTCACTGTTGCAGTGGTGCTCCTCTTATTTAATGATGTACATGTCCTAATGGCATTGGCATTTTATTTTAATTACATGCGAGTTGTGAATTTGAAAAACAAAGTCCCAGGTAATTCAATTTCGTTTCATTTTATTTGATTTCTTATTTTGTTTTATCGCTTCATCTAAATTGTTTGGAATACGCCACAAGTTTATTTTTACTTATGGAATGAGTTTTAATGTTTTGTTATGAGATTTATATGCTTATTTTATGTAGCTTTTAAAATAATCATTTTGCATCAGAAAAAAATAATCAGCTGTGATGAAAATCAGTTAAGTGTTTGATAAATTTTGTTTTCAGAAATACTGTGAGTTTTGAAAGCAGTTATGAACGTTTGATAAATTTTACTGTTAAACTACTGAAAGAAAATAAATGACTAAAATATACATAACATAAGATAAATTTTATTTGTACATATAATATTTTTAATTGTGTATTATAATAATTTTTACTAAAAATAAAATTTATAATATATTGATTTTACTTTTTTATATTTTTTATCTTAAAAAAATTGATAATTAAATTATAATATAGTGAAACAAATTTACTAATAATTCGACCAATAAATTGATATTAATAAATTTATATTGATGAGTTATAATAAACATTTATTAAAATATTTATTTTGTTTCCATTTTGAATAAGGATAATTTTGGGTTTAGCTAATAATTTTAAGGATATTTGTGGAATTGTATTAAAAGATAAAATTGATTCTCAAAACCAGAATTTAAAAGTTATTCCTTCTCTATTTTTCAAAATCAGCTATAGGAGGAATTGATTTTGACAAAAGTGATTTTGATTTTTTTACCAAACACTAAAATTAGCTTTTAGATTTTCAAAATCACTCTTAGCCCTCCTAAAATCAATCCCAACAGGCCCTTAGTGACTTAGTTTGGTCTTAAATTTCTTATTTCTTTATTTTTTTTATGGTGTGGCTTTATAATGTGCTTTTTTTAAAAAAAATTTTGAATTTTATATTTCCTTGAAAATGTCATTGAAAGGGCCAACACTTTTTTTTTTTGGTTTGGTACAAAAAGGAACCTAGCCAGCGTTTAGGTTAAACAAAGACGGGGGAAAACGGTCCCCAAAATGGAATAAATGGAAACCAAGTGGGAGGGTGAGAGCCACGCCTGCAAGGAAGTCAGTAGCAAAATTTGCTTCCCTAAATACATGATGTACTGAAATCAACCAATCTTGGCTTAGCAAATCCCTTATTCCCCAAATGGATGAAGAGTTAGCATTATTGTGATAGTTACGATTAGCTAAAATTTCAGTAATGCCCAAGTTGTCAATTTCTACCATTAGGAAATGGATGCCATGATCCCAAGCCATTTGTAACCCTTTATAAAGGCCTGACAATTCAACCCCTATTATAAAGCAACTTCCCTAAGTTCATACTGAAACCACATACCCACTCACCACATGAATTCCTCACTAAACCACTAGCACTAGCCAAACCGGACCATTTTAAAGCCCTGTCAGTATTGAGTTTGAAATATGGCCACGTTGGGGGTTACCACTGAATCAATTTCTCCGTTTTATTGGAGTGCTGCTTCTTCAAACAATCATGGGTCCAAGTAATTTCCTCAATACGGCTATGAACATGCATTAGCACATTACCAATACTGCATGATCTGTTAGCATGAGTAAACTGAATACGCCAAAACCATAACCTCCACACAGTGACTCCAAAAAACACTGACAAATCCCCGAAGTTTGCAATTTGAAAGCTATTTGATACACCGAGAAGATCATCCAGAATTCCTAAGAAAAATCCCAAGTTTTTAGCTTAGGATTGACTTGTTCTTTTCCAAGTTAGTTGTTGTTTTTATTTCAAATTGCTTGGTCTTAGTCAGAGGTGGTTAGTCACCTCCAGAATAATAGCTAAGTCGTGATTTTAACTAGCTAAAGTTTAAGAATCAGTTTTGCCAATGGTTCGATGTATTGCGACTCTATTTAAAGAGTTTATTTGGAACTGAATAAAGAAGTTAAGATTTTGCTCCAGGTTGTGGTTGACTTTCACCCAAAGAAAGCTGAATTATTTGAGTTTTCATTATAGATTGAAAAGTAGATGGAGCATTACATAACCCAAAGGGCATAACAAGATACTCAAAATGCCCATTATGCGTCCTAAATGCAGTTTTCGGAATGTCGGGAGCATGTACTCGTACCTAGTGATAACCATCAAGATCTAGCTAGTTACCGCACAACCTGCCCTAACATATCCTCTACGATTGGAATGGGAAATCGATCTTTGATCGTGGCGGCATTTAATGCTCTATAATCAGTGCAAAACCTCCAAGTATCATCTTTCTTTTTCACTAGAAGGACAAGAGATGAAAATGGACTAGTACTTGGTCGGATGATTCCTACGTCCAGCATTGCCTGCACTTGTTTTTCAATTTCTACTTTCTGAAAATATGCGTACCGATATGGTCGCACATTGATGGGCTGGGTTCCTTCCTTAAGGGGTATATGGTGGTCGATTTCTCGTAGTGGTGGCAGCTTGGAGGGTTCTTGAAAGATATCTTCGAATTCACTTAAAAGTTGCTGCATATCTGGTGGAATGCCATCCCAAGGAGAGTCTTCCAATTTTTGAACATAGACAGCAAAGACCATATGACCCTGTCGATGCTCTTTTGCCACGGTCTCTAGTGAAGTCACTTGGATGGGCCTTTGTATCCCCTGTAGCCTTCGTGCTTGACGACCAACAAAGAGCGCATTGAAATATTAGAGCAAGGAGTGGGTGGCTTACAGGATGAGGTGCAGAGGCTTGGGCTTGAAATGAACGATCGTATGCAACGCTTAGAGGAGTCTTTGAAGGCTTTATTTGATGCGGTTCTCTCCTCAAGGGCATCTCAGTCATCGCACTCAGTGAAGCAAGGACACATGCATCAGTACCAACAAGACGAAATAGAAAGTTCTCGTTTAAATGTACCCCATCTTCGAGCCAAAATTGAGTTTCCGCGATTTGCAGGGGATGATCCAACGGAGTGGTTCAATAGAGTGGTGCAATTCTTTGAATTTCAAAGAACTCCTGAAGATCAAAAAGTGAGCTTGGCATCTTTCCACCTGGAAGGTGAAGCAAACCAGTGGTGGCAATGGTTGAATCGGACATATAAGGAAGAAAATCGAACAGTGACGTGGGCTATGTTTTCTGAAGAGCTATAGGCGCGGTTTGGACCAACAGATGGAGAAGACTTTGACGAGGCTCTCTCACATATAACACAAAGTAGATCTCTTCGGGATTATCAACAAGAATTTGAGAAATTGGGCAATCGGGTACAGGGGTGGACTCAAAAGGCTCTCGTCGGAACTTTCATGGGCGGATTAAAACCGGAGGTAGCTGATGGGATACGAATGTTCAAGCCAAAAACACTAAAAGAGGCCATCAATTTAGCTAGGACGAGAGATGAACAACTTACACGACAAAGGAGGTTTGCTCGCCCAATCCCACAAAATCGGCCGCCGGCTGCCGTCACTTCGGTTAATCAAAGAGCAGCGATAACTCCTAAACGACTGGGCTGGGAAGAAATGCAGAAACGACGAGCTCAAGGGCTATGTTTTAGCTGCAATGAACGATTCACACCAGGCCATAAGTGTCAAGGGCCTCGACTGTTACTTATTGAAGGCCATGATGATGTTCAGGAAAATGAAGAAGCGGTAGAAAGTGAAGGGACCAAAGAAGAAGAATTGAAAGTTTCTATACATGCATTGACCGGATGGTCATCACCACGGACCATGCGAGTAGCTGCTTCTATCAAGTCACAACCAATAGTGGTGTTAATCGATAGTGGTTCTACACATAAGTTTTTGAGCGAAAAAGTAGCTAGCTCACTGCAGCTTCCAGTGGTTCCTACGAAGTCTTTCACAGTCCATGTCGCCAACGGAGAGAGACTCATGTGTCAAGGGCGATATGAGAAGGTACCGATAGATTTACAAGGCATTCCATTCTCTCTTACTTTTTACTCTTTGCCATTAGCAGGACTGGACATGGTGTTAGGAATACAATGGTTAGAGATGTTGGGGTCTCAGTTTAGAACCCAAGCATTTAAACATGGATTTCAATTGGGACAATCAAGCACGAAGGCTACAGGGGATACAAAGGCCCATCCAAGTGACTTCACTAGAGACCGTGGCAAAAGAGCATCGACGGGGTCATATGGTCTTTGCTGTCTATGTTCAAAAATTGGAAGACTCTCCTTGGGATGGCATTCCACTAAATATGCAGCAACTTTTAAGTGAATTCGAAGATATCTTTCAAGAACCCTCCAAGCTGCTACCACTACGAGAAATCGACCACCATATACCCCTTAAGGAACCCGCCATCAATGTACCATTATCAGACGCATATTTTCAGAAAGTAGAAATTGAAAAACAAGTGCAGGCAATGCTGGACGTAGGAATCATCCAACCAAATACTAGTCCATTTTCATCTCCTGTCCTTCTAGTGAAAAAGAAAGATGATACTTGGAGGTTTTGCACTAATTATAGAGCATTAAATGCCGCCACGATCAAAGATCGATTTCCCATTCCAATCGTAGAGGATATGTTAGACGAGTTGTACGGCGCTACCTATTTTACTAAGCTAGATCTTCGAGCTGGTTATCACCAGGTACGAGTATATGCTCCCGACATTCCGAAAACTGCATTTAGGACGCATAATGGGCATTTTGAGTATCTTGTTATGCCCTTTGGGTTATGTAATGCTCCATCTACTTTTCAATCTATAATGAACTCTATTTTTCGTCCTTACCTTCGACAATTCATATTAGTTTTCTTTGATGATATATTAGTCTATAGTCCTACATTGGAATTGCATTTAACTCATGTGAGGAAGACATTGGAAATTCTGAAGAAACATAGCTTCTTCGTCAAAACAAACAAATGTGACTTTGGTAAGCACGAATTGGAGTATTTGGGCCATATTGTGACAAATCAAGGTGTCAAGGTAGACGGTAAGAAGATTGAGGCTATGATTGCGTGGCCCCAACCCACTAATACTACTGAGTTGCGTGGCTTTTTAGGCTTGACAGGCTATTACAGGAAGTTTGTTCGCAATTATGGAGTACTAGCCCACAAGTGGAACCTTGTCCTCAAGGTTGAATGCAGGAAATTGCTGTTCGAGCATCTGTGTTTCCTCCCAGGTAGCATCCTCCACAGGCAAACTCTTCCACTGGACCAAACACTCTTCAATAAACTTGGTACCATGCCTGACTCATCTTGTATCGATCACCTTCTCCGGCACAACTTGAATCTGTCCTTTCTCAGAAAGTGGTGGCAGGTCAACATTGGCAGGAGGAGAAGTACCCACATACTTCTTTAAGAGAGAAACATGAAAGACTGGGTGAATCTGAGCTTCAGGCGGTAAACAGAGACGGTAAGCTACCTTGCCCAGCTTTTGCTCAACTATAAATGGGCCATAGAACCGGTTAGCGAGTTTGTGATGGGCGCGTTTGAACACGGATTGTTGGCGGTAGGGGTGCAATTTTAGGAGCACCAAATCTCCTACTTGAAACTCCACTTCTCTTCTCTTTTGATCAGCCACATGTTTCGTTCTAGCGGCAGCCAACTCCAAATTTATCTTCAGCTGCTGCAGTACTTCATCTCGAGTTAGGAGACTTTGATCAACCTCATTAACACGAGACAAACCATCTGTATAGTGAGGAATTGATGGAGGAAGGCGACCATATAAGGCTTGAAACGGTGTCATCTTGGTCGAGCAATGATATGTGGTGTTATACCAATACTCTGCCCATGGCAGACAGCTATACCATTTTTGAGGCCATTGATGGACAAAACATCGTAGATACTGTTCGAGACAACGGTTCACCACCTCCGTTTGTCCGTCCGTTTGAGGGTGATAAGCTGAACTTAGTACCTGACATGGTAAAAAACTCCTGCCAAAATTTTCTTACAAAAATGGGGTCTCGATCACTAATGATAGACTTCGACATTCCGTGAAGTTTAATAACATGTTCCATAAACTTTTCAGCAACGATTTTTGCAGAGAAAGGATGAGATAAAGCAATGAAATGAGCAGACTTACTAAAGCGATCCACGACCACCATAATACTATCCTTACCATGTGAAGATGGCAAGCCTTCGATGAAATCTAACGAGATGTCATCCCAAACTAGACAAGGAATTGGGAGTGGTTGGAGTAGTCCAGCTGGTGCTAGTGTTTCAGATTTCGTCTTTTGGCAGGTGGCACATTGTTGAATGTAGTCTTGTACAGATTTATGCATAGAGGGCTAATAAAATTGTTGAGCTAGCCATTTGAAAGTTCTTAGAACTCTAGAATGTTCTGCCACCTTACTTTCATGAAACTCATGGAGCAGCTGATCTCGTAGTGCAGTCGGAACCACCACCCTTTGCTTGTAAAAACATAGCCCATTCTTCACTACATAATTTCCCGTAGGATCACTTGCTGCCTACTGGAGTATTTTTTTCATGTATAAATCAGTTTTTGCTGCCTTTCGAATGTCATCCCATAAAGAAACTTGTGAAATGAATATTGGATTAAGGAGAGGGCTGTTGGGGCGGCGAGATAGGGCATCCGCCGCTAAGTTTTCTTTCCCAGGCCGATATATTATTTCATAGTCGTATCCAAGAAGCTTAGCAACCCATTTTTGTTGCTCGGGAGTGGCTACTCGTTGCTCTAAGAAATATTTGAGACTTCGTTGGTCGGTTTGAATGAAAAACTTCCGACCCAAGATGTATGGTCTCCATGTCCGAATCGCCTCTACAATTGCTAACATCTCTTTAGCATAGATTGACCAGCTACGTTTAGCAGTCCCCAAAGCTCGACTCATGTATGCAATTGGTCTTCCTCACGAGTTAGAATACCCAATTCCATCCCTAAGCATCGGGCCTCGATAGTGAATGGAATGGCTCGTTGAAGTTAGGCATGGCAAGAGTGGGTGTGGTTGTCATAGCTTGTTTGAGCATTGTGAAGGCAATAGCAGCATCCGCATCCCATTTGAAATCCATGGTTAAATGCTTCCAGTTACAAACTACAGACCCCAACATCTCTAACCATTGTATTTCTAACACCATGTCCAGTCCTGCTAATGGCAAAGAGTAAAAAGTAAGAGAGAATGGAATGCCTTGTAAATCTATCGGTACCTTCTCATATCGCCCTTGACACATGAGTCTCTCTCCGTTGGCGACATGGACTGTGAAAGACTTCGTAGGAACCACTGGAAGCCGTAGTGAGCTAGCTACTTTTTCGCTCAAAAAATTATGTGTAGAACCATTATCGATTAACACCACTATTGGTTGTGACTTGATAGAAGCAGCTACTCGCATGGTCCGTGGTGATGACCATCTGGTCAATGCATGTATAGAAACTTCCAATTCTTCTTCTTTGGTCCCTTCACTTTCTACCGCTTCTTCATTTTCCTGAACATCATCATGGCCTTCAATGAGTAACAGTCGAGGCCCTTGACACTTATGGCCTGGTGTGAATCGTTCATTGCAGCTAAAACATAGCCCTTGAGCTCGTCGTTTCTGCATTTCTTCCCAGCCCAGTCGTTTAGGAGTTATCGCTGCTCTTTGATTAACCGAAGTGACGGCAGCCGGCGGCCGATTTTGTGGGATTGGGCGAGCAAACCTCCTTTGTCGTGTAAGCTGTTCATCTCTCGTCCTAGCTAAAATGATGGCCTCTTTTAGTGTTTTTGGCTTGAACATTCGTATCCCATCAGCTACCTCCGGTTTTAATCCGCCCATGAAAGTTCCGACGAGAGCCTTTTGAGTCCACCCCTGTACCCGATTGCCCAATTTCTCAAATTCTCGTTGATAATCCCGAAGAGATCCACTTTGTGTTATATGTGAGAGAGCCTCGTCAAAGTCTTCTCCATCTGTTGGTCCAAACCTCGCCCATAGCTCTTCAGAAAACATAGCCCACGTCACTGTTCGATTTTCTTCCTTATATGTCCGATTCAACCATTGCCACCACTGGTTTGCTTCACCTTCCAGGTGGAAAGATGCCAAGCTCACTTTTTTATCTTCAGGAGTTCTTTGAAATTCAAAGAATTGCGCCACTCTATTAAACCACTCCGTTGGATCATCCCATGCAAATCGCGGAAACTCAATTTTGGCTCGAAGATGGGGTACATTTAAATGAGAACTTTCTATTTCGTCTTGTTGGTACTGATGCATGTGTCCTTGCTTCACTGAGTGCGATGACTGAGATGCCCTTGAGGAGAGAACCGCATCAGATAAAGCCTTCAAAGACTCCTCTAAGCGTTGCATACGATCGTTCATTCCGAGCCCAAGCCTCTGCACCTCATCCTGTAAGCCACCCACTCCTTACTCTAATATTTCAATGCGCTCTTTGTTGGTCGTCATTGTGGCTCTGATACCACTGATAGGTCCTAGTCAGATTACAATGAAAACTCAAATAATTCAGTTTTCTTTGGGTGAAAGTCAACCACAACCTGGAGCAAAATCTTAACTTCTTTATTCAGTTCCAAATAAACTCTTTAAATAGAGTCGCAATACATCGAACCATTAGCAAAACTGATTCCTAAACTTTAGCTAGTTAAAATCACGACTTAGCTATTATTCTGGAGGTGACTAACCACCTCTGACTAAGACTAAGCAATTTGAAATAAAAACAACAACTAACTTGGAAAAGAACAAGTCAATCCTAAGTTAAAAACTTGGGATTTTTCTTAGGAAGTCTGGATGATCTTCTCGATGTATCACTATTCTTCAGATTACAGAGTACCCATGACTAAAGATCCCACATGAAAAAGGTAGAATGTAAGTGGATAAGAATTAAAGCGAGCCAAACACGTTTAGAATCAATGCAATCCCGTACTGCATGCAAGGTGTTCTCCACGTGAAACCCGCATCTCATGCAAGCACAATTGTCTATCGAATGTCTGCGAAAGAGCTCAGCCCTCGTTTTCAACCTATTATGCATTAACAGCCAAAGGAAGCATCGAATACTCTGGGGACCATGCCATCACCAAATCCAACTCCAAAGAGAATTATTCTCACTTGGCACCGGCTTAGACAAGTAGAAGTAAGCAGATTTCACAGTGAAGCAACCAGACTTTGATGGTCTCCAAAAACGACAGTCCTCAACTCCACGCTCACAAGGTGGTAATCTTGTGAAGAATATGATTTGGTAAAAGGGAATCAAACAGACCCCAATTGTAAGCACCCTCTTGGTCCACAAACCTGGCTACACATTCATTAACCAAGCTGTCAGAGATTGGGCCAATAGCATATTTCTGAAGGCAGTGGTCATCCATCATCCAACAATCTTTTCAGAACATTACAGTCTTGCCATTGCCTAGAGCCCAACGATCCCCTTGGAGGACTTCCTTCTATATGTTTCCTACTGCCTTCCATAGAAAAGACCTATGTTTAGTTGGGAGCGAAGAAGGAAGATCATTGTTGTTAACACCATACTTAGATGTCAGGACTTTAATCCAGAGACTGTTCGGTGAGTCGAGGATGCCCCAGCCAATTTTTATAAGTAATGCCTTGTTCATAAGGTTAAGATCCTTTAGACCAAGGCCTCCACAGGATTTGAATTGTCTCCCACTTAATAAGGCTCATACGGTGCTTATCTTCCGTGCCACTCCATATAAAATGTCTACATATCTGACCTATCTTATTTCTAATACCCGCAGGGAGCATTGTGGTTTGCATATAATAGATTGGGAGTGACTAGCTAATCGATTGTGAGAGTAACCCGACCTGCTAAGGAAAGATGCTTTGCTGACCATTTGGAAAGTCTTTGTTGAACGCGATCGATGATGGTCTAGTAAGTATGCATTGTGATCCGCTTGTGAAGTAGAGGCATGCCTAGATAAGTTCCAAGGTCCTTTGTAGTAGTGAACCCAGGCTTAGCTCCAATACGATGGGCATCACCAATGTGCACATTATGGGAGAAAAAAGTCAGCATTTTATTTTGGCTCACTTTTTCTCCAGAACTGCCACAAAAGAATTAAGCACCTCCATGATAACTTTTGCTTGGTCTAGTGAAGCTTCTGCCAAAAGTAAAAGATCATCAGCAAAAAAAAAAAAAAAAAAAAGAGAAATAGGAATACCTTTTCTTGAAAGCTTGATAGGTTTCCATCTCCCTTCTTTAGTCGCTTCATTAATCCCATGGCTCAACCTTTCAATACAAAGCACAAAAATATAGGGTGAAATGGGATCTCCTTGTCGAATTTCTCTGGAAGGAGTGAAAGAATCCGTGAGTTCTCCATTCCAAAGTAGTTGCATGGTGGTAGACGAAATGCATTCCATAATAACTCAAATGAGGCCCTGTTGTAGCCCAACTATGCACAAAGTTTCAAAAATAAATTCCCAGTTTAATCGATCATAGGCCTTTTCAAGATTAACCTTGATAACCATTTGACCATATTTCCCCTTTTTCTTGCGCATAGAATGAATTACATTTTGTGCAATAACAATATTTTCTGTAATATGTCTCCCTGGAATAAAGCTTGTCTGGTTGGGGCCAATAAGCTGCGGCAACACCTCCTTAAGTCTATTAGTGTAACACCCGTGAAAAAAAAAAAAATGAAACAGTGATCAAAATGAATAGAGCGGGAGTTATAAAACGTGTGTGTGTATTCATTTTCTACGCGTGTGAGTAAGGAACCTGTTATTTTCAAACCCGAAAACCCGACCCGGAAACCCGTTTGACCCGCGAAATTCAACCGGCCACTTCTCCCGATTCCGGCCACCACTCCGAGCAAGGTTGGTATCAAATCGAAGCTTGAGAGACGAGCAACGTAACCATACCAGTTTTGTCACCGGAAAACGTCTAGAACGCCGCCGATTTGGGCTTGCAAACTCGCGGGAAACGGCTGTCTTGGTTCGCCGTGTTTCCGCCGACGTTGAGTGACACCGCCGGTTGGGATTTGTTCCCCACGCCTTCCTCTTCGATTTCCGACCATCCGCTACCACCGGGAGCCGTTGAATCACCGTGAGTTGAAGTCACGGCTTGGCCCGATCCGGAGTCGTTGCCGCGCGTGGAGGCTCACCGCCGGCACCATGAGACTCACCGTGACTTGAACTTTCAGACCTAAGCTTTCCGGCGAGTGTTGACTGATTCCGATCACAGTTGACCGGAAAGGGCAATTTGGTAATTTCACATGTTGAGGGCAATTTTGTAATTTCAGAGAATGTGGACAGTTTAGTAATTCCAGAAATTGAGGATTTGTTATAAATATGATTTCGAGGATAATTCGGTAATTTGCGATTTCAGAATATTGTAACGATTTACGAACTCGAGGGTATTTTAGTAATTTTAATGATACAGGAGTCGTGAATTATGAATATATATTCTTTTTCGAGTTTATTTTATTAATTTAGTCGTAATTCTGATTTACGGATAATGATTGTGTCGTTCCATTGATTTAGGAGGATCGAAACGAGTTGCGGGGGACGTGAGCAGTCGACGTAAACTCTTTGTCATTTGTGAGTGGAATATACAAAACCTATTTTCATAGTCGTGATAGTAAAGCATGTTTACGAGATAAATATGTTAAATATTTGATTTAATGATTTTCTCGAGATTGGTTTTATTTACGTATTGGTATTATATTAAAATATTTGGTTATTGAGTTTCCGCGTTGATTTTGAGTATATATGATAATATTTTGGAATTTAGAAAAGTGAATTTAATTGTGATGATGAAAGGAAATGTATTGTTGAAAATATGAATTTATTTTATATGATATGAGTATAGATATGGTTTTTAAAATCATTAAGACCTCCCTCCGTATGTCTGATATGAGATGAGATGAGGCTGCCGTCCCGAACACACATAGGGTGTGTTTGGTGCATGTGATTATGGTGTATTATAACACTATTCACATTATCTTAATACCAAGACTATGTTTGGAAAGAGGTTGTATTGGGATATGGGGTGAGTCGGGTTTAGCTAATGCGTCAGTTGACGCATTAGCTTTGTTTTTTTTTTTTTTCGTTTTGCATCAAAACTGACAGTGATGCATGCTTTGCTTTTTTTTTTTTCTTTTGCTTTACAATTTTTGCAACTGACGCATGCTTTGCTTTTTTTTTTTTTTTGCTTTTGACTTTTTGAGTTGGGTTTCTTTGCTTTTTTTTTTCTTTTACTTTATAATAATAATAATAATAATAATAATAATAAATATAGTTTTTAATTTAATATAATATTTTTATTTTTTTACATTATAATTATTAATATAAATTAATTAATAAATAATTTATTATTCAATAATATTATATTATTTTTATTTTTACATTATAATGTATTAATAAATTTATAACTTATTATAACTAATAAAAAATATTTAACTATGAATAAATTTGAATAATATTAATTTAAAATTAATAATAATATAAATAATAATCTAAAATATTACTACAATTTAAATATATTAATATAATATAAAATATTAATATAATATAATATTTAATTTAAATTAATTACAAAAAAAAATAATACAATACAGTGTAACACCAAACATTGTACAACATTATTATAATACAGTGCTAATACAATACAGCATAATACAATACACCAGTATAAAAATAACATAACATGCAACGCACTCCATAGGCTTTCAGTGTGTTTGGGCGCTTTCGCCTTTTGGGGGCATATGCATGCAGTATGATTATTACAGATGAGATATGTTGATACAGATATGTTGAGATATGAGATAGTACGTCCCAGCCTATCCGTGTAGCTCCGGGGCGTGATAGTACCCAGATAGTACGTTATGCATGCCGGTCCGTTGAGGTCCGGATAGATGAGATTATTCCCCTGGGTATTTGTTTAGTAATGGTTTTTCAGATTTGCGTATTTTATATGTTATTGAAATATGATTTCCACGGATATTGAGTATGATATTATATATATCTTTCATGGTTAGAAATCTGATTTAAATGTTACATGATTTATTAATGATTTTATGTCGCTTGTGATTTGGTGAAATCCTGTTTAGAAGTTGAAATGATTATTTCTTTTTAAGAAATACTAAATTAATTTATTTTCAAAAATTACTATCCACTAACTGACCTTCACTGAGTTTTATACTCACCCCGTTTTATTTATATTTTCTCCCCTCCTCACCAGGAGGTTGCAGGTACACCAGATCGACCCAGCGACTGTAGATATTTTGAGTCTTGGTTTCATGATGGTGTTAGAGATTGTAGATGACTGATGTTAGGATATTTTGAATAAAACTCAACATCTGGGTTGAAGATGTTGATTATGGAGTTTGTTGTATATGGTATTATTCTGGAAGTGTTTTGCTTCACATGTTTCAGATTGGGAGTGTTATATGTATAAATGAGACCCTTCCGATTTATCGGTAGAATTTTTATTATATAGATTATTATGTACATAGTTTGATATTTCATGATAGACTTGCCCTTAGGGTTTGGGGCGGGTCGCTTCAATTAGTCACTATTTTGGTGATTGTTTTATACACCACGGAGCATAGACTAATAGGCCGAAATATTTTCAATCTAGTAGGATTGTTGGTTTTAGGTAGGGATGACAAATTTTTTCGGACCTGGACAAACCCGGATCATTCGGGTCGGGTTCAACCCGCACCAGATGCATTAATAATCTAGATCCAGTTGTAATTTTTCAAATTTGGACACATTCGGTTCTAGTTCCGATTTTAAGTGAACCTAGATCTCCGAAACCTGGACCCGAACTACCACTGTTTTTATAATTTATTTATTTATTAATTTTTATTACTAACTAAAAATATATAAGCAATAAGTTGGGGAGGAAAAAAAAATTAAAACCAAACAAGACAAACCCAGAAACCCTAAAGCAAAACAAAACAAAATAATTGCACCAGCAGCCACCTTATTGGGGAGGGGGGAACTTAAGCAAAACAAAACAATCCCTAGCCGCCACCTTAATCTTCATCTCCCTCTTCCGCTGAAGTTCATCAATACATCATCAATTTAAATCATCTTAATTCATCATCCATTATAATCAAGAACAACGAACAGCAACCCAGCTCCACCATCGTCAAATTCGGTCTCATCTTTCTCCAAAGAGTTTGCTGCTAGCTGCTAACCCCTTCTCGCCGGCAATCATATTTTTCACTAGGCCATCACCGCCTTAGCTGCAACCTGAAATTTTCTTTCGTTTCTCTATATTTCTCTTTTAATTTTTTGCTTTTGTTTAATTGGTAATTATTAATTTTTTTTCTTGTTAATAGCCAAACGCAGCATCTTAGCACATAATATCCATATAATTGTAAATTTTATTATTGAAGTAATCAAATTTGGTTGAGATCCCATGAATTTATCCTATTATTTTTTACTTCTGTAATTCTAAAGAGCCAAAAGTGGCAAGCATTAAACCTATCTTCATCCGACTACCGAGTTTAAAACCCGCAATCTGGAAACCCGAATTTTTTGGGTTGAACTTGGACCGGACCTGGAGTTAAATAATTAGGGTTTATGTCCGGATCTGGGAAGGTAAATTGTCATCTGGGTCCAGAACCGAAAATGTCAAACCTGGACCCAAACTCGAATTTTCCCATTCCCAATTTTAGGTATGAGCACAAGCAAAGTCCTTAGGAATTGGTGTGCCATCAAAGACCTCTTTCACCAGTTTACATACCGAGGGCCTTACAACCTGCCATTGAGATTGGTGGAAGATAGCATGAAAGCCATCCACACCTGGGGCCTTCAAAGGGGCATACTAAAAATTGACTGATGAATTTCCTCATCATGCACTGGTTTAAACAAGTTATCCATGGTATTGCCATCCATCCTTAGAAAATAGTTTGGAATCGGGTACATGTGATATTCTCTCTCCTCGTTGAGGTAAAGGTTGACAAAAAAAGAAACATCACGTGTCTTAATCTCTTCACTATCATACATCCAGACCTCAGTATCATCCTGTATAGCCACCACTTTATTCGTTCTTCATCATTGGATGGTTTTTTGGTGGAAAAAACTTGTATTCTGGTCACCACTTTTAATCCACTCTCTTCTAGATTTTTGGCACCAAAATCTCTTCTTGGGTCAGAACCTCTTCTAATTCCTTCCTCAAATCTGCTTCCAACTGAAGAAGGTGATTAGATTGGTGGACTTTTAAAGCTTTTTGAATACCACCAATTCTTGCCAAGATTCTTTTTTTCAATTTAAAAATATTCCAAAAAACGTCTCTGTTCCAATTCCAGATATTGTTCTTAAACTCTTCAATCATCTGCATATAGTTTTTAGAACCATCCTAAGCACCTTTTACAAAATTAGCAAATCTGTGGTCTCTAATCCAAGAAGCAAGGAAGCGAAATGGTCCATGCCCCAGCTGATGATCACTAATACGATAGTCCAGGCCTAAAAGATGGCGATGATCTGAATGGAATTTAGGAAGGTGGAAAACAATAGTTTCGGGGGTTAAACTTAGACATTCCTCATTACACAAGCATCTGTCTAGCCGTTTATGAAGGGATTCTTTAGGCCAAGTAAAAGAAGGACCAGTAAAACCAAGATCACATAACTGATTCCTGTTAAACTAATCTCTAAACAAATTGTACACACCAATCGTATTCCTACCTCCTCCTCGTCTTTCCACAGTATTCATAACAATATTAAATCTCCCCCAATAATCTAGGGGCCGTGAGTATTTATTGCAATATTGTTTAACAAGGGCCAAAGCTATTGTCTCACTGTACGCACTAGACTTGCATAGACCGCCGTTACCGATCAGTAAAACAACCCAAGTCTGGAAATCCAGCAATGAATAAATTGTCTATTGTTCACAACCATGTCCACTTGGATACCATCATTCTATAGAAGCCAAATACCACCAGCAAAGCCAGTTACCTCCACTCTGTGCGAATTGGTAAAGCCACATTCCTTAATGAAGGCATCAGCCCTATTGCCACTTATACAAGGCTCAAAAAGAGCCACCAGGTTTGGCTTATAACACTGCACAAGAGTTTTGAAAAAGGAAGGCTTTTGATGGTGACCCCTGGCAGTTCCAGAACATAGGAGTACACATCAGTAAATAAATGTGGATTAGAAAGGTATAAACCTTACACCTCAGGGGTATCCATCATCAGCACAAGAACCAGGCCATCATTAGATTTAAGAGAGCCAGCAGATTCTGACTCCTCGTCATTCTCTTCACTATTTCCTATATAGTCACTATCATCAGGGCCGGCTCAATCAAAATGGGAGCCTTAGGCGAGTTGTTAAAATTAGGCCCCCTACAAAAAAATTGAAGAAAAAAATATATATGAATGAATTATAAGAAAACAAAACTATTTAAAATCAAATTTTCTACCTTTTTGAGATGCAAATTTATTAATCAAATTTTTGTATTCTAATTTTACTAATATATCTTTCTCAATAAACAATATAGCTAATTCATTTAATATTTCTTGTGACATGGTTGATATAAAATAATTTTTTATCAGTTTTAATTTTAAAAAACTTCTTTCTGCAAAAGCAACAGTTTTAATTTAATATAATTTATCTTATTTAAAGTAATTAATTATTATCAATTAAATTTAAATAAATTAAAAAATTACGTATCTTCATCACGCCTCAAAAAGAATCTGCTAGTTTACCTAAGATGTTCCTACCGACTATCATTCAAATCATCATCCGAAACACCCATATTTACTTTTCTCCCATTAGTTGGATTACTAGCGTGGACTACTACTTTTCCTAACTTGTCACCAATTCCAGCAGCCCTGGAGTAGAACTGCAACTTACGCATCCCATCATAGCTTTCCTCTCTCGAAATTATAAAGGCAACCTCAGTATGGTTTTGTGGGTTCAGGCTAATGGACACGTGTATAAGGGAGTCATGGGCCGTAGCTAATTGGCTAAGCTTTGTTGTGTACGTGGTGAAAGTGTTTCCATAGGCTTACGGGATACGTGTGCATGGGCATGCAAAGGGACATTTTTGGTTTTGGTGGTGGGGCCTTTTGGTGACGGTGTATGTTTCTTGCTACTAGAGGGTAAAATCGTAAGAGACTTGGCCTTTTGGGTTTGAAAAATCTTCCTTTTAGGAGCTAGTGCTTGTGTATTGGGAATATTGGCAGGTTGACTTTTAGGCATGGGCATGATATTATTGGAAATAAAGTTATCTTTAATGTTGTCAGCATTCATAAGGGGACCAAATCTTGAACCGTTATCAAACATTCCATTTTCAGCAAGATTCTATCCAGAAACCTTTGCACCTTTCTTTCGAAAATGATTGTTGCCTTTTTTGGTCACCACCATCCAAGGGCCAAACCTAGGGTTTGCTGGTTGCGATGGAGGTTTCACCTCCACAGTCTGATCAGCAGGCATATTTAGGCCCCGCTCCGTTGCTTCATTTCCTCTTTCATTAGGGCAGGAAGCACTAAGATGACCATATTTTCCACTCACAAAACATATAGTGGGTTAGCTCTCATACTCGACTTTTTGGATCTTACAGTCAAGAAGGAATTAGAAGCATAGAGGTTTATCCAATGCAACTTCAACAGCAATTTCAGCAAACTTACCTCGAGTAGCTGACTATGTGTTGTAGTCAATACGAAGAACGTTTCTGATTACCTGTCTCAACAGACGTAGCACCTTCTTTTGGTAATAATGCAGTGGCATTCCAGGGAGACGAATCTAGGCTACGATGGAAGAAATCTTCTCATTAGCGCTATCAAAATGTAGTGACAATGGTTGGACCGTTAAATAGTGGCCAAACACAATCCATGGTCCTTGAGTTAACACATGCTGAGCATTTGAAACCGTTTTAAACTGGCCCAGGAACTAGTTATTCTCCAGGTCTATTACGGTAAAACCATGAGACATACCATATAGGGCCTCCAGGCCATTATACAGAACTTTATAACAAATATTCCTTCCCAGTAATTTCACAACCCCCGTTGATTGTCAGGGTTTTACTAATTTTGAATGGATCTTCTGAGAAAAAGAGATGGATGGCAGAACTCCTTCCTTTTCGACGACCACATCGCCTATATCAAATTCCAAATCCTCGTCCTTGCCTATTAGTTCCTCCTCCATAGCCCGCTGCTCCTCCATTAATTTGTCTTTGAAAGAAACGGGAGGTGGGTTATCCCTATCCACACCATTTTCCTTAAACTTGGCCCTTTTTGTAGATTGGTTGGCTTTGTTCGTTGGTGGAGAACTTTTCTCCAGGCTAACGTCCATCTAACAGAAACGTGGGGCCAACACTTTTATGTGGAAACCATCTCATCCTCCTCATTTCGAACTATTAAACAACCAGATGTATCTTAACATATATGTTAAGAATCAATCTACTCATTAAGATATATCCTAACATATATGTTTAGAATCAATCTACTCATTAAGATATATAGTGTGATTATAAGAGAACTTTTCCATTTGTCAGTTGCCATCTTTGTTGATCTATTAATTCTGTCTTCTTCTGTTTGTCCTGTTTCTCTGTTTATTTCAACCTTCTTTCAAAACTTAGAAGGGATGGAAAGAGCAAGTGCTTAGAAATCATTCCTTGAGTAACATAAAACAAAATATACAAATCATTAAACCATCAAAAGTTAGCTATGAACAACTATAAAAAAATCATTTGTTTCTCATCTTTTCGTGAGTCTGAGAAGTTGTTAATTCTACTGAGTTTCTCAGCTTTTTTTTTTTTTGAGAATTGGAGGTTTTAGTTTATGAAAATTAATGCCTAAATTGTGGAAGTGTTTCGAAAAGATAGTTTATACTGCATCATAAAAATCGTGGTCTGATAAACCAATAGGGGACTAGTTTGGTCCAGTTACGTGTAATGCATGCCAAACAATATTTTCTCTATAGTTACTGAAGAAAATTTAGGTCACTCTACTGTGCATTATCTGGAATAAGGTCGTTTTCCAGTTTCTTCAAAGTTTATGTGCGGAGGACTTCCGGTTTCCATCTTTACTATATTCTTGAGATGTACTTCATTATGTCTCTCAAGTTCAAATACTAATAAAGATGAGTAAATTCATCATCCGTGTGTCTACTTTTTCTATGTATTTTGACATTTTTTATTGATGCGTCTTAATGAGATATCTTGATTATATGTAACGAATTAATATTCTGCCGTTTTTTGAGATTTGAAGATGTAATAATGTCTCATTGGAAAGCCTTGTAATTATTGATTTTCATCAAAGGGAATTGGTCTTGAATGCAAATGAAATTTGATAAAGGACCTTGACATTTTTTTAAAATCATCTAACTAGTACTTTATATGTTGGAAGTGTCCCAGGCCGAGAAAGATTTCAACTTGGGAGGAATTGACATAAAGCAAAAAGGTCTTCATCATCATATGTATGGCAGTTGGGCCAAGTTTGTAAACTGTCATTTTCTAAGGACTAGCTGTTTTTCAAGTAGGACTGCTTTCAAATACTCACAATCGGGAAAAACCAGTATCCGCACATAGAAATATTTTCACGCGAAGAGGTTGGGGAACATGCTGAGAGGCTGGCACAGATAAAAAGTTTTAAAGCAACAAAATGAACTTTGGTGGATTAAAAATTTCAAAATATATGAGAAATATCATGTAAGTTATATAATAAATAAATAATGTTGTAACAATGTGTTTATTTGTTTTGAGAATTCATTACTCTGTAATGTATTTTAGCATTTCTCCAAGTAGATAGTGGAGCACTTGTGGAAGCCGGATTCCATTTATTTCTTCAAAATCTTGAAATTCTAGAGGTATAAAAGTGTCGCCACAGTTTGATAAATCTTTAACGATCCTCAATGTTGTGAAAAATTTTAATATAGTCGCAAGAGCACGAATCTAGAAATAGAATAGTGGTAATGAAGTCGAACCTATAGGGATTTGAAATACTAATTAGGCAACCCAAGAGGGGAGTGAATTGAGATTTTAAAAATTAAGCTAAGCAAACCACAGAACAATTTAATCTAATGCCTTAATGGAATGAAAAATAATAAATTTAATAAATCACAATAATAAGAGAGTAAGGGAAGAGAAAACAAACACAAGGATTTTTACGTGGTTGGGCAATCCCCGCCTATGTCCACGCCTTCAAGCACACCGGACTTGAGGATTTCACTATCCAAGCCTCCAAAGGCTTCAAATATTTACAATTGACTTCCAAGGTGTCAATGAACCTTTACAACAAGAAATTATCCCCCAATCTCTTTACTCAATTGTTTCCCACACTTATATACTCACAAATTTGATGAGAAAACAAAGAATACAACAAAGAACTTTTTTTTAGAGTAGATATACAAATGATAGCACAATGATGATTCAATAAATATGTTATGTGCACTTGTTTATGATTACCAAGATTACCAAAAATGATTTGTATATGAGTTTATATAGTTGGAGCTCAAAAACTAGCCGTTATTCACTTTTTGTTCATAATCGGCTTACCATTTATGAAATTCTGTTAGCTACTTGTATGTTACCGTTAAGGCAAAAATTTAAATTTTACAACATCCGGCATGCCGCTTACGATAACCGGATAGTCGTTTATGCTCCAGAAGCTTACTCCCTAATAACCGGATAGCCGCTTTCCATCTAGAGAGTTTTTGCCCAATATCCGGCTAGCCGCTTGTCACATTCGGTTTGCCGCTTGCTACAGTGACTGCTATAGTGAACTATTTTCTATAATTATAATTGTCTCAAAACTTTTTATAATTATATTATGACCCAAAATGGTATAAAACTTTACAAAAAGGTCCAATTTTAGAATTTTTAAATAATGCTCGTTAATCCCAAACTTTTTAAAATTATGAAATGGCCCAAAATACTATGATACTTTTCAAATAAGTCCTTCTCCAGAAATTCAAATAATACTTGTTGATTTTAAAGATTTCAAAACTCTTTCAATTAGACCATAAACTTAAAAAATAACCAATTTCATAAAATCATTTTTCCGTTAAATATAAAAGCTTTATAATGTGAAAATAATGATTTATTTAAAATATATAAAAAATAATTTGAGCTTTTAAAAACTTAATCATTCTTAATCTTATTTGTTATCATCAAAATCAACAATATGGAAACATATATGTTAACAATCTCTCCCTTTTTTATGATGACAAATCTTTCATATTTTTAAAGAATGATTCCACAAATTGCTCCCCCTAAATGTAAGCTCCCCTTACCATTTGAGCTTAAATGATTAACCATTCTTAATCTTGTTTGTTATCATCAAAATCAACATTATGGAAACATATATGTTAACATTCTCCTCTTTTTTGATGATGACAAACCTTTCATGTATTTAAAGAATGATTCCATAAATTGATCCCCCTAAATGTAAGCTTCTCTTACAATTTAGTTAAATTAACAAATTTAAATACATGTATTCTTCTCCCCCCTCATCATCAAAAAGAAAACTTAGTGGAAAAGAAAAAAATAGCAAATTTTTGTATAAATTTAAAAATATGTATTTTTCTCCCCCTTATCATAAAAAAGAAAACTTAGTGGAAAAGAAAAAATAGTAAATTTTTGTATAAATTTAAAAATATGTATTTTTCTCCCCCTTCATCATAAAAAAGAAAACTTAAAGGAAAAGAATAAGAGGAGTAAATTTGTTACCCATGTTGTCTAAGTAGAAATTTTGACACATTCTCCCCCTAACAACAAGCATCACCTCAAACATAAGTTTTAGTAATATCACTCCCAAATTATCATCATCACATAATCCATCAACCATAAAATGATCATGAATCATGATTTCATCAATTATCAAATCAACAACTCAAAACATAAAATCATCATATAAAAACCATATAATCAAATCATTACCACATCTCAAAATCATCACCATAAACACATATCAATCATAAAAAGAATGCTTAAAGTGCATGTTATTCTCCTCCTTTTGAAAACATAAAAAAGATATATTACTTTGTCTTCCCCTTTGGGCAACAAAAAAGTTCAAAATGCATATTATCCAAAATCATATTGTATGTTCCCCCTAAATATATGGCCAATTTAAAATTTTAACCAAAATGATTTTATCCAAAAACATATCATATTTATCTCCCCTTTCATCATAAAAAAGAAAAGATAGATAGATACAATCGAAATAAGATGAAGATACTACTCATTTTGTGCGAGCAACAATTTCGGCAAAGTCTCCCCTTGAAAATGAAGAAATCCTCAAATACACAACATGGTTAAAAAGCACTCCCATATAAGCTTAAACAATTATAACAAACCTACAACTCCATCAATTCATCAAGCAACACATATATAATCATCAATAATCAAAATCATCAAGACAAGCACATTAGTTCAAAACTATCCAAAACATGAATAAAGAACATAATAAATAACCATATCAAATCCAAGTCATCCAAAATAGACACATAATCCAAAAATATAAATAGAAAATGAAAGAGAATAAAGTAGTAAATGTTGGTGTGTCCAAATACAAACATAAAAGACTACTTGTGAGTTTGATGATGAAAATGGATTTTGAAGATGACTTTGAATACAAGAAATCGTGGGGAATAATTTTTGTGAATTGATTTGAATGAAAAAGGAACGGAAATGATGGATTTTGGAGTGAAAAAGAATGAAGGAAGAAACGGTTTTTAGAGAGAGAAAGGTATCCGGTTTGCCGAAAGAAGGAAGAAGAAGAACATCTTTTATACTCACAAATCTGGCTATCCGGATAGCACTAACCAGTTATCCGGTTATGTGACAATGAGTTAGTTATGCAAATTTGGATTTCTGGATAGAATAATCGGCTGTCCGGTTTTGAGGTAGAAAAGGGCTTTGCAAATCCGGCTTTCCGAATTTCATAACCGGTTGACCGGTTTTTGTCTAGAAATGAAATTTTCTCAAACGGCTTACCGATTTTCCAATCCGGTTATCTGGAATTCAACCTGAGAGCAACCAAAGCCAATCCGGCTTACCGGTTTGCTGAATCCAGTTATCCGGATTTGATCCAGAGAATAATCAATAAGAAAAAAGGTTTTCTGGTTGATTAGAAACGGAATACCGGTTTAGACTTGAAAATCTTTTTGCCTTTTATTGAAATTTGGTTATGCAAAAGTTATAAGATCATATTATCAACTATCCAAGCTCCATAATTACTAATCATATGTTAGAAAACAAGACAACTAAACTCATCAAAGATCTAATGTGGCATTTCAATATAACTTTAAAAAATCTTATATGCTTAAAATTCTCGAAGTATATATATTTTTTCATTTTTGATATCATTTAAAACAAGTAATGCATATTCAACAATATATCGATAAAGCACAAACAATGCATCCATTCATCAATCATAGATTGCATACAATCAAACTTCATCAAATACATGTAATAACCAAAGCATATTCTTTATCTTAAATCTTAAGTAAAGCATAAGTACATAATAGTAATATATGGATCATCAAAATCAACATAATTATTAAGATAAGCCATCATTATGAGCTAAAGAACAAATGATCAAATCCATTATTACAAATGCTTACATATATTTCTAAGTGATGATCTAGTAGTTACACCTTGTGATGTATTTCCTAAAATTAAGTTCTTAGGATGAAAAGAAACATACCTCCACTCTTTGGGGAATGTTTGAGAAGTACTTTCATTTTACTTCGCATTTGATTCTTCATGTTGCTCTTCTTGATTTTTAAGTGGTGTATTATTTTGGCTATCCTTTGATAAATATTCTTGTAGCTTTTCATCTATATCATCATCAACAACAACTTTTTCTATAGAAGAAGGGTTAGACTCATCAAATGTAACATGCATAAATTCTTCCACAACCAAGGTTCTTTTATTAAACACTCTATAAGCTTTGCTTGAGTTTGAATAACCAAGAAAAATACCAACATCCGATTTTGGATCAAATTTACCTAGATTATCTTTTGTGTTTAAAACAAAACATTAGCATCCAAAAACTTTAAAATAACCAATATTGTGTTTTCTATCTTTCCAAAGCTCATATGGGATTTTATTAAGATTAGGTCTAATTAACACACGATTCAAAACATAACAAGCGGTGTTAACGACTTAGGCCCAAAAAGACTTAGGCAAAGAATTTTCATTCAACATGGTCTAAGCCATTTCTTGAATAAACCTATTCTTTCTCTCTACAACTCCATTTTGTTGTGGAGTTCTAGGTGATGAAAATTGATGCTCAATGCCAAAATCATTACAAAAATTCTCAAATGCATGATTTTTAAATTCTCTACAATGATCACTTCTAATACAAGAAATAAAATATAACTCATCTATCATACATATACATCACACAATCATGAAATATGTAAGCATTCAAAGATTGAGAATTACAACATATCACTTATTTATCATGCTTAGGCATTACATAATCATTAAAATCAAACAAATCCATCCTGATGAGTTGACAAGCTATCATCATATATATATATATATATAACCATGCATCATGATAAAGCACTTAATATTATACACAATGATAATTCAATCATGTAAACATACAAGCATACTTTTACAAATTCAAGCTATTATACATTTATCATGATCCACTCAACATAATAAACAGGCAAGATAAGCTTATCCACATCATGTTAGTGCACTTGATGCTATATAAGATATGAAATACTTACTAAGATTAAAAGATTATCACTTATAATTAATAAGCCACTAATTGTTACCAAAACAATTAAATCATCTTACTTATTATTTTCTCTTATATCATGATTAAGTGATTATTCTCACAAATTGTGGTACCTACAAAGAAAACATTCATGTTGTGCCCTTTGGTACCCAAATATTCTTGGGTCCTTGCATGTTAGATTAGATTCCTTTTGGAATCCAAACACATTTGACTCCATAATATATATTTCTCTTAATTGGACATCTAAAACTCATATGACCATTTTGATTGCAAAAATGACACACAATTTTATGATCACATGTGGAGGTAGCCTTAACAAAATAATTCTTATAATATTTTTGTTTCAAGTTAGGCTTATATCCAAGTCTTCCTTTATCAAATACACATTTTTTAAAGTTGAGCAAATTTTCTAAGTTCTTATGACTATTTGTGAATTTTAAGACAATCTCATTTAACTCATTACTCTTCTTCTTAAGCACTTCATTTTCTTTCATTAATTCATCAACATGTGATTTCTCATGCTCATATGAAGTACTTTGTTTACATGTAAATGATGCAATCCTATCATGTAGCATTTCATTATCTAATTCTAATTCTTTGATCTTTTCATTTAATGAAACATTGGATTTTTGTAGGACATCTTTTTCAGTTTTCAAGTCATTTACATGTGATTCTAGATACTCATGTGAAGTGCTAGATTTCTCATTTGATAATGCAACTTTATTATGTAATGTTTTATTCTCTAATTCTAGGCATGTAATCTTTGCACTAAATGATTCATTTTCATTTTTAAGCTCTATAATTTTTGTTTTAAGACATGCATTCTTTTTACCAATTTTCATCAACTCATCATGCAATTCTTTAAAATCGTCATGTAATTCATCATAAGTAAGAAGATTACTTACCTCATCAAGTTCATCATCTGATTCATCTTTGATTGCCATAAGTGCCAAATTTGACACTTCATGAGATTCCTCCTTATTTGTAGTCTCCCCATACACAACTTCAAGTTTTCTCCATATTTCATAAGCATTAGAACAATTTGAAACTCTATGAAATTTCTTTTTATCTAAGGCACAAAATAAAGCATTCACAGTCTTGGAATTTAAAGACATAATTTTCCTATCCAACTCACTTAAAACATTCTATGAATCATTACAAACTATTTCCCATATTTTATAATCTAAGGCTTCTAAGTAAATTCTCATCCTAGTTTTCCAATACGGGTAATTGTTTCCATCAAAATATGGAGGTCTAGTGGTAGATTGTCCTTCCCTAAATGTTGAATAATTTTGAGTTGCCATTGATCTTTAACTCTAGACTGTTAAGTCTAAATAAGAGCACTTCGCTCTGATACCAATTGAAATACTAGCTAGGCAACCTAAGAGGGGCGTGAATTGAGATTTTAAAAGTTAAGCTAAGCAAACCACACAATAATTTAATCTAATGCCTTAATGGAATGAAAAAAAAATAAATCCAATAAATCACAATAATAAGAGAGTAAGGGAAGAGAAAACAAACACAAGGAGTTTTATGTGGTTGGGCAATCCTCACCTACGTCTACGGCTCCAAGCACACCGGGCTTGAGGATTTCACTATCCAAGCCTCCCAAGACTTCAAATGTTTACAATTGACTTCCAAGGTGTCAATGAACTTTTACAACAAGAGATTATCCCCCAATCTCTTCACTCAATTGTTTCCCACACTTATACACTCACAAATTTGATGAGAAAACAAAGAATACAACAAAGAACTCTCTTTTAGAGTAGATATACAAATGATAGCACAATGATGATTCAATAAATGATAATTTACAAAATTGAAGCTCAATATATGTTGTGTGCACTTGTTTATGCTTGCCAGGATTACCAAAAATGAATTGGATTTGAGTTTATATAGTTGGAGCTAAAAACCTAGGGGTTATTCACTTTTTGTTCATAACCGGCTTACCGTTTATAGAATTCGGTTAGCCGCTTGTATGTTACCGTTAAGGCAAAAATTTGAATTTCACAACATCTGGCATACCGCTTACGATAATCGGATAGCCGTTTATGCTCCAGAAGCTTACTGCCTAATAACCAGATAGCCACTTACGAAATCCGGATAGCCACTTTCCATCCGGAGAGTTTCTGCCCAATATCCGGCTAGCCGCTTGTCACATTCGGTTAACCGCTTGCTACGGTAACTGCTACAGTAAACTATTTTCTATAATTATAATTTTGTCTCAAAACTTTTTATAATTATATTATGACCCAAAACTGTATAAAACTTTATAAATAGGTCCAATTCGAAAATTTTTAAATAATGCTCGTTAATCCCAAACTTTTTAAAATTATGAAATGGCCCAAAATGCTATGACACTTTTCAAATAAGTCCTTCTCTAGAAATTCAAATAATACTAGTCGATTTTAAAGATTTCAAAACTCTTTCAATTAGATTATAAACTTAAAAAACAACCAATTTCATAAATCATTTTTCCATTAAATATAAAAGCTTTATAATGTGAAAATAATGATTTATTTAAAATATATAAAAAATAATTTGAGCTTTTAAAAACTTATTCATTCTTAATCTTATTTGTTATCATCAAAATCAACAATATAGAAACATATATGTTAACAGGATTGTTATAAATTGAAAAGTTTAATTTAAATTTAAAATTAATATTAATTTTAACCTAGTTGAGAAATTTGAATTTTAAGAGGAATTAAACTAAGAAAATAATTAAAGCAAATGAGAATTCAATAAGACAAAAATTACCAAGGTTTCAGATTCTACCACTATTCAACTCGTAATTATCTAATTATTAATTAATTCTTAATTTTAGAGTGACAACCCGAAATCAATTTATGTCATCTCATAAATATAGTAATTAAGCCCAATTAAAATTAATCTTGTGTAAGTTCTTTTTCTACTTAATATTATGATATCTAAGTATCTCATGTAAACATATTGAATAACAAAGAGTCAAAGTTTTTTTAAGCACTCTGTGTAAACAATTTAATGAAAGACACGGAATCAAAGATAATCATATATCAACTTTATAGATCCAAGCATAAATTTAATCGGATATTAATCATAACAATCAACAATACATGACATAATTGGTGAAAAGATTTAATAATATCCAATTAATCATGTGAAACAAGAACCATAAACATTAAAATACATATAATTAATTAAATTAAAATATAATTATTTCATTGAATAGGATTTTCTCTTTAATCTTAGTATAAAAAAATTAAGTAGACATATTTGAATAGAGAGTCACAAAATAAATAAAACCAGCCACGGGGAATTAAATTGCTGCCGCTGTCGCTATTCTTCTTCTCCTTTTCTTTTGCGTCCAGCCTTTTTCCTTCCTCTGGCGGCTACCCCTCTTCTCCAAAAGCCAAAAGTTGCTTATATGGTCTTTAAACTGGGCCCCACCTTTTCAATTCTAAAGCCCAAAGGCTTGGCCTTTTAATTTGCTTGGTCTTGCACGTGCACTCCACTTGGAATTTTCATTCCTTTTTAACGCCATGCAATTGCTTCTCACGTGCTGGCCACTTTTAAAGCTAAAACCACTTTCTCTTCTTTGTCCGCATGTGCATAATGAATGAATTTGTTCAACCGACTTAAATCTAATTGCTCCCAAAAATCAATTATTCTTTAATGTTTCTGAAATTGAATTGCTTTATGCCCTTTTTACCTATAATCTCAAATTAATTCCCTATTCAATAAAACAATTCAACTAATTAAAAATAATAAATAAAAATAACTAGTAATTATTTAATCAAGGGTAAAATATATATATATATATATATATATATATATATATATATATATATATATATATATATATATATATATATATATATATATATATATATATGCTCATCAAATACCTCCAAACTTAGATTTTGCTAGTGGACGAAAAAAAAAAAAACAATGAAACAACAAGTAAATCCTAACTAAACCACTTTCACAGGTGATCGCGATTGCATTTAGGATATGCAACAAGTCTTTAAACCCTTAGACGGCCCTAGTGGACGAGTTATAGTCTCGTGAGGGCTTTAGTGATGATACACACAAACATCATTTTAAAATAAAATAAAATAAAATAAAAAGAACAACAAAGCTTAAACAAAACATAAAAATAGCCTCAAAGATTGCATAAATTATATAGCCCAAAGAAAATTTCAAATATTGGCAAAGTTTTAACTTTAATTCATTAATGAATACCATCTTTCTTTTGATTCTTGCAGTGTGTGTGAAATCAATTCAATCAAATCCATTCTCACAATCCTCAATGCCAACAGTCTTCGCCCCAAACAAAGAAAAGAGTAGGTAAAACTAATCTTATCATCTTGATCTCCAATTTTTTTTCACAGGCTTTTATGTGCATTTTCTTTTGATTTTTTTCATTTCAGCACATGCACTTGATTGATTTCTTTTTTTCTTTTTCTTTTTAACCATAGTCAGGAGCTTTCACTCTACTGCTTAAGGTAGCCTTCTTCTCATGGTGGATTATCCTCTACATACTGGTGGTACATAGGCCCGAATTACTCAAGGATAGCTTCACTCTTAAGGGTTATAGGTAGCTATTTCTGACTTTGGCACCTGTGTATATTATTTTGTACTGTGGAGATAAGAATCGAGACAAACAGTCATTTACTCTATCTAAAATTCTCAACTCAGGTTGCGACAATCTCAAATTTCAAGTCAAAATTATGAAAGAATTGATATTAGTGCTCATGATGTATAAAGAATCTCAATTAAGAGGAACTAACATAAGAATCAAGTATAAAGTAAGACAATATTCAACCATTTCTAAGAACCTTATTCGTTGTCAATCAATTTCTTATCATTGGCTTTTCACATAAAAATAAAAAGAAAAGAAAAAAACACAATTTTTTTTTTTTCATTTTTTTTAATTTTTTTGGTTTTTTAATAACAAACAAATTACACACTATTCCATCCCCCAAACTTACTTGGAACATTGTCTTTAATGTTTCATAAATAAAAGATATGCATGCAAAAAGATGAAAAAATAAAAGCATAAATAATAAAAGAAAAAGTTAGAGAGAACACACCTGAATAGACTTGGGAAGCTTAAAAGAAAATGACAACTAAAATGAAAACACTAGAAAAGAATAATACTAGAAAAGAAAACCTACTATTTAAATAAAACAAGAATGTAAAGATGGACTTAATTATTCTTGATAAATGGGATCATTTAAGAGTTTCTCCTCAACTTCTGGTATTCTTAACTCTAAAAATATTTTTAATCTCTGACCAATGACTTTAAATAAATCATCATTTTTAGGACTTTCAATCTCAACTGCTCCATAAGGGAAGATAGTACGAACTATGAAAAAACCAGGCCATCGATAACGTAACTTACCTGGAAAGAGATGCAATAGAGAATTACATAAAAGTACTTTCTAACTTGGTGTAAAGGATTTTCTTGAAATATGCTTGTCATGAAAGACATTCATATGCTGCTTGTAAATCTTGACATTTTCGTAAGCATCATTCCTGATCTCTTCAAGCTCTGCTAGTTGTAATATTCTCTTAAAACCAGCTTGCTGCATGTCAAAATTAAATTTCTTGATAGCCCAATACGCACGATGCTCCAACTCTACTAGGAAATGACATGCTTTTCCATACACAAGTCTATAAGATAACATCCCAATTGGTGTTTTGAAAACAGTCCTATATGCCCATAATCCATCGTCAAGTCTCAAAGACCAATCCTTTCTATCTGGCCTAACTGTCTTTTCCAGAATTTGCTTGATCTCTCTATTAAAAATCTCTGCTTGGCCATTGGTTTGAGGATGGTATGGGGTGGCAACCTTATATGTAATGAAATATTTGTTCAAAAGAGTTTTGAAAGGTTTATTGCAAAAATGGGTACCATCAGATGATTGCTCTAGGGAAACCAAAATGAGATAGAATATTACTCTTCAAGAATTTCACTACAACCCTATGATCATTGGTTTTGCATGGAATAGCTTCAACCTACTTCGACACATAATCAACTGCAACTAATATATATTGATAACTAAAAGATAAAGGAAAAGGTCCATGAAATCAATGCCCTACACATCAAAGATCTCAACCATAAGAGTAGGATTGAGTAGCATCATGTTCCTCTTTGGAATGCTACCCATGAGTTGGCACCTATCACACAAAGAACAAAAAATATAAGCCTTATGAAAAAGAGTAAGCTAATAAAAACTACACTGTAAAATTTTTGTTGCCATCTTTTTAGCACTAAAGTGGCCTCTACAAGCTTCTTCATGGAAAAAAGAGATAACACTTTGATTTTCTTTCTTTGGAACACATCTTCTAATAATTTGATCAGTATAATATTTAAATAAATAGGGATTATCCCAAAAGAAATTCTTCAGTTTAGATAAGAACTTTGTTCTATCTTGCTTGGTCCAGTGCTCTGGGATTTGACCTGTGGTAAGGTATTTAACTATACCTACAAATCATGGTAAAACATTTAAACTCATAAGTTGCCCATTTGGGAAAGACTCATTCAAGGGAAAAGATTCCGAAATAAATTTAAGATCAAGGCGAGATAAATGATCCGCCACAACATTTTCAGAACCTTTTTTTATCTCTAAATTCAATGTCAAATTCCTGTAAAAGTAAAACCCAACGAATCAATCTTGCCTTAGCATCTTTCTTAGTAAGAAAATATTTCAAAGCAGCATGATCAATAAAAATAATCACCTTACAACCTATAAGTGCTGGGATAATATGCTCTTTTAAAGCATATTAATTTATTTTCTAATTAATAAAATATTTGAGATATTTTCAATTGCATAAATATATTGAAAAGGTCCGTTTAATCATATTATATGTATTTATGTGATCATCATATGGATTCACAGAAGACATAAATACAAGTTATCTTATGATTAAATAAATTAAGTTCGCAGTTGATAAATAGAGTTAGGTGCTCTATTTATGTTTAGACTGTAGTAAATTCATTGAATGATTTGTCTTAATCATGTATGAATTTCATCGATTATTTGCATCGTTGGATCACACATGAGATTTAATTAACCTTGAAATGACTGTCAGACTTATTAAATCTCATAGGCATTGATTTTATTGTAATCTTAATCTTGAGTTAATTATGATTTCATGATTGGGTAAGACACACATTTGTGGTCAAGATTACCCGGTATTTTGGTGGGAGCAATTATGAGTATTGGAGTTATAGATTAACAATATAGAATTTGTACAACACATCTTTTGATGGGTTTTCGGTACTTGATCATAAAATTCTCTGGCCAGAGTGTGTCAACATATTAAGTATGTTGAAAATGATCATTAGAGAAAACCAGTAAGTATCAAGGAATAAGATGTGATTAAATCGATTGGACAGTTGAGATATCGATTTAATTAACGATGTGGTACAAAGGATTGAGCAGTAAAGAAATCAATGTGGCTTGGGACGAATTATTATTCGAACATACAATTATGGAGGTCAGTTCCAATCTTATAGTGGAGTAGAGTTGGAATTAAATGATTAAGCTTGTTTAATTACATACTTAATTGTTGTAGCCACTATTGTATGTTCCCAAATGATCTTCGGGTTTGCTCATTTAATTGATTGCACCACTACTGGATTAATAAGCAAGATAACTAGCAATTTGGGTAAAAAACATAATTATATCTTTTAGTGAGAGGCTCCATTAATATGCTTATGTATAAGGGGCCTTATGTTATTTTACAAGGTGGCCCCTATGACAAAGAAAAGTAACGTGAATTTCATAATTATAGGAACCTTAGGTTTTCCACTATGAAAGAGATATAAAAGGACTTATTCTATCCTAAACAAGAGAGGAAAAATCACTATATATATATATATATATATATATATATTAATAACCAATTTTAATTGGTACGTGGCGTTGTTATACCAAATCGATGCTGATAAATTACGCGCTGGACCCGATGAGCTGCGATCTGGTTTCCAGCCTATATACCTTTAGTGTTCTTTTACCAGCTTTAAGTATTATTAATTCTTTATTTGTGGCAAGTGTGTGCACCACAAGGCTCAAAGATAATAATAGATCTGGATCCCAGAATTATTATTCTGACTGAAGGGGGAGAAGAGAAATACAACGGAAAACAGAGATCTGGTCTCTTTGTTTCCGAAGAACGTACAAGTTGTATGGCAGATCTGATACTGATCAGTCTGCTTGATGCTTTAAAAGAAATATGCTTTTAAAATAAATACAGAAATTTAAACAATTACATAAAATTAAAATTATTACAAGGCTTTAAACAAAATAAACATAAGAACTTACATGTATTCTTGAATCAAAATTGCTTTGTAAAGAAATATTACAAGGATGAGAAGAGGAATATTAATCTCAAGACAGGAGAAAACTCCTTGATGTCTTTCGATTCCTGATTTCCTTCTTCGAGAGAGAATTCTTTGAGAAGCGAAATGGGTGATTTCTCCGGATGCCTTCAAATGAGCCCTGAGTCTTCTTTAAATAGGCTAAGTGACGTTGTGGAGTCACATGGGAGCCTTGGAGATGGTGGAGAGTGGGCCCCTGTGTCGGGCAGCTTTTGACTTTAGACAGACGCGTGCAAGAATAGTTTTTGCACTCAACAATCATAGAAGGCCCACTTAAGACTCGAATACAAATTTAGAGTGGGACCCAAGCATGTGAAGAGACATGTGCGCTCTCACTTGTGTCCAAAGGACCACATGCTGACAAAATACTTTGGGTGAAGAGACTTGTGCGCTCTCACTTGTGTCTAGAGGACCACCCAAAAATAATGTACAAATAATTAAATAATTACAATGTACAAAGAAATAATAATTAATTACTTTTTTTTTTAACGGATCACCGATAGCTGAAACGGTTTACTGATAATTACAACTCAGTAACGGATCACCGATTACAACATATAAAATAACGGATCACCGATAACAGAGACGGATCACCGATAACTAAATACAACTTTAATGCTTTAAAGGAGGGAGGATTCCGAAGCAGTCATCTTCGTTGTCATCTCCCAGAGATATAAAAGGCTCAGCAGACCCTTGATCAGATGAGCTGGAGCGTTGGACGGAAGGCTCTGACCTGGTGGCTAGGAGCTGTTCCATGACTTTAAAATATTCTTCTTCAGTTTTGGCACTGGCCAAAAGTGATTGAGCTTTTGATTTTTGGGATAGAAAAGTTCCCTGGCCTTTAATATCTTTAATGGAGGGGGTCATTTTTGTAGATAGCCATTTCTGGACTATGGGAATGGTCAACTTTGATTGTTCATCAAATTTTGACCACCATTTTATTTTAAAGGTTCTTTGGAGGATAATTTGGGCTTCTTGGTTTTGGTACCGAAGGTTCCACATCCAGACCCATGGTAAAAAGAAGTTTGTACAGAAACAAAGAAATGGAGAAAAACGTTTCTCTGATTCCGTGGGTTCATAATGGGCTTTAAAAAGATTTAAACAGTGAGTGGCGTTTGGTGTAAGGATTTCTGGGCTTGGCCCAAAATAGTTCCACCACTGTTGGAACCAGTTTGGAAGGCTTTGGACGGTTATTTTTGAATTAAAGAAAAATAACCATGAATGGGACTTTTTTGGGTTTTGGATAAAAAAAGGTGTTAAACCAGGCTTGTTGGTAGTCCCAATAGGAAAAGGACTGGCAATGGTTTAAACGATTTTGGAAATTTTGTGGGAAGGCTTTTGTCTTGTGGAGTGAGTCACCCCATTGATTTGGGCTCAAGACTTTTAGGATGGTTGCCGTGGAATAGGCTGGCTCAGAATGAGCTTCACTTAAGTAAAAATGTTTGAATTTTACAGATTCTGTAAATTCCAAAATGCTTTGATAATAAGGCTGGGGTTTTGTTAAATCCCATGGTTTGAAAAACCAGCCTTTGGCAAAAAGCTTTGCAATTGCTTGAAAAGGATCAGAGTGGTAAAACCCATCTTCCATTGATAAAATGTTTTGAAAATGGATTTTATCAAACCATTCCGAGGTTTTCTTTGGAAGCTTTGTTTGTGATAAAACAATCTGGGATGATAAACTTTCACCAGAAAGGATCACATTTTGAGAGGATGTTTTTGAAATTTCTTTAGAAGATTCTTCTTTGGGAGAAGATTGGTTTTGTGAAATACTTTGTAAAGCGAGCATGAGCTCAGGGGATTTAGACATGGATTTAATCCATTTATTTACCTGATCTTGGAAGTCCAGGGCTTTAGACTTTGCTTCTTCATCTTCAATCATGTCAATCCATGATTTTATGGGCATTGCTGAAGATAGCAATTTATCTTTAGGAGGAGAGGATGCTTTGGAGGGTGTCTGGGACACAGGATCTTTGAGGATCCCTTTCCCTTTGTCTCTTTTCTTTGGTGGCATTATCTGTTTTGAAGAAATTTCCTAGTTAGAAAATCAGGGAGAGAATTTGTATCTCCTTTAATGAATTCTATCTCAAAATCAAAAATACTTAAAATGGCTTGCCAACGTGCAAAAATCTGTTTTGATGCAATGTTTTGAACATCTTTTTCTAAAACATGTTTTGCAGCTTTGCAATCAATTCTAAGTAAAAATTTTTGATTTAATAAATCACTTTGAAATTTTGAAATGCACAGAACAATAGATAAAATTTCTTTTTTAATGGTAGAATAATTTTTCTGACATTCATTCCAATGAGCAGAAAAATATTGGACTACCTGTTCTTTATCATTATCTACTTGCTTTAATATCCCACCATAACCTAAATCTGATGCATCAGTTTCAACAATTTTAGGTAATGCAGGATTTGCAAGAAATAAACATGGAATTTCTTTAACTAAGGTCTTTATCTGCTTTATAATGTTAGTATGTTCTTCGGACCATGCAACAGGATTCTTTTTTAACCTATCATGCAATGGTTTTGCTATCCTATTGACATTAGGACAGAAATCAAGAACATAATTTAAACTTCCCAAAAATCTTTGCAATTGGGTTTTATCAAGGATTTTATCAGGAAACTTGTCAGTAAAGGCAAGGGATCTTTCAATAGGAGTGATAGTTCCCTTTGAAATATAATGACCAAGAAACCTGACTTTAGTTTGAAATAAAGAAATTTTTGAACTAGAAATAGCTAGGCCGGCTTTTCTAGTTATTGAATAAAAAGTTTTCAAATGTTTGAAGTGTTGATCTATAGAGTGGGAAAAGATCAATACATCATCAATATAAACAATGCAAAATTCAGAATATGGATTATAAATATCATTCATAATTCTTTGGAATTCTGAAGGTGCATTTTTTAAACCAAAAGGCATTACTGTCCATTCGTATTGGCCAAATGGAACAGTGAAAGCTGTTTTATAACGGTCATTAGGATGAATTTGAATTTGCCAAAAACCTGACTTCATATCGAATTTTGAAAATATAAATGCAGAGTGAAGTTTTTGAAGCAAATCTTTTTTATTAGGTATTGGGTACCTAATCCATTTTAAAGCTTTATTCAAAGGTTTTTAATTAATCACCAATCTAGGTGTTCCTCTTTCTATTTCAGAATTTTTGTTGACATAGAAAGCGGCACAAGACCATGGTGACCTAGATTTGACAATCAAACCTTTTGATTCCAAATCTTTAATTTCATTCCTACAATGTCTTTCTAAGTCCATATTCATTTGAATAGGACGTGCCTTAGTAGGAATTTTCTTTTCATCGAAAGAATTTTCATATGGCAAATCTACCATGTGTTGCTTTCTATTCCAGAATGCAGATGGTAAATTAGCACATATTTCTTTTTCAATTAGGCTTTGAAAATCAGAAATTCTTCTTTTTACAAAATCATTTTGAAGTTGATTTTCAATTCTTTGAAGATTTAAGTCTTTCTTTAAATCAATCAAATCATTTTGTTTTGTTTTAATCAAAACGTTGATTTTATTTTCATGAATAGAACAAGCCTTTATCATGTTTAAATTTATGGTTTTGGGTTTTTCCAAAAAGGGAAAACTCAACATTTTAGTATTTGCTTTAAAAGATATCTTGTCATGATTTCTGATTATAAGGAGTTATAAGATTTATAAAAGGTGTTCCTTAAATGACCATATGGTGTATGTCTTTTGTTAAAAAAAATGAAGTTTTTAATTCATTTGCTCTATTTTGAACTGAAGCATCAACTTTTGAAATGATTTTTAGTTTGGAATTATTGGCGGCAGAAAGCTTTTCTTTTGTAGTCTCATGAAATCTCTTTGGAACAATATCATCTTTAATACAATTTAAATCGGCACCAGTGTCAAATAAGGCAATAGTGTCAATTTCTAATTCTTTGGAAAAACACAAGGTGATTTTAATCAAGTATTTCCTGGTGGTGACTTGCTTTAAAACAAAAAGAAAATCATTGGGTATAGACTCAATATTTTCAAGTTGTTGATCATTATTACCATCCGAGTTTGATTCTTTATCAGAATCATCTTGTAAAAGAGATTTTTGTATTAAAATTTGGATGGCTTCAGAATCACTTTTTTGTTTTTCTTTTAAATCTCTAATTTCAGACTTAATATCCTTAATCTCTTTTTGGAGATCTTGGATATTAGGAACTGATTTCTTTGTTTTCTTTTTGTCTAAAATTTCCGTAAGATCATAAGTATTCTTTTTAATGATTGGTACTTTGGAAGTCTCTGGTTTTGATTCCAGAGTTTTTAAAAGTTTATCAAGGTATTCCTTTTGAAGAATCGGATCAGAAATATGTTTAACAAGTTCAAGGAAAGTTTCTTGTTCTCTTGTTAAAACATTTATTTTCTTTAAATATGATCCTGAATCAGAATCACTATTGCTTGAAACAGAAGTATCAGAATCAAAATCATTTAACTCATCAACTTGTAATGGATCACTGTCTCCTGTTAAAGAGAAATTTGAATCCGACTCAGAGGACTCAATCAGAAGAGGGGCAATTTTAGAAAGGACTTATTCATCGAGACCTATCTCATGAAGTTTTTTATTAACTCTGCAATATCTTGCAGTGTGTCCTTTCTGGTGACATTTATAACAAGTGGCTTCTTTCCAATTGAAAGAGGTTTTGGGTTTGGCTTTGAAATCTTTCTTTTTAGAGAAATTGGGTTTTTTATAAGGCCTTGAAGGTTTCTTATAAAAACGTTGTTCTCTAAAATCAGATTTAAATTTTCTATAATTTCTAGAAGACTTGTAATGTTTTTTGTAAGGTTTGGTAGAACACCTACCATTACAGTCTTTAGAAGACGAAAGCTTTAAAGGATCATGACCAAATTGTTTACAGAAACTGCCTAACTCTCGCTTAGATTGTCTAAGCTCTTGCTTTAGTCGTTTCTGTAGTTTGATGTCTTGGCAAATCTTTAAACCTTCTTTATTGATGAAACTGACTAGTTCACCATAAGTGAGTTGGTAATAAGGAATGCGATTGTCATAAAGAACTTTAATGGAATTTCTAACCTTTTCTCCTAAGAGAGTAGGTAAACCAGCAAGGAATTTCTCTTTCCATGTAGTGTGGTTAGCATCATCTCTTAAGAAAAGTCTAGTGAAGAAAGTGGTTTTGTAATCTTGGAATTCACTAAGTTTTCTACATCTCAAGTTATGTAGTAACTCAGCATTTTTGTCTCTAAGATGAGAAGGGTCTCCGATAAAATGGAGGGATACAGTAATAATCAAGGTAGCAACAGCATCCTGAATAGGGTTACTGTTTTCATCAAGAAGGGGTAATCCCTCTTGATCTGTTTGGATGGCATTAATGATTTCTAATTGTTGCTGTTTAGTGAGAAGATGATCCCACCAACCTTTCAACTGACCAGTAAACCCAGCTATGAGAATTTCTGCAATAGCTTTGTCAGAAGTTCCTGATTGGGTTTTGTAGGCATTGGCTGCCATGGTCATTTGTTGCAACAATCCTAAAATGTTGTACTCAGACATTCCATCTATGTTCCACTCATAAACAGAAGATGCATTAAAACGGGATTGGTTTAATGCACTAGGTCTGTTATCTATTGCTAGATCAGGCGGAGTATGGATGTTTGGGAGTGCCAATTCCCAATGGACTTTATTGACTTTTGGAGTTGGCTCTTCTGTAAAGGCTTCTATATCAGAAGAGGCTATAGAAGATTGATCCTGTTCAAGTGTTGCAATCCTGCTGGATTGTGGAGTGTCAGGAGCGATTTGAACTTTAGTAACAGAAGTAGAAGAGGATGCTTCTATTCTGTCTAGTTGTTCTTTAATGGCTTTGGCAAAATCAGATTTAGAATCTTGAACGAGCTTTTGACTATGTTTCGAAACCTGGAAAGGTTTGAAAATAGGTTCTTTAAGCTTTTTCAAAGATTCTGGTTTTGGAGAATCAGATTTTAATGAATCAGAAGGGATTTGGATAGTTGACTTTTGGATCTGACTTTCTATCCTATTCAACTGACTCCCTATCGTATTTAGATTAGCATTACAGAAGTTATTCTGTTGGACAATGCTATCTAAATTTTTCTCTAGATCATTTGGTTTTTGGACTTTATAAGGAGAGGCCTTGATTTGAATAGGAGGTTCACCATGATTAATGGTAATACCTCGAAGAGGAGGATGCTCAGATTCAATGGTTCTATCAGTATCTGATAGATTCCATTCAGTGATCTTTTTACGCATTGTGATAGGGTTTGATTCTTTAAAAGAATAAGAAATATCATTTTCTTTCGCATAAATTTCAAACCAATCAAAAACATGATATAGACTTTATGTAAGTTTATAAATTCATAATAAACTTCTTGAATTTCTTTCCTTTGGTTTAAAAATTGTTTAAAAAACCAAAGTCTTTTTTCTTTATTAATCTCAGAATAAAAATCTTTATGTAGAAGGGTCTTGTCAAGTTGGAAATCTTTTTCAAGGGCATTAATAACATTTTCTGTTACTGCAGAAAACGTAGGAGAGGTTGGAGGAGAAGGTTCCTTCTCTTCCTGCTTTTGTTCTTGTTGACTACTGGTATAGATTGGGTGAGGAATGCTAGTAGTGTAATCAACAGAACGTATAGAGGAACTTGGTATATCTGAAGTAGAGAACCTAGGTTGGCTTTGAAAAGGTAGATTTACAACAGAAGGGACTTTTGTGAATTTTCTTTCCAATATTGGAATACTGGAACTTGATTCTTTGTCTAAAGATGTAGAGAATCTAGAAGACATAGATCTTTTGAAAGATAATTTAAATTTGCCATCAGAATACTGAGTTACGTTGTGCAACTCTGTATTTGGTTCAAATTGTTTGGGGATCACTGGTTGAGTGGCTCCTTCTAGGATCCATTCCTCTGGAAGATTGATATCTGTCCATTGGATTGGTCTGGGTATGACAGTGTTTGCTTTGGATAGGTCAGTCTGCAAGAGAAGAGTCTCATCTCTTTTTGACTGGAATTTATGTTGCGTATTGAACGCAGAGATCATGGCTTTATAGGATATTTTGAAAATTATTGCAACCGGAACAGATCCTTCTAACATATGGTAATTATGAGTTTTGATCTGTAAAATCATGCTTTTCAAAATATTCTCGTCTTTTAATGAAAGCGTTATGTTTGGATAACAATCAAATGAAATGGGTCCTTTACAGAGACTAGATTCAATACTACTTAGTAAGGAATCATCAAAGGAGATGAACCTCCCATCTCTAAGGACAGCTAGGATAGAAGTATTCAATCCTTCTTTTGTCAGGGGCTTTATACCTACTTGGATCAAGCCGATATGAATATAATTAAATTTCTTTTGTTTTAGTTTCTTTAAAGACTCTTTAGAAAATAAGTAAATTGTCTCAAAAGGTTTTTTAAGAGTGATATCCCTTTCTTCTGTTTTAATAACACAATCAGTTTTTAGAAAATCTGTAATTTTCATTTTATAAATTTTATCTTTGGAAATCTTTGGTAAATCCCAATCGTCAATTGCTTTATCAAAATTTTCAACAATGAATTCTTCTGAATTCACCACGTTCTTTGAAACACTAGTCTTCTCGGAAGAAGAGCTAGAGAAAGACTGTGCTCTACAGAGCAAAGACTCCATGAGATGCAAAATTTTAAAAGACTTCAAAAATTCTAAAAAGATAAAGTAAAATGTCTTAGGCTAAGAGTTGGTCTTACTGCCCTGTAAACACGTCGGGACTTACACCCAAATACTACCTAAGCACCCGAAGGCAACCCTTTATCAAGTTAGTCAATTTTTAATCTTGTTCAAATTTTAACACACACACAAAATCTTTAAACTATAAAACACACTACTTCCCCTTGGCTCTGATACCAATAAGGACCGGGATCGTGGAAAGTGCGTGAATGAACAAATTTGTTCATTGTTGTCAATTTTAATAACCAATTTTAATTGGTACGTGGCGTTGTTATACCAAATCGATGCGTAAGTTCGCTTTGGACCAAAGATGGCACGATCTGGTTTCCAGCCTATATACCTTTAGTGTTCTTTTACCAGCTTTAAGTATTATTAATTCTTTATTTGTGGCAAGTGTGTGCACCACAAGGCTCAAAGATAATAATAGATCTGGATCCCAGAACTATTATTCTGACTGAAGGGGGAGAAGAGAAATACAACAGAAAACAGAGATCTGGTCTCTTTGTTTCTGAGGAACGTCTGAGTATGGCGGATCGATCGATCGACCGCTGATGCTTTAAAAGAAATATGCTTTTAAAATAAATACAGAAATTTAAACAATTACATAAAATTAAAATTATTACAAGGCTTTAAACAAAATAAACATAAGAACTTACATGTATTCTTGAATCAAAATTGCTTTGTAAAGAAATATTACAAGGATGAGAAGAGGAAAATTATTCTCAAGACAGGAGAAAACTCCTTGATGTCTTTCGATTCCTGATTTCCTTCTTCGAGAGAGAATTCTTTGAGAAGAGAAATGGGTGATTTCTCCGGATGCCTTCAAATGAGCCCTGAGTCTTCTTTAAATAGGCTAAGTGACGCCGTGGAGTCACACGAGCCTGGAGCCTTGGAGAGGGCCCCTGAAGTGGGCCTTTGACTTTAGGCAGGACAGCGTGCAAGAATAGTTTTTGCACTCAACAATCATAGAAGGCCCACCTAAGACTCGAATACAAATTTAGAGTGGGACCCAAGCATGTGAAGAGACATGTGCGCTCTCACTTGTGTCCAAAGGACCACATGCTGACAAAATACTTTGGGTGAAGAGACTTGTGCGCTCTCACTTGTGTCTAGAGGACCACCCAAAAATAATGTACAAATAATTAAATAATTACAATGTACAAAGAAATAATAATTAATTACTTTTTTTTTTTTAACGGATCACCGATAATAAAGCAGTTCGATAATTACAACTCAGTAACGGATCACCGATTACAACATATAAAATAACGGATCACCGATAACAGAGACGGATCACCGATAACTAAATACAACTTTAATGCTTTAAAGGAGGGAGGATTCCGAAGCAGTCATCTTCGTTGTCATCTCCCAGAGATATAAAAGCAGACCACTTGATCGACGATGGAGCTTTGAAGGCTCGACACAGTGGCTGAGCTGTTCCATGACTTTAAAATATTCTTCTTCGCCGCGCCAAAAGTGATTGAGCTTTTGATTTTTGGGATAGAAAAGTTCCCTGGGCTTTAATATCTTTAATGGAGGGGGTCATTTTTGTAGATAGCCATTTCTGGACTATGGGAATGGTCAACTTTGATTGTTCATCAAATTTTGACCACCATTTTATTTTAAAGGTTCTTTGGAGGATAATTTGGGCTTGGTTTTGTGCAGAAGGTTGCCACATCCGCCATGGTAAAAAGAAGTTTGTACAGAAACAAAGAAATGGAGAAAAACGTTTCTCTGATTCCGTGGGTTCATAATGGGCTTTAAAAAGATTTAAACAGTGAGTGGCGTTTGGTGTAAGGATTTCTGGGCTTGGCCCAAAATAGTTCCACCACTGTTGGAACCAGTTTGGAAGGCTTTGGACGGTTATTTTTGAATTAAAGAAAAATAACCATGAATGGGACTTTTTTGGGTTTTGGATAAAAAAAGGTGTTAAACCAGGCTTGTTGGTAGTCCCAATAGGAAAAGGACTGGCAATGGTTTAAACGATTTTGGAAATTTTGTGGGAAGGCTTTTGTCTTGTGGAGTGAGTCACCCCATTGATTTGGGCTCAAGACTTTTAGGATGGTTAGTGGAATAAATGCTCGAGAATGAGCTTCACTTATAAAAATGTTTGAATTTACTGATTACGTAAATTCCAAAATGCTTTGATAATAAGGCTGGGGTTTTGTTAAATCCCATGGTTTGAAAAACCAGCCTTTGGCAAAAAGCTTTGCAATTGCTTGAAAAGGATCAGAGTGGTAAAACCCATCTTCCATTGATAAAATGTTTTGAAAATGGATTTTATCAAACCATTCCGAGGTTTTCTTTGGAAGCTTTGTTTGTGATAAAACAATCTGGGATGATAAACTTTCACCAGAAAGGATCACATTTTGAGAGGATGTTTTTGAAATTTCTTTAGAAGATTCTTCTTTGGGAGAAGATTGGTTTTGTGAAATACTTTGTAAAGCGAGCATGAGCTCAGGGGATTTAGACATGGATTTAATCCATTTATTTACCTGATCTTGGAAGTCCAGGGCTTTAGACTTTGCTTCTTCATCTTCAATCATGTCAATCTATGATTTTATGGGCATTGCTGAAGATAGCAATTTATCTTTAGGAGGAGAGGATGCTTTGGAGGGTGTCTGGGACACAGGATCTTTGAGGATCCCTTTCCCTTTGTCTCTTTTCTTTGGTGGCATTATCTGTTTTGAAGAAATTTCCTAGTTAGAAAATCAGGGAGAGAATTTGTATCTCCTTTAATGAATTCTATCTCAAAATCAAAAATACTTAAAATGGCTTGCCAACGTGCAAAAATATGTTTTGATGCAATGTTTTGAACATCTTTTTCTAAAACATGTTTTGCAGCTTTGCAATCAATTCTAAGTAAAAATTTTTGATTTAGAAGATCACCTTGAAACTTTGAAATGCATAGAACAATAGACAAAATTTCTTTTTTAATGGTAGAATAATTTTTCTGGCATTCATTCCAATGAGCAGAAACATATTGGACTACATGTTCTTTATTATTGTCTACTTGTTTTAGTATCCCACCATAACCCAAATCTGATGCATCAGTTTCAACAATTTTAGGTAATGCAGGATTTGCAAGAAATAAACATGGGATTTCTTTAACTAAGGTCTTTATCTGTTTTATAATGTTGGTATGTTCTTCAGACCATGCAACAGGGCTCTTTTTTAACCGATCATGCAATGGCTTAGCTATCCTATTGACATTAGGACAGAAATCAAGAACATAATTTAAACTTCCCAAAAATCTTTGCAATTGGGTTTTATCAAGGATTTTATCAGGAAACTTGTCAGTAAAGGCAAGGGATCTTTCAATAGGAGTGATAGTTCCCTTTGAAATATAATGACCAAGAAACCTGACTTTAGTTTGAAATAAAGAAATTTTTGAACTAGAAATAGCTAGGCCGGCTTTTCTAGTTATTGAATAAAAAGTTTTCAAATGTTTGAAGTGTTGATCTATAGAGTGGGAAAAGATCAATACATCATCAATATAAACAATGCAAAATTCAGAATATGGATTATAAATATCATTCATAATTCTTTGGAATTCTGAAGGTGCATTTTTTAAACCAAAAGGCATTACTGTCCATTCGTATTGGCCAAATGGAACAGTGAAAGCTGTTTTATAACGGTCATTAGGATGAATTTGAATTTGCCAAAAACCTGACTTCATATCGAATTTTGAAAATATAAATGCAGAGTGAAGTTTTTGAAGCAAATCTTTTTTATTAGGTATTGGGTACCTAATCCATTTTAAAGCTTTATTCAAAGGTTTTTAATTAATCACCAATCTAGGTGTTCCTCTTTCTATTTCAGAATTTTTGTTGACATAGAAAGCGGCACAAGACCATGGTGACCTAGATTTGACAATCAAACCTTTTGATTCCAAATCTTTAATTTCATTCCTACAATGTCTTTCTAAGTCCATATTCATTTGAATAGGACGTGCCTTAGTAGGAATTTTCTTTTCATCGAAAGAATTTTCATATGGCAAATCTACCATGTGTTGCTTTCTATTCCAGAATGCAGATGGTAAATTAGCACATATTTCTTTTTCAATTAGGCTTTGAAAATCAGAAATTCTTCTTTTTACAAAATCATTTTGAAGTTGATTTTCAATTCTTTGAAGATTTAAGTCTTTCTTTAAATCAATCAAATCATTTTGTTTTGTTTTAATCAAAACGTTGATTTTATTTTCATGAATAGAACAAGCCTTTATCATGTTTAAATTTCTGGTTTTGGGTTTTTCCAAAAAGGGAAAACTCAACATTTTAGTATTTGCTTTAAAAGATATACTGTCATGATTTACAGTATAAGGAGTTATAAGATTTATAAAAGGTGTTCCTAAAATGACAATATGGTGAATGTCATTTGTTAAAACAAAAGAAGTTTTTAATTCAAATCCGCTATTTTGAACTGAAGCATCAACTTTTGAAATGATTTTTAGTTTGGAATTATTGGCGGCAGAAAGCTTTTCTTTTGTAGTCTCATGAAATCTCTTTGGAACAATATCATCTTTAATACAATTTAAATCGGCACCAGTGTCAAATAAGGCAATAGTGTCAATTTCTAATTCTTTGGAAAAACACAAGGTGATTTTAATCAAGTATTTCCTGGTGGTGACTTGCTTTAAAACAAAAAGAAAATCATTGGGTATAGACTCAATATTTTCAAGTTGTTGATCATTATTACCATCCGAGTTTGATTCTTTATCAGAATCATCTTGTAAAAGAGATTTTTGTATTAAAATTTGGATGGCTTCAGAATCACTTTTTGTTTTCTTTTAAATCTCTAATTTCGGACTTAATATCCTTAATCTCTTTTGGAGATCTTGGATATTAGGAACTGATTCTTTGTTTTCTTTTTATGCAAAATTTCGTAAGATCATAAGTATTCTTTTAATGATTGGTACTTTGGAAGTCTCTGGTTTGATTCGGAGTTTTAAAAGTTTATCAAGGTATTCTTTTGAAGAATCGGATCAGAAATATGTTTAACAAGTTCAAGGAAAGTTTCTTGTTCTCTTGTTAAAACATTTATTTTCTTTAAATATGATCCTGAATCAGAATCACTATTGCTTGAAACAGAAGTATCAGAATCAAAATCATTTAACTCATCAACTTGTAATGGATCACTGTCTCCTGTTAAAGAGAAATTTGAATCCGACTCAGAGGACTCAATCAGAAGAGGGGCAATTTTAGAAAGGACTTCTTCATCGAGACCTATCTCATGAAGTTTTTTATTAACTCTGCAATATCTTGCAGTGTGTCCTTTCTGGTGACATTTATAACAAGTGGCTTCTTTCCAATTGAAAGAGGTTTTGGGTTTGGCTTTGAAATCTTTCTTTTTAGAGAAATTGGGTTTTTTATAAGGCCTTGAAGGTTTCTTATAAAAACGTTGTTCTCTAAAATCAGATTTGAATTTTCTATAATTTCTAGAAGACTTGTAATGTTTTTTGTAAGGTTTGGTAGAACACCTACCATTACAGTCTTTAGAAGACGAAAGCTTTAAAGGATCATGACCAAATTGTTTACAGAAACTGCCTAACTCTCGCTTAGATTGTCTAAGCTCTTGCTTTAGTCGTTTCTGTAGTTTGATGTCTTGGCAAATCTTTAAACCTTCTTTATTGATGAAACTGACTAGTTCACCATAAGTGAGTTGGTCATAAGGAATGCGATTGTCATAAAGAACTTTAATGGAATTTCTAACCTTTTCTCCTAAGAGAGTAGGTAAACCAGCAAGGAATTTCTCTTTCCATGTAGTGTGGTTAGCATCATCTCTTAAGAAAAGTCTAGTGAAGAAAGTGGTTTTGTAATCTTGGAATTCACTAAGTTTTCTACATCTCAAGTTATGTAGTAACTCAGCATTTTTGTCTCTAAGATGAGAAGGGTCTCCGATAAAATGGAGGGATACAGTAATAATCAAGGTAGCAACAGCATCCTGAATAGGGTTCTTGTTTTCGTGAAGGGTAATCCTCTTGATACTTTGGATGGCATTAATGATTTCTAATTGTTCTTTGTTTGGTGAAGATGATCCCATGACCTTTCAATTGACCCGATGAAAAGAATTTCTGCAATAGCTTTGTCGGAAGTTCTGATTGGGTTTTGTAGGCATTGGGCCATGGTCATTTGTTGTTGCAATCTAAAATGTTGTACTCGGACATTCCATCTATGTTCACTCATAAGCGAAGATGCATTAAAGCGGGATTGGTTTAATGCACTGCTGATATCTATTGCTAGATCAGGCGGAGTATGGATGTTTGGGAGTGCCAATTCCCAATGGACTTTATTGACTTTTGGAGTTGGCTCTTCTGTAAAGGCTTCTATATCAGAAGAGGCTATAGAAGATTGATCCTGTTCAAGTGTTGCAATCCTGCTGGATTGTGGAGTGTCAGGAGCGATTTGAACTTTAGTAACAGAAGTAGAAGAGGATGCTTCTATTCTGTCTAGTTGTTCTTTAATGGCTTTGGCAAAATCAGATTTAGAATCTTGAACGAGCTTTTGACTATGTTTCAAAACCTGGAAAGGTTTGAAAATAGGTTCTTTAAGCTTTTTCAAAGATTCTGGTTTTGGAGAATCAGATTTTAATGAATCAGAAGGGATTTGGATAGTTGACTTTTGGATCTGACTTTCTATCCTATTCAACTGACTCCCTATCGTATTTAGATTAGCATTACAGAAGTTATTCTGTTGGACAATGCTATCTAAATTTTTCTCTAGATCATTTGGTTTTTGGACTTTATAAGGAGAGGCCTTGATTTGAATAGGAGGTTCACCATGATTAATGGTAATACCTCGAAGAGGAGGATGCTCAGATTCAATGGTTCTATCAGTATCTGATAGATTCCATTCAGTGATCTTTTTACGCATTGTGATAGGGTTTGATTCTTTAAAAGAATAAGAAATATCATTTTCTTTCGCATAAATTTCAAACCAATCAAAAAACATGATATGGACTTTATGTAAGTTTATAAATTCATAATAAACTTCTTGAATTTCTTTCCTTTGGTTTAAAAATTGTTTAAAAAACCAAAGTCTTTTTTCTTTATTAATCTCAGAATAAAAATCTTTATGTAGAAGGGTCTTGTCAAGTTGGAAATCTTTTTCAAGGACATTAATAACATTTTCTGTTACTGCAAAAAACGTAGGAGAGGTTGGAGGAGAAGGTTCCTTCTCTTCCTGCTTTTGTTCTTGTTGACTACTGGTATAGATTGGGTGAGGAATGCTAGTAGTGTAATCAACAGAACGTATAGAGGAACTTGGTATATCTGAAGTAGAGAACCTAGGTTGGCTTTGAAAAGGTAGATTTACAACAGAAGGGACTTTTGTGAATTTTCTTTCCAATATTGGAATACTGGAACTTGATTCTTTGTCTAAAGATGTAGAGAATCTAGAAGACATAGATCTTTTGAAAGATAATTTAACTTTGCCATCAGAATACTGAGTTACGTTGTGCAACTCTGTATTTGGTTCAAATTGTCTGGGGATCACTGGTTGAGTGGCTCCTTCTAGGATCCATTCCTCTGGAAGATTGATATCTTTCCATTGGATTGGTCTGGGTATGACAGTGTTTGCTTTGGATAGGTCAGTCTGCAAGAGAAGAGTCTCATCTCTTTTTGACTGGAATTTATGTTGCGTATTGAACGCAGAGATCATGGCTTTATAGGATATTTTGAAAATTATTGCAACCGGAACAGATCCTTCTAACATATGGTAATTATGAGTTTTGATCTGTAAAATCATGCTTTTCAAAATATTCTCGTCTTTTAATGAAAGCGTTATGTTTGGATAACAATCAAATGAAATGGGTCCTTTACAGAGACTAGATTCAATACTACTTAGTAAGGAATCATCAAAGGAGATGAACCTCCAATCTCTAAGGACAGCTAGGATAGAAGTATTCAATCCTTCTTTTGTCAGGGGCTTTATACCTACTTGGATCAAGCCGATATGAATATAATTAAATTTCTTTTGTTTTAGTTTCTTTAAAGACTCTTTAGAAAATAAGTAAATTGTCTCAAAAGGTTTTTTAAGAGTGATATCCCTTTCTTCTGTTTTAATAACACAATCAGTTTTTAGAAAATCTGTAATTTTCATTTTATAAATTTTATCTTTGGAAATCTTTGGTAAATCCCAATCGTCAATTGCTTTATCAAAATTTTCAACAATGAATTCTTCTGAATTCACCACGTTTTTTGAAACACTAGTCTTCTCGGAAGAAGAGCTAGAGAAAGACTGTGCTCTACAGAGCAAAGACTCCATGAGATGCAAAATTTTAAAAGACTTCAAAAATTCTAAAAAGATAAAGTAAAATGTCTTAGGCTAAGAGTTGGTCTTACTGCCCTGTAAACACGTCGGAACTTACACCCAAATACTACCTAAGCACCCGAAGGCAACCCTTTATCAAGTTAGTCAATTTTTAATCTTGTTCAAATTTTAACACACACACAAAATCTTTAAACTATAAAACACACTACTTTCCCTTGGCTCTGATACCAATAAGGATCGGGATCGTGGAAAGTGCGTGAATGAACAAATTAGTTCATTGTTGTCAATTTTAATAACCAATTTTAATTGGTACGTGGCGTTATTATACCAAATCGATGATAAATTACGCCTTTGGACCGATGTGCGATCCGGTTTCCGACTATATACCAATAAGCTCAGGGGATTTAGACATGGATTTAATCCATTTATTTACCTGATCTTGGGAGTCCAGGGCTTTAGACTTTGCTTCTTCATCTTCAATCATGTCAATCCATGATTTTATGGGCATTGCTGAAGATAGCAATTTATCTTTAGGAGGAGAGGATGCTTTGTATATATATATATATCAGAGAAAAAAGTTTTCTCTCTTGAATTAATTTTTTAGAGAAAAATTTTCTCCTGCTAGTTAGCTTATAGTGGTGATAAAGGCGCCCACACGTCAAGTGCAGATCAATCTTGAGTCATAACCTGGAAAATTGTTTGGTGACGGATCGTGATCTAACGAACGTGGTGGTGACAGATCGTGATCTGAGAGCCTAAATCACATCAGCAGAAAAAGCTAAATCAAATTTTCAAGGTACGATTTCTAGATTACAAATTCATATATATTTTATGAGATCGGTCCTAAATGTTTTTTTAAAAACCCGAAGTTTCCCCAACAATAAGATAAGATCTGAACTTATCTAGTACAAATACCACAGTTAGCATTTCATTTTCTGCTGTTGAATCACTAAGTGTCATACTAGCATAATAAATCACATAAGGCACATGATCTAAGCTTTGTCTTAAAACTGCTCCTACATCATAATTAGATGCATCACACATAATTTCAAAAGGCAAATCCCAATTAGGTGGCTGAATGATGGGTGAAGAGGTCAATAATTTCTTAAGTTTTTAAAAAAGATCAAGACAAGATTCATTAAAGATAAAATGTGCATCCTTAGCAAGCAAGTTGAATAAAGGTCTAGAAATTTTACTAAAATCTTTAATGAATCTTCTGTAAAAACTAGCATGTTCAAGGAAAGATCTTACTTCTTTTACTAATTTGGGATGTGGAAGATTAGAAATTAAATCCACCTTAGCTTTGTCGAATTCAATATCTCTGCTGGAAATTATGTGACTAAGAACAACACCTTATTTTACCATAAAGTGACATTTTTTCCAATTTAAAACCAAGTTCGTTTCTTTACATCTATGTAAAACTAACGTTAGATGCTGTAAACATTTATCCAAAGAATCTCCATAAATAGAAAAATCATCCACGAACACTTGAAGAAATCTCTCAACCATATTAGAAAAAAAACTACGCATGCATCTTTGAAAGGTAGCAGGTGCATTGCATAAACCAAATGACATTCTCCTATATGCAAAAGTTCCTTAGGGGCAAGTAAAAGTAGTTTTCTCCTAGTCCTTTGGAGGGTTCTGATTATATCCTAAATACCCATATAGAAAACAATAAAAGTCATAACCTGCAAGTCTATCAAGTATTTAATCAATAAATAGAAGATGAAAATGATCTTTTCTTGTGACTGAGTTCAATTTTCTATAATCAATGCAAACACACCAACTTGTAGTTACTTTCGTAGGAATTAATTCATTATTAGCATTAGTAACTACTATAACACTAGATTTCTTAGGAACAACTTGCACAGGGCTAACCTAAGAGCTATCTGAAATAGGATAAATAATTCTTGTATCCAATAATTTAATTACTTCAGCTCTTACCACTTCTTTCATGTTAGGATTTAGCATTTTCTTCAAGATGAATACGATGCATGCAATCTACTAGATTAACACCTATAATATCAGTGATAGTCCATCCTATTGCCTCCATATGCTCTTTTAGAATACCCAACAACTTATCATTTTGCTCAAGATCGAGGGAAGAAATAATAACGGGTAGAGTGTCAGATTCTCGCATACTCTAGAGTGTCGGGCAGTGCTTTGAGATTTTGGTGGTGTCTCTGTAGATGGGCTAATCTTCTTCTCAGAATGAGAAAATGGTTATGACTTTATCCTCTATTTAGTTGTGTCCATAATTAGAGTTGCATCAAGTAAGGCGTTGACTCCTGCAGTTACATTGTCATCATTAGAAGATAAATCAGAATGAGTCAAACATGCCTCTAATTGATCACCATTATGGTTAGAAATGAATGAATCTTCTACTAATTCCTCTATTATATTTGCTTTGACGAATTCATCTTCTTCCTGTGGCTGCTTGGTAACATTAAAAATATTTAATTCCATGGTCATATTACCAAAAGACAGTTATATGTTTCCATTCCTATAATTAATAAGAGCATCAGTTGTAGTTAAGAAAGGATGACCTAGAATAACTGGGGTGTGTTTCTTAGGATTCAGTACATGCTGAGTATCAATAATAATAAAATTTGTCAATCGGTATCAACACATCCTTCATAATACCATGAGGTATTTTCATTGACCTATCAGTAAGTTGTAAAATAATGGAAGTTGACTTTAACTCACCTAGTCCAAGCTGCATGTAAACAGAATAAGGTAAGAGATTAACACTAGCACTTAAATCCAATAATGCTTTATCAAATAATTAGTTCCCTATAGCACATGAAATAGTAGAAGAACCATGATCCTTAAATTTTGGTGGCATTTTACATTATAGTAAATTGCTAATTTGTTTAGTTAAAAATGCCTTTTTGTTGACATGCAAATTTCTCTTTTTAGTGCATAAATATTTCAAAAACTTGGCATATGAAGGAATTTGCTTAATAGCATCAAGTAAAGGAATGTTTATACTTACCTGCTTGAAGATTTCCATAATCTCACCTGTTAAAGTCCTTTTTTTTTAATTTTGCTAATCTTTGAGGAAAATGAGCCTTAAGAATGTAAGCTAGTGGGCTACTTTCTTTTGGATAATTTGGTGATAAATCTTGTTATGGAACTGGATCTGAAGAAATAGGTTCAGATGTCTTTCTTGTTTGAACCTCCACCTTATTGTCAAACAATTTTCCTCTTTTTAATGTCATAATAGACTTTGCTTTTTCATGCTGATGGCTTGAACTCGATCCAACTTACTGCACTCTTTTGAGATTAGAAACTAGTTGACTTGGGAATTTTCTTTTTTTTTTTCTCTCACTACAGTAGTCGCTAATTGACCCAATTGATGTTCAAGCTTAAGAATAGCTTGAGTGTTTAACTGAAGGCTTATTGGGTTGACTAAATAAAACTTTAAAGTGTATCCTCTAAAGAAGGTTTTCTTTGTTAGGGTGCAATAAATTAAGACATATGTTGTTCGATAGAGGTATATACTAGGTTCGGAAGGACAAATTGTTGATTGGGCATGCAAAATTGTTGTTCTCTTTGATTTGACAAATGTCGATTTTGTTTCTAAGAAAAATTAGGGTGATTCCTCCAATTAGAATTATGTGTGGGTGAATATGGACTATTGGAGGTTTTTTCATATGATTGTATAGCATGTACTTACTCAAAATAAGCCTCTTGCTAGGCTGGTAATGAAGGACAATTTTGTGTTGTATGAGACAAGTTAGAACAAAGAGCACAAACCTCGTTAGCTATACTAGGATGATGATTCATTAATTGGTTTAGAGCTAAGGTAACTACTTTCCTAGAAAGAGTAGCTAGAGTGACTTTCACATCAAAATCATCATTAACTTCATATAGACCATTTCTAGAAACTTGAGATAATTCCTCTTTTTGATTTGAAAAATCCGCTGTTGAGAATTCTCATAAAGTAAATTAAAGCAATCTCATGTAGCCCCTTCATATAGGTTCAAAAATATCCTACCATTCATAAACTCTACCATATGACGATTTGACATAGTTAGACTATTATAAAAGCATTGTATAAGTCTTCATTTCTCAAAACCAGGGTAGGGACATTTGAGGAGTAAATCATTGAATCTTTCCCATCACTCATAAAATTGTTCACATTCTCTTTGATAAAAATCACTTATCTCTCTCCTAAGGGCATTTTTTTTAGACATAGGGAAAAACTTGGTGAGGAACTTATTAATCAATTCATCCCACGTAATAATAAACCCAGCATGAAGTGAATTCAACCAAGTTTCGCTTTGTCTTTTAATGAGAAAAGAAACATACGAAGCCTAATTGACTTATCATTAAAATTTTGAAAACGGAATGTAGAGCATATGTCAAGAAATTCTTTAATGTGCAAATATAGTCCTCTCTCTAACCCATGGAAAGATGGCAAAAGTTGAATGACAGAGGGCTTAAGTTCAAAGCATGTTGCTGTCGTTTGCGGCAACACAATATAAGATGGTTGGTTGGCTACAAGTGGTAAAAAATATTCTCTAAGGGTTTTCTCTACTTGCACTGGTGGAAGTACTAGCAATATTCTATTTGAGTCATCCATTACTTGAGAAAAACTAGCTCAGCTACTATCAACCTTAGACTCTTTTTTGGCCAAACGATTTGTTGAATCACGTTTCCAAACACTTATAAACTAAATAGACAAGGAACGAAAGAAAAATAAAATAAAATAAACCAACAATAATGAGAATAAACAGAATTTAAAATAAAAGAAATTAAGCAACCAAACAATGAATTTAAAGACAAATAATTTTTTTAATTAAAAAATAAAAGACAACCTAAATTATAACTAGTGGAAGAATCAAATTAACCTGGATTAAACTGACTTTCTGGCACAATCCCCGGCAACGACGCCAAAAACTTATTGTGAAAAATTATAATATACTCGCAAGCGCACAAATATAGAAATAGAGTAGTGATAACGAGGTCGAACCTATAGGGATTGTTATAAATTGAAAAGTCTAATTTAAATATAAAATTAATATTAATTCTAACCTAGTTGACCAATTTGAATTTTAAGAGAAATTTAACTAAGAAAACAATCAAAGCAAATGAGAATTCAATAAGATAAAAATTACCAAGGTTTCAGAATCTGCCACTATTCAACTCGTAATTATCTAATTATTAATTAATTCCCAATTTTAGAGTGACAACTCAAAATCAATTTGTGTCATCTCATAAATATAATAATTAAGCCTAATTAAAATTAATCTTGTGTAGGTTTTTTTATACTTAATATTATGATAAACATATCATGTAAACATATTAAATAACAAAGAGTCAAATTTTTTCTAAGCACCCTGTGTAAACAATTTAATGAAAGACACAGACTCAAAGATAATTATTAACTTTATAGATCCAAACACAGATTTAATCGAATATTAATCATAACAATCAACAATGTATGACAGAATTGGTGAAAAAATTTAATAATATTAAATTAATCATGTGAAACAAGAACCATAAACATTAAAACGCATATATAAGAAATTAATTAAATTAAAAGATAATTATTTCATTGAATATGGTTTCATTCTTAACCTAGTATAAAAAAATTAGATAGACATATTTGAATAGGGAGCAACAAAACAAATAAAACCAACCATGGAGAATTAAATTGCTGCTGCTGCCGCTATACTTCTTCTCGTTTTCTTTTGTGTCTGACCTTTTTCTTTCCTCTGGTGGCTACCCTTTTTCTCCAAAAGCCAAAAGCTTGCGTATATAGTCTTTAAAATGGGCCTCACCCTTTTAATTCTAAAGCGAAAAGGCTTGGCCTTTTAATTTGCTTGGTCTTGCACGTGCACTCCACCTGGAATTTTCATTCCTTTTTAACGCCGTGTAATTGCTTCTCACGTGCTGGCCGCTTTTAAAGCTAAAATCACTTTCTCTTCTTCGTCTGTGTATAATGAATGAATTTGTTGAGTTTGGTTTTCTTGGCTTAAATCCTAATTGCTCCAAAAAATCAATTAGTCTTTAATGCTTTCGAAATTGAACTGCTTTATGCTTTTTTTTATCCATAATCTCAGATTAATTCCTTATTCAATAAAATAATTTAATTAATTAAAAATAACAAATAAAAATAACTATCAATTATCTAATTAAGGGTAAAATATGTATATATTAAATGCTCATCACTCAGCATCTCTCCGAAATCTAAACATCATTTAGACTACGCGGCTGCTCGGGATGAATAAAAGTAACCCCAAATAGCCGAGAAGGATATTAAAATTTGGACCCTAGAACTTCATTTGGTGTGAACAGCTAACTAAAAGTAGATAAATAAATAGCTGAAAATATCACAAACTATTTTAAGTTGATTATTAAAGTAATGGAGTGTATTAAAAAGGATATATATATACACGCACGTGCACACGTATATATATGTGTATATGTGTGTGTGTGTGTGTGTGTGTGTGTGTATAGTCCTTTTTTAGTGCAGGCTTGGTCATTTTTTTTTTCTTACGGACATGGTTTTAAGCCATACAGTTTAAGAGAATTAGTTGAGAGTTAGTTTTTAATGTTATTAAACTGCACGACTTTATAGTTCATTCAACAATAATCCTATATAAACGTTATGGGTTAAGAGCACATCTGCATTAAAAAAAAAAAGAGGGCACTGATTAGTATTAAAAATTGTATGTTTGTTATGAAGTAAAAATATTATTTTTTGTTATTAATGTAATTTATATTTGTAATTGTGTAACATATTATGAATTTCTAATTATTTTTCTAAGCATTTGATTTTGTGTATTTTTGTGTGTTTATGAGGTAAAATAATAATTTCATGCAATTGGAGGCTCTAAACAAATGTATGGATGTCAAATTTGGATTCCGGAAGTCCAAGAAATTATGTCATTATCGAGGAGAATCCGAGACTTTTGTTGTAAATTTTTACGTTTTTACCATGGTAAATGTGATAATTGTAAAATTATAACTTTTTATCTTCTTAGGTATGATATTTTTTAGTGGAATATGTTGGATATGCTTGAGTGGATAAGTTAGGTTTATGTTTTATTAGTGGGATTATTAGTGGGAGAAATGTAAGGTTAATATTTAATTAGATTTTTTTATTTGTGTGGTGTGGATTTACCATGTATTAGTATAAATAGAGAAGGGCGGTGAACACATTTCTTTGCACCTTCTCTTCTCTTCTTTCCCCCCAAATTCTTCTCCTCATCTCTCTTTGTAATATATTTTCAATCAATAAATTTAAGTTTATTTCAATTTTCAATTTTTATTTTAATTATTTATTTTTCAATTTTGATCATTTCTTTTATTTAAAAAATGTTTAGCTAAATATTCATAGTTAGGGGAATGTGAAACTCTTAGTAAAAAAATATGATTTAATCAAATTCGATTTTTAATTTTATAAATTAAGTTGTTTTATATTTAATTTTATCCATATTTTATATTTTGAAATTTTAATTTATTATAGACAAAAATTGGAATTTGGCACAATGAATTCATAATATCTTAGTATAAAATATGGTAAAATGATATTTTGATTTAGTGTAGACAAATTAAGTTTTGGCACATTAAATTCTTAATCAAGAATAAAATCAATGAGAAAATAATTTTAATTTATAAAATTAATCCTTTGGGAAATAAAACAAAAATAAAAAGAATTTGTTAAATTGTATTTATTACTAAGAGTGGATCCATAGCCCTAACTAATTCAACTTCATAGTTTTCATCAATTTAAATTGTGTATTTTTAAATTTTATTTTTATTTTTTTAGATAAATTTAAATAAACAAATTAAATCATTTCTCTGTGGATCGACCTCGGACTCACCGAGTTATATTATAACTAGGCACTATTATACTTGAGAGTAAATCAAATATTTTAAGTTGTGTCAAGTTTTTGGCGCTGTTGTCGGAGAGAGATATTTATTTTGTTTTATTTTTCCTTTTGTTTTTTTTTACTTTTGTGTAAATTTTCGTTGGCCTCCTTTTTCTTTTTTTAAATTCTCTTCTATCCCTATATCTTTCATAATTCTAGTTTAACCCTAATAATTTTCGTTTCTAGCTCAATATTCTCATAATTTCGATTCAACCCTTAAATCCTTTAGAATATTCAATTTCATCCTACATGCCTCAATTCTAAACTTCTAAATATTACGGTGTGTCCATAATATTATAAATAATTTGCAATAAGATCCCTAGACGAAATTTCTCACAATAACTGGACTTGGACTTATTTGGACTTATTTAAACTCAATTTGGACTTAATTTGGACCAAGTAAACTAATTACTAACTCTTAACTAACTAATTATTAACTTTTTTTTCCAGTTATTTAATTTTCAGTTTTTTTCTTTCATATTTTTTTTCTTTTTATTGGTGGGTTCAACCACCAAAGTTGTTATTTAATTTTAAGTTATTTTATTATTTCGCATTTTTTCTTTCTTTTGTTAATTTATTGGTGGGTTCAACCACCAGTTTTTTCTAATTTCAGTTATTTTATTATTTTACATTTATTTTTATTTTTGCTTTTTTTTTATTTGGTGGGTTCAATCACCTGTTTTTTTTTTTGCATTTATTTTATGCTTTATTTTTTTTTTGTTTATTTAATTGGTGGGTTTAACCACCAAAATTGTTAATTAATTTTAATTTTTTCGTACACTTATATTATTTGCATATTTAATTTTGTTTTTATTATTTTGTAATTTTTATTTAGTTTTTTTTATTAATTTGTTTGAATATTACGCTGTATGGCATCATAACCATTCGTAGAGACGTTAGTGCCGTCCTTTACCATGGCGCAAAGTTGATCTAAGAGAGAATGCAATCTCCACCGCGTTAATCGTCAGAATGAGCGAGATAATAAAAGCCTGTCTCGGTCGATCAACAAGAGAGACAATATTTCTCAACATGGACATGATCAAAATCAACCAAGAACCTTGAGGGACTACATGAATCCAACAAGAACCGGAGCACCATCGTGTATAGTATTTCCTTCAGAAGTATCTCGATTCAACTTCAAACCAGGTATTATCCAACTTTTACAACATTTTATGGTTTAGAATATGAGAATCCATACTTGCATCTAAGAGATTTTGAGGAAGTTTGTAATACATACACAGACCAAAATTGTACCATGAACATAATTAGATTAAAGCTTTTTCCTTTTTCATTGAAAGATAAAGCTAAAACTTGACTACAAAACCTTAGATATGGATCAATAAGAACCTGGAATAACATGCAAGAACAGTTTTTGAAAAAATTCTTTCCACCTCATAGAACTAATTCGTTTAAAAGGCAAATCACTTCTTTCACTCAAAAAAATGGAGAAACATTATACCAATGTTGGGATAGGTTTAAAGAATTGCTTAACATATGTCCACACCATGGTTTTGAAACTTGGCGATTGGTCACTTATTTCTACGAGGGCTTAACACCACAAAGTAGACAAGTTGTAGAAATGATGTGTAATGGCGAATTTAGAGATAAAAATCCTGAAAATGTACTAAATTACCTTGACCAATTAGCTGAAAATGTACAATATTGGGATACTGTTGAAACTTTTGAATTGAATAATAAACCACAACCATCTCCATCTAGTGGAGGAATCTATAACCTTAGGGAAGATCTTGATTTACAAGTAAAATTTGCATCCCTAGTTAGAAAGGTTGAAGCTTTGGAGAATAAAAAAAGTGATCAAGTAAAATATGTTCAAGAAATTGCATGTGATGTTTGTAGTTCTAATGATCATTTTACTCAAGATTGTCCTACTCTGCCTGTACTTAAAGAATGTTTGCATGATTAAGCTAATGCCGTCAACACTTTTAACAAGCCAAACCTATATTCAGAGACTTATAATTCTGATTGGAGAAATCATCCAAATTTTAGTTGAAGGAATAATAATAATGCACAATCTTTACAAGCACCTCCTCCACAAAATTTTCAAAATATTCAGCCTTGTGCACCATATATTCTACCACCATGGAAAAATTTGGAAGATACAATACATTCATTTATTAGGAAACAAGATGCCATTAATAATCAAAATGCACAAACATTTTCTGATTTGAAAGATACTCTTGCTAAAATTGCTTCAGCACTCACAATTCAAGAAAAAGGAAAATTTCCAGCTCAACCACAACCAAATCCTAAGATTCAAAATTCACTGTTGTGAAAATTTTAATATACTCGCAAGCGTACGAATCTAGATATAGAATAGTGGTAACGAGGTCGAACCCACATGGATTGTTATAAATTGAAAAGTCTAATTTAAATCTAAAATTAATATTAATCCTAACCTAGTTGAGCAAATTGAATTTTTAAAAGAAATTAAACTAATTAAAATAAGAAAATAATTAAAGCAAATGAGAATTTAATAAGACAAAGATTACCAAGGTTTCAGAATCCACCACTATTCAACTAGTAACTGTCTAATTATTAATTAATTCCCAATTTTAGAGTGACAACTCGAAATCAATCTATGTCATCTCATGGATGTAACAATTAAGGCCAAATAAAATTAATCTTATGTAGGTTCTTTTTCTGCTTAATATTATGGCATCTAAGAATTCCATGTGAATGTACTGAATAACAAAGAGTCAAAGTTTTCCTAAGCACTCTGTGTAAACAAATTAATGAAAGACACAGAATTAAAGATAATCATGTATAAAATTTATAGATCCAAGCATAGATTTAATCAAACATTAATCCTAACAACCAATAATGCATGACAGAATTAGTGAAAAGATTTTAATAATATCTAATTAATCATGTGAAACAAGAACCATAAACATTAAAGAATATATATAGGGAATTAATTAGATAAAAAGATAATTATTTTATTGAATATGATTTCATCCTTAACCTCAGTATAAGAAATTTAGCTAGACATACTTAAATTGGGAGCAACAAAATAAATAAAACCAGCCATAGGAAGTTTAACACGCTTTCCTCCTCTCTGCGTCTGTCTTTTCTTCTTCCTCTCCCTGGTGGCTTCCCCTTTTCCAAAACCAAAGTTTTACTTTTATATTTACTCTTAAAAATGGGCTCCACCGACTTTGTCACTTCTCAAGCCAAAAAGGCTTGGCCTCTTTTGTTTTTGTTTTACTTCACCACGTGCCCACCATTTATAATTGCATTAGGATTACTTTTTTTTTTAATGCCCTGCAATTGTTACTCAGTGCTGGCCACTTTAGTCTTAAGCTTCTTCTTTGTTTGCACGAACATGGAGAATTCAATTTATTGGTTTCGGCTTCTTCGGGGTGAATTTCATGCGCATCTACTTAATTGCTTCCACAAATTGAGTTGATCTTCAATGCTTTCCAATTGTTATTCTTTATGCAATTTTCATCCAAAATCCCCAATTAATTCCCTATTCAATAAAATTATTTAATTAATAAAAAATAACAAATAATAATAACTAGCAATTATATAATAAAGGGTAAACTATGTATGTAAATTATGCTCATCAAATACCCCCAAACTTAGATTTTGCTAGTCCTCGAGCAAAACTAAACTAAAAACAAAAATAAAAATAACAAAACAAAAAGTAAATCCTAACTAAACCACTTTCGCAGGTAATTGCGATTGCATTTAGCGTATGCAACAAGCCTTTAAACCCCTAGGCGGCCCTAGTGGACGAGTTATAGTCTCGTGAGGGCTTCAGTGATGATACCCACAAACATTATTTTTTTTTTGAAGAATAAAAATAAAAGGAATCAAAATCTTTAAATAACACATGAAAATAGCCTCAAAGATTCCATAAATTATATAGCTCAAAGAAAATTTCAAATATTGGCAAAGTTTTAACTTTAATTCAATAGTCAATCCTATCTCTCTTTTGATTCTTGTAGTGTGTGTGTGAAATCAATTCAATCAAATCCATTCCCAAAATCCTAAACATCAACAGCCTTCACCTCAAACAAAGAAAAGAGCAGGTCAAACTAATCTTATCATCTTGATCTCTAATTTTTTTTTCATTTCCACAGGCTTTTATGTGCATTTTCTTTTGATTTTTTGCTTTAGCACATGCACTCGATTTTTTTTCTTTTCTTTTTTTTTTTAACCAAAGTCAGGAGCTTTCACTCTACCCCTTAAGGTAGCCTTCTTCTCATGGTAGATTATCCTCTACATACTGGTGGTACATAGGCCCAAATTACTCAAGGATAGCTTCACTCTTAAGGGTTATAGGTAGCTATTTCTGACTCTGGCGCCTGTGTATATTTTTTGTATTGTGGAGATAAGAATCAAGACAAATAGTCATTTACTCTATCTAAAATTCTCAACTCAGGCTGCGTCAATCTCAGATTTCAAGTCAAAATCATGAAAGAACTGATATTAGTGCTCAAAGAATCTCAATCAAGAGGGACTAACACAAGAATCAAGTATAAACTAAGACAATATTCAACCCTTTCCAAGAACCATATGCATTGTCAATCAAGTTCTTATCATTGGCTTTTCAGATAAAAACAAACAAAAAACACAATTTTGTTTTTTGAATTTTTGAAAATTTTTTTTTTGGTTTTTTTTTAATAACAAACAAAGCACACATAATTCCCCAACCCCAAACTTATTCGGAACATTGTCCTCAATGTTTCTTAAATAAAAGATATGCATGCAAAAAGATAGAAAAAGATAAATAAATACAAACATGAATAATAAAAGAAAAAGTGAGAGAGAACACACCTGAATGGGCTGGGAAAGCTTAAAAGAGAATGACAAATAAAAAGAAAGCATTAAGAAATAAAAATACTATAAAAGAAAAACAAACAATGAAAAGAAAACTTACTATTTAAATCAAACAAAACATAAAGATGGAATTGATTAGTCCTGATAAACAGGATCATCTAAAAGTAACTCCTCAACTTCTGGTGTTCTTAACTCTAAAAATGGTTTTAATCTTTGACCATTGACTTTAAATAAATCACCATTTTTAGGATTTTCAATCTCAACCCGCTTCCGCCCATAAGGAAAAACAAAGATTTAACTATAAAAGGACCGCACCATCGAGAACGTGAATCTTGACCGGAAAGAGGTGCAATCGAAATTATATAAAAGTACTTTTCCTGACCGTGTAAAGGGATTTTCTATAATGTGCTTGTCATGAAAAGACTTTCATTCACGCCTTGGCTATAAATCTTGGCATTCTCATAAAGCATCATTCCCATCTCTTCAAGTTCGCTTAGACCTTTGTAATCTTCTTAGAACCCGCCGCATGTCAAAATTAAATTTCGATAGCCCAATATCCACGATGCTCCAACTCTCTTCAAGCGAGATGAACACATGTTTCCATACACAAGTCTATAAGGTGACATCCCAATTGGTGTTTTGAAGCAAGCAATTGCCCTATATACATAATGCACTATCAAGTCTCAAAGACCAATCCTTTCTGTCTGGCTCTAACGCCTTCTTCCGTAACTGCCTTTCCGCACCTCGCTGATCTCTCTATTGGGTAAAATTTCTACTTGACCACCCACCCGTCAAGGGATTGCATGTGGTATGTGGGTGGCATGGGGTGGCACACCTTAGTGTAATGGAATACTGTTCGGGGTGAGTTTGAAAGATTTATTGCAAAAAATGGGCACCACCATCACTAATGATTGTTCATGGAAACCAAAAGCGATAGATGACTCTCTTCAAAAATTTTTTATCATTATCATTGGTTTTGTATGGTATAGCCTCAACCCACTTCTTTACACATAATCCATCGCGAACCATATATATTGATAACCGGAAAGATAGAGGAAAGGCCCGTGGAAATCAATACCCCATCATTACATCGAAGATCTCAACCACAAGAATAGGATTGGGAGGGCACTCACTGCCTCGCCTCCTCTGAAATGCTACCCATGCGCTGGGCACCCGAATCCTTATCACACAGAACAAAAAGCATAAAGCTGCCATTGAAAAGAGTAAACCAATAAAACCACCATCAGTAAAATATTTATTCGTTGATGTCAGTTTTTTGGCACCTAAATGGCCTCCACAAGCTTGTTTTCATGGCAAAAAAGAGATGACACTTCAAATTTCATTCTCGAGAACACATCTCCTAATAATCGATCACGCCATATTTAAATAAATAAAGGATCGCCCCAAAAAAAATTCTTCACTTCGTGATAAGAACTTTGTTCTATCTTGCTTCTGTCATGGTCCAAAGAAACCGAATTCGACACCAAGTAACAAGGTAATTAACTATATCAGCAAAGACGAACCATGGTAAACATCTTACACTCATAAGTTGCCTATCCGGGAAAACTCATTCAAAGGTAAAAGATGATCGAATAAATTAGGTCAGGTCAAGGCGCTACAGACAAGGATCCGATCCGCTACAACATTTTCGGGAACCTTTTTTTATCTCTAAATTCAATGTCAAATTCGTAGTTAAAAGCAATACCCAACGACAATTAATCTTGCGCCAGCATCTTCTTTGTTAGCAAAATATTTCAAAGCAAAGATCGGTCAAGAAAATAATCACTTTTACAACCTATAAGATAAGATCACTGAATTTATCAGGTCTAAAACACCATGTAGCTAGTAGATTTCTTTTCCTACGCTGGTTGAATAGTTCAATGTGCGTAATCGAAAGTGTCATCATAACTTAAAGCATAATAAATTACATAAGGCACACGATCTAATCTTTGTCCTAAAACCGCGCCCACAAAACCAGCATGTCATCACACATAATTTCAAAAGGCAAGTCCCAGGAAGATTAAATCAAATCCACCTTGCTTTCATTGTTTTGACTTTTACATCATTGAAATTATACACCAAGTACAATACCTTGTTTCACCAATGGTGACACTTTTCCAATTCTAGAACCAAGTTCTTTTACATCATAAAAACTGTGTTAGATTTACAAACATCTTCAACAAAAAGTAACCTACAAACGTAAAAAATCATCCATGATTTCTTCAAGATGAATACGATGCATGCAATCTACTGGATTAATACCTTTAATATCAGCGATGGTCCATCCTATTGCCTCTTTATGATCTTTTAGAATACCCAACAACTTACCTTTTTGCTCAAGATCAAGGGAAGAAGAAATAATAACAGGAAGGGTGTCAGATTCTCCCAAGAATGCATACTCTAGAGTGTTGGGCAGTGCTTTAAGCTTCAATTTTGGTAGTGTCCCTGCAGATGAGCTAATCTTCTTCTCAGAATTAGACAGTGGTTCTGACTTTATCTTCCATTTAGTGGTGTCCATAATTGGAGGCGCATCAAGTAAGGCGTTGACTTCTGTAATTACATTGTCATCATTAGAAGAGAAATCAGAATGAGTCAAACATGCCTCTAATGGATCATCATTGTGGTTAGAAATGAATGAATCTTCTACTAATTCCTCTATCATATTTGCTTCAACAAATTCATCCTCTTCCTGTGGCTGCTTGTTAACATTAAAAATATTCAATTCCATGGTCATATTACCAAAAGCTAGCTGCATGCTTCCATTCCTGCAATTAATAAGAGCATCAGCTGTAGCTAAGAAAGGACGTCCTAGAATAACTGAGGTGTGTTTCTTAGGATCCTGTACATGCTGAGTATCAATAACAATAAAATCAACAGGATAATAAAATTTGTCAATCTGTATCAACACATCCTCTATAATACCACGAGCTATTTTCATTGACCTATCTGCAAGTTCCAAAATAATAGAAGTTGGCTTTAACTCACCTAGTCCAAGCTGCATGTAAATAGAATAAGGCAAGAGATTAACATTAGCACCCAAATCCAATAATGCTTTATCAAACGATTGGTTTCCTATAACACATGAGATAGTAGGAGAACCAGGATCTTTAAATTTTGGTGGCATTTTACATTGAAGTAAATTGCTAGTTTGCTTAGTTAAAAATGCCTTTTTGGTGACATGTAGATTTCTCTTTTTAGTGCATAAATCCTTTAAAAACTTGGCATAGGAAGGAACTTGCTTAATAGCATCAAGTAAAGGGATGTTTATACTTACCTGCTTGAAGATTTCCATAATTTCACCTGTTGAAGTCCCTTTCTTTACCTTTGCTAACCTTTGAGGAAAAGGAGCCTTGGGAATGTAAGCTGGTGGGCCATTTTCTTCTTGATCATTTGGTGATGAATCTTGCGATGGAACTGGATCTGAAGAAGTAGGCTCAGATGTCTTTCTTGTTTGAACCTCCACCTTGTTGTCAAATAATTTTCCTCTTCTCAAAGTCATAATAGACTTTGCTTCTTTATCTTGATGACTTGAACTCCCTGCTCCTTAAATGCAGCTCTCACAAGTTAAGGCCCCGGATTTGACTTGAGAGTTTTTCTTTTTCTCTCTACATTTCGATTGTTCAATTGACCCAATTGATGTTTAAACTTTAGAATAACGAGTGTTATTTGAAAGAGCTTGATGAGTTGGTAGATAAAACTTTGAGTATCCTCCCAAAGGCGGTTTTTCTTTGTTGGGGTACTGTAATTGAGATATATAATTTATTAGGTAGGAGGATATGTTGGGTTAGGAGGGACAAACTGTTGATTTGGCATGCTAGATTGTTGTCCTCCTTGGTTTGACAATGGTTGATTTTGTTTCCAAGAAAAATTAGGGTGATTCCTCCAATTAAGATTATATGTGGATGAATATGGACTATTGGAGGTTTTCTCATATGATTGTAAGGCATGCACTTGCTCATAATAAACCTCTTGATAAGCTGGCAATGATGGACAATTCTGCGCTGTATGAGACAAGTTAGAACAAAGAGCACAAACCTCATTAGCTACACTAGGGTGATGATTCATGGATTGGTTCATAGCTAAGGCATCCACTTTCCTAGAAAGTGTAGCTAGTGGCTTTTACATCAAAATCATCCCTAACTTCATATAGACCTTTCCTAGAAACTTGCGATGACTTCTCTCTTTGATTTGAAAAATCCCACTGTTGAGAATTCTCAGAAAGTGAATTAAAGAAATCCCATGCAGCCCCTTCATGTAAGTTCAAAAATCTCCCACCATTCATAGACTCTACCATATGACGATTTGACATGGTTAAACCATTATAAAAGCATTGTATAAGTCTCCATTTCTCAAAACCATGGTGGGAACACTTAAGAAGTAAGTCATTGAATCTTTCCCAACACTCATAAAATTGCTCACTCTCTCTTTGATAAAAATCAATTATCTCTCTCCTAAGGGCATTTGTTTTGGACATAGGGAAAAACTTAGTGAGAAATTTATTACTCAATTCATCCCATGTAGTAATGGACCCAGCAGGAAGTGAATTCAACCAAGCTTTCGCTTTGTCTTTTAATGAGAAAGGGAACATACGAAGCCTAATTGACTCATCATTAAAATTTTGAAAACGGAATGTAGGGCATATGTCAAGAATTTCCTTAATGTGCAAATATGGATCCTCTCTCTCTAACCCATGGAAAGATGGTAAAAGTTGAATGACAGAGGGCTTAAGTTCGAAATGTGTTGCTGTGGTTTGTGGCAACACAATACAAGATGGTTGGTTGGCTGCAAGTGGTGAAAAATATTCTCTAAGGGTTTTCTCTCCTTGCACTGGTGGAAGTATTGGCAATATTCTATTTGGGTCATCCATGACTTGAGAAGAACTAGCTTGACTATCAATTTTCGAATCTCTTTTGACCAAACGATTTGTTGAATCACGTTCCCAAACACTCATAAACTAACTAGACAAGGAAAGAAAGAAAAATAAAATAAAATATAATAAAATAAAATAAACCAACAATAAAAATAAACGAAATTTAAAAGTAAAATTAAAAAAAAAATCAAACAACCAAACAATGAATTTAAAGGCCAATAAAAAAATTTTTTTTTAAAATAAAAGACAACCTAAATTATAACTAGTGGAAGAATCAAATCAACCTAGATTAAACTGACTTTCTGGCACAATCCCCGGCAACGGCGCCAAAAACTTGTTGTGAAAATTTTAATATACTCGCAAGCGCACGAATCTAGATATAGAATAGTGGTAACGAGGTCGAACCCACAGGGATTGTTATAAATTGAAAAGTCTAATTTAAATCTAAAATTAATATTAATCCTAACCTAGTTGAGCAAATTGAATTTTAAAAGAAATTAAACTAATTAAAATAAGAAAACAATTAAAGCAAATGAGAATTCAATAAGACAAAGATTACCAAGGTTTCAGAATCCACCACTATTCAACTAATAACTATCTAATTATTAATTAATTCCCAATTTTAAAGTGACAACTCGAAATCAATCTATGTCATCTCATGGATGTAACAATTAAGGCCAAATAAAATTAATCTTATGTAGGTTCTTTTTCTGCTTAATATTATGACATCTAAGAATTTCATGTGAACGTACTGAATAACAAAGAGTCAAAGTTTCCTAAGCACTATGTGTAAACAAATTAATAAAAGACACAGAATCAAAGATAATCATGTATAAAATTTATAGATCCAAGCATAGATTTAATCAAACATTAATCCTAACAACCAATAATGCATGACACAATTGGTGAAAAGATTTTAATAATATCTAATTAATCATGTGAAACAAGAACCATAAACATTAAAGAATATATATAGGGAATTAATTAAATAAAAAGATAATTATTTTATTGAATAGGATTTCATCCTTAACCTCAGTATAAGAAATTTAGCTAGACATACTTAAATTGGAAGCAACAAAATAAATAAAACCAGCCATAGGAAGTAACAAATGCCGCTTTTCCTCTCTCCCCTGCCTTTTTCTTCTTCCTCTCCCCGGCTTCCTTCCAAAACCAAAGTTTTGCTTTTATATTTACTCTAAAATGGGCCCACCGACTTTGTCACTTCTAAAGCCAAAAAGGATTTGCCTCTTTTTTTTTTTGTTTTACTTCACCACGTGCCCACCATTTATAATTGCATTAGGATTACTTTTTTTTTTTAATGCCCTGCAATTGTTACTCACGTGCTGGCCACTTTAGTCTTAAACTTCTTCTTTGTTTGCACGAACATGGAGAATTCAATTTATTGGTTTCGGCTTCTTCGGGGTGAATTTCATGCGCATCTACTTAATTGCTTCCACAAATTGAGTTGATCTTCAATGTTTTCCAATTGTTATTCTTTATGTAATTTTCATCCAAAATCCCCAATTAATTCCCTATTCAATACAATAATTTAATTAATTAAAAATAACAAATAATAATAACTAGCAATTATATAATAAAGGGTAAACTATGTATGTAAATTATGCTCATCATTCACCCATGGACCAAGTCAAGTCAGTTATAACTCTTCGTAGAGGTAAGGTTATTGATCGGCCGATTCCTGAACTTTGTGAAAATAAAAATTCAAAGGGTAAGGAAGAACTAGATAAACTAACACCTAGTGAAGAAATAACTAATGTTCCATCTGAACCACCATTTTCGCATGCATTGAATAAACCAAGGAAATGAAACCACTCTTCAGAAATTTATGAAATTTTTAAGTAAGTGAAAGTTAACATTCTTTTGTTAGAAGCAATCAAGCAGGTACCTTTATATGTCAAATTTTTAAAAGACTTATGCACAGTTAAGAGAAAATTGAAGGTAAAAAAGAGTGCTTTCGTGGCTGAACAGATAAGTACCATTTTGTCTACTAATAATAAGTTGAAATATAAAGATCCTGGTTATCCTACTATTTCTTGTATTATTGGAGATCATAAAATTGAGCATGCTTTGTTAGACCTTGGTGCTAGTGTTAATTTGCTTCCATATTCAGTTTATCTTCAACTTAATCTTGGAGACTTAAAATAAATTTCAACTACACTTTTGCTTGCCGATAGATAAGTTAAAGTACCAAAAGGAATAATGGAAGATGTTTTAGTACAACTTAATAAATTCATGTACCTTGTGGATTTTATTGTCTTAGAAACTGAACCTGCTGTAAATAATTATAAACCAATTCCTATAATTTTGGGTCGACCATTTTTAGCAGCTGCTAATGCTTTGATTAATTGTAGGAATGGTTTAATGAATTTGTCATTTAGAAATATGACTTTGGAAATATGAGAATGAAGATGAAATTGATGAACAAAAAGAATTGCTTGAAGCTTGTATAAAGGAGAATATTCAAAAAGGAAATTTTTCTGAACTTAGTGATATTTGTTTGGTTAATTCAGTTGAATCAAATAAACAATTTGATCATCATACTTCTAATATAAATTTGTTGTTTGATTCTTGTCAGACTTTGCAAAATGATGATAAGAAATAAGAATTTAACGAGCTTGGAATTATTGAAAAGACGAAACAACAAGAAGCACCTAAACTAGAACTGAAACCTTTGCCAGAGGGATTGAAGTATGTTTATCTTCAAGAAGAGCAAACTTATCCTGTTATAATTTCTTCGACCTTATCAAGCGACCAAAAAGGTAAGTTACTATCTGTTCTTAAAAAGCATAGAAATGCAATTGGATGGACTTTAAATGACATTAAAGGTATTAATCCTTTAATTTGCACACATAGAATCAATTTGGAAGAAAATGCTAAAACATGTCAACAACCTCAAAGAAGATTAAACCCACACATGAAAGAAGTAGTAAAAACAGAAGTTCTTAAGTTGCTTGATGCGGGAATTATCTACCCTATCTCTAATAGTAAGTGGGTAAGTCATACACAAGTAGCGCCTAAAAAATCTAGAACCACTGTAGTTAGAAATGAAAAAGATGAATTAATTCCAACAAGAATTGCATCTAGTTGGTGTATGTCCATTGATTATAGAAAATTAAATGAAGCCATTAAAAAAGATTATTTTTCATTACCATTTCTTGATCAAATCTTAGAAAGAGTAGCTGGACATCCTTACTACTGCTTTTTAGATGGATATTCAGGTTATTATCAAATTCCTATAGCACTTGAAGAACAAAAACAAACCACATTTACATGTCCCTTTGGAACATTTGCATTTAAAAGAATGCTATTTAAACTTTGTAATGCTCTTGCAACATTTCCAATATGCATGCTAAGTATTTTCATTGATATGGTTGAACATTGTTTAGAGGTCTTTATGGATGATTTGACTGTATTTGGGAATTCTTTTGATGATTGCCTTGATAATTTCGAAAAAGTTTTAAAAAGATGTGTTGAAAAAGAACTCATGTTAAATTAGAAAAAATGCCATTACATGGTTACTTCTGAAATTATTTTGGGTCATGTTATATATGTTAAAGGAATTGAAGTTGACAAAGTAAAAATTGAATTCATATCTAAATTGCCACAACCAAAAACAATTAGAGATGTGCGATCCTTTTTAGGGCATGCAGGATTTTATGGGAGGTTTATAAAACACTTTAGTGCCATATCTAAACCACTTTATAACATCTTATTAAAAGATGCATCATTTGAATGGACTGATGACTGTCAAAAAGCTTTTGAGAAATAATTTGTCTTTTGACATCTGCACCTATTATGCAATCCCCTGATTGGTCTTTACCTTTTTAATTAATGTGTGATGCAAGTGACTTTACCGTTAGTGCTGTTTTAGGACAAAGGCGGGATCGTAAGTTGTTTGTAATTTATTATGCAAGTAAGACTTTGGATAGTACTCAAATGAATTATTCGACAACTGAAAAAGAATTACTTGCTATGGTATTTGCATTAAACAAATTTCATTCGTACTTGCTTGGTTCTAAAACTATTGTTTTTACTGATCACGCTGCTGTGAGATATTTGATGACTAAACAGGATGCCAAACCAAGATTAATTCGTTGGATTTTGTTACTCCAAGAATTTCACCTTACCATCAAAGATAAGGGTGCCGAAAATGTTGTCGCTGATCATTTTTCAAGACTCACATATGAATTCTGCACTGATATAATTCCCATCAATGACTCCTTTCTTGATGAATTTTTATTTTCTGTTACTTCAATGCCATGGTGTGCTAATATTGTTAATTTCTTTGTTACATGTAAAATGCCTTTACAATGGAATAGTCAAGAGAAGAAAAAATTTTTGGTTAAAGTAAAGAAATTTTATTGGAATGATCCTTACTTGTTCAAATTTTACCCTGATCAAATTTTTTGACGATGCATTCCTAAGAATGAGATAAGTAGTGTAATTAATTTTTGTCATTCTGAAATATGTGGTGGACACTTTTCTTCAAGAAAAACTACGGCTAAAATTTTACAATGTGGATTTTATTGGCCTACCATATTCAAAGACACATATGAATTTTGCACAACTTGTGAAAACTGTCAAAAACTAGGATCAATTACTAAAAGAAACATGATGCCCTTAAATCTTATACTTGAAATTGAAATATTTGACTGTTGGGAAATTGATTTCATGGGTCCATTTCCACCATCTTTTGGATTTGTGTACATATTAGTTGCAGTTGATTATGTCTCAAAATGGATTGAAGCAATGTCTTATCGAAACAATGATAGTAAAACTGTCATTAAATTTTTAAAAGAACATTCTAAGTTGATTTGGGATCCCTCGAGGCATTATTACTGATGGAAGTACGCATTTTTGTAATAAGTCGTTTGAGTCTTTAATTAAAAAATATGGAATTACACATAAAATTGTTACCCCTTATCATTCTAAAACAAATGGTCAAGTTAAACTAGCAAATATGGAGATAAAATAAATTCTAAAAAAAATAGTTAACCCAAACCGAAAAGATTGGTCTCTTCAACTGACTGATGCACTTTGGGCTTACCGTACTGCATTCAAAACATTTTTAGGAATGTCACCCTATCGGTTAGTCTATGGTAAACCTTGTCACTTGCCTCTTGAACTTGAGCATAAATCATTTTGGGCTTTTAAAGCTTTTAATTAAAATTTGGATGATGCTGGTAATGTGCGAAAACTGCAATTGAATGAACTTGAGGAATTAAGAAATGATGCATATGAAAAATAAAATTTTTCATGATAAAAGAATTTTTCAAAAAACATTCGAAATTGGTCAAAAAGTGTTGCTTTATAATTCTTGTCTTCATTTGTTTCCAGGAAAGTTAAAGTCAAAATGGAGTGGTCCATTTGTTGTAAAAAATGTATATCCACATGGGGCTGTAGAAATTGAGAATCCCAAAAATAGTGTCACATTTAAAGTTAACGGACAAAGAATAAGGCCCTATTTGGAATACCAGCCTCGTGAAGCAAGCCCCGAAATAAATTTGAGTGACCCACCAAATTTTGATTAAGCTTTTAACTTTTCATTGTTGCTTTACCGTTTGAATTGTCTAACTGTCTTGAATGATATGAATTGTAAAGTTTTTTATTTAAGTGTGTTTAATAATTGTGTTTTCCTCATCATTGTACATCATGATCACCTCAATAAGGAAAATTCTATTCACACATCTTAAAAGACTTGTACGAATAAAATTGAACTTGAGAAGATTGATATAAAGCTGTAAATCACATCCAATTTAGGAACTATCACCACTAGAATTAGTGGCCTACGTTGAAGATCAAGAAAGACAACTCAGAGCAATAGAGTGTGGTATATATGAATTTCAATTGGAGCTTGAGGTTAACTCAATTAGAGGACGAATTTAAGTTCATTTTCTTTTATACGTATTGTGTTTCTTTTTGTTGTTCACTTTCATTTTTGATTTAATTTTGCAGATTTAATTTTGGTGTATTTTAATTTATTTTCCCGTATAAATGGCGGATAACGGTACTACGTGACTTCTTAAGTCTGTGTCCTCAGTTTCCCACAATAACTGAGATCTCAAAATCAAGCATGGAAGAAATATAACATAAATTGCATAAGTGTTTTCCTTCTCGCCCTCAAAAAACACTCCAAAAAATTTACAAATCTTGTTGTGAAAGATTGTGTCTGTTAATGATCAACGAAATTCCTTCTGATATTCATTGGTTAATTAAAGCAAAGGTCTGATTATCTGGTGAGTTTCCTCATCCATTTATTTCTTACATGCCTGGTTTTAGTACAAGCACATTTGCTAAAAAACGGAGAGCTAAAAGACTTGGCTCAAAATGTCATAACTGTGTACGTCTTAGTTGTAAACGAAAAATTTGTAAATCTTTAGGAATGGTTTCTGATAGTCGAGAAGATAAAATTAAATTCGTTAAAGATGACATGAATAAAGAATCGTTGGATGATATCTTACGATCTCTTGAGACGCATCAAAGCGGATATGTGCAATATGAGATAAACATGTTATGGAGACTATTCCAACAAGAAAGTGCACAATTTAGTCTTGGGAATCTGACTAAAAAAGACCCTGTTTGCCAGTTTATAAGAAAACTGGATAGGAAGCCTATTCTCGACCCATAGAGGGCGTTCAAGCCGTTACTAGACGTAAAACCAAAATAAGATGTGGGCCACAATCACAACTACCAGTAAATATCCTTTTCCTTTATTGTCATTTTATCATTTGCATTATTGCATTTAATGGTGTGATTTTGTATTTAATCATTATTTATTTTCTTTTACTTTTTCTTTTCACGGATTGCTTTTCTTTTACTGTTTGCATTTAAATAATTGAGATATGAACTTTATGTGTCATCTGACAAATACACCAACCCATTTACAGTTGTTTCTCACTTTGTCTATCACTGAGATCTTTAAATATGAGCTCTTTTTCCAACCACTCACAATTTATTTTGAAGACTATTCTAATGGCAGCATCTTCGAGTAGACAATTCAAAAATATTTGTGTGCTCTCTGGATTTTATTATGGAAAATACAAAGAGTTCGCTCTCAGAGATCTTAGTCGTGCATACCGGTAGGAAACCTGCACCTTGTATATGGAGGGGGTGATCGCGTGTTATCAAAGCTTGTCTCAGAAGCTGTTTTTATTAGAGGAAACCAGGTACTAGGTATCATTCCACAAGCCTTAAAACCTATGGAATGCATGTCTGATGTGCCAATTGGAGAAGATGTAGTTGTCTCAAGTATGCAAGAGCGAATAACTAAAATGTTAAATCGTTCTGATGCTTTCATTTTCTTGCCAGGAGATCTTACAACTTTAGAGGCATCGATTACATTTGCATCTTGGGCCCATTTAAACATCCATCGGAAACCCATCGGTTTACTAAATGTTAATAAGTTTTTTGATGGGTTGCTCACATTCATTAACCATGCAATTAAGAATCATTTTATTCCAATCTCTACGAAAAATATCTTTGTTTATGCTTCTACTGTTGATGAGTTACTTGATCTTTTACAAGCTTAGAAACCAGAGCCAGATCCTAAGACTTTGGCATTGTAATGGTTGACTAATGATGGTAACCCTAGCCCTAGTAAGAAGTACAAGTTGGATTTAACTCTACGGTTATAACTATTTTCTTGGAGCAATGAGGTTATGTCTTCTAAACTCTACTTTTTTCCTTTAAGCCATTGAGGACAATGTCTTGTTCGGGTTGGGGGGAAGGAATAGTTGATAGCTGTGGAATATAGCAAATCCTAGTAATGTTTTTGTCGAAGATGGCAGAATATAGGGTGTAGCGGCTCTAGAAACGCATCTTCAACTGCTTATTCAGGTGTTATCTTTTCGATTTATATTTTCTTTATCTTTTTCGTCTTTTGGATGTATATATTTAAATTATGAATAATGTTTAGATTAAGTTGAGGTGAAGAAATAGTTGACGTAAATTGTAAATATGTGTATTTATTTTTTTAAAAAAAAACTAAAAACAAGCAAATTGTTTTTGTTGTCTAGGATGACTGTGTAAAGAGTCACAACTTTTGAGACGCATTCTAATAGTCCTGTTGTATTATATTTTGATTTTAAAATTCATAGTAAGTTATTTTTGTTCTCTTTTCTTTGAATTACTCAAATTTTTGAACTCTCCATTTGGTTATTAAGTTATTTTGTCGTTTACTCATTTAACAGGTATTATTAAATCATTCTTCACACACACACTATGACACATGCTAGTGGGTTGTAAGTTCAATTTTTTGCAGTATTTAGTTCTTTTGATTTATTAGGGATAATATCTAAGGTAGTAGAATGTACATACAAAAAACAATAAAAAAAGAAAAAATTGAATGAGTTTAATTTTGTTATATCTAGAACCCGAGTAACTAAGTCCGTAAGGGTGTTTCAACACCTAGTGCCCTAAGATCAATTGGTCTGGGAATCACTGGCCTAAAGCTCGCTACATGGGTTATAGATATATTGTTTGCTTATTTATTAAAAACCCGAGTAATTAATTCCGTAGGGTGTTTCAACATCTAGTGCCCTAAGATCAACTGGTCTGGGAGTCACTGGCCTAAAGCTCGCTACACGGGTAAAAAAAAAAGTAATAAAAAAAGAGAAGAAAAGTGTGAATAATCTACTGCCCAAAGATAGAATTTCTAATGAGTTTTAGAACGAAAATGTTATTTTCTTTTAATGAAGCCGCATAAGTATTATGTTAATTACTTGAGCACAAAAATGTTTATGATATTTGGATAATAAGTGAATGACAAAGATTTAGAAAATTTTGGGAGAAGTTTATTTATTTGGTAATTTAGAGGATAGATGAACAACTATTAACTTGCATGTGAATTTTGTAAATCTTAATTTAATATAACGCTTTAATTGCTAGGGGCTAGTGTTGTGTAAATTTTATTGAACTCACAAGCGTATGAATCTATTGTAGAAAAGATTAATGGTGACGAGTGTCGATCCCACAAGGAGGTGGATTTTAATTATGTGTAGAATTAATTTTCTTAAATGGGTGGTTGGATTTGTGGTGAAGGTAATTTAAACTATGCTAGAATTTAAATTAAAATGGCAGGAATAAATTGAAATGGAATCTATTGAAATAAAGCACTTGGGTATCTGGATCTGTATCAACATACTCCATGGGCTAAATATTCCTTATTAATACCAATTAAATCATGAGGGGGTTTCCACACCTCATGAACCATGTTGTGCAAATTTTATTGAACTCGCAAGCACACGAATCTATTGTAGAATAGATCAATGGTGACGAGTGTCCATCCCACGAGGAGGTTGATTTTAATTGTATGTAGAATTAATTTTTCTTTAGATGGGTGGTTGGATTTGTGGTGAAATTAATTTAAATTGTGCTAGAAATTAAATTGAAATGGCAGGAATAACTTAAACGAAATCTATTGAAATAAAGCACTTGGGTATCCGGATCTGCATCAACATGCTCCATGGGCTAAATATTCCATATTAATACCAATTAAATCATGAGGGGGGATTCCACACCTCATGAACCACGCTCAAATAAATATGGTGCTAAGGGCTTATCGTGCCAAATAATAATAACCTTGTACTAGTATCTTAGGTTTAACCGTATGTATCTGAACAAGACTATTATTATTTGTCGACGAAAAGTCAAAACAACCACAAATATTAGAGGGGAAAAGAAAATAAATTTACCAAATAAAGCCCATGGAACATGTTGAGACTTCACCTTCAACCCAAGCTTAAAAGAAAATTAGCTACTCATTTTTGAACTAGGGGTAAAATGAGAATTTATTAAAATACATAGAAAATACAAGAAAGAGAAGGAATTACAAAAATCTAAGCTTAGAAATGAATTCAGAGATATCAAATTAGGGGGGGGAAGCCCCCTTTTTATAGGTACATTGAGTGAATCATGACCATCGGATTAAAAACAGTTTGGACGCTCAGGATTGCGCCACGTCATCAGTCAACAGTCAACAGCTACTATTTAAACAGTAATACTATTTGCACAGTTCACACGGTTTGATTACTATTTGCACAGTAAGCCGATTTTTGCACAGTAAGCCGGTTTTGGCACAGTAATACTATTTGTATAGTATCATGAACAGTATTATACGTATGAATAGTTCCGTATATGTGAACAGTGACATTTTTCCTTTTATGCTCCTCTTAAGGTTTTTGATCGTCCTGAGTTCAAATGTGACGTCCGTTTTGCTGTCTGATCACTCGTTCATTGTGAAACGATCGTGATACCCCTAAAATACATAAAATAACTAATTATAATGAAACACACGTAATTAAATAACAAAATACTTAAATAAATAAAAATAGCAATGTTAGTGAGACTTGAAGTGTAAAATGACGATTTTCTCCTTTATAAATATACACTTTCTAACACTCAACAAACCACGCTCAAATAAATATGGTGCTAAGGGCTTATCGTGCCAAACAATAATAACCTTGTACTAGGGTGCCGGTTTAACCAGGGCGGTATCTAGACAAGATTATTACTATTTGTCGACGACAAGTCAAAACATCCACAAATATTAGAGGGGAAAATAAAATAAATTTACTAAATTAAGTCAAAACATCCACAGCTTATTGCTAGTGCCTAGCAAATAAAGCGAAGATAAAATTCAAAACCAATTTTTTTTTTTTTAAACACACGTGTTTTTTCAATCAGATTAATGATAGCAATCAAAGAAAAGTACAAGTATTATCTCCAGTCTAAAGAAATATCACAACCACATCAACAATCCACATGCATCAGTCCAGTAGACTATAGTAATCAGGCCACTTTCAAGAATAACATGTCAAATCCCAAAATCTCACCGGTAGTAGTGACACTCTCACAAAGAAATTAAACCAAATAAAAATTGTCACTACAATGAATGGTGAATTGAGAGAAAATAATATAGAAATACCACACACTCTCACCAAGATGAAAGAAATATGCCCACAGCTTAGAAATAATACGACCTCAAATAAATTACTAGTCAACCCAATTTATTCTTTTTTTTTTTTTATAAATGCATCACTACATCTTAATAGCCCATATAACTAGCTTTTACTTCAGACTATAGTTCTCTAAAATCAAGAAGGACTTTTATTAGGACGTAACGTAGGCTAGGGACATGGCTTAACAAAGAAAGGAAAATAGGGAAACAAAATATATATGTTTGAGAAAAATTACAAGATGCGTTTTGCTTATTTATTGCTATTGTATATCCCTTTTTTTTTCTTTTTTTTTTTCTTTTTTTTTCTCTTTTTTTTTTATGGCACAGCTTTGTTGAATAAAATAATTATTTATCCTTTTTCTCAAACATGAATAGGTGATGGAACTTGTATAACATCGGGTAATACTCTAAATTGGAGTGGGTCAGGATGATAAGTTAACAAAGAAAAGACTTTTTTTTTTCTTTTGTTTTAAGGCTCAAAAGGCCTAACTATGGATATTTTACAGTAGGGATGGCTAGAAAGGCTCAAACGGATCAAAAATGGCCTTCCATCGTCTCTTAGAGCTCTAAATAATCTTCCATATCTACTAGTTAGGTGTGCCTTTAGATGCAGCAACACACATTTTTTTTTTTAGAGGGTTGACTTAAAGGAAATCTAGAGATCATGTATAAAATAATAAACTGCTCAGCTGCATGAATAATGGGCAAAAAGGGTTACTCTCCAAGAAAAATTAATAGGCTCGAAAACTCACTTGGAATTTATTTTGACATATGCATTCCTTTAAGCAACTCATATTTGTCCCCAACATCAACATATAGAATAGCAAACATGGTGTAACATCACTCAAGACCAAAGATAATACAAATACTAAAATTCAAAAGTCATCATATCATCCAATATAAAAAACTCACACAAAATTACCAAATATATATATATATATATTTTTAACGAAATTCTACCCCCCAACCTATTCTAAACATAAAAAGAAAACATACATGCAGAAAAATTAAAGAAAAATATCTGAATTTTTTTTTTTTTAAAAGAAGATGCGTTTCTAGAGTCACTACACTCCATATTCAGCCATCTTCGACTTACAAACTTGAAAACATATATTTATAAAGGAGAAGTCAAAAAGAAAAGTTAGGAAAAACATAATAATAATTTTTTTTTTAAGAAGATGCGTTTCTAGAGTAACTACACTCCATATTCAGCCATCTTCTATTCAAAATGGTTAGTTCTACAACAAAAAATTAGTAAAAACTTAACCAATATTCCACAATTGTCAACTATTCCCTCCCCCCAACCTGAATGAAACATTGTCCTCAATGTTTGAAAGGAAAGAAGTAGAGTTTAGAAGACATCACCTGGGTAGTGCAACACAGAAGAAAATATTTACAAGCGGAGAGTTAAATCTAATTTGTACTTCTTATATTGCGGTACCATTTGAACATTCCAACACAACGGTCTGGGATCATCTCGATTGATAAACATAATGGATCAAGTAGCTCATTAGCGATGTGCACAAATAAAGACTTTTTAAGCGAGGAAGGAATGAAATAGTTTTTTATTGCATGGTTAAGAAATGCGATAAAGCCATCATAAAAATTATTGACATTTAACAAACCGATGGGTTTCTGGTGGATGTTCAGATGGGCCCAAGATGCTAATGTGATTAGTGCCTCTAGAGTTGCAAGATCTCCTAGAAGGAAAATAAAAGCATCAGCATGATTTAGCATTTCAGTTATGCGTTCTTGCATACCTGAGACAACTAACTCTTCTCCAGTTGATGAGTTAGACAAACAGCCCAAAGGTTTTAGGATTGTTGGGATGATGCCTAACACTTGGCTCCCTCTGATATAAGCAGCTTCTGAGACCATTTTGGATAACCCTCAGTCACCTCCTCCATACACCAAGTGCAATTTTCTCTCTGCTATTCTTCGACCAAGATCTATGGCTACCTCAACGAACTCTTTATGTTTGCCATAGTTAAATCCAGAGAGCAGACAAATGTTCTTGAATTGTTTGCTGGGAGTAGCTGCCATTAGGATACTGCTCAAAAACAATTTGTGAGTGCACAATAACAAAAAATTATATTTAAGAACCTTGGTGACAACGGGTCACAGCTGTGTATGAGGCATTATGTCAATGTCACTTAACACTAAGGCACATGGCTCGAGAGTAAAAAAGAAAACAGTAAAAAGGAAAAAGAAAACAATGATAACAAAAATTATTACAGGTAATAATGCGAATGGTAAAACAACAGTGAAATAAAACAACAGTAAAGTAAAAGGATATTCACAGGTAGTTGTGACTGTGGCTCACATCTTCCTCTGGTTTTACGTCGAAGCGGCAAACGCCTCTACATGGGTCGAGGATAGGCTTCCCATCCGGTTTTCTTATAAAGCGCAAAGCGAGTCGTTTATAGTCGATTCGAGGGCGTATCGTGCACGTTCTTTCTCGAATAATGGCCATAACTGGAGAATTGCTCTTTGTACGTATCCACTGGGATGCGTTTCAAAAGACAAAAGGATATTATCCAATGACTCTTTATTCAAGCCATCCCTAATGAATTTAATCTTATCTTCCCTGTTATCAGACACCATTCCTAAAGAACATGGTTTTTTATTGCATATCGTTCTGGCACACTTATGACAAGCAACAGAAAGTCTTTTAGCTCGTCGTTTTCTCGCATAATTTCCTTTACCACAACCAGGCATGTATGCAATAAATTTAGGAGGCAACTCACCTGCCAAGCGTACTTTGGCCTCGATTAACCAGCGGATGTCAGCAGGTATGCCATTCTTCATAAGCAATCGCATGCGTTCGGACCGGGCTTTGTAGATTGAAAAGAGTGCATTCTGAGGAAGCGAAGGGAATCGTTTGTGAAGCTTTGCTAAAATCTCGTCTCTGTCCATGCCTTCGTCTCAGAATATCAGTTATTGTGGGAAACTGAAGTAACCGACTTGATTGTCACAGAGTACCGTTATCCGCCTCTGCACCGGGGTGACAAACTTAAACACACAAAGTAAACTAAAACACACAAACAGAAAAACAAATTAAAACACACAAAGCAAATTAAAATCGTCCTCTTATCGAATTACCTCGGCTCGATTCCGGATCAAAAATACCATCCTCTATTTACGTGAGTTGTCTTTCTAGATCTTTAACGTGGAATACTAACTCTGGCGATTGTAGATCCCGGATAGGATGAAATTTACAAAATCGTATCTCTACGAGATGAGTTTGGATACGTTGAAGTGTTCTAATCGTGTACAAGAGTCTTGTCTCATGATTAAAATGATAAAGAAAACTATAATGGTTAAACAAACACACTTAAACAAAAATAATTTCAATCAAGAAAAGAATAATCAAAGAAAGAAAAGAATCAAATCAAATTACCGAAAAGAAAAGAAAAACCTCAATTTAAACTTGGTGGGTCACTCAGATTTATTTCACTCTCCTCTCCATGTGGTTGGTATTCTAGATATGGCTTTAATCTTTGACCATTAACTTTAAACGAATGCTTGCCGTTCTTTGGATCCTTAATTTCAATTGCCCGTGTGGAAAAAGCAGTGTGAACAACAAATGGGCGGACCATCGAGCGTAACTTACGGAAATAGGTGCGGCGAAATTGAATAAAAGCACTTTCGACCAGGTGAAAGATTTTCATAATTTGCTTGTCGTGAAGACTTCATTCGTTGCTTGTAAATCTTGGCATTTTCATACGCGTCATTGCGAATTTCTTCAAGTTCTGCCAGCTGTAACTGTCTTTTTGAGCCAGCTTGCTGCATGTCAAAATTGAATTTCTTGATGGCCCAGTACGCACGATGCTCGAGTTCCACAGGTAGGTGGCAAGCTTTTCCATACACTAGCCTGTAGGGTGACATCCCAATTGGAGTTTTGAAAGCTGTTCTATATGCCCATAATGCATCATCGAGCCTCAACGACCAATCTTTTCTGTCGGGCCTCACCGTCTTTTCTAAAATGTGCTTTATTTCTCGATTGGAGATCTCAACTTGGCCACTGGTTTGCGGATGATATGGGGTTGCCACTTTATGAGTGATGGAGTACTTTGTCAAAAGTGCTTTGAAGGATTTATTGCAAAAGTGGGCACCACCATCACTGATAATTGTTCGAGGAAATCCAAAGCGGGAAACAATGTTGCTTTTCAAATATCTTATCACTACTTTGTGATCGTTGGTCCTACAAGGAATTGCCTCTACCCATTTCGAAACATAGTCAACACCAACCAATATGTATTGATGGCCAAAAGATGGAGGAAAGGGTCCCATTAAATCGATACCCCATACATCAAAAATTTCAACCACTAAAATTGGATTTAGTGGCATTATATTTCTTCGTGTTATGCTCCCCATTCGTTGACACCTATCACATGAAGAACAAAATGTGTAAGCATCTCGAAATATAGTTGGCCAATAGAAACCACATTGTAAAATTTTTGTAGCTGTTTTCTTAGCGCTGAAATGGCCTCCAAGCTTGTTCATGGCGAATGAAGAATGTTTGAAATTCTCTGGGACACATCGTCGAACAATTTGATCTGCACAATACTTGAATAGATAAGGATCATCCCAAAAGAAATTCTTTATTTCTGCAAAGAATTTGGCCTTGTCTTGCTTAGTCCAATGCTCTGGAAGTTGACCTGTAACAAGATAATTAACAATATCAGCATACCATGGTACTACTTCCACACTCATTAATTGTTCATCTGGAAATGACTCATTCAAGGGTAATGGTTCTATAGTTGTGTCAAAATGGAGACGAGAAAGATGGTCAGCCACAACATTTTCTGTTCCTTTCTTATCCTTGAATTCTAAGTCAAATTCCTGCAAAAGTAACACCCAACGAATTAGTCTAGCTTTTGCATCTTTCTTTGTGAGAAGATATTTAAGAGCAGCATGATCTGTGAATATAATTATTTTACAACCAATGAGATAAGATCGAAACTTCTCTAATGCAAACACTACAGCTAGCATTTCTTTTTCAGTGGTTGAATAATTCAACTGTGCATCATTCAATGTCATACTAGCATAGTAAATCACATGGGGAACTCGATCAACTCTTTGTCCTAATACTGCTCCTACTGCATAATCAGATGCATCACACATAAGCTCAAAAGGTAAATTCCAATTTGGGGGCTGAATGATGGGTGATGATGTCAACAACTGCTTTAGCTTTTCAAATGCCACAAGACATGAATCATCAAAGACAAAAGATACATCCTTAGCAAGTAGATTGCATAAGGGTCTAGAAACTTTGCTAAAATCTTTAATGAAACGTCTATAAAAACCAGCATGCCCAAGGAAAGATCTTACTTCTCTGACTGTTTTAGGTGGAGGAAGATTAGAAATGAGATCCACCTTGGCTTTATCAACCTCAATACCTTTGCTTGAAATGATGTGACCGAGAACAATACCTTGTTTGACCATAAAATGACATTTTTCCCAATTCAAGACTAAATTCTTTTCGATACATCTCTGCAGAACTAGTGTTAGATGATGTAAACATTGATCAAATGAATCACCAAAAACAGAAAAGTCATCCATAAAGACCTCAAGGAATCGTTCAACCATATCAGAAAAAATGCTCAACATGCATTGTTGAAATGTAGCAGGTGCATTACATAATCCAAATGGCATTCTCCTATATGCAAAAGTACCAAAAGGGCAAGTGAAGGTAGTCTTCTTTTGATCTTTTGGTGCTATGGGAATCTGATTATATCCTGAGTAGCCATCTAGAAAGCAATAAAATTCATGACCTGCTAATCTATCAAGCATTTGATCGATAAATGGTAAAGGAAAATGGTCTTTACGTGTAGCAATTCAACTTCCTATAATCAATGCATACGCCATCCTGTAGTTACTCTAGTGGGCACTAATTCATTATTAGCATTGGTAACTCTGTGACTCGACTTTTGGGGATAACATGCAGATGACCCATGAACTATCGAAATGGGGTAAATAATACATCTAATAAACTTAAGGACTTGATCAACAACCTCTTTCATGTTAGGATTTAACCGGCGTTGCATTTTAGTAGGTCTAGCATTTTCATCAAGGTGAATGTAATGCATGCGATCTCTTGGGTTTATACCTTTTATATACGCTATGGTCCATCCTAATGCTCCTTATGCTCTTTAAAACATCCAACAACTTACCTTTTGTTCGTCATCAAGGAGGAAGCGATGATTCTTGGCAAAGTGCTTTCTTCTCCCAAGAATCGTATTCAAAGTGTTGGGTAATGGCTTGAGCTCGAGTTTTGGTGGTGATTCTGATGATGGGTTGAGTTTTTTCTCTGATGGCACTAGTTGTTCAGCTCTTGACTTCCATTTATTTGTGTCCATGGATGGTGCTAAGTCAAGCAGGGCATTAACCTTATCGATTGATCTGTCAATATCAAAATCCAAACCAAAGTGAGTTAAACATGTTTGCAAAGGGTCATCACTAAGGTTTGAAAGAAAATTATTATCAACTAATGCTTCTATTAAATCCACATCAACAATTCCATCATCCACATTGTGAGGTTGTTTGGCAATGTTGAAAATATTGAGCTCCATGGTCATATTGCCAAAGGACAACTGCATATTTCGGTTACGCATTGAATGTGAGCATCGGGTTGCCAAGAAAGGTCGGCCTAGGATAATGGGGATGTGCTTTGAATCTGTCTTGGTTGAGTGTCAATTACAATGAAATCAACGGAAAATAAAACTTGTCTACACGAATAAGCACGTCCTCCACAATACCACGAGGGATTTTTGTGGACCGATCTATGTATACACCACCGGAGTTGGGTGTAATTCTCCGATCCAAGTTTCACAAATGAATAAGGCAACAGATTTACACTAGCTCCTAAATCCAACAAAGCATTCTCAATTATGTGGTTCCCATACTACAAGAGATAGTGGGGAGCACGGATCTTTGCATTTTAGAGGTATTTTATGTTGGAGTATAGGGCCAACATTTTCATTAAAAGGCCTTTTTCTGAACATGAATATTTCTCTTTTTAGTGCAAAGGTCTTTAAGAAACTTGGCATATGATGGCACTTGTTTTATAGCTTCAAGTAAAGGAATGTTTACACTTACCTGTTTGAAGATTTCAAAAATCTCACCTGTGGATTTTCCTTTGTTCCCTTTAGCTAACCTCTGAGGAAATGGAGCTTTAGGAACATATTCTCGCGGGTTGGTTTCCTCTTTCTCCTTTGGTGATGAATCCTCAACATTCACAGGTACAATCTGAGTTGATTTTGGCATCTCCACTTTGTTATCGACTTCTTTCCCTTTTCGCAAGGTCATCACTGCTTTGACCTCTCCATGATGTTGTGGTGAACTGGTACTTGCTTCATTCACTGCTTTAGGGTTAGGCACTGGTTGACTTGGGAATTTGCCTTTTTCAACGGTCATGGCCAAAGTTTGCACTGAAGAAGCAAGTTGTCCCACCATTTTCTCGAGGCTTGAAACTGATTGGGCTTGTGAGTTGAAGCCCGCTCTCAACTCATTTCGCAATTCATCAATGGTGCGGTTCTGCTGCTCGATTCTGGAATGAGTAGAATTCTTGAAATTCTGGAATGTATCCTCCCATGGTCTGGGTTGAGAGTGGTTTGGGTTTTGATTGTATGGTCTAAATGGTGGCTGAGAAGGTTGAGAAATTTGAGGAATTGGTGGATTTGGTTGAATTGGTGGAGGTGGGCATTTCTTTGGTCCATTTGTTGGAATCCTTGAGACCATGAAAAATTGGGGTGGTCTCTCCATCCAGGGTTATATGTGTTGGAGTAAGGATTGTAGTTTGATGGTTTTCTCATGACTCCTATGGCATTGGCTTGATCTGAATATGAGTCATGGTCATGTGGTTCTGTTGAGTTGGCAGTCGTCAATGATCTTGTTGTCGAGAAAGACCTTGACCATCTCTTTGACTTCTTTAATTCTGAGCTTGACTCGCCAACGTGAACCTCATTAACTCCTTAATTCTCAGTATTTTGGTGATCGACTCGTTGTTGGGAATTATCCGATTGGCTGGAAGAATTCCCGAATCTACGGCGCTTTTGACATAAGCTCTCCTCCACTGGTTGCCATTAGCCATTCTTGCACATGTGGCAATAATCCTTCCAAAAAGTATTGGCATTGGTGCCATTTCTCATACCCATGATGTGGACACTTCAAGAGTAGCCCATTGAATCGCTCCCATGCTTCGAAAAATTGCTCGTCATCTCTTTGAGTAAATTCTGAAATTTCCCTGCGAATAGCATTGGTTTTATGAACTGGGAAATATTTATTTAAAACTTTTGTTACCATTTGTTCCCATGATGTAATGCTATTAGCAGGCAATGTATTAAACCATGAACGAGCTCTATCTTTTAAAGAAAATGGGAATAGTCTAAGTTTAACATCATCGTCTGAAAAATTCTCATATTTAAAAGTTTGACAAATAGCATGAAAATCATTCAGATGATTATATGGGTCCTCATTTTCTAGGCCATAGAATGTTGGGAGACAATTTAGCACACTAGGTTTTAATTCAAAACTCCTAGCAGCTACATTTGGGTACCTTATGCATGATGTGCTCAAATTAGCTAAGGGACTAAAATAGTCCTTAAATGGCCTCTCTTGTGGTTCTGGTTGGTTTTGCAAATCCATGTCAATTTTCTTTTTAAACTTTTGTGTGTGTTTGTGTGTGCGAAGTGTTTTTTCTAATTCTAGGTCTAAATGCTCAAGATTAGGTGATAATGACCTTCGACCATGCATGCAAAGAATAAAATAAATAAAAACAAAACAAAAAAAATAAAGAAGAGGGAGAAATTACGATACTAACCTTGTCACGTTGTTACAATCTTACTATGAAAAAAAACTCAATTGCTATAAGAAAAAGAAATTACGTGAAACAAATATTAACTAAAATTAAAATAAATTACAAAGAAATATAACAAGATAAGCAAAATTAAATTACAAAGAAAAATAGGAAAATTAAATTACACAAATTTAAAGAAAAGAAAAAAATGAAATTCTAACCTTAAATTTTTTTTTTAAATGAGCAAAGGAGAAAAATAAAATTACAAGAAAATAACTAAAAATAAAAAATATATATATAAAATTTAAAAAAAACTAATTCTACGAATTAAAATACTTACCTCCCCGGCAACGGCGCCAAAAACTTGTTGTGCAAATTTTATTGAACTACTTAATATCTATTGTAGAATAGATGGTAATGTGTCGATCCATGGAGGTTGATTTTAATTGTATGTAGAATTAATTTTCTTTAGATGGTGGTTGGATTTGTGGTGAAATTAATTTAAATTGTGCTAGAAATTAAATTGGAATGGCGGGAATAACTAAATTGAAATTGAATAAAGCACTTGGGTGTCAGGATGCATCAACATGCTCCATGGGCTAAATATTCCATATTAATACCAATTAAATCATGAGAGTTACCTCATGAACCACGCTCAAATAAATATGGTGCTAAGAACATCGTGCCAAATAATAATAACCTTGTACTAGTGTCTTGGGTTTAACGGCGGTATCTGAACAAGACTATTATGTTGTCGTGAAAAGTCAAAACAACCACAAATATTAGAGGGAAAAGAAAATAAATTTACCAAATAAAGCCCATGGAACATGTTGAGACTTCACCTTGACCCAAGCTTAAAGAAAATTAGCTACTCATATTTGAACTAGGGGTAAAATGGGAATTTATTAAAATACATAGAAAATACAAGAAAGAGAAGGAATTACAAAATCTAAGCTTAGAAATGAATTCGAGGATATCAAATTAGAAGCCCCTTTTATAAATACATTGAGTGAATCATGACCATCGGATTAAAAAGCAGTTTGGGCCTTCGAGATTGCGCCCGTCATCGATCAACGATCAATGACCACTATTTGAGCGGTATACTATTTACCTGATTCACGGTTTGACCACTATTTACTGATGGCGGTTTTTACCTGATACTGATTCGCACGGTTTGCTACGATAAGCGGTTTTGTAATACTATTTATGCGATCATGAGCGATCTTATACGTATGAATAGTTAGTATATGTGAGCGAGTGACATTTTCCTTTTATGCTCCTCTAAGGTTTTCGATCGTCACGAGTTCAAATGTGAGCGTCCGTTTCTTTGTCGATCACTCGTTCATTGTGAACAATCGTGATACCTAAAATACATAAAATAACTAATTATAATGAAACACACGTAATTAAATAACAAAAATACTTAAATAAATAAAAATAAGCGAATTAGTGAGACTTGAAGTGTAAATGACGATTTTCTCCTTTATAAATATACACTTTCTAACACTCAACAAACCACGCTAAATAAATAAGGGCTTTATCGTACAAACAATAATAACCTTGTACTAGGGTGCTTAACCAGTGTATTCAGACAAGATTATTACTATTTGTCGACGACAAGTCAAAACATCCACAAATATTAGAGGGGAAAATAAAATAAATTTACTAAATTAAGCCCATGGAACATGTTGAGACTTCACCTTCAACCCAAGCTTGAAAGAAAATTAGCTACCCATTTTTGAACAGTGCCGTACGTATGAACAGTACCGTATGTGTGAACAGTGACATTTTCCTTTTATGCTCCTTCTAAGGTTTTTGACCGTCTTGAGTTCAAAAGTCTGCTGCTTTGTCCGATCACTGCTCATTGTGAAACAATCATGATGCCCCTAAAATACATAAAATACTTATTTATAGCAAAACACACATAATTAAATCACAAGAGAAATAAATACATAAAAATAGAGATGTTAGTGAGACTTAAAAGTATAAAATGATGATTTTCTCCTTTATAAATATGCACTTTCTAACACTCAACAGCTAGCAATAAGCTAGTTGGGGGGTGTGATTAGTATTAAAAGTTGTATTTTTGTTATGAAGTAAAAATGTTATTTTGTGTTATTAATGTAATTTATATTTGTAATTGTGTAACATATTATGAAATTATAATTATTTTTCTAAGTATTTGATTTTGTGTATTTTTGTGTGTTTATTAGGTAAAAATAATAATTTCATGCGATTAGAGGCTTTAAACAAATGTACGGATGTCAAATTTGGATTCCGGAAGTCCGAGAAATTATGTCATTGTCAAGGAGAATTTGAGACTTTTGTTATAAATTTTTACGTTTTTACCACGGTAAATGTGGTAATTGTAAAATTATAAGTTTTTATCTTGTTAGGTATGATATTTTTTAGTGGAATGTGTTGGACATGCTTGAGTGGATAAGTCAGGTTTATGTTTTATTAGTGGGATAAATGTAAGGTTAAAATTTAATTAGATTTTTTTATTTGTGTGGTGTGGATTTACCATATATTAGTATAAATAGAGAAGGGTGGTGAACAATCTCTTTGCACCTTCTCTTTTCTTCTTTCCCCCCAAATTCTTCTCCTCATCTCTTTTTGTAATATATTTTCAATCAATAAAATTAAGTTTATTTCAATTTTCAATTTCTATTTTAATTATGTGTTTTTCAATTTTAATCATTTCTTTTATTTCAAAAATGTTTAGCTAAATATTCATAGTTAGGGGAAGGTGAAACTCTTAGTAAAAATATAGTTTAATCAAATTCTATTTTTAATTTTATAAATTAAGTTGTTTTATATTTAATTTTATCCATATTTTATATTTTGAAATTTTGATTTATCATAGATAAAAATAGGAATTTGGCACAATGAATTCTTAATATCTTAGTATAAAATATGTTAAAATGGTATTTTGATTTAGTGTAGACAAATTAAGTTTTGGCACATTAAATTCTTAATCCACAATAAAATACATGTGAAAATAATTTTAATTTATAAAATTAATCTTTGGGAAATAAAACAAAAATAAAAAGAATTTGTTGAATTGTATTTATTACTAAGAGTGGATCCATAACCCTAACTAATTCAACTTTATAGTTTTCATCAAATTAAATTGTGTATTTTTAATTTTTATTTTTATTTTTTAGATAAATTTAAATAAACAAATTAAACCCTTTCTCTATGGATCGACCTCGGACTCACTGAATTATATTATAATTAGGCACTCTTATACTTGAGAGTAAATCAAATATTTTAAGTTGTGTCAGGCACCCGCATTTGACAATGATTATATATATAATCAAGCATTTTAAAGTGCGAGAAAGTTGTAATACTATCAAGCCCCTGGTTTTAAAGATTTCCTGCACTTTAAGATCCCAAACTAAAAAACTACACTATATATATAGGCTCTTGAATAAATCTTGATCATACTTGTAGAAAATTTAATATGTATGGAAGGATATTTTCAAGCTTGGTAAGGTCAAATAATTGTGGAGTTAAAAATTTGAATGATGGCAAGTTCAAACTGTAATACAATTTAGAAAATTTTAGCCAAAAATAATAAGTGGGAAAACTGTAAAGTTCATATAAATACGAAATTGAATATAACAATAGTGTTTTTTCACAGAAAAAATTGTCATTATTTTGTGTCAAATAAAAAATATATGTATTTTGTGCGAAACCTTTAGTGAAAAATAATGAGTGTGAACACTTTATAACTTAATATGTATTTTGGGCTTGGTTAAGTTACAGTGCATCGAACCAATCAATTTAATCATTATCGGATAAAATTAAATACACCAGTAGTGTTTTTCCATGGAGATATCGCCAAATTTTGTGTAATGCCAAATTTCATAATATTAAATTATGAAAATTTGGCTTTTATTAGAAATCGTATACGGCTCTATAACCCTTATTAATAAGGATATTAAAATAGGGTTATTCGTGGGGTAATTTTAGAAAGGACATATTTTTTCAAATTTAATAGGATTTCTTAAGACTCCCTATAAATTCATACTTTTCCCCTTTCCATAACCTAAGTCCACGATATTTTCTTCTTTTTATCTGCTGCTCATTACTCTCTTACTCATATAAAAGGATTCAAACATTTGTTTAAGAGAGAATCATAAATAATGGTTCTGATCGTATATTACGATATATATGTTCTGGACCAGTACTCGGTTTCTGTTATGAGTATGCACACGATATTCTGATTCTGATTCTATTTCTGGCCAGGTCACAGGGAGTATAGGTGACACTATATGACATAAGCTAATATTTTATTTTTTGTGTATGTGTTATACGATTTGCTTTCATAATTAACTATATTTTTTATACTCTGGATTACTCTAAATTTATGTCATCTAATTATAGTATGTCATTTTATGAAATTTTTGGAACTATGATATATGTTTTAATAAAAAGGAAGGCTTGCAATATTTTTAGTATGGATATGCCTAGTGTGTTGGGAATGGTTTTACTTACCGAGTTGACAGCTCACCTCTCGTCATTACTTTTTGAATATTAAGTACCTTGTTGAGAGGTGTGCTTATCATTGGAGTTAGAGATTTGTTTCCTTTTGCTAGTTGAATAAGAGAAAGAATAAACTCATGTTTCTTTTAAGTTTATTTATTTTATGAACTTGTAATTTGGGAGTTTTGAGACTTTTTATTATATTTATGTATTCGGGAGAGATTATTTAGTATTAGACACATGGACTTGTGGTTTAGTTGATTAAAAATTCAAAGTATTTCAGTTTGAGATTTTTTTGTAAGGATTTGGATTTGTTAGTAACCTCCTTTACGTGTTAGATTTAGGGTGTTACAATTGTGTTATCAGAGTGCTAGGTTAGGATTTTGTAGACTTTATTTTAAGATCTAATCAGACTGTCTAATAGAATGAATTACATTTGTTTTGTGAACATGAAGAGAAACATTATGGATATGAAAAGTGCTAGGAATAAACGATGGTCAGAAATTGACAAGACTGAACAATTTATCTTAGGTGGAGTTCTTGTCAAAGATCTTAGAAGACTTCATAAACAGTGAGTGGATGATAGACTAAGACAGATTAGAATTGTTTACAGAGAAACTTCTCCAGGACTTAGATCTTCAGAGAAGAAATTCAATAAGGCTATACGAGGACTACGTGTTTATAGCAAGGGAGCTAATAAAAATAAGCTTGTAGTACATCGCCTGTTTTAGACAAGACCTCGATTTTAACCTTCCTATAACAAAGGATGGGTTTGTCCATGCCTTGATAAACTATACCATAAAACTCTTATGGAAAATAAGACAATTAGTGTCTCGATTGAGGAAAGAAAAGTATATCCTTTCCCTATTCGATTGAGTAAACCTATGAACTATTTAGCTGTAAAAAAAAGGCATGAGACTCTGTAGCTTATTGAGGTTAATGGAGGGAATAGATCTTTAAGGCAATTAACTATGAACTATTTACAGTCTATTTTATTTATTCATTTATTTTTAATCTTTGTGTTTTGGTCAAAAGATGTCACGTAGGGGAGGTGCTAGGAATGCCTCTAGCTCGAGAGATGTTATAGGTATCGCTGATGACACTAACCAAACCTTGCGCGAGATGGCTAACGAAGGTAATCCTATGATGCTCACAATGATTAGGTTGTTGGAATAGTAAAGTAGGCTAATACAAGATATGATTAAGGATAAAAGTAAGCCACAAGAAATGTGCTAATTGAAAGGCAAGGTGGCACAAAAGATTAAGGAGCTATGGTGAACTTGTAATGATTTAAGAAATTGGGACCACATACCTTTCAGGGGACTGTCGACCTCATGGTTGCAGAGGCATGGCTAAAACAGATGAAAAAGATATTCGTGGCTATGGGTTGTAACGATGATCATAGGGTGACATTAGCCTCATTTGTCGTTCAGGGTGAGGCAAACCACTGGTAAGATGCTGATAACTCTATGAAATGAGAGTTATCCTGGCACTTTTAGAGTTAAATCAATAATACTTAGAGAGTAAATAATGTGTTTTCATTGCATTCTTTATTATATTTTACATAATCATTCATCTTAGTTTATTGTTTATAAATTTTGTTTGATTTAAAATAAATTGTATGCTTAAATCATATGTATAATTGTAGGTGACAGAAGCTCAAGTTTCAAGGAAGGAATGCCAATGCAACAGGCTTTGCAAAAGATGGAAAAGAACTTGGCTACAAAAGAATTAAAACAAATCTGGAACAGTGCAGTTGTTGTAGCTGTTGCTGTAACAATCATTGTTGTAGCAACCATTGCCATTGCTGTAGCAATCTTGGAACGACGACAGAGACAATTTAATAGAATATTGAGATCTGTAATTTCTTAATATGGAAGATAGCCGACTTAGGCTTCCGTTTACCCTAATTTTCAACTACAAAAGGAGCACATATAACAAGGAAAAGGGAGAGCCATCACCCAAGAAGAAAAACCATAAACAAACAAAAGAAAACATGATTCAGGAGAGAGATTAAGAGCTACACAAGAGGAGAATTTGCAGAAATCCATTAGGAACTCTGTCCTTCTTATTCTTCTATTGTTTTCTAGTTTACTTTTTAGTTATAAAGACGCGTTTAATAGTTGAAACTTTGTTCTTTATTTTCCTTTTGCAACTTATGAACTAAATTTACTTGTGATTGAGTGATAAACAACCTTAATGGTTCCTTGACTGAATTTATGTGTTGCTGCATGTTTCCTATATCATTTTGTTTTGATAGTATTTATTTCTATTTATTATTTCGATTGATCACCATTTAATGATACTAGCTAAGAAAGAGCCACAAAAGAGCCTATCTTAGTGGAACATATCAAGCAATACTTGATTTTAGATTTAGTCTCCTATATTGAGTTCAACTTCATTCCCAAAAAGGGCTATGCTTAATCTAAAATTAGTGATGACTAGATATAGGGATTCACCTTGTAGGGTAATTAGAATAAAAACTTGTAATACTATATCTTATGTTAGCATAACAACTGATCACTGTTAGGTTGCATATAAATATAAGATATCCAACATGCGACAGCTGAGGATACATAAGGATTATACCCAGTGCTATGCAAATGCTATAGCAACTGAGCTAAAAATTAGAAAAATAGTTAAAACCATTAAGAGAGTTTATTCACTTAACTACTCTATATTCCCAATGGTTTTATCTTTTAGTTTGACATGATAATTTACTTTGTTGCATTTTCTTTATTGCGTTTTTATTTTAATTACTATATTAATTTCATTAATTGTTTTATTTTAATTTAGAACAAAATCTGTACTGTTCAGATTGCTGTAGCAAGTCTGATAACATTAATCCATGATACTCATCATTATATTACTTATTTTGTACACTTGTACTTTGACACCAATAGCATTTGAATTTATATAACAGCAAGTTTTTGAAGCCTTTGCTGGGGATTGATTGTTCCTTGTGATAAATTAGTTTTAACGGTGCTAATTTTTAGTTTTATTTTGATTTGTTTATTTTGTTGACATAGGTGATCTAGCAACCTTTCCATACGTAAATATAAATCTGTTGAATTCCAATTTCATCCAAAAATTGAAAGAACCGTAAGGAGATTGCGAAGAGAGTATCGAGAATTACCAGCTGCTGTAGCAATGGATGATTTGCAAGATAAAAGGAATTGAACCCCTGAGGAGAAATACAACTGATAATTGCTCAAGGAGGTCAGAATTGGCAGAATATTCATGGGCAACCAGGCCACAACAATATTATTTACATGGCAGACGATAGAGATAGAGCCATTTGAGACTATACAGTGTTGACTTCTCAAGCCATACATCAGGGAATAGTTAGACCCGACATTCGAGCTGACAATTTTGAGCTTAAACCTGTGTTTTTTCAGATGTTACAAATAGTGGGGCAATTTAATGGGCTATTATCTGAAGATCCTTATCTACACCTTAAGTTATTTTTGGAAGTAAGTGATCTTTTTAGGTTAAAGCATCGTAGGAAGCATTGAGACTCAGACTTTTTCTGTTTTCTTTCAGAGATCGAGCAAGAGCACGGTTAAATTCTTTACCACCATATTCTATTACTACATGGAATGACTTGGCTGACAAATTTTTGAATAAATACTTCCCGCCAACCAAGAATGCAAAATTGAGGAATGAGATCACAGCTTTCCATAAACTTGAAGATGAGAGTTTATATGATGCATGTGAAATATTTAAGGAGTTACTCAGGAGATGCGCTCATCATGGTATTCCTTGTGGCATACAGTTGGAAAATTTCTATAATGGTCTCAACCTAAACACTAGATTGATGGTGGACGTTTCATCCAATGGGGCCTTGTTATCTAAATCTTACAATGAAGCTTATGAAATTTTAGAGACGATAGCCAACAATAACTATCAGTGGCCATCAATGAGACAAGCTGCAGTAAGAGAAACAACAAGAGTCCATAACGTAGATGTCTTGACAGTATTGTCAGCCCAAGTAACCTTATTAATAAATATGGTGAAAGTTATAACCACTGCTCCAATAATCACAACCAAGCATCGATTCTCTTAGAACCATAATCAACTATGGGCAGTTACGATGTAACTGTAATAAGCCATATTCAAACACTTATAACTCTCGATAGAGATAACACCCGAACTTTTCATGGAGTTTTCAGAACCAGACTACTGCAGCACCTAGTGAACAGAATAGACCTGCTCAACCACTTGGATTTTATCAACAAAATCAAGAGCAAAGAAGCATCAACAATGATCAACTCAGTTCTCTTGAAGCTTTAATTAAGGATTATGTTGTGAAGAATGAAGCAATTGTCTAAAGTCATGCTGCATCTTTGAGAAGCCTGGAAAATCAAATTGGACAGCTTGCTATAACATTAAGCAACAGACCTCAGGGCAGTTTACTCAACAACACAGAGGACCCAAGAAGAGAAGGGAAAGAGCACTGTAAAGTGATTAATTTGAGATATGGAAATGATGTTCATAGTCCAGCAGGTTTACCAAAAAGAAGAGTTGAATCCACTTCAATTCAGAGAAAAACTCAAATTGAAAAGGTGCCACAATCCTTCACTTTACAGAACACTAGTGAGTTCAGCTAAGCTATAGTATTTGTAAAAAATGATGATCCAACACCTGTGGATAACGATGTTGTAGCACCAAACCAGAACATGATAAAAGAGAAGCAGTCTGCACAACCTGCTTCAGCACAATAATTTGGACATCCATCAACCTTTCCTCAAAGGTTCCAGAGACAACAACAAGACAAGCAATTCAGTAAAATCTTGGGAGTGCTGAAACAACTACATATCAATATCCCTTTTATAGAAGCTCTAGAGCAAATGCTAAATTATGCAAAAATTTTTAACGATATTTTGAAAAAGAAAAGAAGACTTGGAGAAATTAAAACAGTTGCTATAACACACGAGTGTAGCCGTATGCTTCAGAGTAAAATACCGCAGAAGATGAAAGATCCAGGAAGCTTTACAATCCCATGCTCCGTAGGCACTAAATACAATGGCAAAAGCACTTTGTGATCTGAGGGGTAGCATCAATCTTATGCCTTTATCAATGTTTAAATAATTGGGAGTTGATGAATGTAGACCAACAACAGTGACTTAACAACTTGCTGACAAATCTCATGCCTATCAAGAATGGAAGATTGAAGACGTGTTGATGAAGGTAGATAACTTTATTTTTTCAGTAGATTTTATTATGCTAGACTTTGAGGCAGACAAGAAGTGCCAATCATTCTAGGGAGACCTTTCTTAGTCACGAGAAAGACTCTAATTGATGTGCAGAAAGGAAAATTAACTATACGGATGATTGGTCGGCAAGTTATATTCAATGTGTTGGATGCTATGAAGAGTCTCGATGAGGTTGAAGACTGTAATTTTATCAGTTTATGGACTTTGTTATAGCAAAAAGATTACACAGTTGCTGCAGTAAAGAAGCAATCGATGCTGTAACATTTGAAGAACTTGATAATGAAGATCATGGAGCAGTCAACATAGCATGGTTAGGAGAAAAACAACCCGTGAGAAATGACAAACATTTTGCATCTTTAAACCTCTGAAACAGATCAAGAGAAGAGTTTGGTGGATGTATTGAGGCGATAGTGGAAGGCTATTGGATGAGAGATCCAACATGAGAAATCAAGAATGGTCAGGTTAAAGGACCTAAAATCAAGCACTAATTGGGAGGCAATTGTTTCAAGTTTTCAAGGCATTGAATTAAGTTTTTAAATTAGTTAATTTTTCTTTTTGTTTTTTTAAGTGTGTATCTAATTTTTTATGTCTTTATGTTAAATTGCAGCAAGTAAAAAAACAAAGGCAAAAAGAGTAAGAAGGAATGCTGCAGTATCACTTACAGCATGACATATAACAAAATATTCTCAAACAAGAGTGGCATTTCTTGCTTTTGTAGTAGTAATGAATTGATCAGATTTTATGATGATGAGCGATTACGAATTGAATCAAAGACGAAGTGACCCTTTACGACTGTCTTTGCGAATTGCTTAATGACAGTACCTACCCACCAGTTTATTTTACTTCTTTTTGCAAAACTTTTCTTTCTTTTAGTTTCAATTTTCTGATTCATTCTACATGTCCTTTTATTTTGTGTATGCATGTATGGTTCGTGTTGTTTTGTTTTATGTGCTTGTGAGGATACAACACCTCTCATGTTTGAGGGGGTTGTGTTATTGTGTAAAATATTTGTGAGTGCATGTGTTTATGTTGTGTGTTATGTGAAGCTCCGTTATCTAGTATTTGTATACGGATTGGAAAACCTAATAATGATAAGTGTTATTTAGTATTTGTGACTGCTAAGTAGAGATAGTTAATAGATGAGGTTGAAATTATGTCTCGACACTTAAAGCTTTGGTTGAGTTCTATGAGAATGTTGTAGCAGAGCTAGGAAAACAAAAAAAAAAAAAAACAAAAAAAGGTAGAAAATATCTCAAGTTTGAGGGGAAATTTTTTGTTAAATTGTGCTTGTTATGAAATAAAATTTGCTCCAATGGCTTATGTTGTTGAGTAACCGAGGCTGAATATGCACCTCATATGCATACTTAAGCCCAAAGGTGATTAGTATTAAAAATTATTTAATTATCAAGTGATAATAATGTTATTTTGTGCTTATATTATAATTTATATTTGTGTTTATATAATATATTATGAATTATGAATTATGTTTTAAATATATATAATTTTATGTATTTTCATGTGTTTATTAGGTAAAATATTAATTTCATGTAATTCGAGGCTCCAAACAGATAAACAGATGTCATATTTAGATTTCAGAGATCCGAAAACCTTAAGATGAGTCAAGATCGGCTTAAAATTGGGCTTGTGTAAAAAACGTTGATTTTTTCGGTTGACCAAACAGTGATTGGATGATAAAATAAGCTTACAATAGATATGACTGCATAGGATAGCTGGCAATTTTGACTAAATCTTAACCGTTCATGATTTAATGGCCACGATTGCACCACGTGGCAATGGTTGGTGAAGCAAGTTACAGGATCCAAATCTTTGTATACGGGTCGACCCGATCCACCCATTAACCCGCTAAATCTCAACCGTTCTTTGGCTAAATCAGACGAGTGAAATGATGCCACGTGTGATGTTGACTTTTGAAGTTTGACCAGCCGTTGGAACTTGATATAATGGTTGTTAGGAGCGCATGCATGAAGCTTATGATGGACTGCAAAACACTGGATTATGAATTTATTTTTTTATAAACAGAGCCTCATTTTTGTGCTTTTAATCATCTCTTTACATCTCTCTTCTTCTTAAATTCTCTCCATCTCTCTGTAATCTTGATTTTCAAGTGTGTTTTTAATATTTTTTATAATTATTTTTATCAATAAATTTAGTTTTACTTTCAATTTAAGTTGTTTTTATTACTCTTAATTATGTTTAATTTAATTTTAATAATTTGTTTTTCAATTACGCTTAACTAAATAATAATAGTTAGGGTAGAGTGAAACTCTTAAGAAATAAATATGATTTAATCAAATTCTATTTTTAATTTTATAAATTAAATTATTTTTTATTTAATTTTATACATATTTTATATTTTGAAATTTTGAGTTATTATAGACAAAAAAGGGTGTTTGGGACAATAAATTCTTAATATCTTAATATAAGGTATGGTAAAACGGTATTTTGACTTATTGTAGACAAATTAAATTTTGGCACAATAAATATTTATTCATCATAAAATTAATAGAAAATAATAATAATTTATATAATTAAGCTTCTGGGCAATAATCTAAAAAAAATGGCAAAAGGAATTTATTAAGTTTTATTTACTTCTAAGAGTGAATCCACAACCCTAACTAATTCAGTTTCATAATTTTATTTAAATTAAGTTGTTTATATTTAAGTTTTTCTTAATTTTTAGATAAAATAAAATAAACAAATTAAATCTTTTTTTTTATGGATCGACCTCAGATTTACCAAGTTATAATACAACAAGACACTCTTGTACTTAAGAGTTAGAAATTACTTTTAAATTGTGTCAAGTTTTTAGTGGCGTTGGCGGGAAAAGTTTTTATTTTGCTTTGTTTTTCCATTATTGATTTTTCCTCTTTGTGTAAAGTTTCCTTTATACCGCTTTTCGTTTCTTAAATTCTCTTCTGACCCCAACATCTTTATGAAGTTTTACTTTCATCCCACGTGGCTCAATTTGAAACTTCTAGAAATCACGGTGAGGCCATAAAATTATAAATAATTTACAATAAGATTCCTGAACAAAATTTCTCACAATAATCAGACTTGGACTTATCTTGGACTTGTTTGGACTCAATTTAGACTAAATTTGGACTAAATTTGAATCAAGCAAACTAACTACTTATTCTTAACAAACTAACTACTAACTACTAACTCTTAACTTTTATTTTTTTAATTTTAATTATTTAATTTTCAATATTTATTTTATTTTGCATTTATTTATTTATTTATTTGTTTATTTTTTTATTGGTGGGCCCAACCACCATTTTTTTAATTTTAGTTATTTTATTATTTTGCATTTATTTTTATTTTTATGTTTTTGCTTTATTTTTTATTGTTAATTTAATTGGTGGGTTCAACGACTAAAATTGTTATTTAATTTTAATTTTCTCTTCTACACTTACATTATTTGCATATTTTATTTTCATTTTTTTTTACAATTTTCACTTAGTGTTTGTATTACTAACTATCTTTGTGACATAACCATTGCATGAGACGTTAGTCTCGAACTTCAAGTGGCAGGTTAATTCATAGATTTAAATCTCCACTAGCAATCATGGACGAGAACTAAGATGAAAACTTTGTGCACAAACCTAATCCTCATATTGATTGGGGAGACAATCATTCTTAACATGGGTGTGATCATAATCAACCAAGAACCCTAAGAGACTACATGAATCTAACTAGAACCGGAGCACCGTCGTGTATAGTATTCCCTCTATAAGCATCTCGATTCAACTTTAAACTAGGTATTATCCAATTTTTACCAACATTTCATGGCTTAGAATTTGAGAATCCATACTTGCATCTAAGATATTTTCAAGGCGTTTGTAATACATAAACAGACCAAAATTGTAGTATTAGTATAATTAGATTAAAGCTTTTTCCTTTTTCATTAAAAGAAAAAAACTAAAACTCGGCTGCAAAACCTTAGATCTGGATCAATAAGAACTTCAAATAACATGCAAGAATAGTTTTTGAAAAAATTCTTTCCACCTCATAAAACAAATTCTTTTAAAAGACAAATCACTTCTTTCACTTAACAAAATGGAGAAATATTATACCAATGTTGGGATACGTTTAAAGAATTGCTTAACATATGCCCATGTCATGGTTTTGAAACTTAGCGATTGGTCACTTATTTTTACGAGGGCTTAACACCACAAAGTAGACAAGTTGTAGAAGTGATGTATAATAGTGAATTTAGAGATAAAAATCCTAAAGATGCACTAGATTACTTTGACGAATTAGCTGAAAATGTACAACATTGGGATACTATTGGAACTTTTGAATTGACAAATAAGCAACCACCATCTCTTTCTAGTGGAGGAATTCATAACCTTAGGAAAGATCATGATTTACAAGTAAAATTTGTATCACTAGTTAAGAAAGTTGAAGCTTTGGAACATAAAAAGAGTGATCAAGTAAAATCTATTCAAGAAACTGCATGTAATATTTGTAGTTCGAATGATCATTTCACGTAAGATTGTCCCACTTTGCCCGCTCATAAAGAATATCTAGATGATCAAGCTAATGCCATTAACATTTTCAATAAACCAAACCCATATTCACAGACTTAAAATCCTAGCTAGAGAAATCATCCAAACTTTAGTTGGAGGAATCCTAATAACGCACAACCTTCACAAACACCACCTTCACAAAATTTTCAAAATGCTTAGCCTTATGCACCATATGTTCTACCACCCTGAAAAAATCTGGAACACACAATGCATTCATTCATCAAGAAGCAAGATGTTATTAACAATCAAAATGCACAAACTTTTTTTGATTTGAAAGATATTCTTGCTAAAGTTGCTTATGCACTCAAAATTCAAGAAAGAGAAAAATTTTCTACCCAATCACAACGAAATCCTAAGATTTAGCAAAATCCACCCATGAACCAAGTCAAGTCAGTTGTAACTCTTCGTAGTGGTAAGGTTGTTGATAGACCTATGCCTGAACCTTGTGAAAATAATGAAATTCAAAGGGTAAGGAAGGACTCAATGAACTTACACTTAGTGAAGAAATAACTAGTATTCCACCTAAACCACCATTTCTGCATGCATTTAATAAACCAAAGAAATCAAACCACTCTTCTGAAATTTATGAAATCTTTAAGCAAGTGAAAGTTAACATTCCTCTATTAGATGCAATCAAGTATGTACCTTCATATGCCAAATTTTTGAAAGACTTATGCACTGTTGTTGAGTGTTAGAAAGTGTATATTTATAAAAGAGAAAATCGTTGTTTTGCATTTTAAGTCTCAACATCCCTACTTTTATGTATTTAAGTCTCTTGTGATTTAATTATATCTGTTTTATTATAATTAAGTATTTTATATATTTTAGGAGCATCATGATCATTTCACAATGGACAAGAGATCAGACAGCAAAACGGACATCACTTTTGAACTCAGGATAGTCGAAAACCTTAGGAGGAGCATAAAAGGAAAAATGACACGGTTCACATGTACGGAACTGTTCACGGTACTATTCACATATACGATTAAACATGACCGATGATGTGGCACTGACTTAGGATGTGGCAGCATTCGATTGGACGAATGGTGTGGCATTGACTGCTTAAGTGGCATTGACTGCTTAAGTGGCATTGACTGATGAGTTGGCATTGACTAATGATGTGTCATCATTCTATTGGACTAAAATTCTTATGTACTGTTGATCGGTGACGTGGCAGCATTTCAGTTAACCAAAAATCGTGCATACAGTATATGTATATACACGAGATTATTTATAACCAAACTGAGTCACTATTTAAGCTGCCACTGTTTAAACCGGGTCACTATTCAAACCGCGTGGTCAAACCATATACTATTAACTGATGACGTGGCGTAATCCTGAGCGTCCAAATTATTTTCAATCCGATGGTCTCGATTTACTCAATGTACCTATAAAAAAGGGGCTCCCCCCTAATTTGATACCCCTGATTTTATTTTTGAGCTCCTTCTTTATCCATTTTTTATTTCTATATATGTTAATAAATTTCTATTTTACCCCTAGTTCAATTATGAGTAGCTAATTTTCTTTCAAGCTTGGGTTAAAAGTGAAGTCTCAACATGTTCCATGGGATTAATTTGGTAAATTTACTTTCTTTTTTCCTCTGAAATTTGTACATGTTTTGACGTTTCGTCGACAGATAGTAATAATCTTGTCTAGATACCGTACTGGTATAACTAGCTCCCTAGTACAAGGTTATTGTTATTTTGCACGATAAGCCCTTAGCATCATATTTATTTGAGTATGGTTCATGAGGAGTGGAAATTCTCCTCATGATTTAATTGGCACTAATAAGGAATATTTATCCCATAGAGCATGTTGATGCAGATCTAGATACTCAAGCACTTCAATTATAATAGTTTCCACTTTAATTTAATTTTGCCATTCTAATTTAAATTCTAGGATAGCCTAAATTATTTTTACCACAAATCCAACCACCCACTTAGAAAATTAATTCTACACATAATTAAAATCTATCTCCTTGTGGGATCAACACTCGACACTATTGATCTATTCTACAATAGATTCATACGCTTGCGACTTCAATAAAATTTACACAACAATGGTTAAGAGGAAATTGAAGGTAAAAAAAAAGTATTTTCATGGCCGAACAGGTATTATGTCTACCAATAATAAGTTAGAATATAAATATTCTAGTTGTCTTACCATTTCTTGTATTATTTGTGATCACATAATTGAGTATGTTTTAGTATATCTTGGTGCTAGTGTTAATTTGCTTCCATATTCAGTTTATATTCAACTTAATCTTGGCGAATTAAAATCAACTTCAACTACACTTTTGCTTGCCCATAGATTAGTTAAAGTACCAAAAGGAATAGTGGAAGACGTTGCAAGTTGATAAATTCTTATACCCTATGAATTTTATTGTTTTAGAAATTGAACCTATTGTGAATAATTATAAACAAATTCTTGTAATTTTAGGTTGACCATTTTTAGTAATTGTTAATGCTTTGATTAATTGTAGGAATGGTTGAATGAATTTATCCTTTGGAAATATGACTTTGGAATTGAATGTTTTCAACATGTGCAAGCAACCTAATGAAGAAAATGAGAATGAAGAGGATACTGATGAACAAAAGGGATTGGTTGAATCTTGTATAAAGGAAAATATTCAAAAAAGGGATTTTTCTGAACTCTGATGCTTTTTTAGTTAATTCAATTGAGTCAAATAAGTAACTTAAGTTTGATACTTCTAATATAAATTCGTTGCTTGATTTTGTGCAAACTACACCAAATTATTATGTAGAGCAAAAATTTGAGGAGCTTGGAGTTATTAAAAAGACAGAACAATAAGAAGCACCTAAACTGGGATTGAAACCTTTGCCTGAAGGATTGAAGTATGCTTTTCTTAGAGAAGAACAAACTTATCCTGTTGTGATTTCTTCTACTCTAACAAGCGACCAAAAAGGTAAGTTACTAATTGCTCTTAAAAAGTGTAAAAATACAATTGGACGGACTTTAAATGATATTAAAGGCATTAATCCATTGATTTGCACACATAGAATTAATTTGGAAGAAAATGCTAAAATATGTCAACAACCTCAAAGAAGACTAAACCCACACATGAAAGAGATAGTCAAAACAGAAGTCCTTAAATTACTTGATGTGTGAATTATGTTTCCTATTTCTGATAGTAAGTAGGTAAGTCCTACACAAGTAGTGCAAAACAAAAATGGAATCATTGTTGTTAAAAATGAAAAAGATGAATTAATTCCAACATGAATTACATCTAGTTGGCGCATGTGCATTGATTATAGAAAGTTAAATGAAGCGACTAGAAAATATCATTTTCCATTACCATTCCTTGACCAAATCTTAAAGAGAGCAGCTGGACATCCCTACTACTGCTTTTTAGATGGATATTTCGGTTATTATTAAATTCCTATAGCACTTGAGGACCTAGAAAAGACCACATTTGAAGCGACCCGCCCCGAGATCTACAGGGCGAATCTTACTGCTTCTCCAATATATATGTATATAAAAAAAATAAGAAAAATAATTCTCTTACAGTCCATTAAAATTATAGTCCCGAGATACAAATATTACGCAAACTGCAGCGGAAGAATTAAAAATTCATGCCAAACCATCTATTTCCTCCATTCAAGTCCTTCTCGTGGCTCATCACGAAATAATCCTCATTATGAAAACTGAATCACAATAAACTATAATGAGTACAAAACTCAGTAAGTAAACCGGTTTTTCATATACCAAAATACAAACATACATACGTACAATGCAAATGAATGGCGTGCCATAATATTCGAAAACATTGTAAAACAAATCATCGAATTCTCATTCTGTCATTCTCAAACTTTTGCATTCTCTTTCAAACTCACTTACTTGAGCTACTGTCATTCAATCACCGCTTAGTAGGACACTCCACTAACTTTCTTATACTTTGGGCTTCACGTCAACGCGTCCCTCGCCCACTTATCTCATATCTATAACATAACATCCGGAGTATCCTCCACTAAGCAAGTAACGAATTCAAGCATCCAAGCGAAAATTGTAAAATAATCTTTCTTTCTTTTCAAATTCTCTTTGTTAAAGTTCATTTTCTCATTAAATACAAAATAAATACATTTTCGTGCTCATGCCAATGAAATATTCACACATACGTATGCCCATGTCCATAAATACACATAACAACACATCATATTAACACATCACATAAACACATGGGCCGAACATATAAATCAATATCCGTATATATTAAAATAGACTTTTCAAACATGTTAAACATATATATTGTTTATTGTGATTCGTTTAGAAATCCAGTTTACTTACCTCTGGCATCCTCGAATAACAAATGCTTATCGATATCATCGGCCTAAAAATAAATAAAAATACCTCATAAGAATAAAATTAAATAATTATCATAAACTCTAATATTCCCAAATTCCTCAATATAATCACATTCCATACTTAACCTCAAATAATCTTAATTTAAATCATAAATCACCAAAATAATCATAATTTTTGAAATTACGGAATTATCCTCAAAATTACCAAAATGCCCTTGAATCCAAAATTACCGAAATGCCCTTAAAATCATAATTTACCAAATTAACCTCCAAATCATAAATTACCAACTTATCCTCAATTCCAGCAATTACTCAAATACCCATAAAATCTGAAATTACAAAATTACCCCAAAAGTGTGAAATTACCAAAATACCCTTGTCGGTCGACGGTCACTGGAATTCAACCGACGATGACGGGAAGCTCAAATCTGAAACTTCTGACCACGCTGAGTCCAACGGTGGTGGCCGTGAGCTCCCACGCGCTGTAACGGATCCGGATCGGGCTCCCAAAGCCGTAAGTCCATCAACGGCCGATCAACGGCAAAACGATGTTCCCAAAAGAAGTGGCTGGTCGGAAAACGTTGCTGGGATGTTGAGGAACAAGTTCCAGCCGGTGGCATCACCCAAAACCGGCGAGATCAACGGCAGCAAAAATGGGTCTTGGCCGTACTTTTCGGCCTCTTTTCGCCAATGTTCCGGTCAGTTTCTGGCGACGAGGATGGCATGGATACGTAGCTCGTCTCTCAAGCTTCGAAACGGTACCTTGCTCGCCCAAAACGGAGGTCGGACAAGGGAGATACGACCGGGTCAATCTCGCGGGTCAGCGGGTCAACCCGACTTTGGTTTTCTCTTCTCTCTCTCCCGAAAACTTCTCTTCCCTCTTTTTTTTTTTCTCTTTATAAAAAGGCTGGTCAACGGTAGGAAAAAAAGGGGTGTGGGGCGTTACAACATTACATGTTCTTTTGGAAAATTTTCATTTAAAATAATGCCATTTGTACTTTGTAGTACTCCTGCAACATTTTACAGATGTATGTTAAGCATTTTTTGTGATATAGTTGAACATTATTTAGAGGTCTTTATGGATAATTTGACTGTGTTTGGAAATTCTTTTGATGATCGCCTTGATAATTTAGAGAAAGTTTTAAAAAGATGTGTTGAAAAAGTCACTACATGATTACTTCTGGAATTATTTTGGGTCATGTTGTGTCTATTAAAGGAATTAAAGTTGACAAAGTAAAAATAGAAGTCAAACCTAAATTACCACAACCAAAAATAGTTAGAGATGTGCGTTCCTTTTTAGGACATACAAGATTTTATAGGAGGTTTATAAAAAGCTTTAGTGCCATATCTAAATCACTTTGTAACCTCTTATTAAAAGATGCACCTTTTGAATGGGCTGATGATTGCAAAAAATCTTTTGAGAAAATAATTTGTCTTTTAACATCTGCACCTATTATGCTATCTCCTGATTGGTCTTTGCCCTTTGAATTAATGTGTAATGCAAGTGATTTTGCTGTTGGTGCTGTTTTAGGACAAAGAAGAGATGGTAAGCGTTTTGTGATTTATTATGCGAGTAAGACTTTGGATAGTGCTCAAATGAATTATTCTACAATTGAAAAAGAATTACTTGCTATGATATTTGCATTAAACAAATTTCGTTCATATTTGCTTAGATTTAAATCTGTTATTTTTACTGACCACGCTGCTGTGAGATATTTGATGAGTAAACAGGATGCCAAACCTAATCTAATTTATTAGATTTTGTTATTTCAAGAACTTGACTTTACCATCAAAGATAGAAAAGGGTGCTGAAGATGTCATTGCTGATCATCTATCAAGACTTACATTCGAAATTTGCACTGACATAACACCCATCAATGATTCTTTCCTTGATGATTTTTTTTTTTGGTACTTCAATGCCATGGTATGCTAACATTGTTAATTTCCTTGTTATAGGTAAAATGCTTTTGCAATGGAATGCTAAAGAAAAGAAGAATTTTTTTGCTGAAGTAAAGAAATTTTATTGGGATGATCCTTACTTATTCAGATATTGCCCAGATCAAATTTTTCAGCGATGTATTCCTAATAATGAGGTAAGTAATATCATTAATTTTTATCATTCTGAAGTATGTAGTGGACACTTTTCCTCAAGAAAACCTACTGCTAAAATTTTATAATGTAGATTTTATTGGCCTACCATATCCAAAGACAAATATGAATTTTGCAAAACTTGTGAAAAATGTCAAAAATTAAGATCGATTACTGGAAGAAAGACGAAGACTTTAAATCCCATACTTGAGATTGAAATATTTAACTGTTGGGGAATTGATTTCATGGGTCCGTTTCCATCATCCTTTAGTTTTGTGTATATATTAGTTGCAGTTGATTATGTCTGAAAATGGATTGAAGCAATTTCTTGTCGAAATAATGATAACAAAACTGTAGTTAAATTTTTTAGAGAAAACATTTTAAGTCGATTTAGAATCCCTCGAGTCATTATTAGTGATAAAGGTAATTCTTTTTGTAATAAGGCATTTGAATCTTTAATGAAGAAATATGGAATTACACACAAAGTTACTACTCTTTATCATCCTCAAACAAATAGTCAAGTTGAATTAGCAAATAGGGAGATAAAACAAATTTTGGAAACGGTTAACCCAAACCAAAAAGATTAGTCTTTTAGGCTTAATGATGCACTTTGGCTTTACCGTATTGCATTTAAGACGTCATTGAGAATGTCACCCTTTCGGTTAGTTTATGATAAACATTGTCATTTACCTGTTGAACTTGAACATAAATCATTTTGGGCTATTAAAGTTTTTAATTCAAATTTAGATCATGTTGGTAATGTGCGAAAATTGCAATTAAATAAATTTGAAGAATTAAGGAATGATGCATATGAAAATTCAAGAATTATTAAGGTAAGAACAAAAGCTTTTCATGATAAAAATTTTTTTCAGAAAACATTTGAGATTGGTCAAAAAGTGTTGCTTTATAATTCTCGTCTTCATTTATTTCCAGGGAAATTAAAGTCAAAGTGGAGTAGTCCATTTGTTGTAAAAAATATATATTCATATGTGACCATAGAAATTGAGAATCCAAAGAATGGTGTCACTTTTAAAGTTAATGGTCAAAGATTAAAAATATATTTGGAACATTACCCACGTGAAGAAGACACCGAAATCAATTTGGGTGACCTACTAATTCTTGATTAAGTCTTAAATGACTGATTTTTTTTGTTTTACTGTTATTTTGCCTTTTCATTGTTTTATTTTTTTCTTCTTCTTTCTCTCTTAATTGATGCATTGTACATATTTTCTTTTTTTAGCATTATATTTCTTGTGTAAGCATATTTGTTTGACAGCTGTATTTTCTCTCATCAATTTTCATTATATGTCATGAGTACCTAAATAAGGAAGATCTTATTCACACATCTTAAAAGATTTTTACAAGTGAGATTTCATTTGAGAAGATTGATATAAAGTTGTAAATCTCATCCATTTTGGGATCTGCAACCGCCAACATTAGTGTCAAACGTTGAGGAGCAAGAAAGATAACTCAGAGCAATAGAGTGTGGTATATATGAATTTCAATTGGAGATTGAGGTTAACTCAATAAGAGGACAAATATAAGTTCATTTTCCTTTTTATATTCTATGTTTCTTTTTGTTGTTCGCTTTCACATTTAATTTTATTTTTGCAGATTTGATTTTGGTGTGTTTTGATTTATTTTTCCCGTATAAATGGCAGTTAACAGTACTCTGTGACTTTTTAAATCGGTATCTTCAGTTTCCTATAATAACTTAACCCCAAAATCAAACATGGAAGAAATTCGACATAAACTGTATAAGCATTTTCCCTTTCTCCTTCAGAATGCCCTTATGAAAATTTACAAAACGCATTGGGAACGACTGCATTTGTTAATGATTAATGGCATTCCTTCTGACATTCGTTGGTTAATTGAAGCAAAGGTCTAATTAGCAGGTGAGTTTTCTAATCTATTTATTTCTTTCATGCCTGGTTTTGGTAAAAGTACATTTGCTAAAAAAAGGAGAGCTAAAGGACTTGGCTCAAAATGTTATAACTGTGTATAACTTAATTGCAAACAGCCAAATTGTAAATATTTAGGAATGGTTTCTAACACTCATAAAGATAAAATTAAATTCGTTAAAGATGGCATGAGTAAAGAATCATTGGATGATATTTTACGATCTCTTGAGATGCATCAAAGTGGATTTGTTCAGTGTAAGATTCATAATTTGTGGATACTATTCCAAAACGAAAGTGCACAATTCAGTCTTGCAAATCTGACTCAAAAAGATCCTGTTTGCTAGTTTATAAGAAAACTGGATAGGAAGCCTATCCTCGACCCATAGAGGACGTTCAAGTCGTTACTAGACGTAAAACCAGAAGAAGATATGAGTCCCAATCACAACTACGAGTAAATATCCTTTTATTTTACTGTTCTTTTGTCATTTGCATTATTGTATTTAATGGTGTGATTTTGTATTGGGAAATTATCCACCGTCCACCCGTTTTTTCCAACTTTTTCAAAAATACACAATTCTTTTTTTTTTTTTTGCTGGAATCCACCTGAAGTTACATTTCTTTTCACTTTTCCACTTGGTTTGAAGTTAAGAAAATTAAGAATTTTGTTTAAATGACTTTTTACCCTTAAATGTAAGCGAAAAATTATCCAGATTTTTCATATTTTTTCAAAATACACAATTCTTAATTTTTTTTGCTGAATTCCACTTGAAGTTATACTATTTTACACATCCACCATTGTGAAATGACAATTTTACCCTTGTGATGTCAAAGTTCTAATTGTTATAAGCGAGTGGAAAAGTGAAAAGAAATGTAACCGGTGGATTGGCAAAAAAAGATTTGTGTATTTTTAAAAAAAGCGATGGATAATTTCACTTTATATTTAATAATATTTGTTTTCTTTTACTGTTGTCTTTTTCTAATCACTATTTTATTTTTCTTTTACTGTTTGCTTTTGAATTATTGAGCCACGATAGGGATGGCAATGGGGCGGGGTGGGGGTGGGGATGCCTACCCGTTCCCCATTCTTCAAATTAAATTCCCCCACTTTTTCCCATTAATTAGTTGTTTTGGGGGGGGATGGGAATTTATGTCGATAGATATAGATAGATGATTTCAATAAATTAAAAATTAAAAACTTCAATTAAATCATTATCATATTACTAGGTATTTAAATTATGTAAAAAAAAATCTCCAAATATTTATAGTAATATTTTGAAATAATATTAAAATTAAAAAATATTTGAAGAGAGTAGTTCTTAAGAGAGAAAAGAAAACACAATAATATTTTAAGGTTGAATAAAAATTATATTCTAAAGTTTTCTTTTAGTTATAATTTATTTGTATCAAGTAGAAATTAAAAAAAATTATTAACTAACATTGTAATTGATAAAATAAAAATTATCAAATAAAATTAAAAAAAATATTTATATATAATGGGGATTGGGGTGGGGGTGGGGTGGGGAGTACAAAACCAAACCCCACCCCATTAAGAGTTTGGGGATTATTTTCTCATTCCATTCCCAAAAATTATTTAAAATTCACCCCATTTGGGGTGGAGCCCCATGGAGCTCCAAACCCATGGAGGATTTTGTCATCCCTAAGCCACGAGCTTTACTCATCCTTTGACAAATATGCCAACCCATTTACAGTTGTTTCTCATTATTTCTGTCACCAAGATCTTTAAATATAAGCTCATTTTTCAAACACTCATAACTTGTTTTTCAAAGATTAGTCTAATGACAACATCTTTGAGTAAACAATTCAATAATATTTATGTGCTTTCTGGGTTTCGCTATAGAAAGTACAAGGAGTTCGTTTAGGCAACTGTAGATCTTAATCGTGTCATAGCAAAAAGGAAACTGCACCTTGTATAAGGAGGAGGTGAGCGAGGGTTGTCAAGGCTTGTCTCAAAAGTTGTTTTCACTGGAGAAAGCCAAGTACTAGACATTATTCCAAAAGCCATTAAACCTCTAGTATGCCTATCTGGCCCACCAATTGGAAAAGAACTAATGGTATTAAGTATGCAATGCAAGAAAGAATATCTAAAATGCTGAATCATGTTGATGCTTTTATTTTCTTGGCAAGAGATCTTTCAACTTTTGAAATACTTATTATATTTACATCTTAGGCCCACTTGAACATTTATTAAAACCCCATCAATTTGTTAAATGTTAATAATTTTTATGATGGCTTGCTAACTTTTATTAACCATGTAATAAATAATCATTTTGTTCCATACTCTCTAAAAAAAACTCATTGTTTATGCTTCTACTGCTAATGAGTTACTTGATCTTTTACAAGCTTATACACAAGAGCCAAATCCCAAGATTTTTGAACTGGATTGGTCGACTGATGATGGTAGCAGTACCAGTAATAAGAAATACAATTAGATTTAACACTGCGTCTGTAAATATTTTCTGTTGTGGTGTTCATGTGCTGTCTTCTAAACGCTTTCTCTTTCCTTTTAAAACATTGAGGACAATGCCTCTTTCAGTTTGGGGGAGGGAATAGCTGATAATTGTGGAATATCTTAGTCCTGGTGATGTTTTTACAAAAACTTTTTGTAAAGACTAACTTTGAACTAAATTTGAGTCCAAGATGGCTGGATATGAACAATGCATTACCTCTAAAAATGCATCTTCTTAATCTTAGAGTTTTATAAAAAAAAATTTTACTTTTTCTTGTTCTTTGTCATTTGCTTTTAAGCTTCTGCATCAAGTTCAGGTGAGATCTCCTTCCCTTCTTCTTTTATTATTACTCTTTTCTCTTTGTCATTATTATTATTTTTTTATGCATATTTGTAAAATTATAAAATGTTAAGATAATGTTTAGATTAGGTTAGGGGTGGGGATTGTTGATTTGTGTTTTTAAATATGTGTGTTTGTTTTCTCTTTTCTTTTTAATAAAACAACCCAAAAAATTTACTTTTGTTTTTGTCTAGGATGACTGTGTAAAGAGTCACAACTTTTGAGACGCACCCTAATAGTCTTGTTGTAATATATTTTGATTTTGAAATTCATAGTAAATTGTTTTTGTTCCCTTTTCTTTGAATTATTCAAATTTATGAACTCTCTACCTGGTATTAAGTCATTTAATTGTTTACTCATTTAACAGATATTATTGAATCATTCTTCACACACACACACACTATGACACGTACTAGCGGGTTGTAAGTTAAAATTTTTACAACATTTAGTTCTTTTGATTTATTAGGGATAATATCTGAGGTAGTATAAAGTGTATATTGCAAAAACAAAAAACAAAACAAAACAAAAAAAAAGAGAGAAAAAATGAATGGTTTCAATTTTACTATATCTAGAACTCGAGTAATTAAGTTCGTAGGGGTATTTCAACATCTGGTGCCCTAAGGCCAACGGATTTAGGAGACACTGGCCTAAAGCTCGCTACATGGGTTATAGATATCTTATTTGCTTATTAGAAACATGAGTAATTAAGTCCGTAGGAGTGCTTCAACACCTAATGCCCTAAATGTAATTATTTTAATTTATATGTATGAATAATCTACTACCTAAAGATAGAATTTCTAATGAATTTTGGAACACAAATGTTATTTTTCTTTTAATGAAGCCCATAAGTATTGTTGTTTTTCTTTTAATGAAGTCCCATAAGTATTGTGTTAATTACTTAAGCACAAAAGAAAGTTTGATGATACTCTGGATAATAAGTGAACATCAAAGAGGTAAAGAAATTTGGGAGAGTTCGTTTATTTGGTAGTTTAGAAGATAGATGAACAACTATTAACTTTCATGTGAATTATGTAAATCTTAATTTAATATAACGCTTTAATTGCTCGAGGATAGTATTAAGTTGTTTGGGGGGTATGATTAGTATTAAAAATTATTTAATTATCAAGTGATAATAATGTTATTTTGTGCTTATATTATAATTTATATTTGTGTTTATGTAATATATTATGAATTATGAATTACGTTTTAAATATATCTAATTTTGTGTGTTTATTAGGTAAAATATTAACTTCACATAATTCAAGGCTCCAAACAGATAAACAAATGTCAAATTTAGATTCCAGAGGTCCGAAAACCTTAAGATGAGTCAAGATCGGCTTAAAATTGAGCTTGTGTAAAAAATATTGACTTTTCCTATTGACGGAATAGTGATTACATGATAAAATGAGCTTACAATAGATATGAGTGCATAGGATAGCTGGCAATTTTGACTAAATATCAACCGTTCATGATTCAATGGCTACGATTGCGCCACGTGGCAATGGTTGGTGAAGTAGGTTGAAGAATCCAAATCCTTGCATACGGGTTGACCCGATCGACCCATTAACCCGCCAAATCTCAACCGGTCTTTGGGCAAATTAGATGAGTCAAATGATGCCACATGTGATGTTGACTTTTGAAGTTTGACCAGCCGTTATATCTTGATCTAATGGTTGTGAGGAGCACATGCATGAAGCTTATGATGGACCGCAAAACACTAGAATATGAATTTATGTTTCTATAAATAGAGCCTCATTTTTGTGTTTTTAATCATCTCTCTACATCTCTCTTATTCTCAAATTCTCTTCATCTCTCTGTAATCTTGATTTTCAATGTGTTTTTAATATTTTGTATAATTATTTTTATTAATAAATTTAGTTTTATTTTCAATTTAAGTTGTTTTTATTACTTTTAATTATGTTTAATTTAATTTTAATAATTCTTTTTCAATTATGCTTAACTAAATAATAATAGTTAGGGTAAGGTGAAACTCTTAAGAAATAAATATGATTTAATCAAATTCTATTTTTAATTTTATAAATTAAATCATTTTCTATTCAATTTTATACATATTTTATATTTTGAAATTTGATTTACTGTGGACAAACAAGGGTGTTTGCTGCAGCAACTCTGATTTGTGCATTGGTTGAGTAATTGGGTGTCATCATTACAAGTGATCGACATTCACATAAAAAATCAATGATACATTGAAGAGCGTTTAAGTAAAACAAAAAACAAAAAAAATTATTTTTGTTGTAGCATAGTTTGATTTTATTTGTGAATTCTGCTCCCCTATATGTGAATATATTTGTATCTACGTCTGAATTATATGCAATGCTGCAGTATCTCAGGAATTTGATCGAAGTGGCGCACGCACTCTCTGGATAGAATGAGGCCTAAGTCTAAAACATGAACTGCTATGACAATTTTGTATGATTAACAGTGTGATATGAAGGCTGAAGAATCCTTGCAAATTGGATGACAAAGCTAAGTTATTTGTTGCATGATTGTGTGATTGAAGTGTTAATGTTGTTGTCATTACTTGAGAACAAGTAATGGTTTAAGTTTAGGGGTGTGAAAACTCTATGAAATAAGAGTTATCATGGCACTTTTAGAGTTAAATTAATAATACTTAAAGAGAAAATTGTGTGTTTTCATTGCATTCTTTATTATATTTTGCATAATCATTCATCTTAGTTTATTTTTCATAAATTTTGTTTGATTTAGAATAAATTGTGTGCTTAAATCATATGCATAATTGTGGGTGATCAAATGCTCAAATTTCAAGGAAGGAATGCTAATGCAATATGGTTGCAAAAAATAGAAAAGAACTTGGCTACAGACGAATTGAAACAAATGGAGAACAGTCCAATTGTTTTAGTCGTTGCTATAGCAATCGTTGTTGTAGGAACCATTGCCATTGCTGTAGTAATCCTGAAACGTCGACAGAGAAAATTTTACAAAATATTAAGATCTGTAGTTTCCTAGTCTGTAATATACATAACCTAGGCTTCTGTTTACTCTAATTTTCAACTATAAAAGGAGCACACATCATAAGGAAAAGGGAAAGTCATCACCCAAGGAGAAAAACCACAAACAAACAAAAGAAAAATATGATTCAAGAGAGAGATTAAGGGCTGTTCAAGAGGAGAATTTGCAAAATCCATCAGGAACTTAGCCCTTCTATTCTTCTCTTGTTTTCTTGTTTACTTTTTAGTTATGAAGATGTGTTTGATGGCTGAAACTTTGTTCTTTATTTTTCTTTTGCAACTTTGTTGTCATTACTTGTGGTTGAGTGATAAACTACCTTAATAGTTCCTTAACTGAATTTATGTGTTGCTGAATATTTGCTGTAGCAATTTATTTTGATAGTATTTATTTCTATTCATTATTTTGGTTGATCACCTATTTAATGATACTGGCTAAGAGAGAGCCACAAAAGGGACTATCTTAATGGATCATATCAAGCAATACTTGATTTTAGATTGAGTTTCCTAAATTGAGTTCAACTTCATTCCCAAAAGGGTCATGCTTAATCTAAAATTAGTGATGAACTAGATATAGAGATTCACCTTGTAAGGTAATTAGAACCTATGTGTGTAATGCTATATCTTATATTGGCATAATAATCGACCATTGTTAGGTTGCATATAAATATAAGATATCTAACATGCGACAGCTAAGGCTACATAAGGATTCTGCTCAGTGTTGTAGCAAATGTTGTAGCAACTGAGCCAAATATTAGGAAAATAATCAAAACCATTAAGAGAGTTTATTCACTCAATTACTCTATATTCCCATTGGTTTTATTTTTTAGTTTGAAGTGATAATTTACTTTGTTGCATTTTCTATATTGTGTTTTTATTTTAATTAGTATATTAGTTTCATTAATTGTTTTATTTTAATTTAGAACAAAATCTGCACTGTTAAGATTGCTGTAGCAAGTCTAATAACATCAATTCCTGTGGAAACGATCTTGAATACTCATCATTATATTACTTGTTGTGTACACTTGTACATTGACACCAATAGCATTTGAATTTATCACCAACATATGCCAAATCCTATCTTTTGAGGGCTGGGTTGCGAGAGGGACCAATTACTTGAGAGTTATTTTTGGAGGCTTTTCGTGAAAAATATTTTTCTAAACGAGTTCGACATTAGATAGAGACTAACTTTCCGAAATTGACTCAAGGAGCGAAGTCTATTGCTGAGTATAAGGAGCAATTTACTGTTTTATTTCATTTTACTCCTACCTTGGTCGCCAATGAGAGTAGTTAGTGCATGAAGTTCCTTGAAGGATTACATTCAAACATCAAGGGGTGATTGACCATTCTTAAGCTTAATAATTATGCCGATTTGGTGGATCGAGCAATTCTTGCTGAGAAGGATATTCTTAAAGCTCAAGTTACAAATTGATCAAATTCTTTTGTTGAGGTAAGTAACTTCATTCCTAGTGTACTGGATAAGTAAGATTATTTTGACACTACTATAATTACATGTGTTTTTATATATTTTTTTAAAATCAATTATTTTTCAAAACAAAATTAGTTCGTGTAAACGTTTTCAAATCTGAAAAATTATGTTATTTCTATTTTTTTACAAGATGTTTTGTGCCCATGTACGATTTAAATTATTTATTATTATATGGAGGCCACCTCTGGAGACTATATAGGGGCCATCTCTAGAGGACTAGAGCGACACAAAGTACCACATACAGTGCAGAGTGCTAAGTACAAGTCATTACATATAAAAAACTAATTTGAATGTTTTGGCTCATTGGCCATAGTTATTCTGATTCTGATTCTAATTGTGTGTGTATATATATATATATATATATATATATGTATATATAGACTAGTACTGGGTTTCTATTCTGAGTATGCACACGATATTCTGACTATGATTCTGATTTTGTCTTCAGCCGGATCACTAGAAGTATAGGTGACACTATATGACATGAGCTAATCTATTGTTTTATGTGCACGTGTTATACAATTTGCTTTCATAATTAACTATGCTTTTGATTTTCTGGATTACTCTAAATTATGTCATCTTATCGAGATATGTCGTTTTATAAAATTTATGAACTATAATAAGTGTTTTAATAAAAAGGAAGGCTTGTAATATTTTTGGTATCGATATGCCTGGTGTGTTGGGAATGATTTTATTTATTGAGTTAATGGCTCACCCCTCATAATTACTTTTTGTAGATTAAATACCTTGTTAAGAGGTGCGTTTATTATTGGAGGTAGAAATTTTTTTCCTTTTGCTAGTTGAATAAGAGAATGAATAAACCCATGTTTCTTTTATGTTTATTTATTTTATGAACTTGTAATTTGGGAGTTTTGAGACTTTTTCGTATATTTATGTTTTCGGGAGAGACTATTTGGTATTAGACACATGGACTTGTAGTTTAGTTGATTAAAAATTTGAAGGATTTTCGTTTGAGATTTTCATGTAAGGAATTGGATTTGTTAGTAATCTCATTCATCGCGTGCTCCACATGTGTTAAATTTGAGGTGTTACATTTTGTGTCAAATAAAGAATAAAAACCATAAATATCAGTAGTGTCTAATTTTGAAAGCAAAGCAATATACATATTAACTACTAGGCTTTGATGGTGGTTGTAATGAAAAGGATAAAAAAGAAAGAGAGAACTTGAAAACTATGGAATAGAAGATAAATCGAAGTTATAATTTTGGACTCAATAGTGTTGAGGTTCAATCAAATATGGAGGGCTAATTAGAAATTATCAAAAATTTAGGGAGATTTTAACTGTTCAATTCATTATTAGGCGTTGAACACTGTAGGGATGCAGAAATTTCAACGGGGATGATGCCCTGAGGGACCTTCCTCATTCCGTAGTTTAATATGATTTTAATCGCTTTACTTAATTTGATATTTTTGTGTTAATATGATTTTATATTTTTAATTTAAAATGATTAAATTAAGTTAAAAAAAGAATTAAATGATCAAAAGTCAGATGCCTTCGGAGATCCTTTTGTATTATTCGGAAATCTCCATCCTCTTCTTTCAAGTAATTTTGAAGGAAACTGTAGAGTACAAAGAGATGGAAATAGTATTAAAGATGAGCATAGGGAAATCAATCGCCTCTCCTTCCCTTCTTATTGTCGTCCGTACATGTGAGCCCAAGAGAAAATGCACAGTGCCTAATAAAAGTAAAGTTAAAAATAAAATTTTCTTTTATCAAATCATTCTTTGTGGCGGAGATTATTGTATAATCAAGTCCACAAGGCATTTTTAATAGCTTTTTCTTTATTTAAAGCTCTAAAGGTCTATCTAAGTAAGGGTGGATCTGTATTGGGAGTTAATGTTAAAGTTAGCACCGAATTGAACCAAATTCGGTGCTTAGCTGGTGGTGAAATGATTGTTGAATTTCTTGGCCATAGTGCTTGATTTTTGGGGTTTAGTTGTTGATTTTTGGCCATTGTTTTTATTATAAATAAGGATGTTGAGGAAGAGCTATATCATTCAAATTGAGAAGCATTTCTTATACTTAAAGAGAAAGTTTAGAAGAGCTTGAAAATTATAAAGCTCTTGAGTAACTAGTGACTGAGACATTGGGTATATTGGGGTTCTGGGAAGTAAGCCAAAATTTTACAATTCTTGTAATCTTCATTTCACTAGTAAAATATTTTCCTTCTGTCTTCGTCTGTGGACGTAGGCTAAAAGCCGAACTATATAATTTCTGGTGTCCCTGCGAGATTATATTATCTTATTATTTCTCAATTTCACTTTAGTTGCGTGTTTGCTTCACCAATCAATTTCCCAACAGTGTATCAGAGCTATTGGTTATATTTTTGGAGTCAAGTATTGTTCACATAAACGGCATTGTTCACGTATATGGTACGGTTCACGAGAAACAAGGGGTGCGATCTAAGAAGTTTGGGGTGCAAAGTAGGGAATAGTGGTGTGAGTGGAGTAACCGTGTGGTTTTGTATATGTCTAGGAAAGTTCTGTCATAAAGGCGATAAGAGCCTAAAGAGTTTAGGTTTTAAGTGGGACCGTTATGACCCTCCAGTCTTTCATAGGAACTTTTCTAGCATGCATTCTCACACATGCTCACAACTATTCAAGGTGGTACATTAGCTTGTGTGCGGTATTTATCAACAAAATAGCAGCACAATATGAAATTGAAAAGTTTAACGGGAATAATTTCTCGTTGTGGAAAATGAAGATACGAGCTATTTTGAGGAAAAATAATTACTTAGAAGTAATTGGGGAAAGGCCTGTAGAAATCACTGATGACAAGTAGAATGAGATGGAAGGTAATGCAGTTGCCAATCTAAACTTAGCACTTGCAGGTGAGGTATTATCCAGTGTAGTAGAGAAAAGGACAGCAAATGAAATATGGGAAACTCTCACAAGACTGTACGAGACCAAGTTACTACACAATAACTTGTTCTTGAAGAGGAGATTCTATGCTCTTCGAATGGCGGAGTCTACATCGGTGACTGACCATATCAACACTCTGAAAACTCTACTTTCATAACTTATAATGTTGGGTAAAAAAATAAAAGAAAATGAACGTGCATAGTTTCTAATTTAAAATCTACTAGATTCGTATAATCAATCATCATCAATCTGACGAATAACAATCAAATAAATAGTCTAGTCTTCAACGATGTTGCATCCTCCATATTAAATGAAGAGAGCAGGTGGAAAAATAAGGAAGACAAACAAGCAACTTCACAACAAGCAGAACTACTATCAGTGACGAGAGGCAGATCAATGGAACGTGGCCCCAGTGGGAGTCATAATCATGGTAGATCAAAATCAATAATTAAGAAGAATTTCAAATGCTACAACTGTGGCAAGAAAGAGCACGTCAAGAAAGAGTTTTAGAACTACCAGAAGAGAAGAGAAGGTAAAGATCCTAAGTCATTAAATACTTAGGGGTGTGTAGCAAGTATCTTAGATAATGGTAAAATTCTCTATAGCAAAGCATCAACTGTTTCAGAAGGTAAAAAATGGCTATCTGACGTCTGGCTTGTAGACTCAGGAGCTACCTGGCACATAACCCCTCGGAGACAATGGTTCTATACATATAAACCTCTTTCAGGAGGATCTGTATATATGGGAGATAATCATGCCATGGAGATCACTGGTATTAGTACTATCAAAATCAAAATGTTTGATGATACAGTTCGCACAATTGAGAATACATGGCATGTAAATGGCCAGAAGAAAAATCTATTATCTTTGGGATAAATAGATTGTCTTGGATGCAAAACCCATGTTAAAAACGGGATCATGAAGGTTGCTAGAGGCACGCTTGTATTGATAAAGACAGAAAAGATTAGTGCTAATCTATTCATACTTAAAGGGGAAACATTACATGAAGTTGATATGTGTGTCGTGTCGAATGGAGAAGAATCAATGATGATGTGGCACTTAAAACTCGACCACATGTCAGAACAAGATTTGAAGATTCTCTCTGAGAGAAAGTTACTTCCAGGGCTCAAATTCGTAAACTTACCATTTTATGAGCATCACATTACAAGTAAGCAGTATAAATTAAAATTCAGTAGATCTAACTCTCGAAGTAAATTCATTCTAAATTTGGCTCATTTTGATGTTTGGGAATTACCGGATATGTCTATGGGAGGTGTAGAATACTTGGTGAATTTTATTGATGATTATTCTAAGAGATATTGGGTGTATCCAATCAAGAAAAAGGTAGATGTGTCTCCAGTGTTCAAACAATACAAAGCGTGGGTAAAACTTGAATTCGGAAAGAGAATAAAATGCTTAAGGGAATATGCAGACGGCGAGTTTCTTATTTTTTGTAAGCAATAAAGTATTCAGAGATAGTTCACGGTGGCATACACTCCTCAACAAAATGGAGTGGCAAAGCGAATGAACAGAACTCTTACAGAAAGAATAAGAGCTATATTGAGGACTGTTAGTCTACCTAACTCATTCTGGGCAGAAGCACCCAAAATTGCCTATTATATAGTTAATCGGTCGCCATCCGTAGCAATTGGGTTAAATACCTTGATGGAAATGCTGATTGAAAAATTAACTGATTACTCCCACTTACATGCATTTGGATATCCTGTGTACGTGATGTACAATGCCCAAGAAAGAATAAAGCGAGATCCAAAATCTAGGAGGTGTATCTTCTTGGGATATACTAATGGAGTAAAAAGGTATTATATGTGGGACCTCACTACCCACAAGATTGTCATCAGCAAAGATGTTATCTTTGTAGAAGATTAACTATAAAGAAAATATGGAGATGATAACACTGTAAATGAAAAGTCAAAGAGTGTGCTGGTATATATTGAAAATAATCTGGAAAATGAAGATTCAAATTTTTCTAAAGTAGCACCAGAGCACGAGGAATAAGAACCAGTCGAGTTCAAGGCACCAAAAGTTCATTAGTCAACTCGTGAGAGACGACCGCCAGCGTGGCACTCAGACTATGTCATAGAAATTAATGTTGTATATTGTCTTCTAACTGAGGATAAAGAGCCATCAATTTTTCATAAAGCTTTAAACAACTCAGATATTGTTTTGTGGATAATAGCAATGTAAGAAGAAATTGAGATATATTAGAGAATCCGTAGATGTTGCATTATGTTATGGATGATCAGAATTTATTATCAGAGGCTATGTGGATTCAGATTTTGCAGGAGACCTTGATAAAAGGAAACCCACTACTGCCTATATGTTTACACTTGCAGGAGGTGTCATAAGCTTGGTTTCAAAACTGCAGACTATTGTGACTTTATCTACAACATAAGCAGAGTATATGACAGCTACACAGGCTTGTAAGGAAGTTAGTTAGATACAAAGGTTATAGGAGGAGTTCGGGCACAAACAAGAGAAAATTCATGTGTTTTGTGATAGTCAGAGTGCCTCGCATATTATAAGGAATCCAGCTTTTCATTCCAGGACAAAGCACATAAGAGTACAGTATCACTTCATTCGTGAAGTAGTGGAAGACGGAAGTGTAGATTTATAGAAAACCTATACCAAGGAGAACCTAGCAAATGTTGAAAAGTTTGTATAGAGTAGATCCCCCTGTGGCCTAGCGGAGATGTAACCAACATGATAATGGTGAAGCCGAAAGGATAGGATGAAGATTGATTTGTTTTCAATCAAATCTCTAAGTGGAAAAGTGTTAAAGTTCAGCACCGACCTGATGCTTGACTTTGACATTTCAAGCACCAAATTTGGCGCTTAGCTAGTGGTGAAATGATTGTTGAATTTCTTGGCCATAGTGCTTGATTTTTGGGATTTAATTGCTGACTTTTGGCCATTATTTTTACTATAAATAAGCATGCTGAGGAAGAGCTATATCATCCTAATTGATAATCATTTCTTATATTTAGAGGAAGAGTTTAAAAGAGCTTGAAAATTATAAAGCTCTTCAGTAAATAGTGACTGGGAGATTGGTATTAAGGTTTGGGGAAGTGAGCTAAAATATTACAATACTTATAATCCTCATTTCATTAGTAAAATATTTTTCAAATATTTTCCTTCTATCTTTGCCCGTGGACGTAGACTAAAAGCCAAACCACGTAATTTCTGATATCCATGTATGATTATGTTGTCTCATTATTTCTCAATTTCACTTTAGTTGTATGTCTACTTTACCAATCAATTTCCCAACAGTTAGATTATAAAGTCTGAAATTAATAAAATTTCAGACTTTTTCTAAAATTTGTTTATTTACTTTTTGTAACTTATATGTAATTTTTAAACATTTATATCGTAATAGAAAAAATAACTTTTGTAATTTTTATTGAATAGAAAAATGTCAAAATGAGAAGTAGATATCATATTCTAAAAATATTTTTATAAAATATATTTATTTCTTAAACTATAAAATCTAATACCTTCTTTTTTTATATTTTGATTTGTAAAGATATATATATATCAAATAACCATGTTTAAGATAGATAAGATGTCACTTATATTCAGGTACTTAAAAAATAAAAAATAAACATGTGATTCATATATTTGTGCTTAGCTCATTTAGACTTTCGAAAAATTTATACCCATTTAGATTTAAAAAAATTAAAAGAAAAAACAAACAAACGCCTTAGCCCAGCGTGGGCAATTGACTTTACTGAAAAATAGTTTTCATTTAATTTTATTTTAACTTATGGAAAAGAATTTCTTTTAATGGGGCAATTTCGTAGGCCTCTTTTTTAATGGGATTAATTTTATAAACTCAATTTTTTTTTTCTCACATTTGAAATCTATAATTTTACACAATGTTGCCTCTGATCTTATAAATCAGTCTCCAGGCTCCGCGCTTGTTTCTAAGTATGATACGTTCGCATCATTAAAGATTGGGAAGCAGCAACAGCCAACCGGCCGATAGTATGGTGTAGGAGTTGTTAATGCATATCAACTATTTGGTGAAATGCTCACAATAAATGGAAATTTGACATTTGCATTTCTCAAACTTTACCAACAAAACTTTTACAAAAGCATATTTTTGAATGATTTTTCTAAAATTTAATGTTTATGGTCACCTAATCTCCGATCTTTTTACTCCTCCAGTCTTGAGTAATTATTGTGTTGCCACCCATGCATGCTTATAGATGCTTTAGTCCCCGAGATTATTAGTTCATCAAATTAGCAGCCTTAGCCTTTTATTTGCATTTTATTTTGTCAACGTTAACTAGATAAATTGAATCAGAAGTGAAAGTGAAATGAAACTAACAGAATAACCGAAATTTAAAAATCATAATAATTTTATCAAATTCTGTGAGCTAAATGATCCTTCTGTTTGCTCCGTTATTATTATTTTTTTCTCCTTTATCAATTCAAGTTTGACAGACAAGCAATGTATATACCTAAACTGAAGTTTATGGTTTCTCCGTGCCCCTTGTATTACAAGTATCAAAGCGGTGCTTCACATGAACCTTAACAGAAGCTTCTGTGATATTATTTATGTAGCTTTTAACTTTAACAAAAGCATGTGGATTTTTATTTTTTTGACTTGCTTTTCCAAGATAAAGATGAGTATAGTTCAATTCATTTTCTATTTTTGTATTATTTCTTTCATTCTTTCAAACCAATAATTGTGTTTTGTTGTTGCAATTTAATGCATCAATAACGTTTATTGAAGAAACTTATTTATTATTTCTTGAATTAAAGCATTATACATTGAGCGTTATTTATAGATGTAAAGGCTACAAATTTTCAAAGATTACATATGTGCTTACGGAAGAAAATGTGTCGATCCGTTTGGTGCGGGTCGTGTCTTTGACAAGTGCAGATCACGCCTTTGACAAGTGCGGATTATGTCTTCTTTCAATGCCGTTTTATTTGACATGTTGAACACTCCCCCTCAAGCTGGTGCATAGATGTCTTGCATGCCCAGCTTGTTCGAAGAAATATGCGCTCTACTTGAAATGGCCTTTGTTAAAATATACGCAAGTTGATCTTACGATCGAATTTTCGGTAGTTCTAAGATTTTCCATCTAATTTCTCCTTGATGAAAAATCTATCTACCTCGACATGTTTTGTTCGATCGTGTTGTACTGGGTTATGAGCAATATCTCGTACAGCTTTGTTGTCACAGTATAATTGTATTGGTTGTTGTGATGGATAACCCAAATCTTTTAAGATAAAGCTTATCCATAGCCCTTCACATACCCCAAGGGCCATGCCTCGATATTACGCCTCGGCACTTGAGCGAAACAGCGACATGTTGTTTCTTGCTTCTCCATGTGACAAGGTTGCCTCCCACAAAGGTAAAGTATCCGGTGTAGGCGTCATCACTGACGGCCCGGTCGCATCAGTATAAACTTCTATGTTGCTGTATTCTTTATTTTTTGAAAATAAGATTCCTTTTCCTGGATTTGTCTTCAGGTACCTCAGGATCCGCATTACTGCTTTCATATGCTGTTCTCCGGGATTATGCATAAACTGACTTACAACACTCAATGCATAAGCAAGATCTGGCCTCGTGTGGGACAAGTACATCAATCTTCAATCAACCTTTGATATCTTCCTTTGTCTCTGGAACTTGATGCGAGGTAATACAAAACTTGATCCTTAACGATTGGGGTGTCAATGGTGACAAAGTCATTCCCGTTTAGTGCAATAGATCTAGGCATATTTCATTTGTGACGGAAGATTCCTTCCTTGGATCGAGACACCTCAATTCAGAAAGTATTTTAAGGCTCTAAATCCTTCATCTCAAACTCTCTCGACAAATACTTCCTCTCTTTCTTCCTCGTTGCACTGTAACTACCATATCATCCACATAGACAATAAAAGGCGGTGATTTTACCTTGTCGTTTTTAATAAACAAGGTATGATCTGAGTTGCTTTGATTATACCCAAACACACTCATGGCCTTTGTGAATTTTCCGAACCATGCTCTTGGGGATTGCTTGACCCGTCTGATGATTTCTTGATCTGCGCATACTTTACGATTGAGTCGTTACATTCCTTTGTATCACGGTGGCGGATCCGTATAAATTTCTTGAGACGGGTCTCCATGAAGGAAAGCATTCTTTACATGTTGTTGTCTTGGCCAATCAAGTTGGCTGCTAATGATAATAAGATACGAACAGTATTAATTTTTGCCACCGGTGCAAACGTATCGGTATAATCTATCCCGTAGGTTTGGGTGTACCCCTTAGCTACGAGCCTTGCTTTGTCTCGTTCAATGGAGCCATCTGCCTTGTACTTTATAGTGTAGATCCATCGACAACCCTTGGTTTCTTTCACGGTGGAAGATCGACTAGTTCATGTTTGATTTTTTGAAGAGATTCCATTTCGTCATTCGTATGGCGGCTTTCCACTTTGGGTCGTTTAAAGCTTCACACTGCTGTTAGGAATAGATCTGATGAATAATTGATTCATAAATAAGCGATTTGATTACGACAATAGATGGTTAGACACAAAATGACTCATAGGGTATTTGACTCTACTAGAGAGGTCAGGCTCATATGTGGGTTTCGGGATACCTCTATTTTCACGCTGGGGAAGAATTCTTCTTATTAGGCTAGGACTTGTGGTAGGAACATTCTCTGCAGACGATTGGTTAGGTATTTCTTTAAGTGGTTCTTCATGGGACTCGTTCTCGATCACAGTTGTGTCTGAGTTATTTTGCTCTGTAAATGTGTCTTCACTTATTTCAGCCTGAGAATCATCGCCATTTTCTTTTCCAGTATCTTGAAGATTTACTACCTCAATGAAAGATTGATCTTCTTCAGGTGGAAGATATGTAAGAGTATGAATTTCCTCTTCATTATACTCCCCCTGAAATTCAGGCTCCGACAGGTAGTACATGATATCTTCATGAAAGACGACATCCATGGTGACGTATACTTTTCTTGATGGTGGATGATAGCATCGGTATCCCTTTTGATGTAAAGCATACCCTACAAACACACAACGTAATGCTCGAGGAGATAATTTATCTTGTTGTGGCAAATGAACGAAGGCAACACAGCCAAACACATGTGGGGGTAAATTCGGCACATTTGGCGACATAATTGCATCATTTAGAACCTGGAAAGGAGTCTGGAATCCAAGGGAGCTTGAAGGTGTTCGGTTGATTAAGTATGCTGCAGATGTCAGTGCTTCTCCCCAATAAGATAGTGGCATATGGGCTTGGATTAGTGATGCTCGAACAACTTCTAGCAAATGTCTGTTTTTTCGTTCAGCAACGCCATTTTGTTGAGGTGTCCCCACACAAGTGGTTTGATGGATAGTTCCTTGTGATTTCAGAAACTGTTGAAATCTTTGTGCTCGTATACTCGCCTCCATTATCGATTATGCGAGAATTGAATTCTTATGCGAAATTGAGTTGTCACCATCTTATGAAAATTTTGAAATAAAGAGTTTACCTCGTCTTTCGATTTCATCAGAAAAATCCAAGTCATTCTGCTACAATCATCAATAAATGTAACAAACCAACGAGCACCTCCAATTGTAGAAACCTTAGATGGTCCCCATACATCAGAATGTACTACCATGAAAGGAAGTGGATTCTTATTTAAGGATAATGGAAAAGTAGTTCGATGGCTTTTTGAAAGCTCACAAACATCACATTTAAAGCTGCAAACATCAAATTTCAGAAACAAACTAGGAAATAATTTTTTTAAGTAACCAAATGACACATGTCCTAAACGTCTGTGCCATAACCAAATTTCTGATTTCCTTTTTTCCATGGAACTATCTGCCACTAATGCGGGACTTAGCTTTTCAGTGTTTGTTGATGTCATTTCCAGGTAGTACAAATTGCCTCGTCTAATACCATAACCAATCGTTTGCTTCGTTTGGATGTCCTTAAACACGCAATGATCAGGCCAAAAAATTACAACACATGATAAGTAAGTGGTTATTTGAGACACAGATAAAAGATTATAATCTAAAGAAGGAACAATTAACACAGAGTCTAAATTTAATTTATCTGTGAGTCGTAAAGTTTCCCACTAGCGAGGTTGTGGTTCCATTCGCAGTGGAAACATGTTTTTGTGAAGATGGTTTTAATTGAGAAACTTGTCGAGAATCAAAAGTCATATGATCAGTTGCACCAGAATCAATTATCCATGTACTATTAATAACAGGTGTAAGAGTTTTAAGGGCCTTACCTGGACTGACCGAGGTTGCAATTTGTACTGAAGATTCTTTTTTAAGCTCTGTAGTGGATGTGGATTCAGCTACTGCAGTTTTTGATCCATGCTTGGTGTTCTTCTTTCGAGTATCCCACCAGTCAGGATATCCAATGATTTCAAAACATTGTTCTTTCGTATGACCCTTCTTTCTACAATGAGTGCAATGGAGTGATGACTTGTCAACAAGCTTCCTTTGAGACTGCTGTCGTGCTATCATAGCAGACGTTTCTGAGTTGACCTTCTTGTTTAGTTTGCTTTGCCGTACATCTTCTCTTCGGATCAGAGAATAGCATTCTTACAAGTGCAGGATAACATCTTTTCGTAGAATTTCTCCACGAACTTGGTCAAATTCTTCATCTAGTCCAGCAAGAAAAATGTGCACTCTCAATCTTTCAACAGACTTTTTGTATATTACAACATCTTCTGGATCCTTCATGACCACTTTATCTCGGTGATCAAGTTCTCGAAATATTTCGATTAATTCTCCGTAGAATTTAGGGAGTGGTTGTCCATTTTGCTTGGTAGAGAACGCCTTCTGGTTTAGAGTGAAAACTTGTAATTCATCGCTTCCATCATAGAAGGCTTTTGATAATGCATTCAGTTCGTGAAAGTAGGAATTCGTGGAATCGCTTCTGATCTCAGGAGACATGGATATGAGCAACCATCTTTTACTTTTGGTTCTCACTATACCATTTCTCATATTCCTTGAAGATTAAATCGGATGGCTTTGTGTTGCTACGAATATATGAGAGTTTTCTCTTCTGCGATATGCATCTCCATTATTTGAGACCAAACATCGTAGTTTGTCTCGATGAGATAATTCCAGCATTAAATACTCCATCATATTTAACAGGTTTAATGACAACATGAGCATAATAATTTGGTTTTTTATCCATTTTTTTCTTTTTTATTTTTTTCTTTTTTTTTTTTTTTTGCCTTTCTTTTTTTTTTTTCAATCAAATGACAAGTCGTTTTGTTTCTTCTTCAAAAAACGATATATGATTCGATGCAACCGCAAACGACACGTCGTTTTAATACAGCTGAACCTCTGGAGAGTAAAACGACAAGTCGTTTAGTTTCTGCTTAAAAACGACATGTCGGTTGTTATGGAACATAAAAAATGACCCGTCGTTTCGACGCTGCTGCAGTTCTGGAAAAAAAACGACATGTCGGTTGGGGTCTTCTTGACCTGCGGGCGCGTGGCGGTAGCGTGCGTGGCGACAGAGATGAATGGTGGTTGGCCGTGAGTTCGGGTGGCGCGTGAAGGCGCGTGAAGGTGTGTTTAAGGTCGAAATTTTTACAGTTTTCTTACTGGAAACTGAAAAATTTGATGGTATTCTTAGTTTTTGAAGAATACTTTCTTGGAAAGTTTATGAGACTGTTGATGGTTTTGTGAACTCAAGTTTTTTTACGTATGGGTGGCTTGTTTTTGATCGGGATGGGTTTATGTATAGGTAGTAATGATTTTAAGGAAGAAAAAATGGTATAAAAAAAGGTTGTGGGAAGAGTTTGGTTTCCTCTGTTTTTGTTCTGAGCAGGCGTGACTTGAAGAAACTTGAGCGTATTCATGGCTCTGATACCATGAAGAAACTTATTTATTATTTCTTGAATTAAAGCATTATACATTGAGCGTTATTTATAGATGTAAAGGCTACAAATTTTCAAAGATTACATATGTGCTTACGGAAGAAAATGTGTCGATCCGTTTGGTGCGGGTCGTGTCTTTGACAAGTGCAGATCACGCCTTTGACAAGTGCGGATTATGTCTTCTTTCAATGCCGTTTTATTTGACATGTTGAACATTTATTGCAAAATTGGGTGAATTAATATGTGTTAGATAATATACAAAGTAAAATGCAACTCATAATTCAAAAAAATTTAGATGCTGATCAGTCTAAATAGTAAGGATGTATTTCACCTACTCCGTTTTGTACTAATAATCAATTAGGCTTACCAAATAATAATCTTTCTGCAACTGTCTGGGGGTGACTTTATTCCCATCCCTTGATCTTGATTTATTTATTTATTTATTCTTTGCTTCACTTCTGAACTTAGCCAAGGAACTTGAGCTTTGGCATTTCAAATGGACCAGTTTTAGCTTTTAATCTCGTCCATGATCTTCATTGTGAAGATGACGAACCATTATTCTTTTATTCTTCACTTGTTGAAGTTACGGAATATATAACTTTCTTAATATATCACTCGTTCTCAATCAAGAAACACATATGTTCCTTTCTTTTGTCAACTCCCTTTGAATTTCACTGGTTGAAGAAAACCTTTTCTCTTGGCATCTGTTCTGTTGTAATCTCCAGTCTTTGTTAATCAGTTTCTCTCCATTCCCAATCTAGTTGTGGCCTGTTGTTGTCTCTGTTTGGTTCCATAACTACCCTTTGTACTTCTACAGTGTCAAGATATTTTCTTTTTCTCCATCTCTATTACCAGTCAATAGTGCGGTTGTTGTCTCTAATATTGTTCGCATCTTTCTTCTGGTCAATACTTAAGTTATTTTTACTGATTCCCTTTTCCTCTATTATCTAAATCATTCCTTATATTAATTCAATCACTTCTTGGACTAGGACCTTTTCCTTGTTTCCATCTTCTCACCAGATTCTCGCCAGTTTTGAAGCTTTCTTTCATTTCTCCGCTTCCACAACCTGATAAACTGTGATCTTTGTTGTTTCCTTTCTTTATTTTTGGCCTCTCTTTCTCTCTGTGTTTCGCTTGCTGTTTATTTTCCTTTCAGAACTTTGAAAAAAAGAGGATCGTAGATGCTAGAAATCATTGTTACTCTCGTTTTGGAACTTGTAAAATGCTTCGCTCCTCCAACAGAACGCCAACTTGGTTATTTGCGCAAGCGGAACTACAATGCCAACCTTGGGAATCTCAAGGCGGAAATGGAGAAGTTGAAGGTTGAACGTACGAGCATTCAGCGCCGAGTTTCAGATGCGAAAGAAAAAGGGGAAGAGATTGAAGAGAAGGTTGAGAAATGGCTGGTTAGTGCTAACGGCATCATTGACCGGGCAGCCAAATTCATTGAAGATGAGGAGTCAACAAATAAGCGCTGTCTCAAGGGCTTGTGTCCTAATTTGAAGACCCGCTATCAGCTTAGCAAGAAAGCAGAGACAGAGGTGAAGGCCCTTGTTGAACTTGGAGAAGAAGTTAAGAAGTTTGATATCGTTTCCCACCGTACCATTCCGGAGGAGATATGGCTTCAGTCTAACAAAGGTTACGAGGCCTTCGAATCAAGAGTTTCTACTTTCAAGTCTATCCAAAATGTGTTGACTGATGTGAATGTCAGCATTATTGGGGTGTACGGCATGGGCGGCATTGGAAAGACGACACTGGTGAAGGAGTTTGCTAGGCAAGCCAGGGAAGACAAGCTGTTTGATCGGGTGGTTTCTTCAGAGGTTTCACAAAATCCAGACATAAAAAAGATTCAAGGGGAAATTGCAGAGAAGTTAGGTCTGGAGTTGTCCGATGAAGCTGAATATAGAAGAGCTAGTAGACTTTATGAACGATTGAAGAATGAGAAGAAGATCCTTGTAATTCTGGATAACATCTGGAAACCTCTTGATTTGGAGAGTATTGGAATTCCTTTTGGTGTTGAGCATAGAGGATGTAAATTATTATTCACAACAAGAGATCTTGATGTGCTGTTAAGGTTGGGATCTGAAAAAAACTTCCCGATTGGCATTTTAAATGAACATGAAGCCTGGAGATTGTTCAAGATAATGGCTGGTGATTATGTTGAAAATCGTGAGTTAAAATCTACAGCAACAAGTGTAGCCAAGGCATGTGGAGGTTTGCCTATTGCCCTAACCACAGTAGCAAAGGCACTGAGAAACAAAGAGCTGCCTGTGTGGAAGAATGCGTTGCAAGAACTCCAAACGCCTTCAGAGGAAAGCCTCGACGAAGGAGTACCAGCAGAGGCATACTCAACAATTGAGCTGAGTTACAAGTACTTAAGAGGTGAGCAACTCAAGAAAACTTTTTTACTGTGTAGTCTTATTACGCCAGCAGCAATTATGGACTTGTTCAAATATAGCACGGGCTTGGGTGTATTTAAAAGTGTCCACAAGCTAGAAGATGCACATAACAAATTAGATGCATGGGTCCATCAACTAAGAGACTCTTGTTTGTTGCTTGAGGATGGTGGCAGTAGATACTTTTCTATGCATGATGTTGTTCGCGATGTTGCCATTTCAATTGCATGTCGTGACAAAATTGGATTTGTGGTGAGAAATGAGGATGTGTGGAAATGGCCAAATGCAGATGAATTAAAAAAATATTGTGCAATTTCTTTAAAAGATAGTATTATTAGTGACATTCCTGAAGGGTCCGAATTTCTACAACTTGAACTTCTACTCATGTCTCCCAAAAACTCTTTTGTTGTGCCTAATATTCCTGAGAACTTCTTCAAAAGGACGAAAAAGCTTCGGGTTTTGGATTTGACTAGAATGCGGTTATTGTCATTGCCATCTTCAATTGATCTTCTAGTAAATCTTCGGACACTTTGTCTTGATCAAAGCATTTTGGGAGACAAAGGCATAGCCATTATTGGGAAGTTGGAAAATCTAGAAATCCTTAGCTTTTGGCGATCTGATATTGTACAGTTGCCCAAAGAACTAGGTCAGCTGACTAAGCTAAGGCTGTTAGATTTAACAGACTGTTTCCATCTAAAAGTTATTGCCCCAAATGTCATATCAGGCTTAATCCGATTAGAAGAATTGTATATGGGTAATTGCTCCACTGAATGGGAGGTTGAAAGAGCCAACAGTGAAAGAAGAAATGCAAGACTTGATGAATTGATGCTTTTACATTGGCTAACCACTCTAGAAATTAATATAAAAAATGACATTATTTTACCAGAAGGCTTTTTTGCCAGAAAACTGGAAAGATTCAAAATATCGATTGGAAATGAGTCATTCACGGCTTCCTCGCCTGTTGCAAAAGATTGGTTTCGCAGTCGGTCGCACTTTTTGATCAACAATAATCATGAGCGTTTAAGAGAATTGAAGCTCAAGCTTGATTTTACGGACATTTGCTCCACGAAATTGCAAGCCATCAATAACGTTGAATACTTATGGTTGGACAAGCTACAAGGCGTCAAAAATGTTCTTTTCGATTTGGACACAAAGGGCTTTCCACAATTGAAGCTTCTCTGGGTTCAAAATAATCCTGACTTCTTTTGTATTGTCGACTCAATGGAGATGGTCGCTTGTGATGCCTTTCCTCTTTTGGAGTCACTGACTCTTCACAATTTGATCAACATGGAGAGGATATGCATTGATCGACTCAAAGTAGAGTCTTTCAATAAACTCAAAACAATAAAAATAGAAAATTGCGAGGAGTTGAGTAATATCTTCTGGCTCTCCACTGCAAAATGCCTTCCAAGACTTGAGAGAATTGCAGTTATTAATTGCAGCAAGATGAAAGAGATTTTTGCAATTGGGGGAGAAGCTGATGTTGATAACAATAGTGCAACTGAGAAGATAGAGTTTGCTCAATTAAAATCTTTGAGTCTGGGGAATCTTCCAGAGGTTTCAAGTTTTTTCCGTGAGGTGAATACTCCTTCGGCATCACCGAACAGACAAGCGTCACAAGAGGAATTGACAAGTTCTTGCTCCAACGAAATCAATTTGGAAACACTGCTTTTCAATGACAAGGTGTGTAGGCAAACATTTTCTCTATTCTGTTGTGCATTCTCTTTTGATGTCATACGTGGAAAATAATTAAATCGTTTGAAGAATTGAAAGAAAGTTGCATACTCAGCCGTCAGTTGGAAATTGATTTTGACTTGCATTAATTTGTAATCAAAGAAGAAAATTTTAACAAGTGCTTCCCATATGGATATTGGATCTAACGAGAAATTCATATTTTTTTTAGGTTGCGTTGCCTAACTTGGAGGCTTTGGAGATATCTGAAATTAATGTCGACAAGATTTGGCACTACAATCATCTTCGGATCATGCTTCCTCAATTTCAAAGATTAAAACGATTGATTGTGTGGCACTGTCACAAATTAAAATACATATTTTTAGCTTCTATGATCCAAAGCTTTGAGCAGCTCCAACAACTAGATATAGTGAATTGTAGGGGCTTGCAAGAGATCATTTCGGAAGACAGAGTAGGTCATCGGACCCCTTGTTTTGTCTTTCCACGGGTGACCACTCTGTCACTCCAAGATCTACCAGAACTAAGATGTTTATACCCTGGAATGCATACTTTGGAATGGCCTGCGCTAAAATTTTTAGTGGTGTCTGGTATTCCGGCACAACGGCCCCTATTCTTGTTCGAAAAGGTATGAAGCCATTTTCTAGATTTTTTATCAATTAGATCATTGGTGACTTTTGACTTTGTGAAATATAACAAAACATTGATAAATTAGTACTCAATAAATTGAAAACTTTTATTATAAAATTAATGATATTGGCTAGTCTCGACTAAGGGATCAATGTAATAAATTAATAATTAGATGAATTATTTTAGGTATAGGATTATAAAAGAATCCTAAGTTTTCTCATATCTAACCACTTACAATATAAATTAATGATTTATTATTGTGCAATAAAATATTTTCATGCCAATATAAATCAAGCTTTTTAATCCTAATTTCTCTCTTATCTCCAAAATTAACATATAAAGATCCTACAATGAATTTTTCACTAATTCAGTTTTTCCGCCTTTTTTCTTTTTTTCTTTTTTGTAAAATATAATATAAAACAAATACATGATTGATGCATGATTGGATTATTCAAAATTATTTGAGAGAACATCAATTGACCTAATTCATTATTACGTGATTGATCATGATCAGATCTTACCCAACTTGGAGGAACTATCACTAAGCGGAAAAGACATGAAGATGATTTTGCAGGCCGATTTCCCACAACAGATTTTTGGCAGTCTTAAAGGACTAAAGATTGTTGACGATGACTCAGCTTGTTTTCCAATCTGGAAAGTACTTGAGAGATTTCGCAATCTTGAACTTCTCTTTTTGGATCATTGTTTATACGAAGACGTATTTTCAAAGGAAGGATGCTTAGAGAAACATGTGGGGAAGTTGGCAATGATAAAATGTATGCGGCTGGGCTACCTTAATCATCTGAAGCAGCTGTCTGAACAAGACTCCAAACTTGACTCCATTTTTCAACATCTTGAAATTCTGAAAGTACATTACTGTCAAAATCTGTTAAGTCTATTGCCATCGTCATCGGTATCTTTTTGGAACCTAACAAAACTGGTAGCTGTCGGTTGCAAGGAATTGATACACTTAGTAACATCATCCACAGCAAAATCTCTGGTGCGACTCGTAACAGTGCAAGTATATGGATGCAGAGCAATGACAGAGGTGGTAATAAATGACAAAGAAGGACTTGAAAAAGAAGAGATTGTTTTCAGCAAATTGAAGGCGTTGATTCTGTGTGATTTAGAAAGTCTCACAAGTTTCTGCTCTGCCAATTACACCTTCAAATTCCCATCTTTGGAATATCTGGAAGTGATTGGTTGTCCCAAGATGAAGATTTTCACTACAGGAGAATCAAGCACACCTCCGAGGGTAAACGTCTCGTATGGAGAGTCAGGGGATCAACAACGTTGGGCAAATAATGATATTAACACAACCATACAACAATTACATGCTGAAAAGGTACGGATATACATATTGCTCTCTATATCTCATGGAAAATTTTTAGAAAATTTGCTTTTTTTAAAAAAAAAAAATATAGATAAGAAATTTGTTATAAAGTATGTTTTAATTGATGAATAAGAATTTTATTTTCAGCTGTTGGCGGGGTCGTCGTCAATACAGTACAACTAGGAGAACTACTAATTCCATTGTCTTCTTATGACTTGGAGTTGCGAATTTGAAGAAGAAAGTCCCAGCTGGTAATTAATTCTTATTTCATTTATTTGAATGGGTCACTTGGCAGGTTTACTGTTGATTTTGGAAATGCAGTTTTAAGGATCGTTCAGGCTTTTATGAATTTAATTTAATTTGAGTATTTTGTTTGAGAGTTTGCCCCATTTTCTAAAGTTTTATAATTCCTTGCATACTTTTTTATTATAAAATTTGATTGAAAGAGGCAACACTTTTATGCTGAAAGCCTTCAGATTCTATAAATTCTATAATTCCTTGAAAACATGCGTAATGTTTTCTTCTTTCTTTGCCAATTATTTGTTTTCATCATTGCTGTTCTGTTATTTTAGTTTGTGCTGTGTTTGTTCATTGGGTTTGCTTCGTTTCAAATCTATCTTTCTTTCGAAACTTAGAAAGCAATGAAAGTACTTAGAAAATGCTCTTACCTATGAACACGTAATTGAGAACAGTTGAATATCATTCATCGGAGAAAAAAAAATAAAAAAATAGAATTCCTTAAACCATCAAAGGTTAGCTATGAACAACTATATTGTGGAAATATTGTTTGAAAACATTGGATATCAATTCTTAACACAACCATACAGCAATTACATGCTGAGAAGGTACAGATAACTTACTATCTCCCACGGGAAAATTTTATAAAATTTGCTTTTTTTAACATAATATACAAAAAAGATCAGATATTTTTATAAAGTAAGTTTATGATCATCGTTTTGACAGATGGGACGCTTTCGTGCTTAATTCTTGAAACTGTCCTATTTAAAACTGACATGTTCACAAGAATTATAGAATGTTATTCCTTCAATTATCAAAAGTTAGCTAATCATTAGTTTTTAACTTCTTTACAGTGTGGAAGTCATGTCAAATTAAATTGCTGCTATTAAATTTATTAAATCTCTGGCTTCCTGCAAATCTCTATGTGCTTTTCTTTTCTATGTTTAAGTACCAACGTTTACAAATTTCAGTCTGAATTAATGAATGACGTATCTGTCCTAATGGCATTGGCATTTTAATTTATTTCATGGGAGTTGCGAACTTGAAGAACAAAGTCCCAGGAAATTCAATTTCATTTCAATTTATTTGATCTCTTGTTTGTTTGATCCCTTCATCTAAATTATTTGGAATGCGTCACTAGTTTGGTCTTAACTTTGTAAGGCGTATTTTAAATCATTGAAGGTCTTAGTTTGGTCTTAACTTTTTGAGTTTTTTGTTTGGCAGTGTGGCTTTAAAATGTGCTTTTTTTTTTTTTACTTTAATAATTCCTTAAAAATGTCATTGAAAGGGTCAGCACTTGTTATGTGGAAACTATCTCCTCCTCATTTCAAACAATTAAACAACAAATGTATCCTAACATATACATTTAGCATCAATCTTCTCATTAAGATATATGGTATTTTGTGTTTGCTACATTTGATTACAAAAGAATTTTGCCATTTGTTAGTTGCCATCTTTGTTGATTCGTTATTTTTATCTTTTTCTGCCTGTCCTGTTTCTCTGTTTATTTCATTGTGTTTGCTTCGCATCAACTTTTCTTTCAAAACATGGAAGGGAAGGAAAGAGCGAGTAGTTAGAAGTTGCAAGAAGTATATCAAATCATGCATATATGCCCTTGTCTATGAGCTCTTGAGAACAATTTGAATATCATTCCTTGAATAACAAAAAACAAAATCTAATCAGTGCATTATGCCTAGAACAAATCATTAAACCATCAAAAGTTAGCTATGAACAACTATACAAATATCATGAGTTTATCATACCTTTTTGTGAGTATGAGAAGTTGTTAATTCCACTAAGTTTCTCGTCTTTTTGTTTGACAATTGTAGGTTTCAGTTCACGAAAGTTAATGCCTAAATTTCTTACATTGTAGAAGTGTTTTGAAAAGATCGTTTAGATAGCATTATAAAAATCATGGTCTCATAAACCAACAGGGGACTAGTTTGGTCCAGTTATTTGAAATGCATACAAAATAATATTTTCTCTGTAGTTCCTGCTCAAATACTCTGCTGTATGGTTGCAGAACGTCCAGTTATTGAAGAAAATTCAGATCACTCTGCTGTGCATCATCTGGAATAAGGCCGTTTTCCAGTTTCTCCAAAGTTTACATGCGGAGGGCTTCCCGTTTCCGATCTTCTTGGGATATACTTCATTCTGTCGCTCAAATTCAAAGGCTAATGAACGTGAGTAAATTCATAATCTGTGTGCTCTTTCTACGTACTTTGACAATTTTTATTAATGTGCCTTAATGAGATATCTTGATTATATGTAACGAACTAATATGCTAGTGTATTTTAAGATTTGACGATGTAATACTTTCTCATTGGAATGTTTGAACGAGACTGGATTCATCAAATGAAATCTGATAAAGGACCTTGTCATTTGCTCATAAAAATCATCTAGCTTAGTTTTGTATGTTGGAAAAGCTGAGAAAGATTTCAATTGGGAGGAATTGTCTTAATGAGAGGTCTTCACCATCATATATATGGCAACTTAGAAAAATAAGAGCACGAAATGAGGAAATGTAGAGAAGATTGAAACTGTTTTCAGCAAATTGTAATGGTTGTTTCTTGATGAATGTTCGCCTAGTCGTCTCACAAGCTTCTAAAATGTTGGCCCTAGTACTTCATTTGGTTTGAACTAGAGAGGGACAACGGGCCGAGCGGCATATGGCACAAGCTGGCACGAGCACGTTTTGATAGGACACCTAGCTCAGCATGACACGCATGTGAACTGGGTTAGGCTGAAAATTTTACACACATGGACTTTGAAAACACGGCACGATTAGAGATAGGTCAAAGTATGGCATAAAAAAGAACTGCAATAAGAAAATTTTATTATTTTCTTGATAAAAGTTTTATAATTTTACAAATAACTAGAAATTGAATCTTTTATTATTGTAAGTTTTTTAAATTCTTTAAATTCTTAGTTTAAAAAAAAACTTATTTTTTATATTTATCATTTACTAAATGCATACATGATATCATAATTTTAATAAATAAAATTATAAATATAATGATTTTATAGAATGTATGTATTAATGTAATTATGAGCTATGATTTACGATTGTATGTAAGTCCAAGTTAACAATTAAGTTAACTCTTAAGAAAAAATCATTGTTGTTGTTGCTGCTAATTATTCAAAAGAAATTTTAATACCGTAGGTTCTAACTTAGTATTTAGTATTACACTTTCTCACTATTGTTAATTTATTATTACTAAATATAGACTTGAGTTTTAAACTTTCAATTATATTGAATTTGACTAAAGGTAAGTGGACCGAAAAAAATATACATCGCCTTGAAGAAAAAAGCACACCAACATCTTCGAATGCCCTCTTGAAAAAATGAAAAAAAAAAAAGCTTGCCATGCTTTTTTCTTAGGGACCACCCATGGCATGGCACACCTAGGCTCGGCATATGTGCCATGCTTGGCCTAGGGATGGCAATTTAACCCGGACTCAGACTAGACCCGGACGAACCCGGGAAATCCAGACCGGGTTCAACCCATACCGGAATAAATTAAATCCGGAATCCGGATTGAATTTTATCAACCCGGATGAATTCGGGTCCGGTTCTGGGTTTGGGTGAACCCGTGAATCCGGAACCCGTACCCGGACATCTTTATTTTAGTATAAATTGAAAAATGAAAAAAAAAATTTCATCCCCAGCCCTAGTTCACCGCCGCTGCCAAACATTTCCACTCTCTCCCTTCCCTTCGTCAAATCATCATCAAGCCAAACCATTTTCTCTCCATTCAGCCCTACTCTTCATCAAATCATCGTCGCCACTCACCATTGCATCGCTACTTTGCTTTGTTCATGTTCATCATCATCAAAGGCGAAGAAGATTGATGAAGAAAGAATAAAAAATCAATTACAGAGTACAAAATAAAAAACCCAAAAAAAAGGAAGAAGAAAAGGAGATTAGAAGTGGCAGCCGCAGCAAAGGAAGAAGAAAGCAAGAATGGAGACGAGAACAACATACATGATTTTGAAGACGAGATCTCATTTCTCCCCTTGTCGACTTTTCTTGACTTAACCCCACAAAGCCCAATTTGTTCACCATCATCGCCAAATTTGTCATCATTATGTTTGAAACTTGAATTTTGTATGCTTTGTTACCTTTGAATTTATTTCTAGTAATTTGATTTTACCTTATTTTCCATTGTTGTTGGTAATAGATTAATGATGTAAAGAGGAATTCACTGTAAAGAGAGAAAATCATCTCTCTTTAGCAAGCATCCGGGTTCCAAACCCGGAATCCGGAAACCTGGATTTTTCCGGGTTAAACCCGGCCTGGACCCGGAGTAAAAATATCCGGGTTTTATCCGGGTCCGATATTTTCAAATCACCATCCGGGTTCGGAATCGGAAAGGCTAAACCCGGACGCGAACCCAGATTTTGCCATCCCTAGCTTGGCCTAAGAAAAAAAAAGGTGCACGGCATGAAGCATATGGTGGGCCGTACCTATCAGCCCACGGGTCCTCATGGGCCCTCATCTGACAGATGGCCCAACTCGTTGGCCATCTCTAGTGTAAACTCACCTTCAATTTCCCATCCTTGGAAGCTTTGATTAAAGTGGTCGTGAACAGGTTGAGAAGGATACTAAAATGTTGACTCTAGCACTTCATTTGGTGTGCATAACTAAACTAAAACGAAAGACCAAATATGGAGATAAATATAGCTGAAAGCTCTTGAATAAATCTTGATCATACTTGGAAAAAATTAAATATGTATGAAAAGATATTTTCACTCTTCGTAAGTTAAGACAGTTACGAAGTTAAGAATTTGAATGATAGCCAAGTTCAAACTATAATACAATTTCGAAACTTTTAGCAGAAAATAATAAGTGCAAAAACTTTGAACTTCATACAATTATGAAATATGTATTCTGGGACTAGCTAAGTTATGTCCAACTAGTTAATTTAATCATTATTGGACAAAACTGAATGCACCACTACAGGGGTGGACCTAGGACTTTAAAGTACCCCGGGCTAAATTTGAAAAAAAATATATTGTAAAGTGAACATAAAATTTCATAAGTGGAAAAAAAAATAAAATACACCTAATAAGAGGAGGAAATTAGAAGCCTCAACCCAAATAATATTTACTGTAAACAAAATAATTATATAAAAAAGTTGAAAATAAAAAAGTAATTCGAAATAAAAACACTACTAAAGTTGTACTTTTCGCAGCTTCAAACAGTGGAACTCATCAATTATAGAATTTAGATCAATAGTATCTGTAATTTCTTTTTCAGCATAGATAACCAAACAATCTGAAAGACATTAATTTTTCATCTTATTGTAAAGTGATATCTTGATAAGGCTCATGGCTGAAAATGCACACTCTGTTGTGGCTGTAAAAATTAGAAAAGTCAACACCAAACGAATTAGTCTATCAATCAAGAAATAATGCTGCAACTCTTTGTTTTAATTAATCATCGACATAACTCAAAAAGTGAAGTCACTTTTTGAAAAAGTGGATGAGAAAGCACATCAAACTCATAATGTTCAAATTCTCTTCTCAAAGCAAGAATCTCATTTGCAATGGAATCATGAGGATAAAGTTTTTCAGCAAGATATCAAATACGACCTGTATCAAATAATTTAAACCTATCGATTGGAACTAAAGCTGAGCTTAGAGTAAGGAGTTCCATAGTTTACTTTGGGAACGTGCTATTTATCTCTGTCAATTGAAAATTTATTACAGCATTAAATATATCAAAATGATAATGATGCTCAAATGTAACATAATCTTTTTGTTGACAAGAACGTCGTGTGCCTTCCATAAAACATCTAAATAAGCCTACGAACTAAAGTAAAATGTGAGCTCCAACGAGCATCTCCAAGCCTTTGTAAAGTTCAGACTTAATTAGCATATGTACCAGTCTCAAGCTCTTCTAAAGCTATTAATTCTATAATTTGTTTTTCTCTTTAGAAGCTTTTAACTCAGAATACTATTTGAAAGAAGCATTAATAAAGTTGGCAATTGAATTCAACTTTAAAAAAAAGAACTATACCTCAAGCACTTATTTAGATACTACAACTAATACAAGTTGTAGTCGACGAGCAAAATAATGTATATAATAGGGATATGCACAATTATTAAGAAATAAAGATTGTAATCAATTCCACTCTCCTGGCATATTACTAACACCATCATACCCTTGACCTCTTAAATTTTCAACTAAAAGATTGTAACGCCCTTAAATTATTTTTTTTATTAATTTTTATGGTAGTTCTTAGATAGATATTAATAATTGTTGTTTCTTTTGATTGGTCTATTAATAGATTTTAGAGAATAATTCTAGGCTTTTCTAATTTAGTAGAATTATTTAGAATTTTCTAGTATTACATTTATTAATTACAGAAGACATGTGTTCCTACATTATTACTTGCATAACTAATGCATTTATTTATTGCATGATGCAAACATTCATAATTACATTTATTAACCTTTTATATATTTGTTGTTACTTTAATAAAACTTCTTTATTGAAAGTTTACTTTACATTATTAAAGTTTGCTTTGTATATATGTTACACCTATTAAAGATTTACTTTATATTTATTATTGATTTATTATTGTTTTCTTTAATAAAGCTTATTTTAATTTATTATTTCATTTATTAAAGTTGCTTTGATTATACTTGATAAAAATTTGTTTTAAATTTATTATTGTTTTTTTTTAATAAAATTGCTTTGTTAAAGTTTTCTTTACATGTGTGATTGCATTTATTATTCCTTGCTTTATGCATTTATTATTGCTTGATTCAAGTTGTTGAATCTTGAAAACGTGACTTGGAGAAAGAAGCATAATTGTCCATCTTCTTTCAATTGTTCACCTTCATTCTCTCTCAATTCTAAAAATCTAAAGTTTAGATCTCTCATCTTCTCCAAATCTTCAATAGAGCTAGAGATCTTAGTTAAATTGAAGCTTCTTGATTTGGTGAGTCTTTGTTGCTTATGCTTTTATTGTTTTGAATACATGCTTAACTTAAAATTAAGTTGTATGAAACATGTTATAAAATTCCCTGGACAGCATGTATATTTTGTATTCAATCATGGCCATCAAAAATGATTTTTGAGAATAACCTTATATTGTTATAAACTAGACATCTAGGGTTTATTGAATAAATTTTGTTTCATAAGATTTGACTTTATTTTGGAGTTTAGGTAGATTTTTAAATCTGACACTGTTGCGCTGGAAAACTGTTGTTCCAGCATAATGACTGAATTCACGAAATTATTTATACTATAAAATGAACTCGAAAAATTATGAAGTTTTAAACAGAGGTTAATATATTTTTCTAGTATTTCCAGTTTTAATTTCATAATTTTCTGATTAATGTATAATTTCTTAAAAATCTCGGAACCAATACTGTTCTGTTAAGCCACTGTGAGACAGTTTTGAGCCCATCAAGAAACAAATAGTTTTGAAAATGTTTTTGGTATCAGATCCTCATGAAATTTTTATAGGAGATACCTATGAATGTCTAGAACAGATCTGCATCATATAGTATCGTTTTGATTATTATATTAAGAGTTAAAATCTAGAGTATCTGACTTGTAGCTGCATGAATTAGAAAATCGGGTTCTCGGAATAAGTTTTATTAATTATGTCTTGCATCTTTTTAAGGTGTCGGAGATATTTAAGGTTGTTAAAAGCTTAGAGGTGTGATTCAATTATTTTCTTATCGAGGTAAGTAACCCTATTCCTAATGTACTAGATATGTATAATAAGTTTGGTAGTTTAATATTATTACATGTACTTATTTTCCTTAGTTCTTTGTAACCAAATTAATTTATGTAAATGTTTTCGAATATGAAGATTATATTATTTTTATGGTTTTGACAAATATTATAAATGCTTTTAAATGTGTAATTTATTTTTTACTACATAATTATATTTTTGAAATTGTCTATAAAATGTTGGAATGGAAATTGTTCTGCAAGCCCAAATCATTGTTATGATCTTTTATGAGTTCAATATGAATGTTTTATTTATATTTGATTAAGATTATCTATGAAAATCATGCGGGGGCCACCTCTGGAGATTGTATGGGGGCCACCTCTCGAGGGCTAAATTGCCACGAAGTGCCACGTATAGTGCAAAGTGCCACGTGTAATTTATAACAAATGAAAAATGAATTTAAATGTTTTGGCTCATTGTCCGTAGTCATTCTAATTCTGATCGTATTATACGATATATATATATTTATGTTATGTACCAGTACTGGATTTTTGTTTTGAGTGTGCACACGATATTCTGATTCTGGCCGGGTTACCGGGACTATTGGTGACACTATGTGACTGAGCTAACTTTTTGTTTCCTGTGAATGTGTTATATGATTTGATTTCGAAAGTAACTGTGCTTTTAATATTTTGAAATACTATGAATTTATGTTATTTTACTGTGATATGTTGTTATTAAATTTATGAATTATGAATATGTTTTTGCTAAAAATAAGGCTTGCAATATTTATTTTTGATATCGATAGACCTAGTGGGTTGGGAATGGTTTTACTTATTGAGTTGACTTGTTTAGAAGTGTGGTTGTCTTTGGAGCTAGAGATTTATTTACTTGCTATGTTGAATAAAAGATTGATAAATTTCTTGAGCCTTTAAGTTTGTTGTTGTTTTTGAATTTGTATTTGGAGGGTTTTGAGAAAATTATTACTTTTATGATTTGGGAGTATCTGATTTATGGAATTGTTGTTATGTTCAATAAAATTAGAGGTATTTCAGTTCATGAATTTGTGTAAGGATTTTTTTTAATTTGTTAGTAACCTCATATTACCATGTGTTCTGCACTTGATAATTTGGGGTGTTACAAAGATTGTACCGAGCAAGAACATTATATATCTCATTTTTTAGAGTTGGGAACTTTGTGTCATCAACATTCACAACTTCAAAGAATTGTTCTCTAATAAACCCATCACAATCAACATATCTCAAAGTAATAGCCATTTGTTCTTTGTGAGATTCATCAAGTGCTTCATCAATAAGAATACAAAATTTAGCATCCCCAATTTCCTCACAAATTTTATGTTGCACTTTATTAGTAAGAATATTCAATAACTCCTTTTGAATCTTAGGTGATATGCATTGGGCATTTTTAGGAGCATTTTCCAACACAACTTTATAAATCTCCTTATTCATTATTGCTAACAACTTGATTAATTCAATAAAATTTTCACATTTAAGAGAATTAACCGACTTATCATGATCTCTTAAAGCACAAGCTTGTTTTGCCAACCACTTGGTAGTTACTATTGAGGTTTTTAGCCGCAATCTATTCTCTAAAACATGTTGTAAAGATTGTGCATTCATTCTTTTATTAATGTGTCTAGATGGATCCTTTAAATTGCTCCACTTTACCATGGCGGCATTGTGAAAAGAACCATAACTCCCTTCATGTAGTGCAAAAGGACATTTTTCTCTACTTCCAATTTTGGCAATCATCAGCTATAAATGCATCATACTTAGTTGACATATCATAAAAAAGAAAGCATGGAAAACAAGCTACTTTGTCTTTTGATATGGAATACTCAAGCCAAGGAAATTTTGAGAACCAAGAAAATTCAAATCATCAATTTTGCATACCATGTGTAGTCGATGGCTACTTTTGTAGCTCGGGTTGAAATGGTCTTATATTTATGTATGCCATCCGCACATCTTCTTGTTTGTCAATGGGATAAGTTTTTATTAAGATGCGTAATCCAAGATCACGTTCTAAATAAGGGGTGTCAATAGTGGATGGAATATCGACTTTCTCAAATTTAACTCTTTGAGAAGTAGGACAACTTGAGGCATCAATATTACATAGAGAACTTGTCTTATTTAATGATTGACCACCCTCTACTTTGGCAAAAGTGAAAGGAGAGTTTTCCTTAACTTAGATTTGTGGGACATGATTTCCTATGATAACATGAAATTATTTAAGAATTGATAAATTAATTAATAATTACAAGCTTAATTAGCATGCTTAAATAAAATAAACAATTAAAACTTGTTCATCATTTCAATTTTAAAAAGATAAACTGACAACAATAAGTATTTACTTAAAATGCTCTCTAGTAATTGTTCCAACAATAATATATACAGTTCCTAAAAAAAAAAAAAAAAGAGAGAGCACACACACACACACACTCACACACACACACACACTCACACACACTCTAACTCCAATGGTTGAGTCAACACCTTGTACTGTTGTATAGTTATTGAATTCAATTCACTTGAGTTTTACCAACCAACTTCTAGGACACAACATTGATTTAGAATATATGGACAGCAATTAAAATCAAAACTTTACAAAATAATGAATCAAAATACAATGTAAAGCAAATAAGTAAAACCCTCACAAAAAATAATCAATTTATATAAGTTCTGAAAGCATACCAATAGAAAAAGGTAAAAGCCAAAGAACTTGGAAGATCAAGAAGATAAAGAATCATGAAGGGATCACCAATTTTTTTTTTTAAAATTCTTGGCTTTGAGTATTGTTGTCAGTGAAAGTGAAGGAAAAGTTAATTAGGTAAAGTTAATTTAGTTTGAATGGCACTTTTGTAATTAATCATTGATGGCATATTGTAAATTTGACTAATATAATTGAGTTTTTTTCTTCTATACTAGGCTACAGCCCGATATAGCCCACCAATGGATCTGCCAATGCACCACTAGTGTTTTTTCAAGCAAAAATTGCCAAATTTTGTGTCAAATAAAAAATAAAAATATAAAAATACTAGTAGTGTGCAACATACAAATCAACTACTAAGCTTTAATGTTGGCTGCAAATGAAAGGGAAGAAAAAACTTGAAAACTGTTGAAGGCGAGATAAATCAAAGTCACAAATTTGGACTCAAAATTTTTTCGATTCAATCAAATTTAGAGAGGCAATTAGAAATTTTCAAACATTTAGAGGGACCAATTGTTAGACCCATTATCAGGCCTTGTGGACTATGGGGATGTATATATTCCACGTAGACAAAGGGTCTATAGGAGAATTTTGGAAAATCAAATACTTAAAGTAAACACACTTTTACTTCTTCGAGAACACTCCTCAAATAGTTCAACTCTTATTTTTTCTCTCTCTACAACTTAGAGAATTTGTTACTTCTCTTGATGCTTGACAGGGTGAGCTAGCGGAAGCGGAATTTATTGGGTTGGAAACACTAGATATCATTTAAGATCACACTCTAGTCAAAGTATGATTAGATCTCATTCTATTCCAAACAACTCAACGAGATTTTCAATAACGCATAAAGCGAGATTAGATAACGCTCTAATCCAAATGACTCTATAAGATAGATTTTTTATAGATAATCTCAGAGGAAATTATAAAACAGTGGTTTTAGTGAATAATTGAAGCTAAAATTATGAAAACAATAACACGACCTCTCTATTTATAATACAGTAAACCTACTTTCCTAAGTTGACTTTAAAAGGAAAACTAAATGATAATAGTAATAGAAATAAAAGACTAAGACACATCCACAATTGGCTCTAATTAAAACAAAAAAAATCCTAAAATAATAAAAATTCTAGATTTTTAAATTAACATTCTGCATTATTCTCTTCCTCTTAAAAGAAACTCATCCTGAGTTTAAATACAATCTGGAGGATAAAACTTGTAGTGTAAGATCAAATCATTTTGTAATTCGAACTTATTGTCTTTCTCATAAATCTTTCTCAAAACTCAAGAATCCATACTTCATTAACTTCCTTGTTCATTGTTCGAGGCAATGAAGACATCCAAGAATGAACAATGATGAAAACCACCAAGGGAATACCGTTAAAGCTTTAAGCAATCCTTTGCACATTCATAAAGGCCTAATTACGAAAGCTAGAGCTAAAAAAATGCAAGCTGCTTTAAATAGATTAATTGAGAAAATATGGATTAAATGTAATTTCAGATGCAAGACATCATGAATTGGGCTTGAAGAGAAGACAATGCATTGTGGCCATTAGTCAAGCTATTGGGTAGCCAAATACACAATTTGGATCAAATGCAGAAAGGTCAAATTCAGAATAAAAATAGTATTGATTGAGCTAGAAATAATGTGCGAGCTATATATCATTGAAAGATAATTAAGTTAGCTTTCCAATGCATTTTACAAAGCTAGATTTGGAGTTTTCTAGAAGGAGTTATGACCAATGAATTACAACTTGTTCAGACTGGGGATTTTCAATGACTCCTTTGTTTTTTTAACTTTATTTGTTTGTTTTGTTTCAAGTTTGTCAATTTGTAAGGTAAGTCTGCTATCCATGATGGTGGGCTAACATTACGTTTGTCAATGATAGCATTAATTATGGTAGGCTAGTATTAAGTGAAACGACCCGCCCCGCTCCCCAGGGCAAATCTATAAAAAACTTGTCTAACCAATTCGATAATAAATTCGGCAAAGAATTGGTTATCTAATATCAAGAATTCAACCAAAAATTCGGCGTAGTCTCCCCTATAAATATAACGTTCCTAAATTTGCAATTTACAAAAAACACTCCCAAAATGATTCAATATCCAACCATCCTCCCAAAACTAATTTCTTAAATCAACATACCAAATATCACCCAAATCATTTAATCTCAAAATAAAATGATTATCTTTAATCACAAAACATAACAAATAATACAATTTGCAATGTCACCAATATAAAAGAAATCTACGACTCCTAACACCATCACGTGGCCATAATATCAAAATACCTATTATTGCTGGGCCGACTGATGTACCTGCAAATCTCCTGTGGGAATGGGGGAATATAATAAAAATAGAGTGATTATAAAACTCAGTGAGCTCAGTGAGTGGATAGTAGTTTTTGAAAATAAACAGTTTAAATTATAAATTAATCTTTCGCTAAACCATCCCATAAAAATATCATAAAAATTTAAAATAACTCATTTAATTAAAACCATGTCTCAAACAACAATATCACATAAATCCGAATAAAATCAATAAAATCATAAACACTCATAAATCTCAAATACTGAATACTGAAATTCATCACCAAATAAGTACCCAAGGGAAATAATCTCATCATATCCGGACTCCACGGACGGACAATCAGGGAACTATCATACCTCAGAGTTACAACGGATAGACGAGGAAATGCCATCTCGTATCTCATATATCTCATCATATCTATGCATGCAAAACTGGTCCCCAAAGGACAAAGTGCCCAAGCACACGGCCCAAAGCCTCTGTGTGTACTCAGACGGGTCCCAAAATGAAATGCAAGTGTGCAACCTAAGAAAGGGGTGAATTGGTATTTTAAAAATTATCCTAACAAATCTACACAGCAATTCAATCTAATGCCTAATAAAATTGAAAGCAATAAGTTTAATAGCAGCTCAATAATAAATGAGTAAGAGAGAAGAGAAACAAACACACGAAATTTTACGTGGTTCGGCAATTCCCGCCTACGTCCACGCCTCCAAGCGATCCAAGCTTGAGGTTTTCACTATCCAAGCCTTCCAAGGCTTAAAGAACTTACAATTGACTTCAAGGTGTCAATAAACCCTTACACCAAAGAGATTTTATCTCAATCTCTTCACTCAAGTGTTTCACACACTCAAATACTCACAATTGAGAGGATGAAATGAAAATTACAACCAAAAGCTCTCTTAAAGAGTAGATGAACAAATTTAAGAGCAAAGATCACCCAAGGATTTTTTATTCACGAATTGAAAAGCTCAAGATATATTGTATGCCTTTTGTTTGTGCTTGCTTGGAACCTTGAAAAAGAATTAGATTTGGGTTTTTATAGCTGAAGCTCAAAAACTAGCCGTTATGAATTTTTTGTTCATAACCGGCTTACCGTTTATGTGAATCCAGTTAGCCACTTCAAGTTACCGTTACAACAAATATTTAAATTTTTTAACATCCGGTATGCCAGATTTGTAAATTCGGTTAGCCATTTATATTTCGGTGACTCACTGCCCAAATCCAGACTTTTGGCTTGTCACATCCGGTTAGCCGCTTTTCGTTTGAGTGAGTTTTTGTCTGTAACCAGTTTGCCGCTTCTATCAATCTGGTTAGCCGCTTGCTACAGTAACGGCTACAGTGAACTGTTTACCAAAAATTATAGTTTTGCCCTAAAACTTTTTAAAACTATATTATGACCCAAAACGTTATGAAAATTGACAAATAGGTCCAATTTCAGAATTTCTAAATAATACTTTGTGAATCCCAAAACTTTCTCAAATTATGATAAAGCCCAAACTTATAGAAATTATAGTATGGCTCAAATTGATTTAAATATTTTCAAATTGACCCAAATCCAGAATTAAAAAAAATATATCTTTTTCATTTTAGCCCATTCTTAAAGAATTAACAAATTTTACAAAATCATTTTCTTGTTATTAAAGCACAATGTGTAAATATTTGTTTATCCAAAAATATGTGGTTTGTTATCATCAAAATCAATATTAATAGCCATATAGGCTAACAATCTCCCCCTTTTTTATGATGACAAACACTTTAAAAAAAAATTGATTTAATTATGAAAAGCTCCCCTTAATCAATGCAAGATTTAAAACAACAAAAATTTAAAATACTCCCCCTGCATAAATGCCTGCAAAAATGTATATGAATTCTCATATATCCTCCTCACAAATTATATCTCTCCCTTCATCATAAAAAAGAATAAAAGACTCCCCCTAGCAATCATCAAAATCTCAATACAAATACATTAGTAAAAAAAATATCCAAAAGTATAAGAGAATAACATAATAAGTAATCAAAGTAAATCCATATCATCCAAAAGATACAAATCCAAAACAGAACAACCATACATAAACATCTATAAAATAACATAAAACAGTAAATGGAATGTAGATGTGTCCAGATACAAGCATAAGAGACTACTGAGGTGGTGAGGATGGTGGTGATGGAGGTGGATACGGATATAGAATACCGAAATGCTAAAAAAGGAGTCGCTGGCCATGAAGGAGCTACTGATGCTGCTGAGGGAGGCGCTGGTGCTCATCGAGAATATGTTGCTGAAAACTACTCTGCTGCACAGAGAGAGTCCTCACCTCATCCATAAGTCAAGAACCTCTTGAGCGGAGATCTTTGGAAGGGGCAAAAAGCAGTGCAGGTAGACCTTTGGATGATCTCGACGTCTACGCTGTCCCCGAAATAAAAGTGAAAAAACAGGAAGTTGATCAGCAGGCACAACATCATTGAGTGGCCGATCATCACTCGGAGCAAGAAAAGTGAGCTCGTTGTCCGAAAAACTTTCCCATGTTTCGTTTTGCCACTCAAATCCTAAATCACATACAGCTTCATCCCCGATACTTTTAGTAAATTTAAAGAAGGGTTCATTTATGGGCACCTCAAGGTATTTGAGGATCCTAGTGATAAAATGACCATAAGGAAGTGAGCGAGTAATCAGTTTGGGTATGGACAACATGTTTCGGACAATGGAGTATCCTACGTTAACTAGACGGCGTCTAAGAATGCAAACAATCAAGGCAACATCCATATGGGATACCTCATCCAAATGGCCGGACCTAGGGAGCATAATGGTTTGAATAAATCGAAGTAAAATCTGAGTTTGGAGAAAAAGCATTGGGTGCGGAAATGAATGCTATAATCCTCATTAGGGAGATCAATACGACGACATATATTCTTAACTGCGTCAATATGGACAAAGTCATCAATATTGGGAGATTTCCTAGGCGAAAAGATTTCTAGGCCATCATCAGAGGTTCCTAAAATAGAGTTCAACTTCGAACTCCTCCAACTTTGGTGATTACTCGATTTTCTTTTTTTGCGGAAGTGTCGATATTCGAGTAAAAGACTTTCACCAAGTCGAGATATGCATTTTTATCAATCACAAGTGCATTTATCCAACCACCATCGTCCAACAATTGAAATAAGGTACGATTGCTAATACTAAGACTAAACAACTAATCCGGTAAAACATAAAAAGTTTGGAGTACCTCACGAGACGCGAACTGACGATGAAATCTTTTGACTAAGTGCTTGGTCGGAAAGTGTATGGATTCAAAAGTAGATTGATTTGAAGAACCCCCTGGTTACCGTGGCCGTTTGGTTTGTTAAACCGATTCTTTACCCTTATTCTGAACCGGTCGTGAACTTGACATAATGATTTTGAGTGGATTGAAGTGAAAAGAGTTAATGAGAGGGAAGATAATGATGATAGGAAGAAGTTTTGAGAAGCTATTTGAATAAAAAACAACTTAAGGAGATGAAATCTAGAGAGAGAAAATTTGTTTGAAAACCTAGATTTGATTTTCGGATCTAGAGATTTGTATGGTCAAAATCGATTTTGAAAGCGTTTTTGAACACAAGAATGGATGAGGAATGATTTTTAAAGGCAGAAGCTTGCATTTTCGAATTCGGCTTACTGGTTCTCATAACTGGTTATTCGGTTTTGGGCAGCAAATATGTAATGGCTTATTCTCGAATTTGGCTTTCTGGTTTGCATAACCGGTTATTCGGTTCTGGACAGCAAGCATCTAACGGCTTTTTCTTAAATCTGAATTTTCGGATAGGTGAACCGGCTGTCCGGTTAAGGCAGTGAAGCACATTTGAGCAACCGATTTTCCAGTTCTCACAACCGGTTATCCGATTTTGAAGCAGAAACAAAGTTTTGAAGATCCGGTTTACCGGATTTCAAAGAATCTATCTGGTTTGGCAAAGAAAAAATAATATGGTTGACCAGTTGATAATAACTGGTTATCCGGTTGAGTCCAGCAAGTGAACAAAGAGTATGAGTACAAAAATTTGGTTTGCTAGTTGTTAAGAACCGGTTGTCAGGAAGTTAACCCGAGAGTGACAAAAGCTAATTCGGTTTACCAATTAATGAAATCTGGCTATCCGGAATAAGACTCTTTTTGAATTTTGACTAACTCTTATGCTTGTATTACACACCACTTTATTTTTTGCTGAAACAATTGATCAATTTTAAATCATTTTGTGATTTAAAACTTTTCAATGAGCCATTCAATATATAAACCATAAATGCATACAAAAACAGCCATATCAGCAAATCAAAAATCAGGGTGCAACATTCATCATTCCAAGCTTATGGCTAATTTTTATAAAATGCTCTTCACTAAGAGGTTTTGTAAAGATATCCGCAAGTTGATTTTCAATAGAAACAATTTTAATCACAACATCTCCTTTTTTAACATGATCTCTAAGGAGGTGATGTCTAATTTCTATATGCTTAGTCCTAGAATATTGAATGGGATTCTTGGATAGATTAATAGCACTAGTATTGTCACACAAGATAGGTATTTGATCAAGAGTTATACCATAGTCTCTAAGGGTTTGTTTCATCCAAAGAATTTGTGCACAACAACTACCAGCGACTATATATTCGGCCTCAGTAGTTGAAAGTGCAACCGAGTTTTGTTTCTTACTAAACTAAGAGACAAGCGAATGACCTAGAAAGTCACATGTTCCACTAGTACTTTTTCTATCAACCTTATAACCAGAAAAATCGGCATCCGAATAACAAGTTAAATCAATAAGAGTTCCCCTAGGATACCATAGGCCAAGATTAATGGTGCCAATCAAATATCAAAAAATTTGTTTAACGGCAAGCATGTGAGACTCTTTAAGAAAAGATTGAAATCTAGCACACAAGCATACACTGAACATAATATTAGGTCTACTAGCAGTTAAGTAAAGTAAGGATCCGATCATACCTCGATAAATTTTAATGTCAACTTCCTTACCCTTTTCATCTTTGTCCAGCTTGATGGTAGTACTTATTGAAGTGCTTTTTGCTGTTCCATTTTCATAGCCAAACCTTTTGAGTAGATCTCTCACATACTTGGCTTGATTTATGAAAATTCCTTCCTCGTTTTGTTTGATTTGGAGTCCAAGGAAGTACTTCAACTCTCCCATTATACTCATCTCAAATTCTTTACACAACAACTCATTAGTAGAACCAAAGATAATGTCATCAACATAAATTTGTACTATAAGAATATCTTGGTTCTTATGCTTAACAAAGAGAGTAGTATCTGCTTTACCCATTGCAAAACCGTTATCCAATAAGAAATTCGTAAGTCTATCATACCATGCTCTAGGTGCTTGTTTCAGTACATACAGTGCCTTAGACAACTTATACACATGATTTGGAAATTTTTCATTTTCAAAACCAAAAGGTTGTTTCACATACACTTCCTCTATAATATAACCATTTAAGAAAGCACTTTTGACATCTATTTGAAATAAAATGAAATCTTTATGACATGCATATGCTAACAACATCCTAATAGATTCTAGTCTAGCTACAGGTGAAAATGTTTCATTAAAATCAATTCCTTCTTCTTGGTTGTAACCTTGAGCCACTAATCTAACTTTATTTCTTACAACCAGACCGGATTCATCCACTTTGTTTCTAAATACCCATTTAGTACCTATAATGGATTGATATTCAGGATTAGGAACTAATTCCCACACGTTGTTTCTCTCAAATTGATTCAACTCCTCTTGCATTGCCATAATCCAAGACTCATCATTTTCCGCATCCGTAAAGGATTTTGGTTCAATTTGAGAGATGAATGCAACATGGTCACATGTGTTCCTAAGTGATGATCTAGTTATAATACCTCTAGATGGATCTCCTAAAATGACATCCTTGGGATGAGAAGAAACATACCTCCACTCCTTGGGGAGTGATTGAGAAGTACCTTTATTTTGCTCTGCATTTGTTTCTTCATGATGTTCCTTTTGAATTCCATGATGTGTATCCTTTTGGTTGACATTTGGTGCTTCTTCTTGTTGTTCTTCTTGTGCAATATTATTAACAACGACTTTCTCCGTAGATGAGGGATTAGACTCATCAAAAGTGACATGCATAAATTCTTCCACAACTAAGGTTCTTTTATTATACACTCTATAAGCTTTGCTTGTGTTTGAATAACCAAGAAAAATACAAATATCAAATTTTGGATCAAATTTACCAAGATTATCTTTTGTGTTTAAGACAAAATATTTGCATCCAAAAACTTTGAAATAACCAATATTAGGTTTTCTATCTTTCTAAAGCTCATATGGAGTTTTATTAAGATTAGGTCTAATCAACACACGATTCAACACATAACAAGCAGTATTGACGACTTCGGCTCAAAAATATTTAGGCAACGAGTTTTCATTCAACATGGTCCTAGCAATTTCTTGAATAGACCTATTCTTTCTCTCTACAACTCTATTTTGTTGAGGAGTCCTAGGTGAAGAAAATTGATGCTCAATGCCAAAATCATTACAAAAGTTCTCGAAAGCATAATTTTCAAACTCTCCACCATGATCACTTCTAATGCAAGAAATAGAATAACTTTTTTCATTTTGAACCTTTTTACAAAACACTTTAAATGCATCAAAGGCATCATCCTTATTAGCTAAGAACAATACCCATGTGTATCTAGAATAATCATCAACAATTACAAAAGCATAATACTTTCCATTCAAACTAGCATATTTAGAAGGTCCAAACAAATCAATGTGAAGCAATTGAAGTGGTTTTAAAGTAGAAATGTTTTTCTTGTTTTTGAAAGAAGTTTTGATTTGTTTTCCAAATTGGCAAGCTTCAAAAATTCTATCTTTTTGAAAATTGATTTTTGGAAGATCTTTAACCAAATCATTTTTCATGATTTTTGAAATCAAATTCATGCTTGCATGACCTAATCTTTTATGCCACAACCAACCATCATCATGCAATGCGGAGAAGTACTTATCATTTGAAGATGCACAATCTATATTAATGATATAGATATTAACACATCTATTTCCTACAAACATAATCTTGCCATCACATGCATTCTCAGTAATACATCTTAATTCATCAAAGATAACTTTGTATCCTTTATCACATAATTGACTAATGCTAAGCAAGTTATGTTTTAAGTTTTCAACTAAACACACATTTTCAATAAGGGTAGAAGATACATTACCGACATTACCAATACCAATTATTTTTCCTTTTGAGTTATCTCCAAAAGATACATCTCCACCACTTTCGATCTTGGTAAAGCTTGAAAACCAAGAATAATTTCCTGTCATGTGTCTTGAACAACCACTGTCCAAGTACCATTTATTATTATTCTTCTTCTTCTTCTTCAAGCCCTGTAGAAAAAAAAATCTCAAGTCTTAGGTACCCAAACTTTTTTGGGTCCTTGAGTGTTAGCAATGGTTCCCTTTGGAACCCAAATACATTTCACACTATAATATGCATTTCTTTTTACTAAACATCTATTCTTCATATGACCATCTTGATTACAATAATGACATACCACTTGATTGTTAGTGGATTTACTCTTTACAAAATAACTCTTGTAATATTTTTGTTTCAAATTTGGCTTGTAACCAATTCCTCCTTTATCAAACACACATTTTTGTGAATTAAGCAAATTATCCAACATCTTTTACCCATTTGTGAATTTTAGCACAATCTCATTTAGTTCATTGCTCTTCTTTCTAAGAATTTTATTTTCATTTTCATTTGTCAAGTCACTCACATATGATTCTAAATGCTCATGTGAGGTGCTAGAATTCTCAATTAATGCAATTCTATCATGCAATGTTTTATTCTCTAATTCAAGGCATGCAATCTTAGCATTAAATGATTCATTTTCATTTTTAAGTTCTACCATCTTCTTTTTAAGGCAAACATTCTTTTTACCAATTTTCATTAATTCATCATGCAATTCATTGAAGGCATCATGTAATTTATCATATGTAGGAAGCTCACTTAACTCATCATGTTCATCACATGATTCTTCTACAAAGGCCATGAGAGCTAAATTTGTTATCTCTTGTTGCTCTTTATCATCACTTGTATCCTCATCAATATCATCCCACATAGCCACCATAGCTTTCTTCTTGAGTTTGTTGAGGAGAGGACATTCCGGTCGTATGTGTCCAGGTTTCTTGCATTCATAGAAAGTGATTGGCTCTTTCTTCTCCTTTTTATTCTTGTAACCTCTGAACTTTCTTTGTTCATTAGTCTTCTTGTAAAATTTTCTGAATCTTCTAGCCAACATTACAAACTCCTCGTCATCCATCTCGCTTTCCTCATCACTTTCACGTTTAGAGGCTTTGAGAGCAATGCTTTTCTTCTTTTCCTCATGTCCTTTTTCAGCTGCCAAATCTTTTTCATATGAAATAAGAGAACCAATTAAATCATCAATAGGTAAGACATTTAAATCTTTGGCTTCCTCAATGGCAGTCCTTTTTGGTCTATATTCCTTAGGTAGCGATCTAATGATTTTCTTAACTTTCTCGCTATTTGAAAAAGTTTTTCCTAGGGCTCCTAGAGTATTCACTCTGTCCGTAAATCTAGTATATATAGAATATACACTCTCATTTTGTTCCATTTGGAACAATTAATATTGTCGAGTGTACCTACTAATTTTCAACTCTTTCACTTGATTTGTGCCTTCATAAACAACTCACGTTTGTGACAAATTTCATTAACACTTTCACAACTAGACATTCTATGAAGCTCTTTCTTATCAAGAGCACAAAACAAAGCATTCATGGCTTTGGAATTTAGAGAAGCTTTTCTCTTTTCCAATTCATTCCAATCCCGTGAAGGTTTTGGAATATCTTCCCCGACTTCATTTTTAGTCAAAGGCATGAAGGTACCATCATTAACAATTTCCCAAATTTCGTAAGCTATTGCTTGCAGGTAAATTCTCATCCTAGTTTTCCAATACGGATAATCATTTCCATCAAAATATGGTGGCCTAGTAGTGGATTGTCCTTCCCTAAATGTAGAATCATTATAGGTTGCCATTAATCTTTAGCTCTAAAGATTAAGCCTAAACAAGAGCACCTTACTCTGATACCAAATGAAATACAAGTGTGCAACCTAAGAGGGGGGTGAATTGGTATTTTAAAAATTATCCTAACAAATCCACACAACAATTCAATCTAATACCTTAATAAAATTGAAAATTATAAGTTTAATAACAGTTCAATAATAAATGAGTAAGAGAGAAGAGAAACAAACACACGAAATTTTACGTGGTTCGGCAATCCCTGCCTACGTCCACGCCTCCAAGCGATCTAAGCTTGAGGCTTTCACTATCCAAGCCTTCCAAGGCTTAAAGAACTTACAATTGACTTCAAGTTGTCAATAAACCTTTACACCAAAGAGATTTTTTCTCAATCTCTTCATTCAAGTGTTTCACACACTCAAATACTCACAATTGAGAAGTTGAAATGAAAATTACAACCAAAAGCTCTCTTAAAGAGTAGATGAACAAATTTAAGAGCAAAGATCACTCAAGGATTTTTTATTCACTAATTGAAAGCTCAAGATATATTGTATGCCTTTTGTTTGTGCTTGCTAGGAACCTTAAAAAAGAATTGGATTTGCTTTTTTATAGTTGGAGCTCAAAAACTAGTTGTTATGAACTTTTTGTTCATAACTAGCTTACCGTTTATGTGGATTTGGTTAGCCGCTTCAAGTTATCATTACAGTAAATATTTGAATTTTTGAACATCCAGTATGCCGGATTTGTAAATCCGGTTAGCCGCTTATATTTCGGGGACTCACTGCCCAAATCCGGACTTCCAGTTTGTCACATCCGGTTAGCCGCTTTTCGTTTGAATGAGTTTCTACCTGTAACCGGTTTGTCGCTTCCATCAATCCGGTTAGCCGCTTGCTACAGTAATGGCTACAGTGAACTGTTTATCAAAAATTATAGTTTTGCCCTAAAATTTTTTATAACTATATTATGGCCCAAAACGTTATGAAAATTGACAAATAGGTCTAATTTTAGAATTTTTAAATAATACTTTGTGAATCCCAAAGCTTTCTCAAATTATGATAAAGCCCAAACTTATAGAAATTATAGTATAGCCCAAATTGATTTAAATATTTTCAAATTGACCTAAATTCGGAATTAAAAAAAATCAATCATTTTCATTTTAGCCCATTATTAAAGAATTAACAAATTTTACAAAATCATTTTCTTGTTATTAAAGCACATTGTGTAAATATTTGTTTATCAAAAAATATGTGGTTTGTTATCATCAAAATCAATATTAATAGCCGTATAGGCTAACACAAAAGACCTATATCACATCTGTATCATCATATCTCATATGTATCACCATATCTCATCTGTATCATCATATCTCATCTATATCTCTGTAATCTCAATATCTATCTGTATCTCAATATCTATATCTCTGTTACCATCATACCGCAAGCATAAGCCCCTAAAAGGTAAAAACGCTCAAATACACGACCCAAACCCTCTATGTGTGTTCAGATGGGCCGCAAAGGCCTCTTATCTCATATCATTTATATCACTGTATTCATCTTATCTCATCTATATCACTGTATTTGAAGGAGAAGGGTACTGTCTAATGATTTTGCAAACAATCTCTTATACACATTTACATAAACATGTAATCACATCTGAAATCTCATTTCTTTTTACTTAACATATCTCAAATCCACTCAATTCTAATATCATGCATTTACTCAAAACGATAACAAAATCATTAATCAAACTCATTCTTAATAATAAATATCAGCACGTAGATAAAAATCTATTTTCTAGGAAATCATCAAATCGAATAATTAAATACTTATTTATCAAAATATGTTGTACTGTATCATAAATCAAGATGTATTATGAAAATAGATTTTGTATATTTCACTCACAGTGACGTTGTCTAGACTCGGTATCGCCAATGTCCGCTGGTTGAATCTCTCTCGTGGGTATTCCTAATTAAATAAACAATATAACTATTATCCGTGACATTAAATACGACTAACAATATGAATTAAAGCTCAAAACCAACTTTCGGATAAATAAAATTACAAAATTACCCTTATATCCAAAAATTATCAAAATACCCCTAACATCGAAATTTACCAAGTTACTGTTGGAACTATAATTTATCGAATCATCCTCAAAATCTTAAATTACCAATTTGTCCTCAATTCGAATTACAAAATTAATCACAAGTTTCGAATTTACAAAATTATCCTCGAAGTGCGAAATTACCGAAATGTCTTTAATAATTTAAATTATCGAATTACCCTTGAAATATCAAATTACCTCACTGCCCTAGTTGAAAATTACCAAACTATTCACCATTTTTCAAAAATTATAAATTTACCCCCAAGGCTTTATGAAATCACTAAATGGCCCCTACCGGTCAACGTGACCAGACTTCAGTCAACGATGACGGGAACCTCAGGTTTGATAGATCAGACTTCGGTGAGTCAGACGGTGCCGCCGGTGGCCTCCTACGCGCTGCGACTGAGCTGGATCGAAGCTTCGAAGTTCGTAAACCTTCCGGTGGTCGTTCACGGCAAAGACAGCGTCCCCGGTGGTCGTGGTCATAAATTGATGAGTATGACCTGAGGAACAAGATCCAGGCAGTGGCATCACCTAAACCTGGCGGGATCAACAGCGGTGAAAATGGGTCTTGGCCGTGGGTTTTCGAGCTCATCGTCGGTGTTATGGTCGGTGAAAAATAAATTATGCAACCCAAGAGGGGGGGTAAATTGGGTTTTTAAAACTTAAGCTAAGTAAATAGCCCACTAATTTAATCTAATGCCTTAATACACACAAAAACAATAAATCTTGCAACAATTAAATCAAATACAATAAATTAAACAATGCTTAAAGATAAAAGTGTAAGGGAAGAGAATGCAAACGCAGCAAATTTTACGTGGTTCGGCAATCCCTGCCTCCGTCCACGCCTCCAAGCCAACCAAGCTTGAGGATTTCACTATCCAAGCCTCCCAAGGCTTTAAGTTCTTTACACTTGACTTCAAGGTGTCAATAGACGTTTACAATGAAGAGATTATTGTTGAGTGTTAGAAAGTGTATATTTATAAAGGAGAAAATCGTCATTTTACACTTCAAGTCTCACTAACATTGCTATTTTTATTTATTTAAGTATTTTGTTATTTAATTACGTGTGTTTCATTATAATTAGTTATTTTATGTATTTTAGGGGTATCACGATCATTCGCATAATGAGCGGGTGATCGACGACAAAGCGGACATCACATTTGAACTCAGGACGATCGAAAACCTTAGAAGGAGCATAAAAGGAAAAATGTCACTGTTCACATATACGGAACTATTCATACGTATGTCATTCGCGATCTTGTACAAATAGTATTCTTGTGCAAAAACCGGTTTCTTGTGCAAATAGTGGTCAAACCGTGTGAGCGTGCAAATAGTATTCTTGTGCAAAAACCGGTTTCTTGTGCAAATAGTGGTCAAACCGTGTGAGTGCAAATAGTATTCTTGTTCAAATAGTGGTGTTGTTGATGATGACGTGGCGCAATCTGGCGTCAAACTGTTTTAATCCGATGGTCATGATTCACTCAATGTACTATAAAAGGGGCTTCCCCAATTTGATATCCACAGAATTCATTTGTAAGCTTAGATTTTTGTAATTCCTTCTCTTTCTTATATTTTCTACGTATTTTAATAAATTCCCATTTTACCCCTAGTTCAAATATGAGTAGCTAATTTACTTTTAAGCTTGGGTTGAAGGTGAAGTCTCAACATGTTCCATGGGCTTTATTTGGTAAATTTATTTTCTTTTCCCTCTAATATTTGTGGTTGTTTTGACTTTTTCGTGACAAATAATAATAGTCTTGTCTGAATCATACGGGTTAAGCCAAGCACTAGTACAAGGTTATTATTATTGTACGATAATATAACACCATACTTATTTGAGCGTGGTTCATGGTGTGGAATCCCCTCATGATTTAATTGGCATTAATAAGGAATATTTAGCCCATGGAGTATGTTGATGCAGATCCGGATACCCAAGTGCTTTATCTCAATAGATTCCAATTTAAGTTATTCCTGCCATTTTAAATTTCAATTCTAGCATATTTTAAATTCCTTTCACCACAAATCCAACCACCTATTTAAAGAAAATTAATTCTGCACACAATTAAAATCAACCTCCTCGTGGGATCGACACTCGTCACCATTGATCTGATTCTACCAATGGATTAGGTAAACGCGAGTTCATTAAAATTTGCACAAGTTTTGCCAAAACATTGTGCAGCTAATAATTCGCGCAGATCAATGTGAATATGACTGTCGATGATGTGTGATACTAAATGGTGGTTGGTTAATGGTTAATTGATTATGCTTTAAGTGGAATGGGAAGAATAAATTAAAGTGGAAACTATTGAAATAAAGCGCGGGTATCATCCATCAACGTGCTCCGTGGGCTAAATTCCACATGTGATCACGATGGTGTGTCGTGAAATAATAACCTTGTGCTAAGTGCCGGCTGAACTATTATTGTCGACAATCCTTAACACCATACTTATTTGAGCGTGGTTCATGAGGTGTGGAATCCCCTCATGATTTAATTGGTATTAATATGGAATACTTAGCCCATGGAGCATGTTGATGCGGTCCGGATACCCAGTGCTTTATTTCAATAGTTTCCACTTTAATTTATTCTTCCCATTCCAATTTAAATTCTAGCATAATCTAAATCATTTTCACCACAAATCCAACCACCCATTTAAAGAAAATTAATTCTACACATAATTAAAATCAACCTCCTCGTGGGATCGACACTCGTCACCATTGATCTATTCTACAATAGATTCGTGCGCTTGCGAGTTCAATAAAATTTGCACAACAAGTTTTTGGCGCCGTTGCCGGGGAGGTAAGTATTTTAATTCGTAGAGTTAGTTTTTTTTTTCTTTTAATATATATATTTTTTAATTTATTTTTAGTTGTTTTCTTGTAATTTTTTTTAATTTTAGTAATATTTGTTTCACGTAATCTCTTTTTCTTATAGCAATTGAGTTTATTTTCATAGTAAGATTGTAACAACGTCACAAGGTTAGTATCGTAATTTCTCCCTCCTGTTTATTTTTATTTGTTTTATTTTCATTTATTTTGTTCTTTGTATGCGTGGTCGAAGGTCATTATCACCTAATCTTGAGCCTTTAGACCTTGAGTTAGAAAAACACTTGCACACATAAACACACGCATTTAAAAGCAATTTGACATGGATTTACAAAACCAACAACGAACCACAAGAGAGGCCATTTAAGGACTATTTTAGTCCATAGCAAATTTGAGCACATCGTACATCGGATACCCAAATGTAGGCGCTAGGAGTTTTGAATTAAAACCTGGTGTGCTAAATTGTCTCCCTACGTTTATGGCCTAGAAAATGAGGACCCGTATAATCATCTGAATGATTTCCATGCTATCTGTCAGGACTTTTAAATATGAGAATTTTTTAGGATGATGATGTTAAACTTAGATTATTCCCATTTCTTTAAAGGATAGAGCTCGTTCATGGTTTAATACATTGCACTAATAGCATTACATCATGGGAACAAATGGTAACTAAATTTTTAAATAAATATTTCCCAGTTCATAAAACCAATCTTATTCGCGAAATTTCAGAATTTACCCAAAGAGGCAATGAGCGATTTTTGAGCATTGGATGGGCTACTCTTGAAGTGTCCACATCATGGAGTACGAAAAATGGCACCAATGCCAATACTTTTTGGAGGATTATTGCCACATGTGCAAGAATGGCTAATGGCGACCAGTGGAGGAGAGCTTATGTCAAAAAGTGCTTCAGAGATTTGGGAATTCTTCCAGCGCCAATCAGATAATTCCCAACAACGTAGTCGATCACTCAGGAATACCAGGAGAATTAAGGGAGTGAATGAGGTTAACATTGGTGAGTCAAGCTCAGAAATCAAGGAAGTCAAAGCAATAATCGAAGGTCTTTCGACGAATAGCATCGTTGTGCCGAATCAACGAGCCACATGACCGTGACTCGTATTCAGATCAAGCCAATGCCATAGGAATCATGAAAACCATCAACCTACAATCCTTACTCCAACACATATAATCACGGATGGAGAGACCACCCCAATTTTCATGGTCTCAAGGATTCCAACAAAATGGACCCGGCTCCACCTCCTTTGATTCAACCAAATGCAGATCCTCGAATTTCTCAACCTTCACCACTATTTAGACCATACTTTCAAATCCCTCACCTCTCTCATCCCAGACCATGGGAGGATACATTCGAGTATTTTAAGACTTGTACTCATTCTAGAATCGGCGTGAGCCGCACCGTTGATGGTGCGAAATGAGTTGAGGCGGGCTTATTTCATGGCTCAATCGGTTTCAAGCCTCGAGAAAATGGTGGGACAACTTGCTTCTTCAGTTCGAACCTTGGCAATGACCGTTGAAAGGTAAATTCCCAAGTCAACGATTGCACTAACCTAAAGTGAATGAAGCAAGTACCGGTTCACCTGTGACATCATGGAAGGTCAGCGGTGATGACCTTGCGAAAAGGTAAAGAAGTCGATAACAAAGTGGAGATGCCAGAATCAAATCAGATTGTACACAGCATGTTGAGGATTCATCACCGAAGGAGAAGAGAAACCAACCAGCGAGAATATGTTCCTAAAGCTCCATTTCTTGAGAGGTTAGCTAAAGGGAACAAAGGAAAATCCAGGTGAGATTTTGAAATCTTCAAACAGGTAAGTGTTAACATCCCTTTGCTTGAAGCTATAAAACAAGTGCCATCATATGCCAAGTTTCTTAAAGACCTTTGCACTAAAAAGAGAAATATTCATGTTCAGAAAAAGGCCTTTTTAACAGAAAATGTTAGTTCTATACTCCAACATAAAATACCTAAAATGCAAAGATCCGAGCTCACTATCTCTTGTAGTATAGGGAACCACAGTTGAGAATGCTTTGTTGGATTTAGGAGCTAGTGTAAATCTGTTGCCTTATTACATATTTGTGAAACTTGGGTGGAGAATTACAGACTCCGGTGGTGTTACGACTTGCGGATCGGTCCACGAAAATCCCTTGTGGTATTGTGGAGGGCGTGCTTATTCAGGTAGACAAGTTTTATTTTCTGTTGATTTCATTGTAATTGACACTCAACGATCTGAGATTGAAAAACCCCGTTATCTGGGCCGCTTTCTTGGCAATGCGTCAATGCAGGCCCGTTGTCCTTTGGCAATATGACCATGGAGCTCAATATTTTCAACATTGCCAAACAACCTCACAATGTGGATGATGGAATTGTTGATGTGGATTTAATAGAAGCATTAGTTGATAATAATTTTCTTTCAAACCTTAGTGATGACCGCTTTGCAAACATGTTTAACTCACTTTGGTTTGGATTTTGATATTGACGGATCAATCGATGAGTCAATGCCTGTGACTCGGCGCCATCCATGGACACAAATAAATGGAAGTCGAGGTGAACAACTAGTGCCATCGGAGAAAAAACTCAACCCGTCATGAATCACCACGAAACTCGAGCTCAAGCCATTTACCCAACACTTTGGAATCGCGTTCTTGGGAGAAGAAAGCACTTTGCGGTAATCATCTCTTCCTCCCTCGATGGCGAACAAAAGGTAAGTTGTTGGATGTTTAAAAGAGCGTAAAGGAGCATTAGGATGGACCGTAGCGGACATAAAAGGTATAAACCCGATGGGCGCATGCATTACATTCACCTTGATGAAAATGCTAGACTCTTAGGGAAATGCAACGTCGGTTAAATCACAACATGAAGAAGTTGTTACTGAAGTCCTTAAGCTATTAGATGCGGGTATTATTTACCCGTTTCGATAGTTCATGGGTCGATCTGTGCAAGTTGTTCTAAAAGTAAAGTCACGTGTAGTTACCAATGCTAATAATGAATTAGTGCCCTTAGAGTAACTACGAGGATGGCGTGTATGCATTGATTATAGGAAGTTGAATTACATTGCGTAAAGACCATTTTCCTTTACCGTTTATCGATCGAATGCTTGATAGATTAGCGGTCATGAATTTTATTGCTTTACAGATGGCTACTCGGGATATAATCAGTTCCCATAGCACGAAAGATCGAGAAGACTACCTTCACTTGCCGCTTTTGGTACTTTTACATATAGGAGAATGCCATTTGGATTATGTAATGCACTGCTACATTTCAACGATGCGTGTTGAGCATTTTTTCGATATGGTTGAGCGATTCCTTGAGGTCTTTATGGATGACTTTTCTGTTTTGGTGATTCGTTTGATCAATGTTTACATCATCTAACACTAGTTACTGCGAGATGTATCGAGAAAATTTAGTCTTGAATTGGGAAAAATGCCATTTATGGTAAAACAAGGTATTGTTCTCGGTCACATCATTTCAAGCAAAGGTATTGAGGTTGATAAAGCCAAGGTGGATCTCATTTCTAATCTTCCTCCACAAAATAGTCGATAAGATCTTTCCTTGGGCATCTTTGGTTTTATAGGCGTTTCATTAAAGATTTTAGCAAAGTTTACTAGACCACTTATGCAATCTACTTGAGGATGTATCTTTGTCTTTGATGATTCATGTCTTGTGGCATTTGAAAAATTAAAGCGATTGTTGACATCATCGCATCATTCGGCCCCAATTGGAATTTACCTTTTGAGCTTATGTGTGATGCATCGATTATCGATGGGAGCGATATTAGGACAAGAGTTGATCGAGTTCCCGTGTGATTTACTATGCTAGTATGACATTGAATGATGCACAATTGAATTATTCAACCCGAAAAAGAAATGCTAGGCTGTAGTGTTTGCATTAGAAATTTCGATCTTATCGTTGGTTGTAAAATAATTATATTCACGGATCATCTGCTCTTAAATATCTTACCATGAAGAAAGATCTGGCAAGACTAATTAGTTGGGTGTTACTTTTGCGAATTTGACTTAGAATTCAAGGATAAGAAAGGAACAGAAAATGTTGTGGCTGACCATCTTTCGCGTCTCCATGTTGACACAACTATAGAACCATTACCCTTGAATGAGTCATTTCCAGATGAACAATTAATGAGTGTGGAAGTAGTACCATGGTATGCTGATATTGTTAATTATCTTGTTACAGGTAAACTTCCAGAGCATTGGACTAAGCAGGACAAGGCCAAATTCTTTGCAGAAATAAAGAATTTCTTTTGGGATGATCCTTATCTATTCAAGTATTGTGCAGATCAAATTGTTCGACGATGTGTCCCGAGAATGAATTTCAAAACATTCTTCATTCTGCCATGAACAAGCTTGTGGAGGCCAACTTGATTCAAGAAAAGCATTCTAAAAATTTTACAATGTGGTTTATATTGGCCAACTATATTTCGAGATGCTTACATTTTGTTCTTCATGTGATAGGTGTCAACGAATGGGGAGCATAACAGAAGAAATATGATGCCACTAAATCAATTTTAGTGGTTGAAATTTTTGATGTATGGGGTATCGATTTCATGGGACCACTTTCCTCCATCTTTTGGCCATCAATACATATTGGTTGGTGTTGACTATGTTTGAAATGGGTAGAGGCAATTCCGTGTAGGACCAGCGATCACAAAGTAGTGATAAGATTTTTGAAAAGCAACATTGTTTCCGCTTTGGATTTCCTCGAGCAATTATCGGTGATGGTGGTGCCCACTTTTGCAATAAATCCTTGAGCACTTTTGACAAAGTACTCCATCACTCATAAAGTGGCAACCCATATCATCCACAAACCGGTGGCCAAGTTGAGATCTCGATAGAAATAAAGCACATTTTAGAAAAGGCGGTGAGGCCGACGGAAAAGATTGGTCGTTGCGGCTCGATGATGCATTATGGGCATATAGAGCGACTTTCAAAACTCCAATTGGGATGTCACCCTACGGCTAGTGTATGGAAAAGCATGCCACCTACACCATGGAACTCGAGCATCGTGCGTCTTGGGCCATCAAGAAATTCAATTTTGACATGCGTGGTGGCTCGGAAAGAAGATTACAATGGCGAGAACTTGAAGAAATTCGCAATGGCCAGCGTATGAAAATGCCAAGATTTACAAGCAACGAATGAAAGTCTTTCACGACAAGCAAATTATGAGAAAATCTTTTACTCCGGTCGAAAGTGCTTTTATTCAATTCTCGCTTTTTTATTTCCGGTAAGTTCGTTCTCGATAGTGCAGCCCGTTTATTTATTCCTGTTGTTTTTCCACATGGGGCAATTGAAATTAAGGATCCATTAAAGTTAATGGTCAAAGATTAAAGCCATATCTAGAATACCAACCACGTGAAGAGGAGAGTGAAATAAATCTGGGTGACCCAGAAGTTTAAATTGAGGTTTTTCTTTTCTTTTCGGTAATTTGATTTGATTCTTTTCTTTCTTTTGATTATTCTTTTCTTTGATTGAAATTATTTTTGTTTAAGTGTGTTTGTTTAACCATTATAGTTTTCTCTTATCATTTTAATCATGAGGCGGTACCTCTTGTACACGATTAGAACACTTGGCGTATCGAAACGCATCTCGGAAAGCGGAATCTGATTTTGTAAATTTCATCCTATCTGGGATCTACAGCCGCCAGAGTTAGTATTCCACGTTAAAGATCTAGAAAGACAACTCACAGAAATAGAGGATGGTATTTTTGATCTGCAATTGGAGCTTGAGGTAATTCGATAAGAGGACGAAATTAATTTGCTTTGTTTGTTATAATTTGGTTTAATTTGGTGTGTGTTAGTTTGCATAGTGTGTTTAAGTTTGTCAAACAGTAGAAGAAGCGGATAACGGTACTACTTGACAATCAATTAGGTTACTTCAGTTTCCCACAAGCGATATTACGAGGCGAAGGCATGGGCAGAGGCAGATTTTAGCAAAGCTTCAGCGATTCCTTGATTCCTCGAGAATGCACTCCTTTCAATCTATAAAGCCCGATCCGAGCATGCGATTGCTTATGAAGAATGGCATACTGCGACATCCATTTGGTTAATCGAGGCCAAAATGCGCTTGGCGGTGAGTTGCCTCTAAATTTATTGCATACATGCACGGTTGTGGTAAAGGAAATTATGCAAGAAAGCAGCGAGCTAAAAGACTTTCATTGCTTGTCATAAGTGTGCGAGCGATATGCAATAAAAACCATGTTCTTTAGGAATGGTGTCGATAAGGAAGATAAGATTAAATTCATTAGGGATGGCTTGAATAAAAGTCATTGGATAATATCATACATCTTTTGAAACGCATCCCGGTGGATACGTACAAGCGATTCTCCGATTATGGCCATTATTCGAGAAAGAGCGTGCGATCTGATCTCGGGAATCGACTATAAGCGACCTGTTTGCGGTTTGTAAGAAAAGCGGATGGGAACTATCCTCGACCCGTAGAGGCGTTCAAGCCGTTCGGGACGTAAAACCGAGAGGAAGATGTGAGCCGATCGCAGCTACACCATAGATATCCTTTTGCTTTCTTGTTGTTTTACTTTCTGTTATTTTACCATCGCATTATTGCTTGTAATAATTTTTCTTGTTATCGTTGTTTTGCTTTTCCTTTTCTTGTTTTCTTTTGACTCTCGAGCCATGTGCCTTAGTGTTAATTGACATTGACATAATGCCTCATACATTTGTGACGTTGTCACCAAGGTTCTTAAATATAATTTTGTTGTTGTGCACTCACAAGTTGTTTTTGAGCGGTATCTAATGGCTACTCGTGAACAATTCAAGAACATTTGTGTGCTCTCTGGATTTAACTATGGCAAACATAAAGAGTTCGTTGAGGCAGCCATAGATCTTGGTCGAAGAATAGCAGAGAGAAAATTGCACTTGGTGTATGGAGGAGGTGACCGAGGGTTATCCAAAATGGTCTCAGAAGCTGCTTATGTCAGAGGGAGCCAAGTGTTAGGCATCATCCCAACAATCCTAAAACCTTTGGGCTGTTTGTCTAACTCATCAACTGGAGAAGAGTTAGTTGTCTCAGGTATGCAAGCGCATAATTGAAATGATAAATCATCTTTGATGCTTTTATTTTCCTTCCGTGAGATCTTGCAACTCTAGAGGCACTAATCACATTAGCATCTTGGGCCCATCTGAACATCCACCAGAAACCCATCGGTTTGTTAAATGTCAATAATTTTTATGATGGCTTTATCGCATTTCTTAACCATGCAATAAAAACCTATTTCATTCCTTCCTCAGTTAAAAAAATCTTTATTTGTGCACATCACTAATGAGCTACTTGATCTTACAAGCTTATCAATCGACGGATCCGGGGTGTGTTGGAATGTTCAAATAATGATGGTAACGATGGCCATGAAGTACAAATTAGATTTAACTCTCCGGTTTGTAAATATTTTCTTACGTATTTGCACTACCCGGTGATGTCTTAAACTCTACTTCTTTCCTTTCAAACATTGAGGACAATGTTTCATTCGAGTTGGAGGGAATAGTTGACAATTGTGGAATATTGGTTAAGTTTTACTAATTTTTGTTGTAGAACTAACCATTTTGAGTAGAAGATGGTGAATATGGGTGTAGTTACTCTAGAAACGCATCTTCTTAGTAAAAAAAAACAAAAATGGTTTTCTTAACTTTTCTTTTTGACTTCTCCTTTATAAATATACATTTTCACGTTTTTGAGCCGAAGATGGCTGAATATGGAGTGTAGTTACTCTAGAAACGCATCTTCTTTAAAAAAAAAAAAAATCAGACATTTTTCTTTAATTTTTCTACATGTATGTTTTCTTTTTATGTTTAGAATAGGTTGGGGGGTAGAATTTCGTAAAAAAAAAGAAAAATATTTGGTAATTTTGTGTGAGTTTTTGATATTGGATGATATGATGACTTTTGAATTTTAGTATTTGTATTATCTTTGGTCTTGAGTGATGTTACACCATGTTTACTATTCTACATGTTGATGTTGGGGACAAATATGAGTTGCTTGAAAGAATGCACATGTCATAATAAATTCCAAGTGAGTTTTTGAGCCTATTAATTTTTCTTGGAGAGTAACCCTTTTTGCCCATTATTCATGCAGCTTAGCAGTTTATTATTTTATACATGATCTCTAGATTTCCTTTAAGTCAACCCTTTAAAAAAAAGTGTTCTTTGCATCTAAAGGCCCACCTAACTAGTAGATATGGAAGATTATTTAGAGCTCTAAGAGACGATGGAAGGCCATCTTTGATCCGTTTGAGCCTTTCAAGCCATCCCTATTGTAAAATATCTATAGTTAGCCATTTTGAGCCTAAATAAATAAATTAAAAAAAAAAAAGCTTTTTCTTTGTTAACTTATCATCCTGACCTACTCCAATTTGGAGTATTACCCGATATAATACAAGTTCCATCACCTACTCATGTTTGAGAAAAAGGATAAATAATTATTTTGTTCAATAAAGTTGTGCCATATAAAAAAAAAAAAAATTCAAAAAGAAAAAAAAAAGAAAGAAAAAAAAAAGAGAAAAAAAAAGGATATACAATAGCAATAAATAAGCAAAACGCATCTTGTAATTTTCAAAAGTTCTTGAAGTTTTTCTCAAACATATATATTTTGTTTCCCTATTTTCCTTTCTTTGTTAAGCCATGTCCCTAACCTACGTTACGTCCTAATAAAAGTCCTTCTTGATTTTAGAGAACTATAATCTGAAGTAAAAGCTAGTTATATGGGCTATTAAGATGTAGTGATGCATTAAAAAAAAAAAAAAATTTTGGATTGACTAGTAATTTATTTGAGGTCGTATTATTTCTAAGCTGTGGGCATATTTCTTTCATCTTGGTGAGAGTGTGTGGTATTTCTATATTATTTTCTCTCAATTCACCATTCATTGTAGTGACAATTTTATTAGTTTAAATTCATTGTGATAGTGTCACTACTAACGCTGAGATTTTTGTGTTTGACATTTAATTCTTGAAAGTGGCACGATTACTAGAGTCTCTTTGGGTGATGCATGTGGATTGTTGATGTGGTTGTGATATTTCTTTAGACTGGAGATAATACTTGTACTTTTCTTTGATTGCTATCATTAATCTGATTGAATAAACACGTGTGTTAAAAAAAAAAAAAATTGGTTTTGGATTTTATCTTCGCTTTATTTGCTAGGGACTAGTGTTGAGTGTTAGAAAGTGTATATTTATAAAGGAGAAAATCGTCATTTTACACTTCAAGTCTCACTAACATTGCTATTTTTATTTATTTAAGTATTTTGTTATTTAATTACGTGTGTTTCATTATAATTAGTTATTTTATGTATTTTAGGGGTATCACGATCATTTCATAATGAACGGGTGATCAGACAGCAAAACGGACATCACATTTGAACTCAGGACGATCGAAAACCTTAGAAGGAGCATAAAAGGAAAAATGTCACTGTTCACATATACGGAACTATTCATACGTATAGTACTGTTCATGATACTGTACAAATAGTATTACTGTGCAAAAACCGGTTTACTGTGCAAATAGTGGTCAAACCGTGTGAACTGTGCAAATAGTATTACTGTGCAAAAACCGGTTTACTGTGCAAATAGTGGTCAAGTGTGTATGCAAATAGTATTCTTGTTCAAATAGTGGTGTTGTTGGTGATAATCTGGCGTCAATCTTTAATCCGATGGTCATGATTCACTCAATGTACTATAAAAGGGGCTTCCCATTTGATATCCACAGATTCATTTCTAAGCTTAGATTTTTGTAATTCCTTCTCTTTCTTGTATTTTCTACGTATTTTAATAAATTCCCATTTTACCCCTAGTTCAAATATGAGTAGCTAATTTACTTTTAAGCTTGGGTTGAAGGTGAAGTCTCAACATGTTCCATGGGCTTTATTTGGTAAATTTATTTTCTTTTCCCCTCTAATATTTGTGGTTGTTTTGACTTTTAAATGACAAATAATAATAGTCTTGTCTAGATCATACAGTTAAGCCGCACACTAGTACAAGGTTATTATTATTGTAGCGATCTTATACCATACTTATTTGAGCGTGGTTCATGAGGTGTGGAATCCCCTCGATTTAATTGGCATTAATAAGGAATATTTAGCCCATGGAGCATGTTGATGCAGATCCGGATACCCAAGTGCTTTATCTCAATAGATTCCAATTTAAGTTATTCCTGCCATTTTAAATTTCAATTCTAGCATATTTTAAATTCCTTTCACCACAAATCCAACCATCCATCTAAAGAAAATTAATTCTACACACAATTAAAATCAACCTCCTCGTGGGATCGACACTCGTCACCATTGATCTATTCTACAATAGATTCGTGCGCTTGCGAGTTCATTAAAATTTGCACAACAATTATCACCCTAATTTCTTTATCCCAAGTGTTTCCCTCACTTGAACACACTCAATTTGATAAGAAATGAAAATTACACAATAAACTCTCTATAAGAGTGGATTCACAAATGATAGCACAAAATGATTTAATCTCTGATGATTTTGCAAATTGGAAGCTCAATATATGTTATGGGATCTTGTTTATGCTTGCATTAGTCTTTAAAATGAAGTTGGAGTTGAGTTTTTATAGTTAAACCCGAAAAACTAGCCGTTATAGACAAATTTCAGTGCTCAAGCTTGATTTAACATTTGGCCGAGTGAGCGATGATGTTCTATTTTTAAATTTGCTATAGTACCACTGTTCTTAAAATTACAGTTTTACCCCAATACTTTCTGTAATTATACTATGGCCCAAAAGTCACAAAACTTTTCAAACAAGTCCAATTTTGGAATTTTTAAAATTAAATAGTTCTCAAAACTTTCTTAAATTATGGTATGGCCCCAACTATAGCAAATCTTTTCAAATAGGTCCTTTTTAAGTTTTAACCAAATTATCCAGAAGTTTAAAATTCTCAAAATCTTTCACTTAGACCTTCAATCTTTTGTAAGTCACAATATAGCCCAAAAGGTTTAAAACTTGACAAATAAGTCCAACTCTGAAATTTAAAACTTTTTCATTTTAAACCAAAATTCTCAAATCCAAAATAATTTTTACTAAAACATCTATTGAGCTTCACAAATGCTAAACCAAGCATAAAATAAATCATACCGGCTTTACAAGAAATTGTTGCACTAGATTTATCCGTTGAGCTTTAATTCCTATTCTTGATTTCGCCGTTGTCCTTTGAGTGTCTTGAACTTGATTTCACTTGCATAAAAATTATCCTTCAAAAAACTAGTGAGCTTGTGAAATACAAGAATTATTAAAACACTTAATACATATGTTTGTTATCATCAAAATTACAATATGTATAGCCCTTTAGGCTAACAGTCGGTTTCCGGTGGCGAGGACGGCAGGGGTTTGACCGACATCTCACAGGCTTCAGATCCGTACCTTGCTCGATCGGAACGATGGCCGAAAATGGAAGAACCGGCCGGGTTGGGTGCGCGGGTTTTCGAATCAACAGGTTAAACTCGGTTTTCTCTCTCTCCCCCCCCTCTTCCCCTTTCTCTCTCTCTCTCTCTATTTATAAAAATTGACTCTCTTTTTTTTTAAGTTAATACAAATTAAAGGAATACCGGACCAGTGACAGGAATAAAATTCGATTACCCGAGCTTTTAGTCGCACTTGATTTTTCGTGATTTAATATCGTGATAATTTTAAAATAATCCAAATGCGATATATTTAATAAACATGGAACATTTAACAACTTTCACCCACAATGTTGGAAAAATCGAGATGCATCAATTTTGCCGTAAAAATTCTGAAACAAATCCAACAAAATTTAAAATTAATGCCGAAAGGGAAAGTTAAATATTATACTTAATTAGGGAGAATTAAAGTGCATATGTTACATTAAGTTTGTCAATGATAGCATTAATTATGATGGGTTGGTGAAGACTTTTGAAGCATCTTTTGACAAACCTATACTTGGAGGCACTACAAGAAAAATAGCAATAGATGACTGACACTTTATGATAGAAATCGCTATATCATAAAAGTATGACAGGGTTGTGATAAAATTATTGTCTATCAAATAATTAATGATGTACTTGTGATATAATTTGTGTTTATCAAGAATTTATGATAGGATAGTGATAAAAATATACTCTATCAAAGGCTTTGTGATAGAATTTTAACATTGACTGTGTTTGACCAAATTTTAAATTAATATTTTATTAAAAGAAAAATAAAATCAAAACGGGGCGTTTAGACTAAGACATAAAATTTTCTTATGTCACCGAACTCACTTAGTCACTTATTGCTCGCCACATAACGCATACCACTCAACAACTAACACTGTGAAATAGCACGCTTGCCAAACCCTAAAAATCAATCCCGCATCTTTGCCGCTGTTCAAATAGTGTTCTTGCTGTCGTTAGAACACTGACGACGACTACAACGATGATGCACGCGCAAAACCAGGCCACTAGTCTCACCAAGTTACACTTCCATGTCGCCAACTCCACATCACTGTCAGTCAAAGCCAGGCCAAGGTGCCGCTGCTCTGAGGTAAATTTTCTGTTCATAGGACTTGCATTGCTTTTCATAATAGAAGGTTGAGTAAGTTCATTTTCATATATGTTGATTTTTGTTTTGAGATTGTGCCAGCAATTTCCATTTTGGTGGATTTGAATTTAAATTCTCGGAGAAATACGTGAGATTGTAAATAGATTTTAAATTGATTAAGTTGTTAGGTCTTCTAAATTTTGTCAATTTTTTTCCTTTTTCTGATTTTTGGGCTGGATTCATGGTTGTTTCTCAAATTATCTCTACTGACATGCTAAACCTTAAGCTATCAAATGTTCATGTACATTCAACTAGTTATGTCTATGCCGAATGCATCTTGAATGTATGAACTTTGTATTTTGATGATCTTATTCAGCAATTTTTTCTTTTTTAGGACTAATATTGGTATTTTTTTGACTGAAAAAAAAAAGTAGACGAAATAATAATTTCTAACGAAGCCCACTAGGTGTTTGATGGAATGCATTAAAGAAAAGAGTTTCCTTAGTTTTTATTTGGTGGCATATTCTGTTAAATCTTTCATTTTAATTCTTAGTTTTTGTAGGTTGAACCTATATCTTTGATAAAGTGACTACATTGAAAGGTTTTTAATTAATACTTTCATAAGTGGATTGTAATTTTCATGTTATCTATGCAACATGTCCGGAGATTAACTTTGTTATTTGGCCCCAAAACTGCAAGGAATTAGAATACGACAACCAACATTTGTAAGGTAATGTAATGTCTTTGTTTATACCTGGAGCTCATATTATAAGTAAGCTAGTTGATTTGTTTTGTGTCTCATTATTCTTGTATTCTATATTCGATATATATAGTTATTGCAGGAACTTAGACAGTGTTTGTTTAAGAAATGAGGTGTTGAATGGTGATGCTACTCTTTTGATAATCAATGTGCATGCAATCCTAATTCCCAACTTTTTGTCCTCTTTATTTCTCTTCTTTAAATACTTGTCTCTTCCTTTTGTACATATGTTTAACACTCTTTTCTATTTGATGATACCCAAAAAATAATTGATCTTATTTAAGTATTTGAAATTTTATCTCAAGAATTATAATTGTACTAGAAATTTAAAATTGAGTAGCTTTTTTAAGCAAAGTTGTTGATAGTGTTTGTTTTAGCCGAAAGAATCATCTGTGCTTTGGAAGAAAGAGGAAAAACATTGTTTCTGTGGTTGATATTTTCTAGAGCTTATTTACAAAAACTTGATTTCCTAATATGCTTTTGGAATGTACTTTCATGTAATCACAAGAAAGCACTAGTGATGATTATTCTTAAATCAATAGATTCTAATCTTGTTACTCTCATAACTTTACTGCTGCTTGTAGCATGAAAATATAGAGAATCATAGATAAAAATGCTCTTTAGTTTTTTGTGGCTTCTCATTCAAACTTATGTTTTGATATGGATTGTCTTCTTTTCTGGCATACGAGTTATAAATGTGGGAGAGATAGTCTCCTTTCTATTTAATAAAAAGATCAACTCATGCTTGGAAACTTTTGTTTTGTGCTTTTATTTTAGGAACTATTTCAATAATTTCATTCTTATTGGTTGTTAAAGCAATGCTCAGAAGTTGTAAAAACCATAAGATTTTTAATAGTCTGTTCTGTGGACTGTTAAAGCAATGCTCAGAAGTTGTAAAAATCATAAGATTTTTAATAAAACGGGAACTACTCGCAGGTTCCCAACTTGTGATTTCTTTTGTAAAATAGTGAACTTTTGTTTATATTTTTGTTTTTGACCCTTTTTAGATATGATAACACAATATAATTTCTGTTGGTTGTAGTTCGATTAATAGAAAACCAAATAAGAATGTGAGGCTAATAGTAACGACATTCGCTGGAGTTGTTTTTGGGTTCTTTGTGGGAGTATTACAAAGGTATTCACTGAAAAAGCATATAATAGACAATTAAGCTGTTGTAAAAAGGTATTCACTGAATAAGATACGAGACCCAACTTTCTGTCTTGTTCCTGCATCTCAGTTTTCAGACAATTGTAAACTATTTTCTATAACTCCCTGGTCTTCATTGTGCCTTTGGGCAACTCTTTTCTAATTTGTGGCTTTAAATATTCTGGGTTCACTTAATCATTTAAATTTAGTAGTTTATGAGTTATATTAGCTGACATAGAAAACAAGTGTGGGTTCTTAAGCTATTTGGAATATTTTAATTGTTACTGATTATTGTAAAGATGTTTACCTTAATTCTTCATTGGGTGTATCTTATTCATGACCCCTTATTCTCTTTTGAAACTACAAAATGATTCAAGCTGCCAAAGTTTTAAGAATTTTGATAATGAACTTGGAGCAACTGTGATCTTTGGATTATTTGCAATATCTTGGGTCATTCTACGATTAATATTCTTCCCCTTTTGGGTCATCAAATGTACAAGGTTTGCTGTATGATAAATGATTTGATGCCACCTTATTTGGCCGTCTAGCAGTTTCTTTGGCTTATTTGATTTTGTGATTTGCATTTTCCAACTATGATCTTTAGTTCTACTTGAACTTATCAGAGATACATTCATTTACTACTTGTTCAACACAATGTTGCTGATGCTCTTTGTGGTCCAGATATGTTGGTGGGTTCTCATATCCTCGATGATCTGGAGACAGCTGAAAAGTGGTCAACTTAGGGAAGATATAAGATCTGGTAAGCATTTTGATGCTTCCATTATCGTTGATTCATTTAGTGTCATCAATTATTCACGGTAGTCTTCCTCCTCTGTGGAAATAATCATTGTTTTACTTTGATAGTTTGAAACTTGATCTATATAATAGTTTTGCTAGAACTTAATTAGTTATATTCACATGTGCCTAAGCCTTAGCCATATTTAAGTTCTTGTTTCAAAACCTAGATAAAATGAACTTGTAATTGGATATTAATTGTAAATCAAAAAAGGGTAAAGGAATTAATTAGTTATATTCACATATGCCTAAGCTTTGAAGGAAAGTTGGTGCCTTTATGGCTACCCTTTTGGTTCCACATTTTATTGCCACAAGGAATTAATTTAAGTTACATCAAAACTTGAATGTTTTACTTTAATAGATAATTTTTATAATGATACTATCGGCTATAGTCAATTGGTGTTGCACTTGCAGTTGAGAGAAACTCTTGGATTTAGAGTTTTCTTTGAGTATTCTTGAGAATGGGAATTTATCTACTGGAATTTCACTGAGAATATGGGAGTAGTTTTGCACTACAATATTTGACGGCTTTATAGCTTGTAAAATTTGAAGCATTTGCTCGAGTTAACTTTCTTTTTATTACTTTGGAAGTGTTAATTATTGGATACAAGTGTTTTTGGATGATGTTATTAATGTAAAGTGTTTTTAGACTTGATAGAATGTATAATTTAATTTTTGGTTGATTTTGAATTTGTGATTAAATATGCAGGAATGCATAAATTTAAATAAAATAATTCAGAATTTCTTTTAATATAAATTTAGATCCTGTGACAAAAAAAATCAGTCATAAATTATGTCATAAACAAAATAATTAATGATAAAAAATTTCAATCATTAATTCCATCACAAACAAAATAGTTTACCCACTAAAATTAATTGGATAATAATTTATGCGTAAAAAATAATTTTCCCGCCAAAATTTAAGTTAAAATTCAATTTTCGCGCCAAAAAATTAATTAAAATATTATTTTTTAAGATGACTGACATATGACTTCGGAACATTATCATAAGTTAATGACATATTTTTTTTCTATCATAAAAGAGTGACAGGTACATAGACGATAGATAAATTCACTGTCATCCACCCCCCTTTATGATAGTTTTTTTCAGTCATCTATTGCCAGTTTTCTTGTAGTGAGGGTTGTTCCAATGTTTTCATTTATATTTATAGGATATTGGATTTCTATTGGTCTATTTAAACTCAGCAACCTTGCTATGTAAGACAATTAGAGATTAATTTTATTTGAATTTGAAAGATTATTCTTTCTCTGGTTCTTTTGAGAACTAGTGAACTTATCAAGAATTTACATTCTTATGTGTTCTAAATTTAGATATATCATTCCCTTCTTATTTATTTCTTGAGTGTGACGTCAATATCATTCTCTATACCTTTGGTTCACGTTTTCTTAGGCATTGGGTTAAGGTTTTGTTTGTCTTAAATCTGTTTAGAACTTTCTTAGAAGTTGAAACTACAAATTAAGTGTGGATTTCAAAGTTTCATTGTGGGATTCGCATCAAACAATGATCAAATAAATCTTGCTCTTCCCTAATTGACACTCAACACGCTTTCAAAAAAGTTTTATTTTTCAATCAAGTTTTCTTTAACCAAGATCTTCTTTTCTTCAATTTGAATAGGTAGAATAATTTCGATCATTTCAGCTTCTTCAACTTAATTTTGTTGCACAACCTCGATCGTACTGTTAGGCTCAATGTGTAAATCAAGAGTATGTTGTTCTTCTTTAAAAATCTTAGATATATTAATAACCTTGTCATCTTTAACATTTGTCTTGTCCTCCAAGGAAACATCATCCATATTCTCGCACAAATTGTCAAATTGAAAATGTAAATCAGTAATGAATTACACATTTTCTTCTGCAGCGTTAGGCACATCTTCATCATGTGGAAAGGTACAAACTTCTTTTATCTGAATGTCTTTCACCTTAGGCCGGTGACTTGTGATATGATTAGAGATTTTATATTGGTGTTGTGGATGTGGCCAACTTAACTTCTTCAATGCTTGACCTTTTTCTCTTTTGATTCGATACAATTTACGATTCAATTTGCATCGCTAAAAGAATTGCATGCTGCAAGGTGTATATAGTATATGTAGTCATTTTGTCTATAATATATAAATTGAGCCCCTTCACAAATCGTGTAGTTGTACCATCTTTAGGTTCATAATAATATTTACATCTATAACATTATTCAAACTTATAAGCATAATCAGAAACTGATTTTATACCTTTTCGTGCCAAACAATAATCAAGAAGAATGCATCTTGATCTCAACATTCACTTTATACATCTCCATGAAGTAATTTTAAAATAACCTTCGATAAGTAAACTACGCCATTGCACTGTGGTCCACCATTATAAAGCACTCTATGATAATAGAAAATTAGGTACAAATTATACTTGATCATACTTCAGCAATCAAATCATGTATTCCTGATTAACCTTATCTAACCATGAAAGAAAATAGTTAGGATTGTAATTTCCATCAAGCTTCCAAAGCATGGTACCTTCTTGTTAACATGTAAATGTTCTTTTTGTTGATTTTGATGATAACAAACCTTAATCTCTTTTGATCAATTTGTTGAAGTTTCATAATATCAAAAATTTTCTTAAAAGCCAAAAATTTTATGTGTGTGTTTACAAGCTTTGGTTAAACATGAATAACATTCTCTGTAAAATTCTGTAAAATGTGGTTTTCTGGGCATAATCAGTGAACCGTTTATTTTAACGATTAACCGATAAAATACAGAGAAGGGTTATTTTCTAAAGCTTCAACTGATTGCTTTAAAACTTACTAAAAACCAGCCACTGGAAGTAAATGGCTAACCGTTATTTTTAACGGCTAACTGTTTAGGGTAAAGGCTAACCGTAATGTTCAGAAAAGGGTTATTTCTTAAGAATTTAACCGATTAGCTTCCAAACTTGCTGAAGGTAAATGGCGAACCGTTATTTTTAACGGTTAACCGATAATATTAAAAAATGAATCATATGCTAATCTCTTAGCGTTTAAAGCAAATCGATTAAGCATTTTGTTTTATAAGTTGCTGGAATTTAACGGTGAACCATTAATAGATAACGGCTAACCGATAATATCCAGAATGACATATGTTGTTAACCCTTAACTATTTAGGAAGAATGATTAGTTTAAATTTGTAATACAGGTTTCTGGAATTTAACGGTAAACCGATAACGTATAAATAGCTAACCGATAATTTTCAGAATAACATTTTTTGTTAATCTTTAACCTTTTAGCAAGAACGGTTAAAAGATTTTTATTATGCAGGTCTCTGGATTTTAACGACGAAAGGATAGTGACTAACGGTCAACCGTTTATTTAAAATTCAGCTCAACGGTAACTTTGACCAGCCCAAACAGTTAGCCGTTAACAGTTAACGGCGATCCATTTTCTGGCGAAAAGTCAATAACGGTTAGTTTTCAGCTCCAACTATAAATAAGCTCATTCAAATCAAATCAAAGGTTGATCACAACACGACCATTGAACTTATACTTGAGCATACAATTCTTTTTGAGCTTTAAAACACATTCTTACTTCTTTTAATCACACATTGGGCGTTGATTTGTAATCTTAAATATTATGTGAGAGAAACAATTTGCAATCTTTTATTTTGAGTGATTGTAAGTGTTAGGATACACTTGGGTTAAGAGATTCGGGATAATCTCTTCTTGTAAAGGTTTATTGACACCTTGGAAGTCAATTGAAAGCATTTGAAGCCTTGGAGGCTTGCTTAGTGAAATCCTCAAGCCTGGTGTGCTTGGAGGCGTGGACATAGGCGGGGATAGCCGAACCACGTAAAAATCATTGTGTTTGTTCTCTCTTACCCTATCTCTTTACTTTTCATTGAATATTAATTTATTTATTTCGAATTTGGTTGCTTAGTTTATATTGCATTAAGTTTTAGTTGCTTAAATTTTTAAAAATCCAATTCACCCCCCCTCTTGGGTTGCCTAGTTAGTATTTCATTTGGTATCAGAGCGAGGTTCTCTTGTTAGGACTTAACCGTCTAGAGTAAAAGATCCATGGCAACCCAAAATGATTCAACCTTTAGGGAAAGACAATCCACAACTAGACCACCGTTCTTTGACTGTAATGACTACCCATATTGGAAAACTAGGATGAGAATTTACTTGCAAGCTTTAGATTACGAAATTTGGGAGGTTGTTTGTGATGGTTCTTTTATGCCTTTGACTAAAAATGAAGTTGGGGAAGATATTCCAAAACTTTCACGGGAATGGAATGAATTAGAAAAGAGAAAAGTTTCTCTAAATTCCAATGCTATGAATGCCTTATTTTATACACTAGATAAGAAAGAGTTTCATAGAGTGTATAGTTATGAAAGTGCTCATGAAATTTGGCACAAACTTGAAGTTATCTATGAAGGCTCGAATCAAGTGAAAGAGTCAAAAATCAGTAGATACACTCAACAATATAAGTTGTTCTAAATGGAACAAAATGAGAGTGTGTACTTTATGTATACTAGATTTACGGACATAGTGAACACCCTAAGAGCCCTAGGAAAGACCTTCTCAAATAGTGAGAAAGTTAAGAAAATCATTAGGTCCCTACTTAAGGAATGGAGACAAAAAAGAACTGCTATCAAGGAAGCCAAAGATTTAAATATTCTACCTATGGATGATTTAATTGGTTCTCTTATTTCTTATGAAGAAGATTTAGCAGCTGAAAGAAGAAATGAAGAAAATAATAAAAGCATTGCTCTCAAAACTTTAAAATATAAGAGTGATGGGGAGAGTGAACCGGATGATGAAGAGTTAGCTATGCTAGTAAGGAGGTTCAGAAAGGTTTTCAAGAAAACCAGTGAGCGAAGAAACTTTAGAGACTTCAAGAACCAAAAAGAGAAGAAGAAAGCAATCAAATGCTATGAGTGCAAGAAGCCTGGCCATATAAGATCGGAATGCCCTCTTCTTAACAAGTTTAAGAAGAAAATAATGGTGGCCACGTGGGACGATAGCGATGAAGAAATGAGTGATGATGAAGAGCATCAAGAAATGAAAAATCTAGCTCTCATGGCAATTGGAGATGAATCAAATGATGAATTAGATGAGGGCTTAAAGAAGAAGAAAAATAAATGGTTCTTGGATAGTGGATGTTCAAGACACATGACCGGAAACTATGCATGGTTTTCAAGTTTGACTAAAATAAAAAACGGTGGAGATGTTTCTTTTAGAGATAATTCAAAAGGGAAGATTCTTGGAATCGAAAATGTTAGTAAAACTTCATCAACCTTAATTGAAAATGTATGCTTCGTTGAAAATTTGAAACACAACTTGATTAGTTTTAGTCAATTGTGTGACAAAGGTTATAAAGTAGTTTTTGATAAGTCTAGATGTATTATTGAAGATGCATGTAATGGAAAGGTTTTATTTACTGGAAATAGATGTGGTAATGTTTATACCATTGACATAGAAGTTGCTCATACCCATGATAAATGTTTTTCAGCTTTACATGATGATAGTTGGCTATGGCATAGAAGATTAGGTCATGCAAACATGGAATTGATTTCAAAAATTTTGATGATTTAGTTAAAGGACTTCCAAAAATCAATTTTCAAATGCATAGAATTTGTGAAGCTTGTCAATTTGGAAAACAAATCAAAACCTCTTTCAAAACAAGAATCATGTCTTTACTTCAAAACCACTTCAATTACTTCACATGGATTTGTTTGGATCATCTAGATATGCTAGCTTAAATGGCAAGTATTATGCATTTGTAATTGTGGATGATTATTCTACATACACATGGGTATTGTTCTTAGCTAATAAGGATGATGCCTTTGATATAAAGCAGGATGTAAATCATTATCATCAGGATCAAGCACACATAAGTTTATAGCTAACAGAGTAATATGTGGACCAAGATATAAAGTCCTATACTTTTTAAGCACACTCTGAAATTGATCTACTAGCCAAAAACCTAAATTAGGCCTCACATCATTTAACATGCACCAGATAAAATAAAACTCAATTTTAGAGAAAACTCCCGAGTGATCTTTCTTACCTAAAAAATTATATGCCAAGAACTTATGCACGCATTTCAAAACAGGATCACATAAGAAAGAGCTCTTTGATTTACTCCGGTCATAGGCACTATAATCTAAAGATAAATTACGCCAAAGACCATAAGGCTCAAAATTTTCGCTAAAGTCATAAGTTGTCCCTAAATATGCATCGCTAGAAGCATAATCATCATCAATAACTCCTAAAGCTAAGTTAAAATCGGATGTGAAAACTTTCGTCCCATTAACCTAAACTTTATCACATTCGGAGTATGCAAAGTAAAATCACTCGGTTTATTAAATTGAAAAGTAGCATAGAACTCCCTAATCAACTCAACATAACCCACAATCAACATCAACAAACTGTTGCAAACCAATTTTATCTATCAAAGAATTAAACTCATCCTTAACATTTAATTTTTCAAGAGTCGGATAACGAATATACTTAGCTGGAAGTATTTTTCGCTTGGAAATATCCTTGTACCGTTCTTTTTCTTGTTGAGTCGTGAATGTGAGATACCCTCCGAGATTGGATTCAGCAAGCAGCAAAACACCCTTGCCTTTTCCATACTTCGATCTTTGTCTCATGGCTTGACGTGAATCTGAAACTGTGTTCCATGAGACCATAGTGGGAGCGGCAATCTTGGATTTTTTTGCAACGAGTTTCTTTTTAGATATTGATGACTTGGAAGTTGATGCTTTCCTCTTCGACATTGTTACCACAATTTTCACTCACGGGTTTTGTTGGAATGCGAAATTGCAGCGCGGCTGGGTGTGGGTTGGCTGGAAATCGAATTGAAGTGCACTGGAAATTAGTTTGGTTGGCACGGATTACTTTAGCAGTGGTTGGTGTGAGGAGACTCTACTGTTGGATGAGGAGAACTGGTTGCTGGAATGGTTGGTTTCGGGCAAAGATGCAAGCGGGACTGAGATACAGCTGCTGGAGACGCGCGTGGGCGCTTGTGAGGTTGAATGAAATTCCTTCTATTCTTTAGTTTTGTCATTCATATGTATGCGGTGGTCATTTTGGTCCTAAAAGAACAGTATCTAAGGTGTTAGAATGTGGTCTATTTTGGCCTACTTTATTTCGTGATTTATACATATTTTGTAAGTCTTGTGAGAATTGTCAAAAGACTGGCAATTTAAGTCATAGGAATCAAATGCCACTTACTCTTATTCTTGTGTGTGAAATATTCGATGTGTGGGGCATTGAGTTTATGGGACCTTTTCCCTCATCTTTTGGCAATGCTTACATTCTTTTAGCAGTGGATTATGTTTCTAAGTGGGTAGAGGCTAAGGCCACCCGGACTGACAATGCTAAAGTTGTTGTAGATTTTGCCAAGTCTAATATTTTTGCCAGGTTTGGTGTACCGAGAGTGGTGATAAGTGATAGAGGTACTCACTTCTGTAATCGAGTGGTGGAGGCTTTATTCAAGAGATATCATGTTACTCACCGAGTGTCTACCGCCTATCATCCACAGACAAGTGGACAAGCTGAGATTTCAAACAGAGAAATCCAGTCTATTCTTGAAAATACGGTTAGTCCAAATTAAAAGGATTGGAACTTACGATTAGATAATGCATTGTGGGCGTATCGAACTGTGTACAAAACTCCCATAGGTATATCTCCTTATCGTTTAGTATTTGGTAAGCCTTGTCATTTACTTGTAGAGTTAGAGCACAGAGCATACTGGGCGGTCAAGCAATGCAATATGTGGATGGATGAAGCGGGAAAGCAGAGGAAGTTGCAGCTGCAAAAGTTAGAGGAGATTAGAAATGAATCCTATGAGAGTTCGCGATTCTACAAGGAAAAGACGAAGATATTTCATGACGGAATGATTTTGAGAAAAGAGTTCTCTATTGGTCAAAAAAGGAAAAGACGAAGATATTTCATGACGAAATAATTTTGAGAAAAGAGTTCTCTATTGGTCAAAAAGTTCTTCTTTTTCATTCTAAGCTTAAACTTTTTCCTAGTAAATTACATTCTCGCTGGGTTGGACCCTTTATTGTTACTAATGTTTTCCTCGTAGTGCGATTGAGATTCAGTCGACCTCGACAAAGTTTTTAAGGTTAACGGTCATCGCTAAAACCTTTTTTCTTTCGTAAATATTATAACATACGCTTTACGTCCCATTTATAGAGATTGATGCATGAATGTGTTTAGCCAAAGACATAAAACAAAGACGCTTTTTGGGAGGTAACCCAAAGAATTTATTTATTTTGATTTTTGTTGCTTTTAATTTTAATTCAGATTGTTTAATAATGTTTTTGCTTATTTTGGCCAGAAGTAAATTTTTTGTTAGGCGTGCCCACGCTTTAACTAATAAGTACTTATGTGATTTTAAAGTAAAATGGTTTTAAGGTGTGCCCACACTTTAACTAAGAAGTACTTCTTTGATTTTAATGTGAAATGATTTTAAGGTGTGCCCGCATGCTTATTAAAAAAGTACTTCTGTAATTTTTGATGTCTCAAGTGTCTCTTCTAGGTTTTAGTTTGAAAAAAAGAGTTTTTATTTTATTTTATCTTATTTTATTTTATATTTCTTTTCACATTTTTATTTTTATCTCTTTTTTAAAAAAAGAAGGTTTTTACTTTTTATTTTTATTATTTTTATTTATTATTATTATTTTTAAAAAAACAATTTGAAAAAAAAAAGGATTTTTATTTATATTTTTAATTTTATTTTTATTTTGAAAAAAAAAACAAAATCATTGTACAAAAATCCCTAAAAAAGAAAAAACCACAAAATCACTGTTAAAAAATCCCAAACTTTTCGTCACAAAAAGACCAAAGACATCCGCTCCAAGAGATCCAAATAGCAAGCTCCAGCCCCCTCACCAGCCCCAAGGCTTCCTCTTAAGGCCCGACCAAAGGCGTCACATGATTCCAACATCTCCAATCCCGCCACACCACCCACATGTCCCAACACCACAAGAAACCCGTCATACCAAAGGTTCGCCTGCGATTCCAACATCTCCAACGCCCACGCCCGTCCATGTCCCCAGCGCGCGACCACAAGCAACCCGCGCTCGACCGCAAGCAATCCAGACCAACCAACGCCCGCGCGTTGCACCAGTCCACGCTCGCGACTCTAGCAGAGACTACATGACCCAAAATAATATCTCGATCTACCATAAAATGACATTTTTCATAATTCAAGACAAGTTTTGTTTCAATGCATCATTCAAGTACTTTCTTCAGATTATAGACAATCATCGTTAATCAGATAGATCAGAAAATCATCCATAAATACCTCTATAATGTTCTCTACATAGTCTGAAAAAATACTGACCATGCACCTCTAAAACGTGACGGGAGCGTTACAAAGACCAAATGGCATACGTCGATATGCAAAGGTTCCAAACGAACATGTGAAAGTAGTCTTCTCCTGATCCTCAGGCGCAACTGGTATTGATGAAAACCTGAATAGCCATCAAGACAACAAAAGTGAGATTTTCCTGCCAACCTTTCAAGCATCTGATCAATAAAAGGAATAGGAAAATGATCCTTTCTAGTGAGTGAATTAAGTTTTCTAAAATGAATACAAACCCTCCACCTATTCTGAACTCGGGTGGGTACTAACTCACCATAAGAATTCTCAACAATTGTTATACCAATTTTCTTCAGTACCACTTGTACCGGACTTACCCAATTGCTATCCAAAATTGGATAGATTATACATGCATCAAGAAGTTTCAGAATTTTTTTCTTCACTACTTCCATCATAGGTGGATTCAAACGGCGTTAAGCTTGAATCGAAAGTTTGGCATATTCCTCCAGTAGTATTCTATGCATCCACGTAGACGGACTCATCAATTTGATATCAGTAATTGTCCATCCAATAGCCTTTTTGTAATCCTTCAGCACTATAATAAGCTTTTTTTCCTCTAAAGCACTAATCTTTGAAGAGATGATCACCAGAAGTGTCTCACCATCTCCTAGAAATATGTACGTTAGATGACTTGGCAATGGTTAAAGCTCTATTTCGGTGCGTGCAAAATAGATGGGAGAAGTTTTGCATGAGATGAAGGTAATTCAATATAAGACATATGATGAGTTAAAGTTCTCAAAGAATTTAATTCATAAATTCTCTCTTGCAATACAGAATTTAAAACAAACTCATTTTCATTCCTTTGCAATCATTTGAGGCCCAAACTATTGTTTAAAGCAGCTACCAATGAATCTTCAACATCCAAATAAAAAACTTCCTGCACTATAGGGTTAATAACATCCACAAAAAATTCCGAATGTTCCTTATTAGGATATTTCATGGCATCATTCATATTGAACTCTATAACCTTTCCATTAAATTCCATAGTGAGAATCCCTTTATGTACATCCATTCTAGTCCTAGCAGTCTTAAGAAAAAGTCTTCCTAGCAAAATTGGGACAGAATTAGAGCAGTTATCCTCTTTCGTATCAAGTACATAAAAATCAGCAGGAAAAACTAACTCATTAACTTGTACTAAGACATCTTCTAATACCTCATCAGGGTATGCATTAGACCTATCAGCTAGTTGAATTATCACGCCAGTTTCTTTTAATGGACCAACATTCAAAGATGAATAAATAGAACGAGGCATGACATTAATAGAAGCTCTTAGATCTAACATAGCCTTCTCAAATCTAACGCTACCAATTTTGCAAGGGATAGTAAACATACCTGGATCCTTGCACTTATGAGGTAGTTTCTTTTGGAGAACTGCTGAAACATTCTCCCCCACGTGAACTTTTTCATCTCCTCTTAATTTTCTCTTAGAGGTGCACAGTTCCTTAAGGAATTTAGCATATCGAGGTATTTGTTTTATAGCATCTAATATAGGGATATTTACCTCAATCTTGCGAAATGTCTCAAGGATGTCTTTCTCTTATTCTTCTTTTTTGGATTTTACAAACCGGCTTGGAAAAAGAGGAGGTATCACCACAGGTAGGGGTTTCACTCTGGTGGGTTGAGCATCTTGAGAATTAGGCATCAATCCATCCTTTTCAAGCTCATCTTCTACTTGATTTGTTACTTTCTTACTAGGCTCTTGCAACTCTTTCCCATTTCTAAGGGCGACATCACTAGCGTTTTGCTTTGGATTCACCTCAGATTGTGAAGGCAATCTCCCTGATACTTGAGACTCCAAGCGGCTAATTGTAATCGCCAATTGACTCACTTGGTTCTCCAAATTCTGAATGCTCGTTGTGGTTGCCTACTGAAATTGTTGAGTGTTAGTCACAAGTAATTTAACAATTTCTTCAAGAGATATACCTGACTTGGAGTTTGACAGTGGAGGGGCTGGTTGTCTTGGTGGGTATTGTTGTGGGAATCCTGACGGTCTAACTCCATAGCTGAAATTGGGATGATCCTTCTATCCTGGATTGTATGTTTGTGCATAAGGATCATACCTCCGCTGAGGCATGCCTAGAAATCCTCCAACTGCATTGGCTTGTTCAACGAGGTTATTCTTGAAGTGTAGGACATATATCAGTTGAATGACCCATGTTGGAACAAATGCCATAAGTCTTCACCTGTTGCACATTACCTACAACAAACTTTTCCACAAGAGAAGTAAGTTTATCTAAATGTTGATCGATAGAAGAAATATTTACCTCATTTACCTTCTTTGAAGTGGGATCTTGCCTGCTGCCAAACTATTGTGCATTGGCAGCCATATTTGAGATCAACTCCCTTACTTGAGTAGGGATTTTGTTCACCAACACACCTCCACTAGCAGCATCTATCATATTCCTATCCATCAATGACAGTCCTTCGTAAAAATATTGAATAAGAAGTTGATCAGAAATTTGATGCTGAGGACTGCTGGCACACAACTATTTGAATCGCTCCCAATACTCATACAAAGTTTCCCCAGGAAGTTGTTTGATCCCACAAATGTCTTTTCTGATGTTGGCAGCTCTTGAAGCAGGAAAGTACTTCTCGAGGAACTGTTTCTTCAGACCATTCCACGTTGTAATCGATCCATGAGGCAAGTAGTACAACCAGTCTTTAGCTAGTTCATCTAAAGAGAAAGGAAAAGCACGCAGCTTAATCTGATCTTCAGTCACGCCTTGTGGCCTCATACTTGAACACACATCATGAAACTCCTTGAGATGTTTATGAGGATCTTCACTTGCAAGACCATGAAATTTTGGTAATAAATGAATAAGACTAGACTTTAATTCAAAATTTACCTCCAAGTCTACATATTGAATGCAGAGTGGTTGCTGATTCAGGTCTGGTTCAGCTAACTCTCTAAGAGTTCTTTCTATAGGTGCCGCTCTATCCATCACTTGTTCTTCTGAATCGCTAGATGATTCAACCAAATCAGGCACTGTATCTATTCCAGAAAGAAAAGGCAACGAGGATTGTTGCTTAGCTCGCTTCGTCTGCTGTCTCAGTTGGCGAGCTGTCTTCTCAATTTCAGGATCAAACGAAAGTGTACCTGTACGAGAAGAACGAGCCATACACTAAGTAAAACGTAAAAAGGATTAAATAAACGACACCAATCCCCGGCAACGGCGCCAAAATTTGATGGTTGTTGAAACCACCAAAAATAAATACCTACTCTAAATAAATTGTGTATAGTGATTGAGCAGGGTCGTGTCCACAAAGATTGGTAATTATTTAAATCCTTTTCAAATGTAAAATGCAAAAGGGGGGATTGTTGAAAATAATAAAAATCAGATTAAAATAACAAGAAAGAAAATTCAAATTGTAATTCAAATTGGGAAAAGCTCTAGTTGAAGGAATTAACTCAACTTGATTTGACCACTGATCATTGATCTAAATATAAATCATTACTACTCATGAATAGACTGGTTATAGCTACTGAGACTCTCTAATAGCCAATCTCTCCTTAACTAGTCGATAACCAAGGTACGACCATTAATTATTTCCCTAATCAATAGACAACCCTAAATACGATCATAGGATTTAATCAAGTGACAGCTTGAAAAACCAGAGAGACCTAAATCCTAATCAATAAATGCATACGATGGTTCATTTAAATTAGATTGTTTATTCTCATAACACAACGCACTGCTATGTTATTTGTCACAAACATTAAAATCTGCATACGATGAATCTTTTAATTGACAATAGATTAAGTTGGTAATTAAATAATGGCCAATTATCTAATTAACAAATATAATCATGACAATAATTCAGAGAATAAACAAATACCCAAAAAGCAATAAAACAATTAAAGAATAAGAAAGATCTCACAGTAATGATGAATCAAAGCTTCATTAACCTTCAACCAGAATAATAAGTTTAGTTCCTCATAGAGAGAAGAGAAAAATTTAGATCCAGGGTTTTTTTCTTTCTCCACTTGATTCCTCTTCTCTTTGTATTTCAGCTTCTTTTGTATTGTAGAGTTTTTCTAAAAATAAAATACCAAAATCTAAAATATTCTTTAAATTCGGAATTACAAAAATATCCCAAAAAGATAAAACACGTTAAAATAAAAACTGCAAGTTCTTTGTTGACAGCACGCGCCCACGCCTTATCAACAAAGTTCTTCTGAAATTCATAATTTCTCCAAGAAAATAATCATCCTCAAACATCATCTTGTAACTCAATTTTAGCACCAATCAATAAAATTGCACCTACAAAATAAAACACAAGTAAATCAGTATTATTAAGTGCAAAACATCGATATTGAAGGAAGTAAACAATGCAAAACTAATGCATAAATTGCACTCTAACAACCTTCTTGCATAAACTCTTTTTCAAGAAATATGGCATTTCTATTGACCAATACTCTTTGATCAGATAGGATGTAGAAGTAATAACCCAAAGTTTCCTTTGGGTATCCAATAAACCTCTCACTATTCACTTTAGCTTTAAGCTTCTCACTTTTGAGTCGCTTGATAAAAGCAGGACATCCCAAAATCCTAAGATGATTTAGGCTTGGTTGTTTACTATGCCATATCTCATATGGTATTTTAGGTACAGACTTTGAAGGTACTCCATTTAGTACATATGTTGCAGTAAGGAGAGCACATCCCCAAAGAGAAATCGGTAAGTGCGTATAACTCACCATTGATCGCACCATGTCTAACAGTGTGCGATTTCTCCTTTCAGATACTCTATTGTGAAACAATACCATTTTCTTTAAGGTAAGACTGGAATTCTCCACTGAGGTATTCACCGCCTCGATCTAATCGTAGGGTTTTAATAACCTTTCCAGTCTGTTTATCTACTTCATTTTGGTACTCTTTGAACTTTTCATAGGCTTCAAATTTATGCTTCATTAAGTATACTGAACTATACCTTGAGTGATCGTAAATAAAAGTTATGAAGTAATAATATCCACCCCTTGCCATTTCATTAAATGGCCCACATACATCAGTATGTATGAGTTCAAGTAAATAAGTGGCCCTTGTACTTCATCCAATGAAAGGTGTCCTCGTCATTTTTCCTTGAAGACATGATTCATAAGTTGGATAAGATTTTAAACCAAATAGACATATTAATCCATCTTTAGCCAATTTTGTGACCCTATCTTCTCCAATATGACCTAGCCTTAAATGCCACTTATATTTGAGGCTTATTTCTTTTCTTTCATGTTTATGTGTTATGGTATTTACATTCACAACATGCTCATTATTTTCTTTCATGTTTAGTACATAAGCTCATTATCTAAAGTACCATATGCAATATATTTATTTTCATGATAAATTTTATAAATTTTATTTCTAAAATAAAATTCATAGTCTTTGCATAAACATGAAATTGAAACTATGTTCCTTACAGCAGAAAGAACAAATAAACAATCATTCAAACTTATTGCATGCCCAGATAGCATTTTTAAGAAAAATATCCCTATAGCTGAGGCAGCAACCATTGCTCCATTTCCTACTCTAAGAGACACTTCTCCTTGTTTAAGTCTTTTACTTCTTTTCAGATCCTGCATTGACATACAAATATGTGTGGTTGCAGCAGAATCTAAAATCCAAGAAGTAGAATGAATAATTGAAATATTAGTTTCAATAATGTGCATACCTTCAGAAAGATTCTCTTTAGGCTTGATTTTCAAGCTGCTGAGGTAAGCTTTGTAGTTCCTCTTCCAATGCCCATCCTTACCACAATGGAAACATTTTCCCTTGTCATTGGGGCTTATTAGCCTTCCCCTTCTTAATCCCACCTTTAGCCTTGGGTTGAAAATTTTCTAGGAGTTGTAAACTGCTTGGCTCCTCATGCACAACGCGAATTTAGTTACTGGTATAACTCCGGTGCCAACTTTGAGAATCTCAAGGTAGAACTCGATAGGCTCAAGGATGAAAGAGAAAGCATTCAGCGCAGAGTTTCTGAGGCTGAAAGAAAAAGTGAAAAGATTTAAGAGAAGGTTGAGAAATGGCTGGTAAATGCGAACAAGAGCATTGAGCAGGCAGCCAAATTCATTCAAGACGAAGAGAAAGCAAATGAACGATGTCTCATGGGGCTGTTTCCTAATTGGATTACTCTCTATCAGCATGGAAAGAAGTAGAAACAGAGAAGTAGGCCTTTTTTAATCTCTAAGAAGAGGCTGGGAGATTTGATGATAGAGTTTCCTACCGTACCATTCTGGAGGAAATTTGGCTCAAGTCTCACAAAGGCTACGAGGCCTTTGAATCACGACTTTCTACTTTGAAGGCCATATAAAATGCATTGATCGATGTTGATGTCAGCATCATTGAGGTGTACGGCATGGGCGGCATTGAAAAGACGACACTGGTGAAGGAGTTTGCAAGGCGAGCCATTGAAGACAAGCTTTACGATATGGTGGTTTTTTCTGAGGTTACCCAAAGTCCAGACATAAAAAAGATCCAAGAAGAAATTGCAGAAACGTTAGGCCTAGAGTTGTGCGAGGAAGCTGAGTCTAGAAGAGCTAGTAGACTATATGAAAGATTGAAGAATGAGAAGAAGATCCTTGTGATTCTGGATAACATCTGGAAACCTCTTGATTTGGGGACTATTGGAATGCCAGCCATTATCTTGATTTGGACTATTGTAAATTATTATTCACAACAAGAGATCTTGATGTGCTGTTAAGGATAGGATCTGAAAAAAACTTCTCGATTGGAATTTTAAATGAACAAGAAGCCTGGAGATTGTTCAAGATAATGGCTGGTGATTATGTTGAAAATCGTGAGTTAAAATGTACAGCAACAAGGGTAGCCAAGACATGTGGAGGTTTGCTTATTGCCCTAACCACAGTAGCAAAGGTACTGACAAACAAAGAGCTGCCTGTGTGGAAGAATGCGTTGCACGAACTCCAAACACCTTCAGAGGCAAGCTTCGACAAAGAAGTACCAGCAGAGGCATACTCAACAATTAAGCTGAGTTACAAGTACTTAAGAGGTGAGCAACTCAAGAAAACTTTTTTAGTGTGTAGTCTTATTACGCCAGCACCAATTATGGACTTGTTCAAATATAGCATAGGCTTGGGTGCATTTGAAAGTGTCCATAAGCTAGAAGATGCACATAACAAATTACATGCATGGGTCCATCAACTAAGAGACTCTTGTTTGTTGCTTGAGGATGTTGTTCGCGATGTTGTTTGGGTGCATTTGAAACTTATTGTTTGTTGCTTGAGGATGTTGCATGTGTATCAATACTTTTCTATGCACGAGGTTGTTCGCAATGTTGCCACTTCAATTGCGTGTCGTGACAAAATTGGATTTGTGGTGAGAAATGAGGATGTTTGGAAATGGCCAAATGCAAATGAATTAAAAAAATATTGTGCAATTTCTTTAAAAGATAGTATTATTAGTGACATTCCTGAAGGGTCCGAATTTCTACAACTTGAACTTCTACTCATGTCTCCCAAGAACTCTTTTGTTGTGCCTAATATTCCTGAGAACTTCTTCAAAAGGACAAAAAAGCTTCGGGTTTTGGATTTGACTAAAATGCGATTATTGTCATTGCCATCTTCAATTGGTCGTCTAGTAGATCTTCAGACACTTCGTCTTAATCAAAGCATTTTGGGAGACATAGACATAGCCATTATTGGAAAGTTGGAAAATCTAGAAATCCTTAGCTTTTTGCGATCTGATATTGTAGAGTTGCCTAAAGCACTAGGTCAACTGACTAACCTAAGGCTGTTAGATTTAACAGACTGTTTTCATCTAAAAGTTATTGCCCCAAATGTCATATCAAGCTTAATCCAATTAGAAGAATTGTAAATGGGTAATTGCTTCATTGAATGGGAGGTTGAAAGAGCCAACAGCAGAAGAAGTAATGCTAGCCTTGACGAATTGATGGATTTACCTCGGCTAACTACTCTAGAAATTGATGTTTAAAATGAGAGCATGTTACCAGAAGGCTTTTTGGCCAGAAAGCTCGAAAGGTTCAAAATATCTATTGGAAATGAGTCATTCATGTTGGGGAAAATTCAGTTCTTAAAAAAAAAACTTTTTAGGACCGATCTCATAAAATATATATAATTCGTAATCTAGAAATCGTACCTTGAAATTTGATTTAGCTTTTTCTGCTGATTTGATTTAGGCTCTTTGATTACGATCCGTCACTACCACGTTCGTTAGATCACGATCCGTCACCAAACGATCTTCCAGGTTATGACTCATGATTGATCTGCACTTGACGTGTGGGCGGCTTTATCACCACTATAAGCTAACTAGCAAGAGAAAATTTTTCTCTCTAAATTGTTGTAGAGAAAAAACCTTTTTCTCTGATATATATAGTGACTTTTTCCTCTCCTGTTTAGGATAGAAAAAGCCCTTTTATATCTCTTTCATAATAGGAATCCTAAGGCTCCTAGAATTGTGATTCACGTTGCCTTTTCCTTGTCATAGGGGCCCACCTTGTAAAATAACATAAGGCCCCTTATATATAAGCATACTAATGGAGCCTCCCACTAAAAGATATAATTATGTTTTTTACCCAAATTGCTAGTTATCTTGCTTATTAATCCAGTAGTGGTGCAGTCAATTAAATGAGCTAACCCGGGGATCATTTGGGAACATACAATCGTGGCTACAACAATTAAGCATGTAATTAAACAAGTCTAATCATTTAATTCCAATTCTACTCCACTGTAAGATTGGAGCTGACCTCCATAATTGTATGTTCGAATAATAATTGGTCCCAAGCCACATTTATTTCTTTACTGCTCAATTCTTTATACCACATCGTTAATTAAATCGATATCTCAATTGTCCAATCGATTTAATTACATCTTATTCCTTGATACTTACTGGTTTTCTCTAATGATCATTTTCAACATACTTAATATGTTGACACACTCTGGCCAGAGAATTCTATGATCAAGTGCCGAAAACCCATCAAAAGATGTGTCGTACAAATTCTATATCGTTAATCTATAACTCCAATACTCATAATTGCTCCCACCAAGATACCGAGTAATCTTGACCACAAGTGTGTGTCATGCCCAATGGTAACTCAAATGTAATAACAAATACAATCATGAAATCATAATTAACTCAAGATTAAGATTACAGTAAAATCAATGCCTATAAGATTTAATAAGTCTGACAGTCATTTTAAGGTTAATTAAATCTCATATGTGATCCAAATTTCAATGTAGTCAACTATCAAGAATTCATACATGATTAAGACAAATCATTCAATGAATTTATCTTCTAAACATAAATAGGCGCCAACTCTATTTATCAACTGTGAACTTAATTTATTTAATCATAAGATAACTTGTATTTATGTCTTCTGTGAATCCATATGATGATCTCATAAATACATATAATATGATTAAACGGACCTTTTCAATATATTTATGCAATTAAAAATATCTCAAATATTTTATTAATCAGAAAATAAATTATATACATACATACATACATATATACATACATACATACATACATATATATATATATATATATATATATATATATATATATATATAACAGACTTTATTCTATCATGCGTTCTCTTTTGATGTCATACGTGGAAAATAATTAAAACATTTAAAGAATTCAAAGAAAATGGGAAAAAGCATAAAAAGAATCTCACGCGCTCGCTAATTGAGCTCTTAACAAGTAGTATGAATTAGAATGCATACTCAGCTGTGAAGAAAAATTCTTATTTTTTCAGGTTGCGTTGCCTAACTTGGAGGCTTTGGAAATATCTGAAATTAAGGTTGACAAGATTTGGCATTACAATCATGTTCGAGTCTTGTTTCCTCGCTTTCAAAATTTAACACGATTGATTATGTGGCGTTGTCACAAATTAAAATACATGTTTTCAGCGTCTATGATCGGAAGCCTTGAGCAGCTCCAACACCTACATATACGACTCTGTGAGGATTTAGAGGAGATCATTTCTGAAAACAGAGCAGATGAAGTGATCCCTTATTTTGTCTTTCCACAGCTCACCACTCTGATGCTCCAAGGTCTACCAAAACTTAGATGTTTATATTCTGGAAAGCATACTTCGGAATGGCCAGCACTAGAAAAACTTTTAGGGGTTCGTTGTTTTTCGCTGCAGATTTATGGCAGAATAATGAGAATGATCAACTTCGTATTCCTGCACAACAGCCCCTATTGCCGTTCGAAAAGGCATGAAGCCATTCAATTTCTAGAATTTTTTTTATCAATGGCTTATAGAGGACTTTTAACTTTGAAAAATATAACAAGGCACTGACAAATTAATACTCAATAAATTGAAATTTTTATTGTATAATAATCTTTGCTAGTCTAGACTAAGGGATCAATGTGGTAGATTAATAATTATATGAATTTTTTTAGGTATAGCATTTATAAAAGAATCCTTAGTCTTTCCATATAGAAGAACTTACAAATAAATTACTATAAAGTCACTGCATGTGATTGGATTACTCAAAATGTTTTGACAGATCATCAATTGACCTTATTAGTTATTATGATTGATGATTATCAGACCTTACCCAACTTGACAGAACTATCACTAAGCGGAAAAGACGTGAAGATGATTTTGCAGGCCGATTTCGAACAAAACCTTTTTGGCAGTCTTATGACTTGGAGTTGCGAATTTTTAGAAGAATGTCTCAACTAGTAATTAATTTTTATTTCATTTATTTGATCCCATGGCTTGTTTTGAAATGTCATCAGAATTATTTAGAATGGGACACTTGGTTTACTGTTAAATTTGGATTGCAACTTTAATGATTCGGTCAGACTTTTATGGACAGATTTTGCATCATTGAATGTCTTTTAGTCTTAGTTTAATTTGAGTTTTTATTTTATTTTTTTTTTGAGAGCTCCCGTTGTTTTTCAAAATTTTATAATTCCTTGCATACTTTTTACGATAAAATTTCAATAAAAGCCTTCATATTTTATAATTCCTCGAAAACGTGCATACTTTTTCCTTTTTCTTCTTTGCCAATTATTTATTGTCATCATTGCTGTTCTTTTATTTTAGTTTGTGCTCTGTTTGTTCATTGGGTTTGCTTTCCGGAAAGTTAGAAAGCAAGGAAAGTACTTAGAAAATGTTCTTCCCTATGAAGACATAATTAAAGAACAGCTGAATATCCTTCATCGGATTAAAAAATAAATAAAATAAAATAACAAAACGTAATCAGCCCATTATTCCTGGAACAAATCCTTAAACTATCAAACGTTAGCTATGAACAACTATATTGTGGAAATATTGATTGAAAATATTGGATAGCGTATTCATAAAAAATCAAGTTTTCACAAACCAAAAAAGGGACTAATTTTGTCTAGCATATTCATAATATTCTCTCTGCTGTTGCTGTTAAAATTTCTCTACTCTATGATTGCAGAATGTCTGGATACTGATGAAGATTTAAGTCACTCTTCTTCTGTGCACAATTTGAAATAAGGTCGTTTTTCTTGCTTCCTCTATTCAAAGTTTACATTCTGATGGGTTCCCGTTTCCATCTTCGTGATCTTCTTGTGATTCACTGCATCATGTCGCTACATCTATGCTAATGTGTGTTACAACATATCTGCTTCCTTTGTTTGATCATCGCAAGTTCAAAGACAATTTATTCTAGCTAAGCTCTTTGTTTGTATTATAACATTTTATTCTCAATATATATGACTCAACGAGAGGTCTTTTATTATATATATTCGCCAATTTGTAGCGTATTTTGAGATTGGATGATTTATTATTGTCTCATTTAAAGGTCTTGTATAATCACTCTGATTCTCATTGGAGAAGGCTGGTCTCGTGTATGTGTGTGTATATATATATATATATTTATATTTATATCAACAAGAAATTTGATAAATAGTCAGTTAGGGGTGGGCATGGGTTGGGTTTGTGAAAACCCAATCCAACCCACTATTAAATGAATTAAGATAAAATCAACCCAACCCAATCTAATAAATATGTTTAACTCAATCCAACCCAACCCTTAAATCATGGAGCTGGGTTAGATTTGGATTGGCTTGATCAGGTTGAAAACTTGAAGATCATATCAAAATTAAAAATTAAATTAAAAAATGAAACTATTAAAATTAAATATAAATATATTATAACATGAAAATTTCATTCATGACCTAGTATTGACAAAGAAAGTTAAAACATGGATTAGATGGGTTCATCATAATTAACCTAACCTATAATTAGGTTAAAAAAAATGATCCTATTATCCTACAATAATTCACTCAACCCGTCAAAATTAAATTGGATTAGCTTTGGTTGGGTTGGATCCATTGAGTTAAACCGAATTTGTCCACCTCTAAATGATCTTGTCGTTTCCTCATAAAACATCTAGTGCTTTAAATGTTCAAAGGCTACCAGGCAGCGGGGCCAGATTTGTAAACTCAAAGTTCTTCATGTCATATTTTAACAATAATAAGGAAGCCCAAGAGAAAATCTAGCAGTACTAATAAGGGCCGCTTCTGCATTCTTCATTTTCTTAATTACCTTCATTATTATTTTTGTTTTCAATTGATCAAACTTCAGTTCCTTAGCATTAATCTAATTATGCACTTCATCTACAAATCCTTAATTTCTCACTAGAATATGAACGCTAAGAAAACTGAGACAATAAATTGAAAACTACTAGCTAAGTTTATGATCACCACTAGATTATTATATTTCTTTCTCTCATGTCCTAATTTATCCTATGATATTTCAATTTATGTATCACGTTCATGTTATGTTTATGGATGCTTGCTCTACTATCGATTCACAATGGTGCGTCATTAATGTGTACTTTTGTCTTATTTTATATTTCATTAACTATTATTTCAACAGTTGCAGGAAGTAACAAATGAACTTGTATGAGCTTCAGTCCGAGGTAATTATCATTTTCATTCCATTTTATTTGATCTCTCGGTTTATTTTATCGTTTCATCTAAATTATTTAGAATGTGCGGGCTGGTTTATTCTTAATTTTGGAATGAATTTGATGCAATAGATGGTTGTGTAGGATGAGTAAGGTATCTGTCTAGGGTAATAACTTGAGTTGTAAATACCTGTGTAGGGTGTATAATATACCATTTCGAACTTAGCGATGAGGGAACCTAATCTAATACTATAGCGCAGCATTAGCCTCGTGGTGCGATTGAAAATTCTATTTATTTCATATTATTTTACAAGTTTAAGATCTATTTTCCTATTGTTTTGAGGATTTTTATCTTTTTTTTAATAGATACAGAATTTAAGTAGCATTTATCTTATTTCAGTTAGGAGAAATTATTATGTAGTAATATTTTATTGGTTTACTTATTTTGGTAAATTCATGATATTTAGGTTTAGTTTAAAAGGAGTCCAAAACCCTAATTTTGTTATTCAGACTTTCATAAATAAAATATAAAACTTTCCAAAAGAGAACATGCTCGTTTGGTACTTGTATTTTAACTTTAGTGCTTGTTTAATCTTTATATTTTGAAAAATACCTCAATATACATTGATATTAAATACGTTGCATTTTTCCTTAATTTTTATTTACTTTTACAATAATATTCTGGCAATAATATTTTTAAATTAATGTATTTCTTTATAAAAAGGTTAATTGGCAAATTAATCAATAAATATCAATATGAGTAACCAGTATTTTTTGTACTTTTACAACAATCTTGCCAATAATTATTTATAAATAAATTAATATCAGCCAACTTAAAGTAATGTTTAATATTTTTAAAGCAATCTTACTAATAAATGCATAAAAAATTTAATTTACTAAAATAATAACATAAAGTTTTTATTAATAATTATTTTGTTTAAGGCTGGCTGGATGAATTACCATTTTTTCTTTGCATTAATATTCCCAAAAATATTATTCCAAGAGTATTATTGAAAAAGAAAAATAAGGGTAGGAACGAAATATATTTCACAATAGGGGAGTCTTGAGGTTGAGGCACTTTTTAAAATGTAAGAATTAAATGCACTCTTAAGTCAAAATATGGAGACTAAATTAACATTTATCCCTTTTAAAAAGCTTGTGTTTCTCTATCTTTTCAATCTCAACGTTTCTGTTTCCGTTTCATGATAAGTTCTAATGTTTGGTTCTCAGCTTTATGTGCAAAATTTACATCATTGAAGATCTTTTGATCTGAGTTAAGATCATAAAATTATACTTGCATAGGTCAAGTCATACGAAAATTGTGCAAAATAATATTCTTATACAACTGTTGTCCTCTGTTATTACGGAATCCCCAAGTTCTGAAGAAGATCGAAATCAGGTCTCTCTACGGTGAAGCCCCTGGAATAAGAGCTCCAAATGTGTTACAGTTAAAAGCATGGCAGAAAACTTAGTACTTAATTAAGACTCTTTATAGCTTGCATCATTGTGAAGATAAATTGTCGTAGTTCTGACAATGAACAAGTATAAATGTCGACAGAGATAAGTATTGAAAAATTAATGTTACCAGCAATCGATTGGTGTGAGCACCAACAACCATTTTCATATTTAACCCTTTAGAACGGTAACACAAAATATGGCAAGTGGCAACCACATAAAATAATCAAATTGTTGATAGATTTTGAAAGCTTTAATTTGCTGGATATATATTTTAATATTTCAACAGATGATCTTTTCGCTACTCACGGGGCACGTTGAGTTAGAAACGGTTTGAATGTCAATATTACTCCAAGTGCCTCAACCAAATTCAGAATGAGGAAAATCATCTGGTTACCTGCACTTTAATTCAAGCAGCCAATTAAGCAAATTAGCACCAAGTAATTCACAAACTAGTGAGAAATTTCATTAGTAAATCATCATACCTGGGAGGAAACCAGCATGTTGACGCTTCTGTGACCAAGAAAATCTGCCAGAACCCGATTAATCAAGTTGTTACCAAACAAATGATCAATTTAATCTTGCCTTAATTTTTTTTTTTTTTTGGGGGGGAAAAATTACAATTATAACATCATTTGCATATAATATTACAAAATCAATGGGACACTTACAGAGCACCTCCTACAGTTGGACCGGCAGTTTTGGTAAGCGACACGACAGTCATAGCAAGTCCATTGGCAGCTCCTCTGTGATGCTGCTCCTGCTATGGTGCCATAAACCAAAAGATTAAATTTAAACTTTGACACATACAAAATTTGAAAAAGCTGAAAGCATGGAAATGTACTGAACAAACAAAAGAAAAAAATATTTACCACTGCTCTTTTTTGCAGAAGGAATAATCCAGTTATTATAGACACCTGATGTTATAATTCAGGAAAAGTAAAAAAGAATTACAACATTTCTAATGAAGTAAGATATAAAATAAATTTTATTCATGCTTGCTAGTGGGTAATATAACCTAAGTATTGGATCAATGATTAGGATATCTACTAACAGATAAGACATTCTTCATCACAGAAGCATAATTTATCAATAAAGCAAGGCTGAACCCAGATAACATTCCTATGTAAGTATAAATGGGGAGCAAGAGTATCAGTTTTGCACCTGAGATGGCAAGAACTTGGCCGACATTTTCAGTTGAATAACTCAGACCCCCGTACTTCCTCGGGCTGACAGCCCGAAGTGAAAATATCTGAAAAAATAGTTGCAAGATGGTTAAGATAGTTAAAATGGTTAGTTATTGTTTCAGTTTGTTAAGCAAGATGGTTAAGAGTTACTGACGTGTTAGCTGAGCTGGCATAAGTTAGTTATTTTGTTAGCAGTTTGTTAGTGCACACTGCTCAACTCTCAGTTGCTTAGCTCAAGCATATAGAATCTGAAATGTTCAGAAACCTTGTATAAATACATTTGTAATCAGCTAAAGAATGTATGATTCATATTTATTCATCAAATCCAGCTCTTAGATGATCTCTGTTCTTTCTTTCATTTTCCCTCATTTTCTTACCTACCAAACAGATTAGAAACTTTAACTTGGTATCAGAGCCTGAGCTATCAATTCTCATGGCTTCGTCAAGCTTGAAAGGTTTGGTAGTCGTTCGGTAGTTGTTCTGTTTTATCTCCAGTTTCATTTTGTGATCACAGAAACGTTAGGACTTGCGTGCATGAAAGCACATTAAATCACGGAAATTTTGTCAGACATGCATGCAAATGAAATTTTATCAGCTGTCTTGTAATTTTCTATTTTTGTTGTTGTCGTCATGTTTTCACTACTAGTACTGTTTGAAATTCTAGTATTTTAGATGCGAAATTATTATATTAGATATTCGAGATATATATGATGCTGAATACAGGCACGTGTTGTCTAAATTTATTTTATTTTGTTTGCTTAACATCCAATTTTCAAAAACTTTGAAGAATGCTTAGAGAAGGAACAAAGGGCTAAAGAGTCAAAAATGTAACACTGCTATTAATTTGTTAATTGCGATCATTTTTAATTTTTGCCCTGTTTGTTCTGTTTACCCATTTATTTCATTTGGCTTGCTTCGCATCTATCTTTCCTAACTTAGGAAGGCAAGGATTTTGTACTTGAGAACACATAGCGATCACTCAAAATGTGGCAACCACACCAAATAATCAATTCGTTGAGAAATTTTGAAAGCTTTGCTTGATAAAATTTGAAAGTTTTGAAGAAGAGCCTCTGGAATAAGAGCTGTGTTACTGTTTAAAAGCTTTCATGCGGTGGGGCTTCCAACTTCATTATTCTACTAATGCTTTACTTCATCTTCATTGTATCACTACATTGACAGCGTTGAAAGTGTAATTAAAACCGTTGCGTTCACAAGCAAGCATCGATGAATGAATAAGAAAGTGTCTCTCAAAGGTAATTGACAGAGGAGCAATCTTCTTACTCGTTAACTAAATATCAGAAATACAAGGTTAAGGCAGCTAGGGTTGTGAAGGAGAAGGATCGTCCCCTGATTTTGCCTGCTTCAAGTTGTTGGGCTTGGTGAACCAAGTTGTGTACAAGAACTGCTTATGAGGGCCCACATGATTGCAGATGATCGTGAGCTTTTGTCTCTCCCTCATCCATCTCAAACACAATCTTCATGTGGCCTTTGCCCATCAATCCACTCACTCGAGCTTGCTGAAAATGTAAAACAAATACTAGCATTATGCTCAGTGATTAATTATAATTACAGATCAAACGGTTGAAATTCAGTTTGACAGATACACACACCTTGACAAATATCTCACAAACATTCTGCCCTCAAGAAACAACATAACTCCCGCTCTAAATGTATTTTATACACTCTCAAACGCACCGTTTTAATTTTTGTGATAAACTTGATGCCGCCAATTTTTTTTTTTTCTTTTAATAGGCCTAGCTTTTCTTTTTAATCCTTTCCTTTTATCTTCTATAGCCATCTTCCATATTATGAGGAGTCGTTTTCACTATTTTTAAGAAATTTTGGTCAAATTAAACTTTTGATCAGAGTTCATAACAAAAATCAAAACGGTGCATGACATCAAGATTATGATGAATCAAACTGAACTCCCAATACGTTAGTTCATAAAAAATGATTTTCTTCTTCCAAGTAATCTTATCATTTCCTTCATTTTATTCATTAACCTCTTTTGAAGTCTTCAATCTTATACTCAGTAAGTACATTATTCAACTGCTTTTTCACTTCAGTTCCAGATAACCGAGAAGGCGCTTGTCCCTACTCCCTAGTTTTATCAAAAGACACTATATTTTCGAAACCTATGATTCGTTGGTAAGAATAGACGGTAACCCAGTAACAAAATTTTCTATTATGTATCAACCAATTAGATCTAGTGTTTTGTTGGCAAACAAGAAATGGTTATTTACCTTTAATACTACACCCAAACAAGTTGGCATATGCTAGCAAATCACTGATAGTCCATAACATAACAATGCTGCGTGTAACTTGAACACTTGATTATGTGATGCATCCTGTATCATTCCAACCATACTATCATCAGCACCCGAGTCATGACTAACCTGTTTCTTAGTTAGATTTCAAAGATGAAGATGGCTCACCCTGCAATATCCAGTTTTAATAATTTAACCAAAAGCCATTTGTAATGATATGGTCTTTTGCCACTTCCCTTATAATGAAATATCGATATTACGACACTTCTTACAAGGACAATAAATTCTTTTATCACCAACAACATTCTCAAATGCAAAATCTATAAATTTTTCAACCCCATCAGCATATGACTTGGGTATCTATTTGGCAAACCAACCCAACTCTTGTCCATGACTATCTCCTTTTAATGCACTAGAAAAATTAGTTAAATAAATCATTTTAGTTCTTCATTTCTACTATTAAACAAGATATTTCCGTGTGTGCGCAATTTATAATTAAAAAAAATCATGATACAATTTTATGTTAATCTCATTAGAATGTTTATATATATGAAAGCAAGCAAAGCCACAAGAATCAGAGAAAAAGATGTGAAATTAAAGTAAGTATACAATACTAATTAATGTGAAAAACAGTTTCCAATACCTTCTGTAAAGAAATACCCTCACTCACTGCTGAGAACTTCACTTGGCTATCAATTACGAATATATAAAGCCTGTTACCCAGAAATAAAAAATTAGGTCAGCCAGCTGAAACATATTTATAAACCAACATTGGAGATAGTACTCCATTTATAAACAAAATTACAAGACTCAAAACCAAGTCAACTCAGCAAAATCATAACCGATTACATTCATCCCACTCAGCTCCTCCACTCCCCTCAATATATCCAACATTCTCTTCATATTACAAAAGCTAAGTGGTCCTCTATATCCCACTCAAGAATGCATAAGTTTCTTCAATCTTAAGTATCTAAAGTTTTCCTCTACGTTTATAGAAATTTCGGAAGCATCTCCCCATAGTTCTTCAAGTACATGACATAGATATATTAGTGTTTATGTGTTATCCCAAAACAACACATGACACCCATTCATCTAGTATGCACCCATAACATGAGGAGCAGCTACTGAAAAACCCATTTTTAGTTGGAAAAAAATTTCAAGTACTAGCTACCATAGAAAACTATGCATTACCAAAATGTCCGAGCCTGGATAATTCAAGAATTATTAATAGACATAAGATCCTCACTATCATCCAAAGATGACACTAATAAAACATGTGTCTATCAATAACTTCTTAAAGGAGTTTAAGCTTTCAATTCATGTATCAAAAGTTTAAAATTGAATCTGAAACTTAAATAACACATAAATATCATAAATCTCTTCAATTTATTCCTAATACAATGGAGCATTTTTTCACATTTCATTTCTTAATCAAAACCATAAAAAATACAAACAATAAATACATTTTCTAGCACTGATGCAGACTATGTTTACTGAGAAATAAGTTTTAAGTCATCCATGTTAAAATACTTCTTCCTATTCTATCATTCTATCAACATATAACTAGTTCATACACACAATTAATAACTTAAATGTAACCTCGTTGTGAATCTTGCAAAGTCTTCCTATTTGTGTTTTCTTTTTTTCTTTTCTTTTTTTTGTGTTGGGGGTTGGCTAGTCTGCCTGTGAATCCTACAAATCCTCAGGAAGGCATGTTAAGTCAAAGGCCACCTTACTGTTAGGGTATAAATGATATAACCTTTTTTTCCTTTCCAGAATAAAAAGAACACTGACAGTGCTAAAAAAATCTAGAGGATTTCAGGCCTCCAGGTCCTAGCAAATCAAGGATATTAGAAAAAATGATCATTTGTATTTTTATAAGAAATTGATCATTTGTATCTTGTTAGAAGGAATTGATCCAAAGCCTCGGTTTTAATTAGCTTCATATAGCCAATGATTAGGTGTTTAAAAACCAATGAATATTTTTATAAGAAATCAACAATATTGTTGAAAGAAAAACCAAATAAAAATAATAAAGCCAATGAATAGATCAAAGCTCTTTATGGTCTAATAACTAATCAAACTAAGTTGTGGGCAAAGGCAAATATGTTTGTTTGGTCAATAATAAGCTCAACAAATCATGCACTAATAATCACCCAATCACTATTCCTAATGCTATGCAATATAATGGCCTGGGTAATGGCGTCAAGGCAAACAATAACCAGCTAGCCAGTTATGATAGTTGATTAACTTAACCTACTGGAAATCTGAAGACCAAAATGAAGAAGCTTTGCCTAGAACTAGAATAGGAACAATCATACCCAAAACTAATATACACGATTAAGAAGCTTGATTATATGTATATTTCTGTCGGCCACACTTAAAGAGAATTTTCAAAAGACGCTAAGGTACACCAAATCCCACTATTTCATACTCATAAATTCAAAAAACCATGGCTAAAATAAATGACTACATAAAATAAAATCAGTCATAGGACATTTAGATTAGGACAACTTGATTTGTATACCGTAAAATAACTATATCTGCATAGTGAACTATATTTCTGTTAAAACTCTGAAGTTTTCTATTAACTTTTTTTCTCTGTTAGGTAAACCACTTAACTGAAACGCTTAAGCCAATATTGACAATCATAGACATAAAAGTATTAATAGGCTCATTCAGGTGAAATGAGCATTATTTCACATAACTTTAGGTTTTTAAGTCATTTTGAAGTCATTCAGGTTAAAAATAAAATTCATTTACTTTCAATATAATTAGTGCATACACAATTAATTAATTAAATAAATCTGTTTCAGCTAGTATAGGAACTTAATTAATCAAAGCTAGTAGTTATAGCTAGGACTTGAGCGAGGCACCTTTCAAAGTTCAAGAAGAGCATCTAAACAGAATGAAAGCACTTTGTAGAAATGGTAATGATGCTTTACATCTACATGCTCTTACACAATATGAACTTTCATTTATTCAAGAACATAACACTACTCCAAGCTCTTACTCTACAAGTCAATTCAGTTTGTAGACGCACGCCATTGTAAAAACTTTTGTATTATAATTTCTGAAAATAGAACATAACATTATTAATATAGAATCAGCAATGTATATAACTTGTCAGGCAATATAACAAGCACTTGGTGAGCATAAAGATAAACTAAAACAAGTTATCTAGAAAATGAAACTAAAACCCAAGCTCCGCTATTCATTGTAGAAGCTTTAAACATAAAATTAAAGTAAATCTAATAGCAAAACATTAGAATGGATATTGAAATTAAAGCTAAATTCAATAGTAATTCAAATGAATCCATTTGAACTTTGTAAATTCCGCAGAACAAAATTAATTTGAGTGAACAAACTCACCAATGCAACAAGAGCACAGGGGCTTCAACTTGTAGGAATAAAAAAATATTGCTGGCGGGACAAAAATTGACAATACGAATTAAAAAAAAAATCAAAATCTATAATTACAAGCTAAGTAAGAGAAGAGACTCATAATCACAAGCTTGACTGAAAAGATGAAGGGAGAATACGATGAAGAAGAAGATGGCCGGTGTTTTACGCCGTTCGCCGGCAACCAGTTAGGTTTACGATGGTGGCTAGTAACACGGAGTCCGGCGAATAGTTTTCTAACTGGAAATAAATTTAAAATTCTAAAATAGTAGTATACCGAACGGCTCTTTACCGTCACGTGGTTAGTAACATATGCGACCGCAGTGTGGCCGTCACATAAAGGGTAACAAAAGCAACTTGGGGTTTCAAAGTTAGTGATATACGTAATGGCTGCTTTTGCATTAACATTAGGGATCAGATATACCCTTTTTTTTTTTTTTTTTTTTTTTAACCGCGACCCAACTGTAGGAGGCACTTTTAAACTCGTATCATAATTTAGATTAATCCTCAATCGCACCGGGCGTAACATATGCACTCTAATTTTCTCTAATTAAGTGTAGTATTTAATTTTTTTTTCTCTTTGGCATTAATTTTAAATTTGTCGGACTTATTACAAATTTTTACGGTGAAGTTGATGTGAGTTGATTTTTCCGACATTGTGGGTGAAGATTTTTAAATGTTACATGTTTGTTAAATATAACGTGTTTTGATTATTTTAAAATTATCACCATGTTATATCGCGACAGATCGAACGCGATTAAAAGATCGGATAATCAGATTTTATTTTCGTCACGGGTTCGATATTTGTTTAATTTGTATTTTGTAAAAAAAAAAAAAGGGTTGCCGTTTTCTATATATTGAGAGAGAGAGAGAGAAACCTGTTGACCCGACCCCGACCCGACCCGACCCGCGAGTTTGACCCGGTCGGATCTCTCGATTCCGGCAACCGTTCCGAACAAGCTTGGTATCAGTCTGAAGCTCGTGAGACGCCGGTCGTATCTCTGCCATCCTCACCACCGGAAATCGACCAGAACGTCGGTAATCTAGCTCGAAAAGTCGTGGCCAAGATTTGTTTTTCACCGTCGTTGATCCCATCGGTTTTGGGTGACGCCACCGCCTGGATTTTATTCCTCAGCTCCCCAGCAATCATTTCCTACAGACCACTACCATCGGGGACGCCGGATTTGCCGTGAACGACCATCGAAAAACTCATGGATTTTGGAAGCTAGATCTGGCGCCGTGCCGCGCGTGGAAGGCCACCGCCGTTGACTGAAGTCCGATCACCATTGACCGGTAAGGGACAATTTGGTAATTTCACAAGATTGGGGGCAATTTTGTAATTTTTGGAAAATTATGGATAATTTGGTAATTTTTTTATCAGGGCAGTGAGGTAATTTGACATTTCGAGGGTAATTCGGTAATTTAAATTATTAATGACATTTCGATAATTTCACACTTCGAGGGTAATTTCGAAAATTCGAAATTTTTGATTAATTTCGTGATTCAAATCGAGGATAAATTGATAATTTAGAATTTCGTGGATAATTCGATAAATTATGGTTCCGATGGTAATTTGGTAAATATTGATGTTGGGGGCATTTTGATAATTTTGGCGTACAGAAGTATTTCGGTAATTTCAATAATTTTATTCATACAAGAATAGTTTATTACGGATTAAATATTCATTTGAGGTTTATTGCGTAAAATTAGTGGTATTTCATGTTACGGAGAATAATTATGTCGTTTGCTTGAAATATGAGGATCTACAAACGCGAATCAGCCTGCAGATATAGTTGATATAGAGTCTGGACATCATCACTGTGAGTGGATATATACAAAACTTATTTTCATAGTATTTTCTGATTTTATAATTCAGTGCAGTATGTTTTGATAAATGAGTATTTAATGCCTTAATTTAATGATTTTATGAGAAAATGGATTTCTAGTTATGTGCTGATATTTATTATTATTTTTGAGTAAATTCAATATAATAGTTTTAAAAAGAATTAAGTGGATTTGAGATATGTTTCATGGAAAAGAATGAGATTCAGATATGGTTACATGTTTATGAATTTGTGTATAGATATTGTTTTGAAATCATTAGACAGTACCCTTCCCCTTCAGATACAAAGATATAGATAAGATGAGATGAGATAAGATGAGAGGCTTTTGGGGCCCGTCTGAGCACACATAGAGGGTTTGGGTCGTGTGTTTGGGTGCTTTTGCATTTTAGGGGTTTATGCATGCAGTATAATTATTACAGAGATACAGATATTGAGATTACAGATGAGACAGATGAGATAATATTTTTCCCGTCTATCTGTGTAGCTCCAGGATATGATGGTTCCCTGATTGTCTGTCCATCGAAGTCTGGATATGATGAGATTATTCCCCTGGGTACTTGTTTAGTGATAGTTTTTCAGTATTGAGTATTAAATGTTATCAGTATTATGATCTTCCTGTTTTCATGCAGATTTATGAAATATTACTATTTCAGGACATGTTTTAAATTAAAAGAGTTATTAAAGTTCTTTGGTATTCTAATGAGATTACTTTGAGAAAGATTAAAGTATTTTTATTAAATTAAATCTTTTATTTCACAAACTATTATCCACTCATTGAGCTCACTGAGTTTTATGCTCACTCCGTTTTAATTATATTTTCCCACCTCAGGAGAGTTGCAGGTACATCAGTCGACCCAGCAACAGTTGTAGATTGATTTTCGGACTATATGATGGTGCTAGAAATTGTAGATATTTTATTAGGATATTTTGGATTGTATAATTTGTTTCATATGTGCGATTAAGAATATTTTACTGTATTTGATATTGTAGTGTTTGGATGAGATTTGATTTGTGGATTAAAGAAGTTGGTTGTATTTGGAATTATTTTGGGAGTGTTAATTTTATCATTTGCAGGTTTGGGGATATTATATATTTATAGAGGAGGTTCTGCCGAATTTTCGATAAAATTCTTAGATATTAGAATTATTATTATTCAATTAGGCGAGATTAGATAGACTCGCCCTAGGGGTTCCGAATGGGTCGTTTCACCGGGTCGGCCCGAAAGGAGTAAAGTGCTGACTAAAATAGTGACTCCATATGAGAGCGGGGCCAAAGTGGTGACTCTATACTTTGGCCAAAGTGGCCAAAATGGTGAGTCCATACATATACCCTATTTTCTTGCAGTACATGGTAAATTCTATTTCAAAATTGCTAAGTGTTTTAATTTGTACGAATTCATTTTTGTGTGCTCGTTGGATAATAATATATAATAAAAAAAAATTTGGTGTAATTTTCACAATATTGTATTATAAATATGTCTCGTTGAAAGGTTTTGAAATCCTTTGGATTGATCATAATTGATATTTCCACAGTTGCAAAAGATGCCAGAGAAAATTTGATTATCTTAAGAAATGAGTGAAAGAGATCTGAAATCAACCATACCATAAAATCAAATTTTATCGTGTCATCCTTCCTGGTTCAAATTTATGGAAACAATAATCAAACGCATCCATGAACTAGTATATTCCGACATATGTACCATCAAATTTTTGCTATGTCATACTTATTTATGTATGTATGTATATATATATATATATATATATATTGAAATTTTAATAACAACAACTAGGGCAAGCATATGTTGGTACTTGAAGATTTATAAGATCCATCCTTGAAAAAATAAGGCTTGAATGTTCTCAATCTAATTCTTTTTGTTTTAAAAGTTCTTAATTAAGCTTTCTCGCTTGTTTTCAAGAGCCAGTTTTGAAATGGTCTACAAACATGATTTGCATATATTGCATTTGGCATTTATGTGTCACTTATTAATTAGATTTAAATTTTATAAATTAATTAAGCTGATTAATACTTTATATGTGCACTAAATGATAGATACTACATAAATTGGGACACAAGTAACTACGTATCCCAAATATGTAATATTTGTTTGTCACAAACCCAATCTTGACTTGATATTCTGAATATTATTTAAGATACCATTTCAAGCCCCATAAGGGCTCTCTCCGTTTAAAAAAAAAGTATGAAATAGATGTAGATTTTTCTTTAGATATTATTAGTGAGAGCACCTTTGGTGGCAATGGTCTGAGATCATTTGGGATTTGACAATTCCACTCTCATCTTAATTATCAAATGGAATGTAAGCATGGATAAACTCGTCCTATTTATATATTTGTGATCAAAATTAGGACCAATCTCAAACCGCTCACAATCATGTCCCATCCTAACCATCCCGAATGTCTCGAATGCCTCCCTTAATTATTATTTTAATTCTCATTAACATATTAGAAAAATGTTATATATAGCAAGTCACGTGTATATATTATTGGTTGTTATATGTTTCCTAGTTTGATAGGATTTCCTTGTGAACTGGGGTAATTCTTATCAACCAATGTACATCTAAATATTGATCAATAGAGAACAAATAAAGAGGAGTTTGTTTTCCATCATGAATTTCTTCAGAAACTTCGGGAAAAAATAAAAATCCTCTCATACGGTAGCATTATTTTGATTCTCAGCTTGATTATGTTTTGAGCTAACTTATAGATTATTTGAAAGAAAAAGAATATAATTTGTTTTTTCCAACTAAATATTTTAAAATAATTTTGTTAATTTAGTGAGTAATTATACACTTTCAAAGTTATGATATAAAATTGTATCCCAGAATCCGAATAATATGACACCAATTATCTATTGCTATGTGTTTTTTGGTAGTTAACTTTTTATACTATTATTGACGAGATAATTAACTTCAACACCAATTAACAAATTTATATTAATACATCCTCTAGCTTTATTATCAAATGATTATAAATCATAATCAAACCAAGCCACCAGAGGCTACTACTAAAAGATTGATTAAAGGGTTTTCCAAGTTTGAAAATGTTAGTAGCATTGGAAAATGGCAACTTCCAAGAATCTTCCTACGACAATCAACCATTCAGTGAAATACCCAAATGGCACAAAGGACCCCGTCAACCATTAAGTCACATCATTTATTTATTTGTGAATGAAAAATAAGGTTCTGATCATAAGAAATCAGCACCTTATAATGCATGATTACCTGTATGTCAAGTTTGGCGATTGTATGTCATCGTCGCAATAACTTAAGATTTTTCTTATATTTAAGTCTCCGTTTGGAACCAATGTGTAGCAGTTGGGCAATTAAGATGCCACACATCACTCAATTATGGAGTGTGGACTAATGATATTGTCCTTATGATTTTACGTAAAGTATAAATTTTTCCTTGTGCTTCTGTTTGTTTATTTATTTTTGATACTTAATAAATATAAATTTATTTCTTAATATTTACTAAACAGTCACTGCGGGGCAATATTGCCAAAAAATAATAAACAATGACAGCAAAGTTGTTCAAGACAGAACCTCAATACCGACTCACAACCTTAATTTTTTCACTTTCACGTACAAAGTTGTTCGCCGGTCTATTTAGTTTAGTCTTTCAATTTAAAGATTATTTGAAGTAAAAATAATATAATTTTTTTTTCCATCTGAATTTTTTAAAATAATTATATTAATTTAATGAGTAATTATAATTTTTATATGAGAACATCCTCTAACTTTATTATCAAATAATCATATGTCATAATCAAGCCAAGCTACCAGAGCCTACCACTAAAAGATTGATTGGAGGGTTTTCTGATATGCCACCTGTGAACGCACAAGGCAACACGTTTGTTTTCCACACTTTTCAAGCAAGTGCCAGCTCCAGAAATTTTGAAGGAAAGAATCACAGGAGAAAAAAAAACAGAGAGCCAAGAGCAGAACAAGAGAAAGAGAAAATTCCAGCAATTATCTATATCCCAAATACAACTCTCGAAATACTTATAACAACAAAAAATATGCTCACAGCTGTCAAAACTAAATAACAACTTCTCGCTATGAAAATATTCTCTAGATAGCCAAGGTCGTTAGCAACCGACTTCCCCAAGTCCCATGTGCTCAGCAAGTGTAATCCTTCAGCCATTTTGGAAGCTTTCTCACGCGACTTGGCTTGGGGTTATCTTGTGGTTGATTTTGGGAAGCTTCATTTGGGTCTGCCTGGGCCTTCTCTCCAGATTTGATAGAGTTAGCTGAGTTGGGCTTGTCTAACTGTAATATTGGGGTTGTATCACCCTCCACTCCTTGAGAAAGCACCTTGTCCTCAAGGTGAAAATTCGGGTACTGCTTAACAAATTCTGAAAGAGATTCCCATGTGGCATTCTCAGGAGCATAACCCTGCCACTGCACTAATATTTGGGATTGTGGGACTCTATGAACCAACACCCGACGTTGAGCACAAATAGCAATAGGAAGAGACATAGGCTGGTTGTTGTGAGACTCACTAGGTAGTGGCTGAACTTGTGAGGCATCCTGACCCAGAAATGGCTTGAGAAGTGATATGTGAAAGACTGGATGAATTTTAGAATCTGGAGGCAAGTCCAAGCGATAGGCCACAGCTCCAATACGCTCCACCACTCGAAAGGGACCATAATATCGCTTCGCGAGCTTATTGGATGGTCTGTTTGCGACTGATATTTGCCTGTAAGGCTGTAACTTAACCAAAACTTGATCCCCGATCCGAAACTCTAGCTCACGGCGATGAGCATTAGCCTTTTGCTGCATCCTATGCTGAGCTTCTCGCAAGTTAGTTTTTAAGGCTGTCAATAAAGCATCACGTTCCAGCAGCAATTCATCAAGTGCTTGGATTGAAGTAGAGCCCTCGGTATATGAAGGAATTATAGGTGGCTCACGACCATACAAGGCCTTAAAAGGGGACATTTGGATGCTTGTATGAAAGCTAGTGTTGTACGAAAACTCAGCCCAGCCTAAATAATCAAACCACAATGATGGTTTTGCTTGCGTGAAAACTCGCAAATACTGCTCGAGTCCGCGATTAACCACCTCTGATTGCCCATCCGTTTGAGGATGATATGCTGTACTATGCTTCAAAGTGGTACCACTTAACTCAAAGAGTTTCTTCCAAAAGCTACTAAGAAAGATAGGGTCACGATCTGAAATTATTGTACGAGGAAAACCATGGTGTTTAACAACCATATCAGTGAATAAAATGGCGGTTTTGCTTGCTGTAAAGTGTGTGGGTAGAGCCCCAAAATGAGCTGATTTCGTCAAGCGATCAACAACTACCAAGATAACAGTGAAGCCATGGGAAGAAGGTAAACCAGTAATGAAGTCCATGGTCACTTCCTCCCAAACCAATGAAGGTATAGGCAAAGGTTGAAGAAGGCCGGCAGGTGCCTGGGTGGAATATTTTGTTTGCTGACATAATAAGCAAGAGGCAACAAATAACTCCACATCCTTGCGCATATATGGCCAATAAAAGAGGGTAGACAGCCGAACTAATGTTCGCTTGACTCCTGCATGACCGGCAACTGGTGTGGCGTGGAATTCTTGTAATAAGGAAGGCTTCAAAACAGAATGAGGACTGATGAAGAATCTATTTTTGAACCGTAAAATGCCATCCGAGACTGAATAAGGAGGCCTTAAAGAACCAGCAGAATACTTTTGATGGAGAACTAATAAATCGGGTAAAGATTGATTTTCCTCACGAAGGATAGAAAGGAAGTCGGGAATAGGTCGGCTTGCTAATAACATGGTAGCAGAAGCAGGGATGGATAGTTTAGGCACATCAACTTCATGTATTCTGGATAAGGCATCAGCTGCACTATTAGTGCGACCCGGCTTATATTCAATCCGGAAATGGTAACCCAATAACTTGCGAACATAAAATTGTTGTTCTGGAGTTTGGATAACCTGCTGAAGGAGCTCTCGAATACTTTTGTGGTCAGTTCGGATAATAAAAAAATGGCCCAACAAATATTGTCTCCACTTATGTACTGCTTCGGCAATGGCATGCAGTTCTTTGATATAAGTGGAAGCAACAAGCATGCGAGGACCTAATTTTCGGCTAAAATAAGCAATAGGATGATCAGCTTGCATCAGTACAGCGCCGATACCAACATTAGAAGCATCTGTTTCAATAACAAAGTCCAGTTGAAAATCCGGCAAGCGAAGGACTGGTGCTTCGCTCATGGCTTGTTTTAAGGCAGTGAAGGCCATGTCAGCTTCTAAGGACCAATGGAAGCAATCCTTCCGTAATAAATCTGTAAGGGGGGCAGCAATAGAAGCATATCCTTTAATAAAACGACGATAATAGCCCGTAAGGCCCAAGAATCCCCGCAATTGTTTCGTGGTAGATGGAATAGGCCACTTAGACATAGCCTCCAGCTTGTGAGGATCAGCCTTAACGCCAGAAGAGGAAACAATATGGCCTAGATATTCAATGTTATCTCGGCAAAAAAGACACTTTGACAGCTTCACAAAAAAATGATTAGTATGAAGACAATCAAGCACTCTATGTAAATGCTCAAAATGGTCTTCCAGAGAAGTGCTATACACTAAAATATCGTCAAAAAAAACGATCACAAACTTACGGAGATAAGGAGCAAAGAGCCGATTCATTGTGGCTTGAAAGGTGGAGGGGGCATTAGAGAGTCCGAAAGGCATGACAAGAAACTCAAAATGCCCATCATGAGTCCGAAAAGCTGTTTTATAAATATCTCTGTCACATACTCGTATTTGATGATAACCAGCTCGCAAATCCAGCTTACTGAAAACACAAGCACCACCAAGCTCATCTAATAACTCATCAATAGTTGGTATCGGAAATTTGTCTTTAATTGTTACTGCGTTCAAGGCTCGGTAATCCACACAAAAACGGTAGGAGCCGTCCTTCTTCTTAACCAACAACACAGGTGAAGAAAATGGACTCTGACTTGGGCGAATAATGCCTTGATCAAGCATTTCCGTGATTAATTTTTCCATTTCAGCTTTTTGGAAATAAGGGTAACGGTATGGGCGAACATTGACAGGTTTAGTATTCGGAAGGAGATGAATTTTATGGTCAATAACTCTATGAGGAGGTAGGGAGGATGGAGTGTGAAATAATTGCTCATATTGGCGAAGAAGGATCAGTACAGGGGAAGGTAAATCGGGTGGAAAGGCTAGCTTATCAGCAGTAATTGAAATAGAGAGGGTATCGTGCGCATCTGTAGTCATAGACAGCTGAAGACATTCAAAGATGCCATGTATTTGATCATGGGACATGAGGGCCTGTAATTGATGAAAAGAAATTGGTCTTGGAGACAAAGAGAGATCGCCCCGCAGTAAGACAGGAGAGCCCTTCCAGTAAAATTCCATGGACAATGCAGCATAATCATGAGATACCTTACCAAGAAGCTGTAACCATTGAATTCCGAGGACAATATCAGGTCCTTCAATAGGAAGAACATACAGGTCGATGGAGAAAACATGGCCTTGAATAGATAAGGCAACTTGGGAACAGATGTAACGGCAAACCAAGGAATCACCATTTCCGATATAAACCCGGAAGGTAGTAATGTCTTGCACTGCTAACCCCAAAACTTCAGCCACAGTAGGTTTAATAAAATTATGTGTGCTACCACTATCGATAAGCACTTGGACGGGCTGTTGATTAATTTCCCCAAGAAGTCGTAGGGAGCGAGGGGTACTTTGGCCAGCTAAAGCATTTAAACTGGAGATATCACCAGCGATAATGGACTCCTCAATATTATCTGAGATTTCCGGAGTAATTGATGGATCCATTTCCTCGTCAATATCCTCAGTTCCCAAAAGAAGCAGAAACTTACTACGGCATCTATGCGAGTTGCTCCATTTTTGGTCGCAATTGTAGCAGAGTCCTTTCTCACGTTTTTCACGAAGCTCCTGTGGAGACAGGCGCTTAATAGGAAGCGATGGTGTGGGTAAAAGTGGAGGTAAGGTGGACGGGGCTGGTTGAGGTGGATTGAGGGCAGGGACGTTTGTGGGAGTGTGGTTGGATGTAGGAGGGTGGAAGGATGGTGTGGTTGTTCTTTGGGGCCACTTAGACCATGGCCTGGAAATAACTCTACTTTCATCTCCACGTGCTTCAAACATTCGAGCCAGAGCAAATGCCTCCATCAAAGAGGAAGGACGCGATAGCAAAAGCTCGCGACGAATATCCGCTCGTAGACCCGTGATAAAGAACGAAATAAGGAGAGGCTCGGAAATACCAGTAACTTTGTTCATGAGGTCTTCAAACTCAGATTGAAATTCTGCCACGGTTGATTTCTGAGTGAGCTTGGATAGATTGCCTTGGCGGTCCTCATACAAGGAAGAACCAAATCGAAACTTCAGATTTTGAAGAAAATCCTTCCAACTGGTAAGAAGATCATTTGCCTTCATCCATTGGTACCAAGCTGAAGCACGACCTTCCAGATGAAAAGAAACGATACGGAGGCGAAGAGCTTCGGACGTGCCATGAAAATCAAAATACTCATTGATGCGAAAAGCCCACCCATTGGGATCGGTGCCATCAAATTTTGGAACCTCAAGCTTCATTGTTCGCAAGAGAGGATTAGAATCATGGTTGCCTGATGAACCATCAGATATGGATGGAAGAAGGGAAGGGTTCGATGGTCCAGTGGCGGGAACCGAAAGGGACCCCTTGATCTGAGAACGCAAGTCTTCCAAGCGAGAATCCACGGTAATCATGTATTGTTGCAGCGAGTGATGAACCGCAACTGTTTGGTTATCAAGTTTTGTTTGTAAAGCTTTAATTGCCTCAAGAATCTCCGAATCAGCCATGATGAGCAAATATCAATGAAAGCACCAATGATATGCCACCTGTGAACGCACAAGGCAACACGTTTGTTTTCCACACTTTTCAAGCAAGTGCCAGCTCCAGAAATTTTGAAGGAAAGAATCACAGGAGAAAAAAACAGAGAGCCAAGAGCAGAACAAGAGAAAGAGAAAATTCCAGCAATTATCTATATCCCAAATACAACTCTCGAAATACTTATAACAACAAAAAATATGCTCACAGCTGTCAAAACTAAATAACAACTTCTCGCTATGAAAATATTCTCTAGATAGCCAAGGTCGTTAGCAACCGACTTCCCCAAGTCCCATGTGCTCAGCAAGTGTAATCCTTCAGCCATTTTGGAAGCTTTCTCACGCGACTTGGCTTGGGGTTATCTTGTGGTTGATTTTGGGAAGCTTCATTTGGGTCTGCCTGGGCCTTCTCTCCAGATTTGATAGAGTTAGCTGAGTTGGGCTTGTCTAACTGTAATATTGGGGTTGTATCATTTTCCGAGTTTGAAAATGTCAGTAGCATTCGCAAATGGCAACTGGAGGAATGTTCCTGCTACAATCAACTATTCAGTGAAATGCGCAAATAGCACAAAGGACCCGCCACCCGTTAAGTCACATCATTTGTTTATTTGTAAATGAAAAATAAGGTTCCGATCGTAAGAAATCAGCATCCTTATAAGCCATTATCACAATAACTTTGATATTTAAGGCTCCGTTTGCGACAAATGTGTGGCAATTGGACAACACATCACTCAATTATAGAGTGTTAAATATTGATATTGTCCTTATTATTTTACGTAATGTATAAAATTTTCCTTTTATTTTTTATTTATTTTTTATACTTAATAAATATAAATTTATTTTTTAATATTTAATAAATACTCATGGCTAGGCAATATTGCCAGAAAATAACGAACAATGACCCAAATCCTTTTATTTTACAGAAATAATTTCAATTCACAACAACTATGACTTTACATTACCAAACAAACACAAAATATTTTGATGATTTTAGTTTATCTTTCATTCTTAACATGAAGAGTTTGAAACAAAGCCTACGACATGTCGTGTTGGGTTTGCAGAAGAAGTGTACACCATGTCATCTCTTATTTGCTTACGCTGTCTGGTTTTGAGTGACAATTAAAAGCTAGAGTGAGAATTAGAGAGAGAGCTATATATTCTTATTCCTAGTCACTTGCTATGTTGTGTGGGTCTTTTGTGACTCCAATAATAAAAACGCACAATATTTTTTTCGATAGAGCAATATTTGTTAAAGCATAAAGAAAGTCAGAAATATTGTAAATCCATCTCAAATTTTCTGCTTATTGTGGTCGCTGCTAGCGCTAGCTGTTTTCTTATTTAACTTTGTTCCCTTTCGCCATCATCTCTTAGCATTTTCATTAGAGCAAGCGACCCTTTTCTTGCTTCAATTTCTGATCTCAAAAGCACTTTGATTCCTTCTGTTACACTGATTTTCTCCTTGTTTTGTACAAATATCATTTCTCTTTCCCATTTAGCCTTGATTTGCTTCTACTTGACTCTCAATTGCCCAGTCGTTGACCCTGTTGTATTTTTATTTCGTTCACTTCAAATAGACCCCATAAAAAAAAAGAGATGTTGAATAAAACCTAAAATCTAATTTGATTTTTAATCTGATTTAGCTAAGATGTCCAATATAATACTAATAGCAATGTTAAGGATCTCAATAATTGAGTCCCAACTTATATGGTAGTCATTTATTAGATGATCGAATTATTAATTTTACTAATTATGAAATTCATTATCAATAAAAAAAAATGACCCATAACAATTGGGTCTCAAGTTAGAATTCAACTATTAAAATTCCTAACATTATTCTAATATTAATAAAAAAATCATCAAAATAATATCTATTGTCTAAGAAAATAAAAAAAAATCTAAACCATAGATTTACTCTTCAATCTTCGTGATTTGGCTGATTTCTTTTAAAGCTTTGGTTTCTTTAGAAGTGCAAGGAGAAATAGTAATAAGATTAAAAAAGCAATGAAGTAAAACTTTAAAATTTTACGAGCAAATAGTAATAAGATTAAAGCTTGAAAACAGTTTTACGAGCAAGCAGTTTTTCCCTCTTGATCCCCATATTCAGCTCCTACTCTTTGCCTTCAATTCTCAATCAAGAAAACCTCTCCTGATTTTCGTCTTTTGATCTCATACACACTTTGCTTCTCTTTATCGTTGTCACTGCTCGTGCTAGCCGTTCTCTTATTTCCCTTGTACTATCAGCTCTTTGCATTTTCATTGGATCAAGCAACCCGTTTCTTGATTCAATTTTCTGATCTCAAAAACACTTTGATTCTCTTCTGTTACACCGATTTTCCCCTTGTTTTGTACAAATATCATTTCTATTTCTATTTCGTTCACTCCCCCCCACCCCCCAAAAAAAAAAATGGACATTTTGAAAAGCATTGTTCCAGGAATTGTAAACTGCTTGGCTCCTCACGCACAAAGCGAATTTAGTTACTGGTATAACTCCGGTGCCAACTTTGAGAATCTCAAGGCAGAACTTGATAGGCTCAAGGATGAAAGAGAAAGCATTCAGCGCAGAGTTTCTGAGGCTGAAAGAAAAAGTGAAAAGATTGAAGAGAAGGTTGAGAAATGGCTGGTTAACGTGAACAAGAGAATTAAGCAGGCAGCCAAATTCATTCAAGACGAAGAGAAAGCAAATGAACGATGTCTCATGGGGCTGTTTCCTAATTGGATTACTCGCTATCAGCATGGAAAGAAAGCAGAAACAGAGAAGGAGGCCCTTTTTAAACTCCGAGAAGAAGCTGGGAGATTTTATGATAGAATTTCCTACCGTACCATTCCGGAGGAGACATGGGTCAAGTCTCACAAAGGCTACGAGGCCTTCGAATCAAGACTTTCTACTTTGAAGGCCATACAAAATGCATTGATCGATGTTGATGTCAGCATCATTGGGGTGCACGGCATGGGCGGCATTGGAAAGACGACACTGGTGAAGAAGATCGCCAGGCAAGCTATGGAAGACAAGCTCTTTGATATGGTGGTCTTTTCAGAGGTTTCCCAAATTCCAGACATAAGAAGGATTCAACAGGAAATTGCCGAGAAGTTGGGCCTGGAGTTGCGCGAGGAAGTTGAATCTAGAAGAGCAAGTAGACTATTTGAGCGATTGAGAAATGAGAAGAAGATCCTTGTGGTTTTAGATAACATCTGGGAACACCTTGATTTGGAGACTGTTGGAATTCCTTTTGGAGAAGATCATAAAGGATGCAAACTACTGCTGACAGCAAGAGATAGTAGTGTCCTCTTAAAAATGGGATCTAAAGACAACTTTTTGATAGACAAATTAAATGAAGAAGAAGCCAGGAGATTGTTTAAGATGATGGCCGGTGATGATGTTGAAAATCATGACTTGAAATCTACAGCAATAGACGTCGCCAGGGCATGTCGAGGTTTGCCCATTGCCTTGACTACAATAGCTAAGGCATTGAGAGGCAAGAGTCTGCATGAATGGAAGAATTCCTTGCGAGAACTCGGAACGCCTTCAAAGGTAAACTTCGAAGGAGTGTCTGCAGAGACTTATTCAAGTATTGAGCTGAGTTTCAACCATTTAAAAAGTGAGCAACTCAAGAAAATTTTTCTGCTCTGTAGTCTAATGGGTAACCGTATTTATACTGCGGACTTGTTTAAGTACTCCATGGGTTTGGGTATATTTCAAGGAGTCAATAAGATGGAAGATGCACGAGACAAATTATATGCATTGGTCCATGAACTTAGACACTCTTCTTTGTTGCCTGAGGGTGATAGCAATGAACGATTTTCAATGCATGATGTTGTTCGCGATGTCGCGATATCAATTGCATGCCGCCACCAACATGTGTTTTCGGTGAGAAATGAGCATGTGTGGTACTGGCCAGATGAGGATGCACTTCAAAAATGCAATGCTATCTCTTTAAGAAATAATAGTAATGGTGAATTTCCTGAAGGATTAGAATGCCCAAACCTTGAATTTTTATATATCTCTCCCAAAGATTCTTCTCTTGAAATCAATATTCCTGAGAACTTTTTTGTAGGGATGAAAAAGCTTAGAGTTCTAGATTTTACTCGAATGCAGTTTTCTTCTTTTCCATCTTCAATTGATCTTTTAGTAAATCTTCACACTCTATGTCTGGATCAAAGTGCGTTGGGGGACATAGCAATCATTGGGAAGTTGAAGAATCTAGAAGTCCTTAGCTTTTTGAATTCTGATATCATGCAGTTGCCCGAAGAACTAGGTCAATTGAATAAGTTGAGATTGTTAGATTTAACCAATTGTTTCCATCTAAAAGTTATTGCGCCCGATCTCTTATCAAGCTTAACTCGATTGGAAGAGCTGTATATGGGTAATTGCTGCATTGAATGGGAGGTTGAAAGAGCCAATAGTAATAGTGAAAGAAGTAATGCTAGTCTTGATGAATTGATGCATTTACCTTGGCTAACCACTCTAGAAATTGATGTTAAAAATGACAGTATTTTACCGAAGGGCTTTTTGGCCAGAAAGCTTGAAAGGTTCAAAATATCTATTGGAAATGGGTTATTCATGCATCCCATGAATGTTGGACAAGGTTGGTTTAAAAGTCGGCTGCACTTTTTGATCAACAGTATTCGCAAGAGTAAAAGAGCATTGAAGCTCAAGCTTGATTTTATGGACATTTGCTCCATGAAATTGCAGGGCATCAATAACGTTGAATACTTATGGTTGGACAAGCTGCAAGGCATCAAGGATGTTCTTTTCAATTTTGACGCGGTGGGCTTTTCACAATTGAAGCTTCTCTGGGTTCAAAATAATCCTGACTTCTTTTGCATTGTCGATTCAAGGGAGATGGTCGCGTGTGATGCCTTTCCTCTTTTGGAGTCACTTACCATTCACAATTTAATCAACATGGAGAGGATATGTATTGATCGGCTCAAAGTAGAGTCTTTCAACAAACTCAAAACCATAGAAGCATATAGTTGTGATAAGTTGAGTAATATCTTTTGGCTTTCTACTACAAAATGCCTTCCAAGACTTAAGAGAATTGCAGTTATTAATTGCAGCAAGATGAAAGAGATTTTTGCAATTGGGGAAGAAGTTGATAATGCAATTGAGAAGATAGAGTTTGCTCAATTAAGATCTTTGAGTCTCGGGAATCTTCCAGAGGTTACAAGTTTCTGCCGTGAAGTGAAGACTCCTTCAGCATCACCAAACAGACCAGTGTCGCAAGAGGAATCGACGACTATGTATGGCTCCAGTGAAATCACTTTGGATACTTCAACTCTGCTTTTCAACGAGAAGGTGCGTAAGCCAACGTTTTCTTTATATATATATATATATATAACATTTTATTCTATCCTGAGTTCTCTTTTGATATCATACGTGGAAAATAATTAAATAGTTAAAGAATTGAAAGAAAATAAAAAACAAAGGCGAAAAATAATCTCACGCACTCACTAATTAAGCTCTTAACAAGTAATATGAATTAGATTGCATATATATCTGTCAGTTAGAAATTGGTTTTGACTTGCATTAATTTGTAATCCAAGAAGAAAATTTCAACAAGTGCTTCTCATATGCATATTGGATGTAACGAGAAATTCATCTTTTTTTAGGTAGTGTTGCCTAACTTGGAGGCTTTGGAGATATCTGCAATTAATGTCGGCAAGATTTGGCATTGCAATCAAATTCCGGCGGCCGTGTTTCCTCACTTTCAGAGTTTAACACGATTAATTGTGTGGTACTGTAACAAACTGAAATACATATTTTCAGCGTCTATGATCGGAAACCTTAAGCAGCTCCAACACCTAGATATACGCTTCTGTGAGGATTTACAGGAGATAGTTTCTGAAAACAGAGCAGATGAAGTGATCCCATATTTTGTCTTTCCACAGCTCACCACTCTGATACTCCAAGGTCTACCAAAACTTAGATGTTTATACCCTGGAATGCATACTTCGGAATGGCCAGCACTAGAAAGTTTTGCAGTGTGTCATTGTGACAAATTAAAGATATTCGCTGCAGATTTATCGGAGAATAATGAGAATGATCAACTTGGTATTCCTGCACAGCAGCCCCTATTGCCGTTGGAAAAGGTATGAAGCCATTTTCTAGATTTTTTATCAATAGCTTTTTTTTAACTTTGAAAAATACGACAAAGCATTGATAAATTAATACTCAATAAATTGAAAACTTTTATTATACAATAATCTTTGTTAGTCTAGACTAGGGGATCAATGTGGTAGATTAATAATTATGTGAACTTTTTTAGGTATCGAATTTATAAAAGAATCCTTAGTCTTTCCATACAGAAGGTCTTACAAAATAAATTAGTAATTTATTATTGTGCAATAAAATAATTTCGAGCCAATATAAATCAGCATGTTTTCCCTAATTTCTTTTTTACCTCTAAAATTAACATCTAAAAAAATCATATTATGAATTTTATCACTAATTCAATTTTTTTGGGGGTAAAATTAATATAAAACAAATACTATAAAGTCACTGCTTGTGATTGGATTGCTCAAAATCATTTGAGAGAACATCAATTGACCTCATTAGTTATTATGATTGATGATGATCAGATCTTAACCAACTTGAAGGACCTATCATTGGATGGAAAAGACGTGAAGATGATTTTGCAGGCCGATTTCCCCCAACACCTTTTTGGCAGTCTTAGACAACTGGAGATTGCCGAAGATGACTCAGCTTGTTTTCCAATCTGGAACGTGCTTGAGAGATTTCACAATCTCGAAATGCTCTCACTGTTTAATTTTTCATTCCACGGAGAGGTATTTTCGGAGGAAGGATGCTTAGAGAAACATGTTGGGAAGTTGGCAATGATAAAAAAATTTCAGCTGAGTAGACATAATCTGAAGCAGCTGTGTAAACAAGACTCCAAACTTGACTCCATTTTTCAACATCTTGAAATTCTAAGAGTATATCATTGTCAAAATCTGTTAAGTCTGTTGCCATCATCGTCGGTACCTTTTCAGAACCTAAGAAAACTTGTAGCTTTCGGTTGCAAGAAATTGATACACTTAATAACATCCACCACAGCAAAAGCTCTAGTGCAACTCGTCTCAGTGCATATAGGTGGATGCAGAGCAATGACAGAGGTGGTAATGAATGACAAAGACGGGGTTGAAAAAGAAGAGATTATTTTCCGCAAATTGAAGACGTTGGAACTGCGTGATTTAGATAGCCTCACAAGTTTCTGCTCTGCCAATTGCACCTTCGAATTCCCATCTTTGCAAGTGTTGTGCGTGATTGGTTGTCCCAAGATGAAGATTTTCACTACAGAAGAATCAATCACGCCCCCGCGAGTAAACGTCTGGTATGGAGAGTCAGGGGATCAACAGCGTTGGGCAAATAATGATCTAAACACAACCATACAACAATTACATGCTGAGAAGGTACGGATATACATATTACTCTCTATCTCCCGTGATAAATTTTTACAAAATTTGTTACTTTGTAACAAATATAGATAAAGTATTTGTTACAAAGTAAGTTTAAATTGATGAATAAGAATTTTACTTTCAGCTGTTGGCGGGGTCGTCGATATACTCCACGCAATACGACTAATTTCATAGGCTTCTTATGACTTGGGAGTTGTGAAATTTTAGAAGAAAGCCTCAACTGGTAATTAATTTTTATTTCATTTATTTGATCTCATGGCTTGTTTCACAATTTCATCTGAATTATTTAGAATGGGTCACTCGGCTTACTGTTAAATTTGGAATGCAATTTTAATGATTCGTTCAGACTTTTATGGACAGATTTTGCATCATTGAATGTCTTCTAGCCTAGTTTAATTTGAGTTTTCTTTTTTTTCTTTTTTTTTTTTTGGAGTGTTCCCCTTGTTTTCTAAAATTTTATAATTCCTTGCATACTTTGTATGATAAAATTTCATTAAAAGCCTTCATATTTTATAATTCCTTGAAAACATGCATACTTTTTCCTTATCATTCTGTTTGTTCTTTTGGTTTGGTTTGCTTCACCCCTATCATTCTTTGGAAACTTAGAAGGCAAAGGAAGTACTTAGAAAATGCTCTTCCCTATGAACACATAATTAAGAACAGCTGAAAATCATTCATCGGATAAAAAATTGAAAACAAACAAAATCTAATAAGAGCATTATGCCTAGAACAAATACTTAAACCATCAAAGCAAAACTCTTCGCTCTGAAAAACTATATTGTGGAAATATTGTTTGAAAACGTTGGATACCAGGACAGGGACTAATTTGGTCTAGTTTTATGAGAAGTATAGAAGAACATCATTTTCTCTATTGTTCCTGTTAATATTCTTTACTCTGTGATTGTAGAATGTATGGATACCGATGGTCTTTTTTTTGAATGTATGAACATTACTCTTCTTCTGTGCATCATTTGAAATAAGGTCTTTTTTTTTTGGGGGGGTAATATCTCCTACTGGGTTATAGTTCATACAAAGAGAAATTCTCAAATCAAGCCGGATACTGCTAGAAATTCTAAGAGTATATTATTTAGGCACTGATAAAATGGTTAATCCTGTCCAGACTTAATCATTGAAGCAGTTCCAAACTGGACTCCATTTTCAATATCTTCAAATTCTAAGAGTATATTACTGCTTGTAAAAAGCCTTTTAGGTTAATTGGCATGATTACTTATATCTTTGGGGAATCTAACAGAACTGGTGGTTTTTTGTTACAAAGAATTGTAACATCCACTGCAGCAAAAAGGTATAGCGCGGCTCGTATCAGTGAAGGTAGCTGGATGCAGGGCAATGACAGAGGTGGTAATAAGTGACGGAGAAGAAGATGGAGCACCAAATTTAAATTCAAAACAAGAGATTGTTGTCAGGAAATTGAAGACTTCGAGTCTGTGTGATTTAAATTACGCTTTCAGATAAAGATTCTTGAAACTGTCGTATTTGGAGCTGACATTTCCACAAGAAATAAGAGAATATAAAACAATTCATTAATCGTTAGTTTTTAATTTCATTATTCAATGAAAGTCCTGTCAAATTAAATTGCTGCTATTGAATCTCTCGCTCCCCTTGCAAATCTCTATGTGCAAGTACCTAAATTTACAAATTTTACTTTAAATTAATGAACGAGAGAATTTGTTTTCAGTTGTTGGAGTCGTCGTCGTCCTCTCGATGCAGTACTAAATGTTCTGATCCTTTAGGCTTTCTAATTTATACATGGTGTTGTGAAATTTGAAGAGCAAAGTCTGAGGTAACTATCGTTTTCATTTCATTTTATTTGATCTCTAGGTTTATTTTATCGTTTCATCTAAATTATTTGCAATGCGTCGGTTGGTTTATTGTTAATTTTGGAACGAAGTTGATGCAACCAATGGTTGCATATGATGAGTAGGATATTGCTCTCAGATCATAACTTGAGTTATAAGTATCTATCTAGGGCGTATAATATATCATTATTGGTCTCGTGGTCTAGCTAGAAATTCTGTTTATTTCATTGTTATTTTAACAAGTTTAAGATATTTTCTTATTTTTCTTATTATTTTCAAAATTTTTATATTTTTTTTCTCTAGATATAAGATTTAAGTACGGTTTATTTTATTTTTATTAGGAGAATGTTATTATATAATATTATTTCAGGTTTGCCTATTTTGATAAATTTGTAATATTTAGAATTAATATAAAAAGGGTCCAAAATCTTAATTTTGTTATTCAGACTTTTCAAAATCTCCTGTTTCTCTATATTTTCAATCTCAATGTCCATGTTATCGTCATCATAAGTTCTAATGTCCGGTTCCATCAGGTCTCTCTTCTGTGAAGCCCCTGGAGTAAAAGCTCCGAATGTGTTACCATTGAATGCATGGCAGAAAACTTAGTACTTAATTAAGGCTCTTGAATATGACTCTCTATGGCTTCAACATTTTACTTGATATGAAAATTTCTTTCTAGCCAGGATCATTGTGAAAATAAATTGTGGTAGTACTGACAATGAACAAATTCAAATATCAACTGAGATAAGTACTGCACAATTAATGTTACCAGCAGCCAATTGGTGTGAGCACCAACAACCATTTTCATATTTAAGTCTTTAGAACAGTAACACAAAATATGGCAAGTGGCAACCACATCAAATAATCAAATTGTTGATAGATTTTGAAAGCTTTAATTTGATTGACATTTATTTGAATATTTCAACATATGCATCTTTTCTCTACTCACGGGGCACGTTGAGTTAGAAACGGTTTGAATGTCAATATTACTCCAATTGCCTCAACCAAATTCAGAATGAAAAAAATCATCTGGTTACCTGCACTTTAGTTTAAGCAGCTAATTAAGCTAATTAGCACAAAGTAATTCACAAACTAGTGAGAAATTCATTAGTAGATCATCATACCTGGGAGGAACCCAGCATCTTGACGCTTTTGTGACCAAGAAAATCTGCCAGAACCCGATTAATGAAGTTGTTACCAAACAAATGATCAAAATTATACCAGCAGCTTCTTTTTTTTTTTTTCTTTTTTAGTTGGGGGGGGGGGGGTGTGTGGGGGACGCAATAAAAATTATAACATCATTTGCATATAATATTACAAAATCAATAGGACACTTACAGAGCACCTCCTACAGTTGGACCGGCAGTTTTGGTAAGCGACACTACAGTCATAGCAAGTCCATTGGCAGCTCCTCTTTGATGCTGCTCCTGTTATTGTGCCATAAACCAACAAATTAAATTTAAACTTTGACACATACAAAAGTTGAAAAAGCTGAAAGCATGGAAATGTACGAAACGAACAAAAGAAAAAAAAATATTTACCACTGCTCTGTTTTGCAGAAGGAATAATCCAGTTATTATAGACACCTGATGTTATAATTCAGGAAAAGTGAAAGAGAATTACAACATTTCTAATAAAGAAGATATAAAGTAATTTTTATACATATTTGCTAATATAACCTAAGTATATGGATCAATGATTAGGATATCCACTTACAGATAAAACATTCTTCATCACAGAAGCACAGTTTATCAAAAAGGCAAGGCCGAACCCAGATAGCATTGCTATGTAAGTGTAACTTGTCAAAAGCGGTATCGATAAAACCTGTACATACATAGAAAATCATGGGACCAAAACCATGGAGAAAAGTATTTTATAAACAGATATGTTTGAAACAAACTATCAAATGGTCCAATGCCACATGATGTGTTCAAAATTTTACCCCAGCAATACGTGTTATGATTATTGGCCCAATAATCCTCTCGACGTAAGGGTACAGAGTAAGTTGAAAAACAAGGAGGCTGAAACCTATAGTAATTCAAAACGAGGACAATCGTCAAGCAGTTTTGTAGGGGTGATGCATGAGAAAGCAAGTACAGAAAACAAGTAACATTTCTAGTTTCGTAATAAGTGTAAATGGGGAGACAAGTATCAGTTTTGCACCTGAGATGGCAAGAACTTGGCCAACATTTTCGGTTGAGTAACTCAGACCCCCGTACTTCCTCGGGCTGACAGCCCACAGTGAAAATATCTGGAAGAATAGTTGCAATATTATGATTAAAAAAAAATACACTTCTTAGGATCTGTAAGAGCCATATGCCTTTTTTATGTATAAAACTCAAAACAATCCCATCAACAGCAATAGCACCCTCTGTTTCAGGTAGAAGTTAAGAGACAACTTTGCAAATATCATAACAGAATGCTGATATGATCCACGATCCTGGACTTTGTTCAAGTTCAGGAAAGCCATCAGTCATTACACTATTAAACCAAATGGCTTAATAACTTTTCAGAACGTTAACATAGTTTAGATTCTGGATTAAAATATTTTTATGTCATAATAATTTAGAATATATATAAACAATCAAACTCAGGTAGAGAGATTTATACCTCGGTGTAAGCAATATCATGAAGCGAGAAAACACAATAAACAATAATAGAAGAAATAAAGGGCCAATTCTTCATGAGGCTATTCTTAGCAGTGACCTCCTCATTTCCTTCATCTTGTTTAAATTCTGCATTGGACCCACAGGATGCGGATTCCAAAGCATCACATGTTACATCAAGTGTTACACCACTTTCATTGTGTTTGTGCAATGTCTCCTGCATCAAAAAGCATGTGATGGCGTCAATGTAGTCATTATAAGAGAAGCGAAAGTTATATTTTATAGTCTCACCTAAAAGAAAATTTGAAGTTATGGAGAGTTGCTATTACATGTACAATTCAGCCAGAAAAGAGAGCTAAAGGCTACGTACCGGAATCCAGCAAGAAGCAATAGTTACCGCAAAAGCAAAGAGTGACATACAGAGACAGGGCAAGAAGTAAGGAAACCTGCATAAATTTGTTTTTCAAAATACCATCATTTTGTAAGCAATACAGAAAAAGAAAAAGCTAATGGCAGTAAAAATTCACTCACTTTCCAAACATAGATTCTTTGGAAAATGCCTTTGGATATTTCGCTGCTGGCTGGAATTATCCACGAATATATATAAGAACAATATTTATCAAGCCAAACTTCTAAAAATAAAAAAAAATGCGCATAATAATCAAGTAAAAATTGCAGAACCTGGGCCAAAAAGCCACCCACTGTGGGGCCAATAAACAATCCCGTGCCCCATGCTGTACTGACCTGAAATTATATTGTAGTTCTCAAGGAAAATGATGCAGTACAATTTTCTCAAGAACTTTGCAATCATACACGAACTGATAAGCTCACCGTTGACAGTCCTAAAGTTTGGTGTTGATAGCGCAATATTTCGCATGCATATGCCTGGTGGTGTAAGAGAAGTTTGAGCACAAATATTTGCAGGAATTAAATCGGAATTATCAACAAATGCGCCCAATCAATACCTTTATTGGTCCAAGTAATCCATTCAAAGCCCCAAGGAGAAACATTGTAGCTATGGCCATCCAGAAATTCACACTAAGCCCAAAGAGAGTGTTAAAAATAACCCTGTGAGCATTTTAAGACAAATAAGAAACCCAGAAATTGCCAAAGCATCATCAATTTCAAGCTTGATCATTTGAAAATAGAGGTCACTAACACTGTGATGCTTCCTATTATTATTACAGGCTTTCGACCGCAGCGGTCAGCCACCATTCCCCACAAAACAGATGTTAGAGCTCTGCCAAGCATGTACGAAGACCCTTCAATTTCATCAAGGTATTAAGAGGTTTGTTAGGATAACTTCTTGAGGAGTTTGAAGTTTTATATTGGTCGTACATACATACATTCACACATACATGCATACATACATACATATATATACACACACATACATACATATGTAAATCGTTTCCAGGTGCGAACATATGTACTTTTTAAAGCATAGACTTGGCCCTTTAAAGTTGTAAAGACGCGGGTCCGTATTGAAATGCTCTTGTGCAGTGCGTTTACAGTGTTGTAAAGACGCGGGTCGGTAGAATGTCTTCACAGAGTTGTAAAGGCGTGAGTCTGCACTGTGTGTCATTTATTAAATACAATAAAAAACATAGAATAACTCACCCACGTAACCTGCATAGAATCCAATATCTTCCTCCCTTTTTGCAATGTGAAAATCCCTAATCTGAAAAGAAATCATAAATGACTGCTGTGAAAAAGCAATTAATTATTTGACATATAAAACTTGTTTTTTCTTATAGTTCTCAGAAAATCACCAAGCATGATAGGAAAATATAAATTTTCTCACTAATAACCACTACGCTGAAGGCAACAACAATCCACTCACCATAAAATAATGGAAGGGAAAGAGAGATGCCGCCGGCAGAACTGAAAATAATAATAATAATCATAATTCACAAAAGAATTAAGGACATAACTGAAAGAGCACAGTAGGCAAAAATCATCGTAAATGGTTCAGTCAAAAATCATTATATTGAGCTGAAGTTGAAAACTTTACCAGTTGCAAGCACAACAATCCAAATAATAAAAAGCTTGCGAATTGGTAACCCTCGTTCCGACTCTTTAAGCTTATCAACCTTACAGCCTGAGCAGTTCTCATAATATTTCTTCTTCAATAGCGGCTCTCTCACTTTCCTCTCCGCCATACTCGAAAAATTTTCAGCTCAAGTAATCGTCTCAGTCTATGCAATCCAACTTCAATGCCTAGATATAAGTACTTAGAAAAGAAGTAACAAAATCAATACAAAAGAATCAATAGGCTCAAGGATATAGTAGAACTAGATAAGTGATCATTTAAAGAATTTTCAACAGAATTGTAAAAATCAGTTGATTTTGCAGCCGGGTCTGTCACCACCATGGTAATTAAAATTATTGTATCCCATGCAAAGCAAAATTTTTTCATTACATGCCCTCATTGCTGACGTCCAATTAATCATGACTCTTATGAGAATAATTTTTGGTGACAAGAACAGCGGCATCCTAGGACGTGACAAAAAGTTACAAAAATCCCTTATTTTAAAAAATGACCATGAAAATTAATTGAGGGCTGTGTAACTATTTTTTTTGATAAAAAGAGGGCTCTAAAGAAGAAGACACTAAATGGGATGTGCTACCCCATACATGTCGCCGTACATATCCGAATATAAAATATAACTCAATTTAAAAGGGATAAAATAAAAAAAATGCACTCCAATAGAAAAGCGCAAAGCATTGCGTAGCAAGGAAATCGGCCGTGGAATTATACGCAATGAAATCGGCCGCGGAATTGCCTTCGCTCTGTGTAACTATTTTTAAATACAAAAAAAGGTCTACATGTATTAAAAAAGAGTTTGTATGTTCATTTTAAAAAATAAGGGATATTCATGATTACCTTGTTAAGCCACGAGATGTCGTGCTGTTTTCTAATTTGTCATTAAGTCGTAGTTGCACGATTTGACATGTAGAAGAAATATTTTTTTTTTTTATGAGATGGTAACAAACGTAGTGACAAAACTATCGTGGTCCCGTCTAATGATGAAACTAATTGTTAATTAATTAATAAAAATACCAAGTGATTGTCACCGTTCCGGTCACAATCACAGACAAATACAATTAGGATAATTTAATTTAAATAAGTGTAATTTAGCGTCAGTCCTCAGTTGTTTCGACATTTTGCATTGTGCCGCCAATCTTTCGACCATGTGCACCACACCCCCATTTCTTTCAAATCTACCGTTAACGGAAAGAAGGGTAGAATGATAATTTTAACAAGATTAACATAATACATATAAAATTAAAAAAAAAAAAAGAAAACCTTTTTTCCTTCATTTTTTTAATCTTTTCTCTCTTCTTTTTTTGTTCCTTTCTTCTTCGTCGCGTCATTTTTCCTTCGTTCTTCTTCTTCTTCTTCTCCTTCTTCTTCTTCTTCTCGCCTTTCACTGTTGCTGCCTGCTGGCATGATCTGTCACCATCTTGAATGGACAACAACAAAAAGGTGCACCCACTGTGATCTGCCGCCTTAGTTGCCACCACTCGAAATCGTCGCCTCTGCCGCTGCACGAAATGCCGATGCTGTCGTCTTCTTCGGCGCCTCTATAATTTAATTTAGGGCTTCATATATTTAGTTTTAGGGTTTTTGATTATTGGGTTTCTTTTTATTGAATTTTCCTAGTATGAATTTATTTTGTAATAGAATTTTACAATGAAATTTGCTGTAAGGGATTTTGGTATCATTAGTTTAGGGTTTCTTTCCTATCGGGTTTTGTTTGTTTTGTGGGATTATTGGACTTATTTTGTAATGTACCTGATGATTCTGTGTTTGATTTTCTTCTTTCACACTGGAATCATGTTTTGCCTCTGATTTTGTAATTTACTATGTTTATAATCTTGGGTTCATAATCCCGGGAAAAAAAAAATAATCGTTTCCATATAATTTATAAAATATTATAATAAATTTTTACTTTTTGATGTAAATTTTATAAGTTGTAAGGATATTTCAGTACTTACGTAGTACTCAATTTATTTCAAAATTAGTGGTAGTATGGTCTTTTAAATTTATAACAGCAGTTCGAATTAACTGATTTTTTTAACAGAAATGGGGGTGAGGTGCACATTGTCGAAAGATGTGGGTATGTGGTGTGAAATACTAAAACAATTGGGGGCTGACGCTTAATTACCCTTAAATAAATTATTAGTTTAATGGAAGGAACAAAAGGAATTGGATTCTTGAAAAGAAAGAATGAAAATAACTTTTTAAAAAAAATTATTTACTTGGACGTTGTTACAGACAAGTGATGTGCATTGTTAATTCAGATTACCACAAAATGTTAGTCTTTAAAAACGACAACATTTCATGAGTCATGAGGTTGAATTTTGAATCCAAGGAAATTGTTTCAGTTCTTTCGCAGAATTTTAATAATTTTTTTGTTAAATCCAATAATGATTTTTCCTTCATCTAAAAGGTGATGCTTGGTTTGAAAAGATGTGAGAAAATGAGAGGAGGGGAAAGTGGAGGAAAAAAGAGAAAAAAAGAGAATAGAAAGGTAAAACACTTTTCTAATGTTTGATTTGTTATAGAATTATACAAAGAAAGAAAATCTCTAATTTTTTTATTTAGACAATTTTTAGGCTCAAGTGCTAGCTTCCAATATTTATCATGAATATAATTCAAAAAATTAAATAGTAATTTTATCTAATATTTTTACGTAAATAATTAATAAAGACTATTTTAAATAACATATTTATATTTATAATTAAATTTGATTTTATAAAATTTATTAACATAATTTTATTTTATTATTAATTTAAGTAATTATAATTATCATAATTTGTTTTATAAAAAATGCTAATATAATATAAATAATTTCTTCATCAATATATTATAATTTTAAATTTTCATTTAAAGAACCAAAAAAGGAAACGGAGCCACTGTATTCAGCCATCGACTGTCGTACTCCGCCACCGGTGACCACACACATTCTCATATAGGCTCCTAAATGGAATGAAAATTATCATAGTTGATTAACTCATTTACCCACAAAATTTTTTTTTGGGGATATGTGAAGGTTAAAAAGTTCTATTTTTTTTTTCTTAAATTGGATTTGAACAACATACATTGATTTTTTAACTGCAATGACAACATAATAATCTTATTCGTCGGACGATGAGTCCAACGGTATTGACCATGACACTGCAAGCGCCAGTGGCGACAGTTCGGCAACTATTAATTTATGTTTCTATATTTTTATATTAAATTAATAAATAAATGTCTTTATTTTGTTAAGTTTTTTAAATCATTACTTAAATTTAGTTAATATAAAATTATTTATGATATTAAACTGATAAAATATAATTTCTAAATAATAATTATTTGATGACATTAAATAAGTTAAAAAGTTGAAGGGGTAATTTTGGAAGCTTTGGTTTCCAATAGAAGAGGATTTTGGATTCTTCACTCCTTGGTATGGAATTTAAATTATACATTATGGTGAATACTAAATTATAATGGAAATTAAATTCTCATATATTTTGTCCAACCAAACAACATAAATGAAAAATGAATTTAAATTACTTTCCCCTCCTCTAAAGACATGATGACTCTGAGCATTTTAGACATTTTTTTATTTTTTTATTTTTTTGTCCTTTACTAAGACATGATGACTCTAAGCATTTTAGAAATGTTCAAACATAATAGTAAATGTTAGTTTAGTCCATATATTTTGATTTAAGTGTCCATGTAATTTTATATTTAAAAGTTACCTTAAAACATTTCTATTGTTAAATATGTCACATTCTTTCGTTTTACAATAATACCTTTACAAAACTTTATATTATTATTTTACTTTTAAGATTAATTTGGTAAAAATAATTATTTGTAAAATTATTGTAAAAATATTAGACATTATTTTAAATTGGCTGATATTAATTCATTTATAAACAATTATTAGCAAGATTGTTTGATAGATACAAAAAATATTAGTTCTTTCACACTTATAATTATTCGTTAATTTGCTAATAAATAATTTATTGGTCAATTTACTAATTAATTTTTTATAAATCAATTAATTAATGTCAAGAATATTGCTGCAATAGTATTATTGTAAAAGAAAATAACAAACAAACAAGGGTCAAAATGTAACATATTGAACAGTAAGACTGTTCTGATGTATTTTTTAAAATTTAGTGACCAAACGGACACTTATATCAAAATATAGGGATTAAACGAGTATTTAACCGATCATTTACACTCATAATTTATAATGTTGATATTTGAGAACTATAATGAATGGGCACTGCTATACCAATAAATTTTAGTAAAATTGTAAAAATGGCAATAAGAATAGCCTGGAACAGCTAATAGGTACAAAGAAAATTAGCAATAATCAATTGGTGCCTGGTGAGAGCATCATCATCATCACAAGTTTATAGCTAACCCAAAAACTGATGTGGAACCGCAGAGAATCAACTTGGTTGAAGCACTCCGAAAACTTAATTAGCTTGAAAATTAACAAAATAAAGAAAACCATCTGGGAACCTGAACTCAAACTACTGGCATAAAATAATAGCATTGGTAGGACCTAGCTGGCATTACAATTGAAAAACTACTGGCATAAAATAATTTTTGGCGAGTGGAAGAGTATTTATGCTTTCAGTAAAAACTAATGAATAAGTGAATATTGGATCGACAACTATAAATATCTTGAACAAAAAGAATAGAACACAGAAGAAAAGCAAAAGCACCATCTGCATAAAGAACCAAGAATAACAACTGAATCTCTACACTTTTATTAATTAATAACAACCAAGTTTAGATAGAAAAAAAGACAATAATTTTTCTACATCATAAAAAGTAGACCTGAATGAGGCAATTCATCAAGCACTAAACCTGCATTCGAAACACAAACAAACAACACTTCAGAGAATGCGGATTTCGCCAAAGCAGCTACGAACTTGGTAGAAAATATTAGACTTTCCCAGCCTAAAAGAAAAACCAAACCATTATTCCCAAATTCATTCAAATCCAAAAGTAAATACATAAAATCAACATTTAATTCGCCAGTACACCTAAATTACTCTAGAAATTCAAATTTATAGCTAATTAAACATTATAAAATATTTAAAAAAATAAATCTAAAAACAAAAATATGTCGACAATCAAATCAAAATCAATGCCTCTAATTCGATGCCAAAAGTCTCAGCCACGGGTCGCATGATAGAGTGAGCGAGCTTGCTAATTGTTGTACCTCTCTTTACAAGCTTGAATATCCTCTCCAGTAACTATTCTTTTGCTCAAGTCAATGTGACCTTTTACCTTGTCACACCGACCATGACGGCTCGATGCGGCTGACTTTGATGATGCTAAGAGTACGGCTCTATAAGATCTCCAACTAAAGCATAAATCCTTTTGAAGTTGTTGTGCTTGAGAAGACGAGCATTTAGGGTTTAGACTTTGATGAAATCGAAAGAAAAAAACTACAAAAATTGAGAAAGAGAGAGTGTGTTTTGACCTAGAGCTTCGATCTTCAACTCAACTGCTTTGCTTCTGGTTCCATCTATCATTAAGAGGCTAGAGAGGTTGAGCTGCTTGATCTGTTTCTGCTTTTGGTTTTCGCCTTTTTTTTAAGTGAAGAAAGAGAAGACGAAGACTTAAAACAATTTATCTAAACTTTATGTCCAAAACGACATCGTTAAGAATAAATGAAATAATAAATTTAATAATAAAATAAAATATAAAATCTTCGCATGAGTGAAGGTTTATGATCCTATAATATCAATAGCTGTTTATACTGGTATGTTAAAAATGTTAAAAATTAAGTCATTAATTACCGATACTTTTTTATTTAATATTAAACTTAGTATCAGTGAATGGAAAAATTTTACAATATATCAGAGGTAATATAACCAATTAATGTATGTATGACTTGGTATAATTAAATTTAATATAACCACTATTTACATAATGATCTTTCAAAATAAATACACATATGTTATAATATTATTTACTTGTTATATAACTATTATAATACTTCTAATGTATTATAGAATTTCCCCAACAAATGTCATTTTTGTTCTACTAGTAATGTATACTTAATATTAGTATTTTCGTTCAATTCTATAGGATTGTCCTTTATGGTATCTTCAATTACAGTGACTGATTCAAATTCAATAGATGTTTCCATTAGATATGTTTTTTACTGCATTCCATAAATCAATGAAGACCCGTGTTCGGCTTACAAATAGCTTCCATTGGGCTGGACTATATCTGAACAGAATGCGGCCTATACAAGTAACACAACATAAATTAAACCCGGATCCCGCCTGTTTTTAGACAGGTTTGCACCATATTTATTTTTTGATGATAATAATAGTAATAATAATTTAAAAACATATGTTTATATTTTTCAAATATTGTATTGGTCAACGTATCTTTGCTCGCTCCTCAACTAAACTTTTCTTACAATTGATCGTTTGCATGCAGTCGTTGAACTCATTTCATAGCAAATTTATTACCACTTCAAGCTTTCTCTTTCGAGCTACGTAGTGGTACAAGAATCTCCCGTAACAATTTTTAGTTTATTACAGATCTACCATCAAAGTTATAGAATCGACATAAATAGTTTATTCTTCCCCAAGAATGAATAGGCTTGGTCTTTTAGATTTTCTATTAAATGTAAGTGTTGACCACTTTGACCAAATAAAATTATAATTTTATCTTTTAATTACAACGAGTAATTAATACAAAATGATAAATGTCCATAAACTTTATTTTAATTTTCTTTTTTTACCCTTTTCTTTCGCCCTTTCCTTTTTAACAAATGTCGTCTAGTTAAAAATTTTCGAAGGACTTCATTTTTAATCGATTATAAATTTTCACAGTTAATCTTTTCTTTTTTCGGTCTACTGAATCGGTTGGTTCAAAAGAGAGTGCTTTCGACGCACGAACCATTTATAGAAGCTTTGTGCCACCACTACTACAAAAATGACTTTTACTGACACTTAGTTACTGACACTTTGCAAAAAGTGTCAATAATTATGTACATATGCACCATTTTCCGCTTTTGACAAATAAGAATCACAATTTATTGATACTAGTGTGTCAGTAAATTAAACATCAATGATCACTGACACTGAAGTATCAGAGGAAAAAATAATAATTAAAATTTGCTGTGTTAGCTCCAACTCGAACCCGAGCGCTCTAAGGTTAAAGCTTTAAAGTTCGGAGCACAGAACATCATATCTCGTTGAATCAAAGTCATGGTGATATTTAAATTATTAAAAAATAAAAATATAAATAGCAACAACACAAAAGTCACACTTAATTTTCCCCACCTACCCAAGTCAGACGGTCTCTCCTGTGCTTTCATTGTTATCTTTCTTTCGCTTTTCTCTCTTGATCTCTTCCGCTTTTGCATTATCCATCTTCGCTTTTCTCTTAATCTCTTCAATTAATTCATATCGATAATGATAAGCTCTCACTCCGCTTCATTTTTCCATTTTCCCAAATTGAAAACAAACCAAAACCCTAATCGCTTGTTATCAAAGGGTTTTTCTCCAACTAAACCATCGAGTGCCTATACCGGGCAAGCAAGTAAAGCCATCGATAAGGTGCAAAGTGACACCATCGTTGCATATTTCAAGTAATCTCATTCTCCTCACAAGTTAAGTCCAAAGAAAGAATCAGAGGAGATTATCACCGGTAATGGCTGAATTTTTTTTTTTGGGCAATTTAATTAATGGGTTTGTTTTAATTTGGCTTATGATTAATATTTTTTAATTTTAATTTTTGGGTTATTTCAGATGGTCAGAAATTGAATCCCTAGTACGACCCAGGTGGGTTTTGTTTTCCAAATATTTTTTTCTTTTATTTAATTGTAATTTGAATAATTTGTTCTTATTTTTCTATATCTTAACTGACATGCTGTAAAAAAATACAGGCTTTTTAAGTGGTGTATTACTTCAACTGAAAACACTCGCTGTTGGGACTCTATTTTTTCTGCCACATTCGAGGTCAGTTTAAAATTTTTGTGCATGTGATTTGCTGTCATTTTTTTTAAAACGAAAAACTGCATTTTTTTTTAATTTCTGAAATAAATTATTAGCTGTGTTTCTTAATTTTGATTAATTGGTGATTTTGAATGTACTAAAATATGAAATTTCATTGTAGCTTTTAGGAGATGATTGTTTGGGTATTATATTGGCTGAATGATGTGAATTTACTAGTTACTTAACTAATGGTTATCTCCATTTCATTCAAGAGAGCAAATTTTGTTATATAATGCTACTTGTTTGTTATTTTGTTTTGGTTGGAAGATTTGTAATAGAGACAGTGACTATGATAAGAATTGTCTTAAGTTTGTGGTTGTGAGTGTTTTGAGATTGTATAAAGTTGATGATTTGTCTTTGATTCAAGAAAGAAATGCTTGTTTTAAGGTTGTTCTGCATTTTGTCGTTGAAGTTAAAAAGTGATTTATAGAATCTTTAAAAATGGCTTGCAAAGTGGTATGAAGACATTATTTATTTCAACTATTAACTTTTGTTAGTTACTTGACTTATGAAATAGTTCGACTACTTAAAAAGCCATTAGCACCTATCTTACCTATTCATCTCCTAGTTAAGTTTTAAAGGCTCTTTAGTTTTAATTTTAGGATTTTGTCTAAATTATTATTATGATTCAATGATTTATAGGGGCTATTAGTGATTTTCCAGAATTATGAGTTTATTATTGCAACTATAATCATAATAACATTGAACATGAAATTAATCATGCAATTCAATTAAACTTAAAACATTACATATGCTAACAGTAAAATTTTGAAATGGACAGTAACTTGATAACTTGTGATAGATTGTCCAGTAAAGTATCGCTCGAGTTGCCGATTTCTTAGATTTTGCCATTTTGAATGCCGAAAACCGAATGTCAATTAGATGTCCTTGCACCTTTTGTTGTAATATGGAGTTTCATACCTCAACAGTGTGAAGGATCATTTATTTGAAAAGGTTTTCCCAAGATATATTGTTTGACTTGGCATGGTGAGACCGACTCTAAATCTACATTTACAAAACGTGAAGACCATTCACACATACCAACGATTTAGATGTCATGATTTTAGTAACATAATTGACATAGTCGAAGATGCTTACGAGCATTGTGATAGAGATCCTAGTTCTTTTAAGGATATGCTTGAAGATGCTGAAAATCCTTTGTACCCAGGTGCAAAACATTCAAAGTTATCTGGTGTAATGAGACTTTACAATATGAAAGTGGAACTAGTGGTCCGAGAAAGGGTTTTCTACTTTGTTAAGTCCTTGCTGATATTTTACCAAATAATAATACTTTACCTAAGTCAATGTACGGCTAAAAACAATGAAAGTGCTAGGCTTAGAGTATGAAAAAATACATGCATGTCCAAATGATCAGATTTTGTATAGGAATGAATTTGCTGATCTTGCTGAATGCCCAAATTGTGGAGCATCTAGGTATAAAAAAAAAAGATGGCTCAATAAAAATTAACAAAGTGCTTACTAAAAAGGTATAATGTAATTTTCCACCAATTACAAGGTTGAAAAGATTGTTTCAATCACCTCAAACAGATCAAAAATTAACATGGCATGCTAATAAAATAATAAGAGATGGCAAGCCACACCCAAAGCAGACTCACCAGCATGGCAGATAATTGACAATAAATTGCCAAAATTTGAACAAGTACCTAGACATCTTCGTTTTGCTCTCTCAACTGATTGGGTTAACCCACATAGTACACTGATCACAACTTAAAGATGTTTGCCAGTTATATTAATAACAAAAAATCTTCCTCCTAGTTTCTGGATGAAGAGAAAGTTTTTGATGAAGTCTCTTTTGATATCTTGACCTAAACATCCTGGAAATGATCTTGATGTATACCTAGCTACTTTGATTGAGGACTTTAAAACTCTATGGGATGTATGTATTGATGTTTATGATGCTTATAGAAAAGAAACCTTTAATTTTCGGGCTGTTCTAATGTGGACAATCGCTGACTTTCCAAAGATACGGAAACCTCTCCGTTGTAATCCGTTATGGCTATTATGTTGCCCAATTTGTGGATAGATACTTGTGCATGTTGGCTGCCACATAGTAGGAAAATGTCATATATGGGCCATCGCCGCTTTCACCACTTGGTCACTTATTTTAAATCGAAAAGGTTTTCAATGGAAGCAAGAGTGAATGAGCCTCCCAAAACTTTGTCCGTGAGGAAATCTTTAAAATGGTAAGATATTGACATTAAGTTTGTCAAATAGAAGGACAATAAGCGTAAACTTGATGATTGTGGTGGCGGTGTTGGTTTTGAGATCATAACTGAAAAATTGTTCAAAAAGAAGTCAATCTTTCGACTTAGAATATTGGAAGCACTTATTAGTTCGCCATCAATTGATGTGATGCACATTGAAAAAATGTGTGCGAGAACATATATGGCACATTACTTCATCAACCAGTGCAAAACAAAAGATGGATTAATGCTAGAAATGATCTTGAGCATTCAAGATCGTGGGAAAACTAGTACACGGCTTAAACAAACACAAAAACAAAGTCCTACCACCACCATACACTTTAAGTAAAAAGAAAAAACAATTTTGTGAAACCTCATTGAGTGTGAAAGTCCTCGATGGGTATTCTTCCAATGTCCAAAAACTTGTTTCAATAGATGATTGTTTGGCCAAGGGCTTAAGTCCCATGATCGCTATACTTTAATGCAACAACTTCTACCACTAGCTATTCAAACTGCTTGCCTTTAAATGTGAGAAGGGCCATAATCGATGTGCTTTTTAATACATTATGTCAGAAAGTGGTAGATCCTAAGACTCTTGACCAATTGCAAAGAGGAACTTGTAATCACATTATGCTTATCGCAGCAGATTTCCCACCTAGGTTTTTGACATAACGATCCATTTAATACCCATCTAGTTGAACAAGTTAGGTTATATGGGCCTGTTTATCTTCGATGGATGTATCCTTTTGAGAGAGAAATGAAAACTCTTAAGGATTATGTTCGTAATCGCTACCGCCCTGAGGGCTGTATTGTAGAAAGTTATATTGCAGAAGAGGCACTCGATTTTGGCCGAAAATTTCTCAAATTGTGATGTTATTGGGCCGCCCACCGTTGTCCAATTGATTTTTCCATCGAAAGGCCTTTGGGAGGTGCAAATGTAAAGATGGTTGATGATTCATTGCTGGCACAAGCACATCGGTGTGTTCTAATGAACACCCCTGAAATCCAAATATATGTTGAGTAAGTTGTTAATTTTTCTCAAAAAACATTACTATTGCATTATAAGATTACTAATTTTTAAATCTTAATATGGTTTCACAGAGGAGCATATGCATTATTTGGCATCAAGAAACCCTTATAAGGCAAAAAATCTGTGGTTGCAAAATGAACACATACGACATTTTCCGTTGGTTACAAGCAAAGGTTAGAATTACTTAACTAAATAAAATATAGGATATAAACTTTAACAAGATTTTTTACATGTAACTAATTATTGTAATTTTAATTTAAATTATAGGTAGTACATGATAAAGCAAATAATGTGCTTGTTGATAAAATAGCGGTGGTCGGTAAACAAACCACGCCTGCTGGTGACCTTCCCTGGCTACGAGATCAATGGCTTCAAATTTGCAACAAGAGACCGAGACAGTGATCGTGTGACCCAAAATAGTGGTGTTAGGGTTATTGCTAACACTCTACAAATTTCAAGCTCAAAAGATAAAAGTCCTCATTCCGGAGACATGACGCTTTTATGGAGTCATTGATGAGATTTGGCAGATTATCTAATGGTTAAAAAATTCTTTCAAGTGTGATTGGGTAGATGATGTAGGGTTTGCATTGACAATTTAGGTTTCACTGTAGTTGATTTACATCGGATTGGCTATAAATCAGATTCCTTTATTTTAGCTTGTCATGCAAAGCAAGTATTTTATGTAAAGGACCAGCTAGATAATAATAAATCAATAGTTTGTTCAGTGACTGACAAAGCTTATAAGTTAAATGGGGAAAGATGTGAAGACGTGGATGTATTTTTCCCATTATCTAACAAACTTCCAGTATGTGAGTTAGATGAGAAAGATGACGAAGAAATTTATGACAGAAAAGATTGTGATGCTATTCCAATAGATATTGATTGAGAAAATCAGTGATGCATTATCAGCTAGTTTCCAGCACCAATTTTCACACTTTTCCAGTAAGTGATTTATTTATTCCATTATATGCTATTGCTCTTGTATTAACTTATTAATCTAATTGATGTACTTATTTATTTTTGTCATTTTCAGGATTGTAGGAGATGGCTGAAGATGATGACTTCACTCTTCCAGAACTCGAGGGAAGACCAAGAAGAAGAAAACAAACAAAAAAGAAAAGCTTGCAAAAAGAAGATGTCCAGGAAGCTGTAATTGAGTACAATTCTTATGGTGTTCCAGCTGGAAAGGGAAGAAATGATCTGTGGTTACATCGAGTCATTGTTCGTGAAACAATTTCAATCTTACGATGATCGAGGCGCAGTGCCCCTCGAGATTTAAGGAAACTCTGTGGCTTCATTTTCAGGTTTTATTTACTTGTGTAATTAGTATGTTTAAAGATCTTATATAACTTCCAGATTTTTTTAAAGCTGTTTGTAATCCATGTCATTGGTTTACAGAAAAAATTCAAATTGAGTTTAAAATGCAAATGCCAAGTGGATGGGGGTTGCATCAAGGAACTTACGAAGTGAACTGGCAACTGAATTCGTTCTACCTAATAAGGACGATCGAAAGTCACTAAGGTTGCCTCCTATTGAATATCCAAGCATTAAAAAGGAAGATTGGAAACTTTTTGTTGACAAAGTTTTGTCTGCACAATTTCAGGTGTGTTGTTTGTTAATATTACCTTATGTATTTGTTGCTAGTTAGTAATAATCAGTGGTAACCTTTTGTTCTCAGATCGCATCGCATGTAGGAAAAAGTAAGGTGCAAAAGATAAAAGAGCAAAGAATGTCTACAACCATCGCCGTAGCAGATACGGTGGCATGTTGCATAGAAAAGTAAGTGTAGTAAGTAATCTAATATGTATAGTATGTAATCTAATACATATAATATAATAGAATCAATTATTTATGTTTTGTATCACCTTATAATAGAAAAAGGACAGTGGAGTTTCTGAGCGAGAGATTGACCGCAGTCAAGCTTGGTTAATGGCACGATCGGATCGAGATGGCAAATGCTCAAGTGACGCCAATCACGAGAAAATAGTAAGTCACTTGTATACTTAATTCCTTTAAATTTCCTTTATAATGTGTGTGTGTGTGTGTAGGTAGATATTTACATACATATATAATGCTTTTTGTAATAATTGTATGCTAACATTTACAAGTGACAGAAGCTCAGTAATACTTTATCAGAAATTATTTGTTTGCATATAAAAAGGTTAAAACCTCGTAGCCGGACTGCTTGTATGTGTAATGAAAGAGATGTCCAGTGAGATCAAGCCCTCAGTGAGGTGTCTTGTAATATTTTATGTTCTCTTTAATTTGAATCAGATTTGAGTTGCCTGTGTCAAGATTTAAGAACGATATTAGTTTAGTTTAGCTGATGTCTTCTACTCGTAATTGTACATTTACAATTCTTTTTTTTTTTTGTAGAATGAGCTGAAGAGTCAAGTTGACCAAGGAACATTCCAATCACAAGGGTCAAATGACATTCTAGGTCAAGCTCTTCAGAAGCAGCCAAATGGAAGGTGGATTCGAGTGGGACAATTCATCACCCCAGCAATGTACTTTAATGTCCCTGATGCTACTGAGTTAGCAAGAGAAAGAAAGATGTATCAAGAGAGTTTTCAATTCATGTCTGCTCAACTAGAACGCATGAATGCAAGGTTAAATGCGACAAAGAATACCGGTTGAAGTTCTAACTTTCCTAAGTCCAAAACTTCCACTGGTGTTCAGATTGATGATGATCAACAATCCCCTGAAACTCTTGGAAAAAGAAAGGTTAGTGTATGGCCTGTTACATGTCATTATTTTAAAATTATTTATATATGCATGTATTACTACTAATGGCATGTATTTTGATTATCACAGCGATTTCCCATCTGCAAGTCGACTCCAAAATCTGTGAAGAGTAAAATAAAGGACACTCCCACCACAATTTCCCAACCAACTCCTCAACAAACCCCCAAAAAAGTAGAGTGTGAAATTACTTCAAAGCCCACACCGAGAAGATCCCCAAGACTAACTCCCAAAGTACTAGATGTGCGCCTCCGCACATGAGAGAGTACCCAAAAGAACCACCGGTTATCAAACCAAAGAAGAAAAGACCTCAAGCCTACGTGTAAAGAATACACTGGGTACGATCAAGAAAGAATGATAGAGTGAATATATGAACATGTTTACCATGTTCATTGAGAATTCCCGCCTCGGTTGCTAGATTCATGACACGGCAACCTTTGGTGAAATTGGGAAACACACTTGGACAAAATGATTTATAGCTGAAATTATCGAGTTTAAGGAAGTCTCAAACCGCTATTAACATATGGATCAAGTACGGTAAATCGTAGCTTATGTTTTAGTTAACTTGAGCTATCATTTTTTCCTTAAACGACTTCATTATATATGTTTGTTTCTCTTAGACATTTGTACGAGGAGATGGAGAACAATGGAAGTACTAAGCTTGTTCAATTGGGCTTTTCGGTGTTATATCCAAAGGCCGCCTTCCAAGATGTGACTCAATATATTTCAAAACTTTTAGGCATGGCGTAACTGGGACAAGTCATCGATTTCCATATAACCCTGGGTATAAGCTTTGTCATTTGCTAGTCATATTCTATATTTAGAAGATTAATCACAAAGATAAAACTTTTACTTGTAATTCATGTGAGAATAATTTTTCTTTGTTTAGTGCCCACCGGGTGTTATTTGCAATCGATATGGTGAGACGATACCATTATTATCTTGATCCCTTGGATGGTGGTCCTGATGAAGAGCTAATGCAGATTGTGAATAAGTTAAGTTTGTTATTTGTATCTTTGATCATGCTATTTTATTTTTATGTCTTATGCTAATTATTTGCTAACATTGGCTACGTCTTAATTGTAGTGGGATTCAATACATCATGCTTTAAATTGTGATACAAAGGCTTGTTCAATGGGTACCGTCAAGGTAAAAATCAGACACACCTAAATAATTATTGTTAATGTTCAAGGCAAAAAGTTAATGTAATTTTGATTTTAGAAGGTCCGAGGCAATTTTGAACGTGGTTACTATGTGATGAAATACATCCAAGATATCGCCACTAATGTGAACATTCTCAAAAATAATGTAAGTATTGAAAACTGCTTTTACAATACCGCATTATATTGTTTTAATTTATTGAAATGAATCACCAAAGGCCTATTGTGTGCTTATTTATAGTTATCTTTTATTGCGTATTGTATGTATTTTATAGATCGTAAGGTTACTTATAATGGTGAGTATGTTGCATATTGTTGAATAGATTATATGAATATCCATATGACGTGAATTCAGATCCGGGATATACACAATGTATCAGAACACAAAATAATTGTTTGGGTTGCAAAGTAGTTGTTAGTAGGATGTGTTATAGAGCCGTTGCTTGTACTTTACTTTGATAAGGATAAGTTGTCATCCCGATTTTGTATCTACATCCATATTTGCATTAAATCGCGAGTGTTAGGGTTCTTTCTTCCACCTTTTAATGCTCGCCTGCTTTCTTCTTTGTTGCTTGATCCGGAGGCTTTAAGTTCTCGCTTTTGTCTTTTCTTTTCCTTCGTCCTCCTCTGCTTGAGTTCTTTGATTTCTTTCCGCCTTGGCTTTCATGAATTGAATTCTCGCTGCTTCCTTATTTGTCATTGCTCGTTATTTGTTGTTCTCCAAAATGATTTCATTAATTTATTAACAATGCCCAATAATATGCAGCTGTTAATTCAACAATATACTTTTTGATAGTGCGTTTATATCGGATTATTTGATGCATTGTTTATTATTATTATAAAATATAAATATATGTATTGTACTTGTATTTTCCTGACGAATTAGAGACTTGATATCAGCTACAAAGGCAAAGCAATAGATTACATTTTGTTTGTTGGCGTTAATTGTTAACACACAAATATATTTAAATGAATGATATTTAAGTAGTTTTAGTCAAGGATTTTCTGTGAATAACTTGTTGTTTTGAAATTAAAGTTCAAGGGAATTGAGGAATACATCGTGAAGGACCTCTCGCGCTTGATCGGATGGGCTACACGCTGCCAAGTTAATTACAGCTTACAATCGCGAGGTAACATACAAGTAATATATGATTACTTTTGCTTTAAAATATACAAGGCTTATTTTTGTGGTGTGCTAATTGATTTTATATACTTGTACTGGAAAAACGAAGGCATCTCATGGACTCCAAAATCGTAGACATAGTTGTTTTGCTTGTTGTTGCGTTACCGTGTGAACTGCTATTGCGACTTACAAATTGCCAATGACTTTGTTCCTCTAAGAGCAGAGGCTCTGAAAACTTAGTTTTCTAATTCAGCTGTCCGATTAAAATTGCTGCGTGTGGAAGAGATTGTTCTATTTGTATATAGCTATCTTGAGCTCACTTGCGGGGACTTATTTATGTTTTTGATTGAGTTTAAACTGGTACCTGTGGACTGTCATGCTTTTCATTGAATTTAAAGCTTAATTTGGTACTTGAATTTTTTTTTTTTTACCCCCAAACAATGTAGTAGTTGAGTTATTTTAATTTAACTAATGTATTTAGAATGTGTATTATGTGAATTGCATTACAAGATTTTACATGTTTAATATACTTTGAGTTTATTTCAATTGTAAAATTAACGTGAAAATGTGATTAAGAAAATGTAATACCATTAACACAATTCCAGCATAGCACCGTTAATACTAACGCTAACTATTCCGATGACGTTAAAATTTTTGATGTTATCGAGTCAAGGATTCCTGATTTCAGAAGTTCTGTAAATCAGCGACATGTAAATAGATCATTAAATGCTAACAGAATTGAGTCACTATCTTTGTGATTCTCTTGTGACACAAATTACTGACAATAGAAATGGTGACACAAATTACTGACAATAGAAATGGTGACACAAATTACTGACAATAGAAATGGTGACACATATTTCTGACAATAGAAATAGTATCAATCAATACTAACACCATTGTATCACTATTTGATACGATGATAGTGACACAATATCGACGAAAATCACGACACCAAAATTAGTGTCGGTGTTCGCTTGAGCATTACTGACACAATTAACAAGTGTCAGTAAAAGTAATTACTGACGTTAAAGTGGTGTCAGTAAAGCCCATTTTTCTAGTAGTGCACGGGATGAATTTTAGTTCGCAGCAATCCGTGCGGCATTTAGACGACTCCTAACACTCAAGTTGCTAAGTAAGCCTATTACTCCTCAATCTAGCCAAGTTAGGTGATGGTTGTCGAAACCAGCAAAAATAAATACCTACTCTAAATAAATTGTGTATAGTGATTGAGCAGGGTCGTATTTACAGAGATTGGTAATTATTTAAATTCTTTCAAAATGTAAAATGCAAAATGGGGGGATTGTTGATAATAATAAAAATCAAATTAAAATAACAAGAATGCAAATTAAAATTGTAATTCAAATTGAGAAAAGCTTTGGTTGAAGGAATTAACTCAAATTTGATTCGACCATCGATCATCGATCCAAATATAAATCATTACTACTTATGAATAGATCGGTTATAACTACTGAGACCCTCTAATAGCCAATCTCTCCTTAACTAGTTAATAACCAAGGTACGACCATTGGTTATTTCCCTAATCAATAGACAACTCTAGATACGATCATAGGATTTAATCAATTGACAGCCTGAAAAATCAGAGAGACCCAAATGCTAATCAACAAACGCATACGATGGTTCATTTAAATTAGATTGTTTATTCTCATAACACAACGCACTGCTATGCTATTTGTCACAAACATTAAAATCTTCATACGATGAATCTTTTAATTGACAGTAGATTAAGTTGACAATTAAATAGTGGCCAATTATCTAATTAACAAACATAATCATGACAATAATTCAGAGAATAAACAAATACCCAAAAAGCAATAAAACAATTAAAGCATAAGAAAGATCTCACAGTAATGATGAATCAAAGTTTCATTAACTTTCAACCAGAATTTTAAGTTTAGTTCCTCATAGAGAGACGAGAAAAATTTTGATCTAGGGTTTTTTTCCTTTCCTCTTTTGATTTCATTTTCTCTTGTGTTTCAATCCCTTTCCCCCATAGAGTTTCCCCAAAAATAGAATACTAATATCTAAAATATTCTCTAAATTCGGAATTACAAAAATAACCCAAAAAGGGTGAAGCACGTTAAAATAAAAACTACAAGTTCTTCGTTGACAGCACGTGCCCACGCCTTATCAACAAAGTTCTTCTGAAATTCATAATTTCTCTAAGAAAACAATCATCCTCAAACATCATCTTGTAGCTCAATTTTAGCACCAATCAATAGAATTGCACCTACAAAATAAAACACAAATAAATCACTATTATTAAGTGCAAAACATTGATACTAAAGGAAGTAAACAATGCAAAACTAATGCATAAATTGCACTCTAACAAATTCCCCCACACCAAGATAATGCTTGTCCTCAAGCATATAACTCAAGACTAATCCAAAGTCTCCCCTTAATTCTCATCCCAACTCATCCAAAAACGATCTTAAGCAAGCACACCTCAAGAAATTAAGTCAATCAACATTCGAGAGACAAGGATTTTAAGGCATAGGATCTCATAAGCTAGTATAAAGACATTCAACCACCAAGAAAGTCTATTCAAAATTCAAGTGCAACAAGATTTAATAGCCCTCTCATTGACTTCACTCCATGCACTCAAAGTGTTTAGGGTATCATTTATGCACTCAAATCAAATCAAAGAATTTTATTACCATAAGCTTGCTCATATATCACATCTCAATCCACAAAACATGAATTAAATGCAAAAACTAAGGGTCTTAGAAAGGTTGTAACGAAGCTAAATGGGTTAAATGAAAAAGAAAGGTCTATGAAACAAAAAGGGATCAAAATGAGAAGAATGAACTCATTGAGTGAACCTTATGAAATCAAAACGCTTATTTCTACTCAAGTCGCCAAGAATGTAGACATTTTTTTTTCTTTTTTCTTTTATATTTTTTTTGTTTTGTATATTTTTTTTAATCAAACAAAAAGAATAAACAAAAGGAATGAACCTTGCACATTTTAATTCAAGCATAATGCTTGTTGATCTAATTGAAAAACTTTAATTCAAGGTAGCAAAAGCAATAGAATATAAACAAAATATATCCAAACAATGAGTCCAAAAATCTCCTTAAATTTAGGCTCAAATAGAAGGAAAATGGGTAAGTGAATGGAGAGAATTAGAAGAGAGAGAATTAGAAGAGAATGGTTAAGGTTCAAACAAAGATAACAAATAAAGGTCTTCGAGTGGAGAAAAAGAAGAAAAATGCGGAAATAGAGAAATGAAAAGTGGTTTGCCCTTATCATTTTAATGCATAAAATCCCGTAATGCGGGTTCAACATGCATAACAAAGCAAGTTCTAGAATAAACAAACTAAGATTGATATTCACACAACAAAAATAATTAGAGCAAAGTGGTTGCTCATAGGCTCAAATCCTCACAAAGTTGGTAAATTTGCCATCAAATTATGTACACTCTTCAAATGAATTAACTATCAAAAGTGGTGTAGAGTGAGAAGGAGGTATGAGTGATATATAAAAGGAAAGGTAAAAAGGATAAGAAGCGAGAAAGATGTATGTAGTGATATAAAAAGTAAAAAATAAAATGAGATAGAAAGAAAGAAAAGAAAAATGAAAGAGTATGATAAAATAGAAATAGATGTAAATAATTTGAGATAGATGGGAAAAGAGTAGTGAGAAAGAAAAGAACAAAAAAGAAAAATTAAACTTAATATACGGGCATACTAACTCGAAAATCATTTAAGGATGAGCAGAATGAAAATAACACTTCCAGACATCAATATTGCAAAAATCCCTCCCCCACACCAAGAACTTACATTGTCCCCAATGTATGATAATCAAAGCTCACACAAAAAAATAATGCATAAGGATAAAAGATTAAAGGCAAAAAGAAAAACGTCCCTGAATTATGAGCTTTGATCTACATAATGTCCATGAGCTTGGCGTAAATGGCGGATAAATCCCACACTCGAGGTGCGCGCCAAATTCTGCTCCATCTTGTTCACCAGGCTCCATTTTCTAATCGAATGCTCAGCGGTGCCGATGTATGAATAGGAATAGTTGGGCAACAGCCATTATCAAACTCGCCATCGAGGTAGCACCACTCCCAAGATAAAGCTTCTGGAAGTTGAGGTCCTGGTTCAAGAATCAAATCTCCTCCTTGAATTCGACCACACCGTTCTTTCAAACACGACATATCCAAAATTCCTTTTTGCAAGCGGGATGTAAATCATTATCGCTGGATCAATCACACATAAGTTTATAGCTAATGATTAATGTATGGACCAAGAAATAAAGTCTTGTACCTTTTAAGCACACTTTGAAATTGATCTCGCTAACCGATAACCTAGATTAGGTCTCACATCATTTAACATGCACCAGATAAAATAAAATTCAGTTTTAGAGAAAACTCCCGAATGATCTTTCTTTCATAAAAAATTATATGCCAAGAATCGATGCACGCATTTCAAAACAGGATCACGTAAGAAAGAGCTCTTTGATTTACTCGGGTCATAGGTACTGTGATCTAAAGATAAATTACGTCAAAGACCATAAGGCTCAAAATTTTTGCTAAAGTCACAAGTTGTCCCTAAATATGCATCGCTAGAAGCATAATCATCATCAATGAATCCTAAAGCTAGGTTAAAATCGGTAATAGAGTGTGAAAAATTTCGTTCCATTAACCTAAACTTTATAACATTGGGAGTATGCAAAGTAAAATCACTCGGTATATTAAATTGAAAAGTAGCATAGAACTCCCTAATCAACTCTGTTGAGTGTTAGAAAGTGTATATTTATAAAGGAGAAAATCGTCATTTTACACTTCAAGTCTCACTAACATTGTGTTGAGTGTTAGAAAGTGTATATTTATAAAGGAGAAAATCGTCATTTTACACTTCAAGTCTCACTAACATTGCTATTTTTATTTATTTAAGTATTTTGTTATTTAATTACGTGTGTTTCATTATAATTAGTTATTTTATGTATTTTAGGGGTATCACGATCGTTTCACAATGAACGAGTGATCAGACAGCAAAACGGATGTCACATTTGAACTCAGGACGATCGAAAACCTTAGGAGGAGCATAAAAGGAAAAATGTTACTGTTCACATATACGGAACTATTCATGCGTATAGTACTGTTCATGGTACTGTACAAATAGTGTTACTGTGCAAAACCGCCATCAGGCAAAAATCGCCATCGTGCAAAAATCGGCCATCGTGGAAAACCGCCATCGTGTAAATAGTGGTCAAACCGTGTGAACTGTATAAATAGTGTTATCGTTTCAAATAGTGGTCGTTGACCGCTGATCACGACATGGCCCAACTCGAAAGGCCCAAACTGCTTTTAATCCGATGGTCATGATTCACTAATGCATTTATAAAAAGGGGCTTCTCTAATTTGATATCCTCAATTCATTTTAAAGCTTAGATTTTGTAATTCTTCTCCTTCTTGTATTTTCTATGTATTTTAATAAATTTCCATTTTACCCTAGTTAAAAATGAGTATAATTTTCTTTTAAGCTTGGGTCAAGGTGAAGTCTCAACATGTTCCATGGGCTTTATTTGTAAATTTATTTTCTTTTCCTCTAATATTTGTGGTTGTTTTGACTTTTCGTCGACAAATAATAATAGTCTTGTTCAGATACATCACCGTTAAACCCGCACTAGTACAAGGTTATTATTATTCGCACGATAAGTTCTTAGAACCATATTTATTTGAAGGTTCATGTGGAATCCCCCCTCATGATTTAATTGGTATTAATATGGAATATTTAGCACATGGAGCATGTTGATGCAGATCCAGATACCCAAGTGCTTTATTTCAATAGTTTCCAGTTTAATTTATTCATGCCATTGTAATTTAATTTCTATGATAGTCTCAATTTAAATTCTAGCATAGTTTAAATCAATTTCATCACAAATCCAACCAACCCAATTAAAGAAAATTAATTCTACACATAATTAAAATCAACCTCCTCGTGGGATCGACACTCGTCACCATTGATCTATTCTACAATAGATTCGTGCGCTTGCGAGTTCAATAAAATTTGCACAACAAGTTTTTGGCGCCGTTGCCGGGGAGGTAAGTATTTTAATTCGTAGAATTAGTTTTTTTTTCTTAATATTTATGTTTTTTAGTTGTTTTCTTGTACTTTTTTTTCCTTGTCTCATTAAAAAACAAATTAGATTAGAATTTTATTTCTCTCTCTCTTCTTTAAATTTGTATAATTTAATTTTGATGTTATTTTTCTTTGTAATTTTTTTTAAATTTATCTTGTTATCTTTCTTTGTTATTTATTTTAATTTTAGTAATATTTGTTTCACGTAATTTCTTTTTCTTATAGCAATTGAGTGTATTTTCATATTAAGATTGTAACAACGTCACAAGGTTAGTATCGTAATTTCTCCCTCCTCTTTATTTTTATTTGTTTTATTTTCATTTATTTTGTTCTTTGTATGCATGGTCGAAGGTCATTATCACCTAATCTTGAGCCTTTAGACCTTGAATTAGAAAAAACACTTCGCACACATAAACACACCGCATTTAAAAAGAAATTTGACATGGATTTACAAAACCAACAACCAGAACCACAAGAGAGGCCATTTAAGGACTATTTTAGTCCCTTAGCAAATTTGAGCACATCATGCATCAGATACCCAATGAATGCTAGAGTTTTGAATTAAAACCTAGTGTGCTAAATTGTCTCCCACATTCTATGGCCTAGAAAACGAGGACCCATATAATCATCCGAATGATTTCCATGCTATCCGCCGACTTTTAAATATGAGAATTTTTCGATGATGATGTTAAACTTAGATTATTCCCATTTTCTTTAAAGGATAGAGCTCGCTCATGGTTTAATACATTGCCTCGCTAATAGCATTACATCATGGGAACAAATGGTAACAAAATTTTTAAATAAATATTTCCTGCTCATAAAACCAATGCTATTCGCAGGACATTTCGAATTTACCCAAAGAGACGACGAGCAATTTTTCAAGCATGGGAGCGATTCAATGGGCTACTCTTGAAGTGTCCACATCATGGTACGAAATGGCACCAATGCCAATACTTTTGAGGGATTATTGCCACATGTGCAAGAATGGCTAATGGCAACCAGCCGAGGAGAGCTTATGTCAAAAGCGCAGATTTGGGAATTCTTCCAGCCAATCGGATAATTCCCAACAACGAGTCGATCACCGTAAATACCAGGAGAATTAAGGAGGAATGAGGTTCAAGTCATGAGTCAAGCTCGAATTAAAGAAGTCAAAGAGATGGTCAAGGCCTTTCTCGATTTAATAAAGATCATTAACGATGTACCAACTCAACAGAACCACATGACCATGACTCATATTCAGATCAAGTCAATGCCATAGGAGTCATGAGAAAACCATCAAATTACAACCCATACTCCAACACATACAACCCTGGATGGAGAGATCACCCCAATTTTTCATGGTCTCAAGGATTCCAACAAAATGAACCAACAGCTCCACCTCCACCAATTCCTCAAATTTCTCAAGCCTCTCAGCCACTATTTAGACCATACAATCAAAACCCAAACTACTCTCAACCCAGACCAAGGGAGGATATGTTCCAAAATATGAAAAATCTCACTAATTCCATAATCGATCAACAGAACCGCACCATTGATGAACTGCGAAATGAGATGAGGGCAGGCTTCAACTCACAAGCCCAATCAATTTCAAATCTCGAGAAAATGGTGGGACAACTTGCTTCTTCAGTTCAAACTTTGGCCATGACCGTTGAAAAAGGTAAATTCCCAAGTCAACCAAAGGTTTAATCCTAAAGCGTAATGGCAAGTATTCACCACAAAGAATAATGGAGAGGTCAAAACTATCATGACCTTGCGAAAAGGGAAAGAAGTCGATAACAAAGTGGAGATGCCAAAATCAACTCAGATTGTACCTGTGAATATTGAGGATTCATCACCAAAGGAGAAAGAGGAACCAACTCGAGAATACGTTCCTAAATCTCCATTTCCTCAGAGGTTAGATAAAGGAAAGTAAGAAAAATCTACAGGTGAGATTTTTGAAATCTTCAAACAGGTAAGTGTTAACATCCCTTTGCTTGAAGCTATAAAACAAGTGCCATCGTATGCCAAGTTTCTTAAAGATCTTTGCACTAAAAAGAGAAATATTCATGTTCAGAAAAAAGGCCTTTTAATGTAAAATGTTAGTTCTATACTCCAACATAAAATGCCTCTAAAATTCAAAGATCCAGGCTCCCCCACTATCTCATGTAGTATAGGGAACCACACAATTGAGAATGCTTTGTTGGATTTAGGAGCTAGTGTAAATCTGTTGCCTTACTCTGTATTTATGAAACTTGGACTGGAAGAATTACACCCAACTCCAGTGGTGTTACAGCTTGCAGATCGGTCCATGAAAATACCTCGTGGTATTATGGAGGACGTGCTTATTCAGGTAGATAAGTTTTATTTTCCTGTTGATTTCATTGTAATTGACACTCAACCAGTACAGGATTCAAAGAAGCACATCCCCATTATCCTAGGCCGACCTTTCTTGGCAACTGCTGATGCTCACATTCAATGTAGGACTGGAAATATGCAGTTGTCATTTGGCAATATGACCATGGAGCTCAACATCTTCAACATTGCCAAACAACCTCGCAATGCAGATGATGGAATTGTTGATGTGGATTTAATAGAAACATTAGTTGATAATAATTTTCTTTCAAACCTTAGTGATGACCCTTTACAAACATGTTTAACTCACTTTGGTTTGGATTTTGACATTGACAGATCAATCGATGAGGTCAATGCACTACTTGACTCAAAGACCATCCATGGACACAAATAAACGGAAGTCAAGAGTTGAACAACTAGTGCCATCGTAAAAGAAACTCACCCATCATCAAAATTACCACAAAACTGAGCATCGTGCGCAAGCAGTCGGCTCAAAAAGACCATTACAGCTGGCAAAACTTGAAGAAATTTGCAATAACGCGTACGAAAATGCCAAGATTTACAAGCAACGAATGAAAGTCTTTCACGACAAGTAAATTATGAGAAAATCTTTCACTCCAGGTCAGAAAGTGCTTTTATTCAATTCTCGCTTGCACTTATTTCCAGGTAAGTTACGTTCTCGATGGTCTGGCCCATTTGTTGTTCACACTGTTTTTCCACATGGGGCAATTGAAATTAAGGATCCAAAGAACGGCGTTACTTTTAAAGTTAATGGTCAAAGATTAAAACCATATCTAGAGTACCAACCACATGGAGAGGAGAGTGAAAAAAATCTGAGTGACCCACCAAGTTTAAATTGAGGTTTTTCTTTTCTTTTCGGTAATTTGATTTGATTCTTTTCTTTCTTTTGATTATTCTTTTGCTGATTGAAATTATTTTTGCGTAAGTGTGCTTGTTCACCTATTACAGTTCTCTCTTATCATTTTAATCATGAGACAATACCTCTTGTACATGCTTAGAACACTTCAACGTATCCAAACTCATCTCAGAAAGCAAATACGATTTTGTAAATTTCATCCTATCTGGGATCTACAACCGCCAGAGTTAGTATTCCACGTTAAAGATCTAGAAAGACAACTCACAGAAATAGAGGATGGTATTTTGATCCGAATCGAGCTTGAGGTAAATCGATAAGAGGACGATTTTAATTTGCTTTGTGTGTTTTAATTTGTTTTTCCGTGTGTTTAAGTTTGTCACCCTGAAGTGGCGAATAACGATTCGTGACAATCAAGTTTGGTTACCAGCTTCCTATAATAACCGATATTCCGAGACGAAGGCATGGATAGAGATTTAGATTTTAGCAAAGCTTCACAAACGATTCCTTCGCCTCGTAACGCACTCTTTCAATCTATAAAGCCCGATCCGAGCATGCGATTGCTTATGAACAATGACATACTAGCTGACATCCGCTGGTTAATCGAGGCCAAAGTACGCTTGGCAGGTGAGTTGCCTCCTAAATTTATTGCATACATGCCTGGTTGTGGTAAAGGAAATTATGCGAGAAAACGACGAGCTAAAGACTTTCATTGCTTTGTCGTAAGTGTGCCGAACAATATGCAATAAAAACCATGTTCTTTAGGAATGGTGTCCGATACTTGGAAGATAAGATTAAATTCATTAGGCATGGCTTGAATAAAGAGTCATTGGATAATATCCTTTGTCTTTTGAAACGCATCCTGGATACGCATAAAGAGCAATTCTTCGATTATGGCCATTATTCGAGAAAGAACGTGCACGATACGCCCCTGGAATCGACTATAAACGACCTGTTTGCGGTTTGTAAAACCGGATGAAGCCTATCCTCGACCCATAGAGGCGTTCAAGCCGCTTCGGACGAAACCAGAGGAAGATGTGAGCCACAACTTATCTCAAATATCCTTTTACTTTACTGATGTTTTATTTCACTGTTGTTTTACCATTCGCATTATTGCCTGTAATAATTTTTCTTTATCATTGTTTGCTTTTTCCTTTTTACTGTTTTCTTTTTGACTCTCGAGCCATGTGCCTTACGCATTAATTGACATTGACATAATGCCTCATACACAGCTGTGACCCATTGTCACCAAGGTTCTTAAATATAATTTTTTGTTGTGCACTCACAAATTATTTTTTAACAGTATCCTAATGGCAGCTACTCCCAGCAAACAATTCAAGAACATTTGTGTGCTCTCTGGATTTAACTATGGAAAACATAAAGAGTTCTGCGGCGCCATGATATCTTGGTCAAGAATCAGAGAGAAACGCACTTGGTGTATGGAGGAGTGACCGAGGTTATCCAAATGGTCTCGTAAGTCGCTTATATCGTAGGAGCCAAGTGTTAGGCATCATCCCAACAATCCTAAAACCTTGGCTTTTTGTCTAACTCATCAACCTGGAGAAGAGTTAGTTGTCTCGTGTACGCAAGAACGCATAACCGAAATGTTAAATCATGCCGATGCTTTTTATTTTCCTTCCGTGAGATCTTACAACTCTAGAGGCACTAATCACATTAAGATCTTGCCCATCTCGAACATCCACCGAAACCCATCGGTTTGTTAAATGTCAATAATTTTATGATGGCTTTATCGCATTTCTTAACCATGCAATAAAAACTATTTCATTCCTTCCTAAAAAGTCTTTATTTGTGCACATCGCTAATGAGCTACTTGATCTATGTTTATCAATCGAGATGATCCCAGGGACCGTTGTGTTGGAATGTTCAAATAATCATGGTAACAGTAGCCGCAGTAAGAAGTACAAATTAGATTTAACTCTCCGCTTGTAAATATTTTCTTCTGTATTGCACTACCCAGGTGATGTCTTCTAAACTCTACTTCTTTCCTTTCAAACATTGAGGACAATGTTTCATTCAGGTTGGGGGGAGGGAATAGTTGACAATTGTGAAATATTGGTTAAGTTTTTACTAATTTTTTGTTGTAGAACTAACCATTTTAAATAGAAGATGGCTGAATATGGAGTGTAGTTACTCTAGAAACGCATCTTCTTAGTAAAAAAAAAAAATATTATTATTATGTTTTTCCTAACTTTTCTTTTTGACTTCTCCTTTATAAATATATGTTTTCAAGTTTTTAAGTCGAAGATGGCTGAATATGGAGTGTAGTGACTCTAGAAACGCATCTTCTTTAAAAAAAAAAAAAAATTCAGACATTTTTCTTTAATTTTTCTGCATGTATGTTTTCTTTTTATGTTTAGAATAGGTTGGGGGGTAGAATTTCGTTAAAAAAAATAATTTGGTAATTTTGTGTGAGTTTTTGATATTGGATGATATGATGACTTTTGAATTTTAGTATTTGTATTATCTTTGGTCTTGAGTGATGTTACACCATGTTTGCTATTCTATATGTTGATTTTGGGGACAAATATGAGTTGTCAAGGAACGCATATGTCAAAATAAATTCCAAGTGAGTTTTGAGCCTATTAATTTTTCTTGAGAGAGTAACCCTTTTGCTCATTATTCATGCATTTAGCAGTTTTATTATTTTATACATGATCTCTAGATTTCCTTTAAGTCAACCCTTTAAAAAAAATGTGTGTCTGCATCTAAAGGCCCACCTAACTAGTAGATATGGAAGATTATTTAGAGCTTTCAAGAGATGGAAGGCCATTTTTGATCCGTTTGAGCCTTTCTAGCCATCCCTACTGTAAAATATCCATAGTTAGCCCTTTTGAGCCTTAAAACAAAAGAAAAAAAAAAGCCTTTTCTTTGTTAACTTATCATCCTGACCCACTCCAATTTAGAGTATTACCCGATATAATACAAGTTCCATCACCTATTCATGTTTGAGAAAAAGGATAAATAATTATTTTGTTCAACAAAGTTGTGCCATAAAAAAAAAAAAGAAAAAAAAGAAAGAAAAAAAAAAGAAACAAAAAGAGAGAAAAAAAAAAGATATACAATAGCAATAAATAAGCGAAATGCATCTTGTAATTTTCAAAAGTTCTTGAACTTTTCTCAAACATATATATTTTGTTTCCCTATTTTCCTTTCTTTGTTAGCCATGTCCCTAGCCTACGTTACGTCCTAATAAAAGTCCTTCTTGATTTTAGGGAACTATAGTCTGAAGTAAAAGCTAGTTATATGGGCTATTAAGATGTAGTGATGCATTTATAAAAATAAAAAAAAGAATAAATTGGGTTTACAAGTAATTTATTTGAGGTCGTATTATTTCTAAGCTGTGGGCATATTTCTTTCATCTTGGTGAGAGGGTATGGTATTTCTATATTATTTTCTCTCAATTCACCATTCATTGTAGTGACAATTTTTATTGGATTTAATTTCTTTGTGAGAGTGTCACTACTACTGGTGAGATTTTGGGGTTTGACATGTTATTCTTGAAAGTGGCCTGATTACTATAGTCTCTGACCGATGACGTGGATTGTTGATGTGGTTGTGATATTTCTTTAGACTGGAGATAATACTTGTACTTTTCTTTGATTGCTATCATTAATCTGATTGAATAAACACGTGTGTTTAAAAAAAAAAAAATTGGTTTTGAATTTTATCTTCGCTTTATTTGCTAGGGACTAGCAATAAGCTGGTTGGGGGGTGTGTTGAGTGTTAGAAAGTGTATATTTATAAAGGAGAAAATCATCATTTTACACTTCAAGTCTCACTAACATTGCTATTTTTATTTATTTAAGTATTTTGTTATTTAATTACGTGTGTTTCATTATAATTAGTTATTTTATGTATTTTAGGGGTATCACGATCGTTTCACAATGAACGAGTGATCGACAAAGAAACGGACGCCACATTTGAACTCGTGGACGATCGAAAACCTGGGAGGAGCATAAAAGGAAAATGTTATCGCAAAAAACCGCCATCTTGTGCAAAAATAGGCTTACTGTGCAAAAATCGGCTTACTGTGTAAATAGTGGTCAAACCGTATGAACTGTGCAAATAGTGTTACTGTTCAAATAGTGACTGTTGACTGTTGACTGATGACATGGCGCAATCCTGAGCGTCCAAACTGTTTTTAATCCGATGGTCATGATTCACTCAATGTACCTATAAAAAGGGGGTTTCCCCCCCTAATTTGATATCCCTGAATTCATTTCTAAGCTTAGATTTTTGTAATTCCTTCTCCTTCTTGTATTTTCTATGTATTTTAATAAATTCTCATTTTACCCCTAGTTCAAAAATGAGTAGCTAATTTTCTTTTAAGCTTGGGTTGAAGGTGAAGTCTCAACATGTTCCATGGGCTTTATTTGATAAATTTATTTTCTTTTCCCCTCTAATATTTGTGGTTGTTTTGACTTTTCGTCGACAAATAATAATAGTCTTGTCTAGATACCGCCCTGGTTAAACCGGCACACTAGTACAAGGTTATTATTATTTGGCACGATAAGCCCTTAGCACCATATTTATTTGAGCGTGGTTCATGAGGTGTGGAATCCCCCCTCATGATTTAATTGGTATTAATATGGAATATTTAGCCCATGGAGCATGTTGATGCAGATCCGGATACCCAAGTGCTTTATTTCAATAGTTTCCAGTTTAATTTATTCATGCCATTGTAATTTAATTTCTATGATAGTCTCAATTTAAATTCTAGCATAGTTTAAATCAATTTCATCACAAATCCAACCAACCCAATTAAAGAAAATTAATTCTACACATAATTAAAATCAACCTCCTCGTGGGATCGACACTCGTCACCATTGATCTATTCTACAATAGATTCGTGCGCTTGCGAGTTCAATAAAATTTGCACAACACATTGTTACTTTTATTTATTTAAGTATTTTGTTATTTAATTATGTGTGTTTCATTATAATTAGGTATTTTATGTATTTTAGGGGCATCACGATCGTTTCACAATGAACGAGTGATCGACTGACAAAGCAGGACGTCACATTTGAACTCGTGACGGTCCGAAAACCTTAGGAGGAGCATAAAGGAAAACATCATGTTCACATATACCAGATCGTTTCATACGTCAAGATTATTCATTATCTGCATAAATAGTACATCAGTACAAACGGGTTCTTCAGACAAAACCGTGGTTAAACCGTGTGTACTGTGCAAACCGTGGTCAAACTGTGTGTACTGTATAAATAGTAGTCAAACTGTGTGTACTGTGCAAATAGTATTACTGTTCAAATAGTGCTGTTGACTGTTGACTGATGACGTGGCGTAATCCTGAGCGTTCGAATTATTTTTAATCCGATGGTCATGATTCACTCAATGTATCTATAAAAAGGGGGCTCCCCCCTAATTTGATATCCCTGAATTCATTTCTAAGCTTAGATTTTTGTAATTCCTTCTCCTTCTTGTATTTCTACGTATTTTAATAAATTCCCATTTTACCCCTAGTTAAAAAATGAGTAGCTAATTTTCTTTTAAGTTTGGGTTGAAGGTAAAGTCTCAACATGTTACATGGGCTTAATTTGGTAAATTTACTTTCTCTTCCCCTCTAATATTTGCGGTTGTTTTGACTTTTTGTCGACAAATAATAATAGTCTTGTCTAGATACCGCCTTGGTTAATCCGGCACCCTAGTACAAGGTTATTATTATTTGGCACGATAAGCCCTTAGCACCATATTTATTTGAGGGTGGTTCATGAGGTGTGGAAACCCTTCTCATGATTTAATTGGTATTAATATGGAATATTTAGCCCATGGAGCATGTTGATGCAGATCCGGATACCCAAGTGCTTTATCTCAATAGTTTCCAGTTTAAGTTATTCCTGCCAATTTAATTTAAATTCTAGATCACTTCCACCACAAATCCAACCACCCATTTAAAGAAAATTAATTCTACACACAATTAAAATCCACCTTCTCGTGGGATCGACACTCGTCACCATTGATCTACTCTACAATAGATTCGTGCGCTTGCGAGTTAAATAAAATTGGGAAATTATCCACCGTCCACCCGTTTTTTCCAACTTTTTCAAAAATACACAATTCTTTTTTTTTTTTGCTGGAATCCACCTGAAGTTACATTTCTTTTCACTTTTCCACTTCCGTTTGGAGACCGTTAAGAAAATTAACGGAATTTTGTTTAAATGACTTTTTTACCCTTAAATGTAAATGATAAATTATCCACCGACCACCTGTTTTTTTTCATATTTTTTCAAAAATACACAATTTTTTTTTTTGAATTCCACTTGAAGTTATATTATTTTCACCCATCCACCACTGTGCCAGAAATGACAATTTTACCCTTGTGATGTCAGCAAAGTTCTAACGGTGTTATAACGAGAGTGGAAAAGTGAAAAGAAATGTAACTTCAGGTGGATTCCAGCAAAAAAAAAAAAGAATTGTGTATTTTTGAAAAACGGAAAAAAAACAGGTGGACGGTGGATAATTTCCCAATAAAATTTGCACAACAAACTCAACATAACCCAAACAATGAACATCAGCAAACTGTCGCAAACTAATTTTATCTATCAAAGAATTAAACTCATCCTTAACATTCAATTTTTCAAGAGTCGGATAATGAATATACTTAGCTGGAAGTATTTTCTGCTTGGAAATATCTTTGTACCGTTCTTTTTCTTGTTGAGTCGTGAATGTGAGGTACCTCCGAGATTGGATTCAGTAAGCGGCAAAACACTCATGCCTTTTCCATGCTTCGATCTTTGTCTCGCGGCTTGATGTGAATCTGAAACTGTGTTCCATGGGACCGTAGTGGGAGCGGCAATCTTGGATTTCTTTGCGATGGGTTTCTTTTTAAATGTTGATGACTTGGAAGTCTCTCATACCGCATCAATTTTCACTCACAGGTTTTGTTGGATTGCAAAATTGCACCGTGGCTGGGATATGGGTTGAGCTGGAAACCGAATTCAAGTATGCTGGAAATTTGGTTCGCCTGGAATGGGCTGCTTGAGTGGTGGTTGGAGTACTGGACTGGTGAAGATGCAAGCAGGCGCTGTTGGGAGGAGTTGCTAGAAACACGCGCGGGAGAGGCTTGCTGGGCTGGTGTAGTGGGAATGAGAGCTAGAGATTGGACACTGGATTCGCGTGGAGTGGAATAGAGCTGGAGACGTGCGCTGAAGTTGCGAGACCCTGGTGCAGCGCGTGGGATGCAGCTGATGAGTGCTGGAAACTGGAGTCGCGATGTGGCTGAGAAGAGGAGACACAGCACACGGGCGTTGTTGGGAGGAGTCACGCGGTGTTTGGAATCAAGGTTGAGAGAAAGGTATTCTTAGGGTTTCGTGAACAGTGAAGTTGTTTTGTTTTTTTTTAAACAAAGAATAAAAATAAAAACTCTTTTTTTTTTCATATATATAAAAATCAAAAATGAAAAATAAAATGAAAAATAAAAATTGAAAATAAAAATAAAAAAAATCTTTTTTTTTGAATTTTTTTAAAAATAAAAAAATAAAAACCTCTTTTTTTATAATAAAAAAATAAAAAATAAAAAAATAAAAACTCTTTTTTTTTTCAAACTAAAAACTAAAAGAGATTTGGGACAGCAAAAATTACAGAAATACTTTTTTAATAAGTATACGGGCACGCCTTAAAATCATTTCACTTCAAAATCACAGAAGTACTTATTAGTTAAAGCGTGGGCACGCCTTAAAATCATTTTGCTTTAAAATCACAGAAGTACTTATTAGTTAAGGCGTGGGCACGCTTAACCAAAACTTTACTTCTGGCCAAAATAAGCAAAAATATTATTTAAACAATCTGAATCAAAATTAAAAGCAACAAAAATCAAAATAAATAAATCCTTTGGGTTGCCTCCCAAAAAGCGCCTTTGTTTTATGTCTTTGGCTAGACACATTCATGCATCAATCTCCATAAATGGGACTCTCGAGAGCCACTTCCTCCACAATATTCACCGAAAAACCTTCATAAAAAGGTTTTAAGCGATGACCATTAACCTTAAAAACTTTGTCAGAGGTCGGACTCCGAATCTCTACTGCACCATGAGGAAAAACATTAGTAACAATAAATGGTCCAACCCAGCGAGAACGTAATCTACCAGGAAAAAGTTTAAGCTTAGAATGAAAAAGAATAACTATTTTACCAATAGAGAACTCTTTTCTCAAAATCATTCTGTCGTGAAATATCTTCGTCTTTTCCTTGTAGAATTGCGAACTCTCATAGGATTCATTTCTAATCTCCTCTAACTATTACAGCTGCAACTTCCTCTGCTTTCCCGCTTTATCTATCCGCATATTGCATTGCTTGATTGCCCAGTATGCTCTATGCTCTAGCTCTACAGGTAAATGACAAGGCTTACCAAATACTAAACGATAAGGAGACATACCTATGGGAGTTTTGTATGCAATACGATACGCCCACAATGCATCATCTAATTGTAAGCTCCAATCCTTTCGATTTGGACTAACCGTCTTTTTAAGAATAGACTTGATTTCTCTGTTTGATGTCTCAGCTTGTCCGCTTGTCTGTGGATGATGGTGTACACTGTGGGTAATATGATATCTCTTGAACAAAGTCTCCACCACTGACATGTAAATGAAAGTGCCTCTATCACTTATCACCGCCTTGACTCCAAACCCGCAAAATATTAGCCTTGACAAAATCTATAACAACTTTAGCATTGTCAGTCCGGGTGGCCTTAGCCTCTACCCACTTAGAAACGGAATCCACTGCTAAAAGAATGTAAGCATTGCCAAAAGATGAGGGAAAAGGTCCCATAAAATCAATGCCCCACACATCTAATATTTCACACACAAGAATAGTGGTAAGTGGCATTTGATTCCTATGACTTAAATTTCTAGTTCTTTGACAATTCTCACACGACTTACAAAACATGTATGAATCACGAAATAAAGTAGTCCAAAATAAACCACATTCTAACACCTTAGATGTTGTTCTTTTGGGACCAAAGTGACCACCGCATGCATATAAGTGACAAAACTGAAGAATAGAAGGAATCTCAAACTCAGACACGCACCTTTTAATGACTTGGTCAGAGCAATGTTTCCATAAGTAAGGGTCGTCCCAAACATAGTACTTAGCATCGCTCTTAATCTTATCTTTTTGATCCCTCGTCAGATCACTAGGTAGTGTTCTTGTAACTAAATAATTGACAATATCAGCGTACCAAGGGACCATACCTTGAGTTACAAAGAGATGCTCATCTGGAAAATCATCCTTCAAATGTGCTGCTTCTTCACTCGTGGTCAATCTACTAAGGTGGTCTGCAACCAAGTTTTCTGCTCCTCTCTTGTCACGGATCTCCAAGTTGAACTCTTGAAGTAGTAGGATCCAACAGATGAGTCTCGGTTTCGCTTCCTTCTTGGCGAGCAAATATCTGAGAGCTGCATGATAAAAAAAAAAATCACTTTAGTACCCAATAAATATGAACGGAATTTTTCTAAAGCAAAAACGATAGCCAAAAGTTCTTTTTCCGTTGTTGAGTAATTGCACTGAGCACTATCAAGTGTTCTTGGTGCGTAATATATCACATGAGCAGCTCTTCCAACCCTTTGTCCGAGAACAAAGACCAACAAAGATAGCATCGGCCGCACATTATCTCAAAAGGGAGGCTTCAGTCGGGTGGCTGTATAATTGGAGCTGACGTCAATAATTCCTTGAGCTTATCAAATGCAACCTTACATGCTTCATTAAATTTAAACGTCACATCTTTCTGGAGTAGCTTACATAAAGGTTGAGCTATCTTTTAAAATCCTTAATAAAATGTTGATAGAAACCTGCGTGACCAAGGAAAGAACGAACTTCTCGCACACATATGAGATAAGGTAAAGATTTAATAACATCTATCTTAGCTTTATCTACCTTAATTCCTCTAGCAGAGACTACATGACCCAAAATAATGCCTTGATATACCATAAAATGACATTTTTCATAATTCAAGACAAGATTTGTTTCAATGTATCTTTCAAGCACTTTCTTCATATTATAGAGACAATCATCAAAAGAATCAGCATAGACTTTAAAATCATTTATAAATACCTCTATAATGTTCTCTACATAGTCTGAAAAAATACTGACCATGTACCTCTGAAAAATGGTGGGAGCGTTACAAAGACCGAATGGGATATATCGGTACACAAAAGTTTCAAAAGGACATGTGAAGGTAGCTTCCCTCGATCCTCGCAATCGGCATCCGATGAAAACCTGAATAGCCAGCAAGACAACAAAAGTGAGATTTTCCTGCCAACCTTTCAAGCATCTGATCAATAAAAGGAATAGGAAAATGATCTTTCATAGTGAGTGAATTAAGCTTTCTAAAATCAATACAAACCCTCCACCCATTCTGAATAAATGGAACGAGACATGACATTAATAGAAGCTCCTAGATCTAACATAGCCTTCTCAACTCTAACATTACTAATTTTGTAAGGAATAGTAAATATACCTGGATCCTTGCACTTAGGAGATAGTTTCTTTTGGAGAACTGCTGAAATATTCTCCCCCATGTGAACTCTTTCATCTCCTCTAAATTTTCTCTTAGTGCATGCCTTAAGGAATTTAGCATATCAAGGTATTTATTTTATAGCATCTAATAAAGGAATATTTACGTCAACTTTGTGAAATGTCTCAAGGATGTCTTTCTCTTGTTCCTCCTTCTTGGATTTTGCAAACCGGCTTGGAAAAGAAGGAAATATTAATACAGGTAGGGGTTTCGCTCTGGGTAGTTGCACATCTTGAGATTTAGGCATCAATTCATCCTTCTCAAGCTCATTTTCTACTTGCTTTGTCACTTTCTTACTAGGCTCTTTGCCTTCCCACTTCTAAGGGTGACAAGACACTAGCGTTTTGCTTTGGATTCACCTCGGTTAGAAGGCAATCTCCCTGATACTTGAGACTCTAGGCGACTCACTGTAGTCGCCAATTGACTCATTTGGTTCTCCAAATTCTGAATGCTCGTTGTTGTAGCCTGCTGAAATTATTGAGTGTTAGTCGCAAGTGATTTAACAATTTCTTCAAGAGATATACCTGACTTGGAGTTTGACTGTGGTGGGGCTGGTTGTCTTGGTGGGTATTGTTGTGGGAATCCTGACGGCCTAACTCCATAGCTGAAGTTGGGATGATCTCTCCATCCCGGATTGTATGTTTGTGCATAGGGATCATACCTCCTCTGAGGCATGCTTGGAAATCCTCCAACTACATTGGCTTGTTCAACAGGTTCTTCTTGAAGTGTAGGACACATATCCGTTGAGTGACCCATATTGGAACAAATGCCACAAGTTTTCACCTGTTGCACATTATCTATAACAAACTTTTCCACAAGAGAAGTAAGTTTATCTAAACGTTGATCAATAGAAGAAATATTTACCTTATTCAACTTCCTTGAAGTGGGATCTTGCCTGCTGCCAAACTGTTGTGCATTGGCAGCCATATTTGAGATCAACTCCCTTGCTTGAGTAGGGGTCTTGTTCACCAACACACCTCTACTAGCAGCATCTATCATACTCCTATCCATCAATAATAGTCCTTCGTAAAAATATTGAATAAGAAGTTGATCAGAAATCTGATGCTGAGGACAGCTGGCACATAATTGTTTGAATCGCTCTCAATACTCATACAAAGTCTCTCCAGGAAGTTGTCTGATCCCAGAAATATCTTTTCTGATATTGGCAGCTCTTGAAGCAGGAAATTACTTCTCGAGGAACTGCTTCTTCAAACCATTCCACGTTGTAATCGATCCAGGAGGCAAGTAGTACAACCAGTCTTTAACTAGCCCATCTAAAGAGAAAGGAAAAGCACGCAGCTTAATTTGCTCTTCAGTCACGCCTTGTGGCCTCATACTTGAACACACAAAATAAAACTCCTTCAGATGTTTATGAGGATCTTCACCTACAAAACCGTGAAACTTGGGTAATAAATGGATAAGACCAGATTTTAATTCAAAATTTACCTCCAAGTCTGCATATTGAATGCAGAGTGGTTGCTGATTCAAGTTTGGTTCAGCTAACTCTCTAAGAGTTCTTTCTACAGGTGCAGCTCTATCCATCACTTGTTCTTCTGAAACGCTAGATGATTCAACCAAATCCGGCACTGTATCTGTTTCAGGAAGCAAAGGTGACGAGGATCGTTGCTTAGCTCGCTTCGTTTGCTATCTCAGCTGGCGAGCGGTCTTCTCAATTTCATGATCAAACGAAAGCGTACCTGTACGAGAATAACGAACCATACACTAAGTAAAACGTAAAAAGGATTAAATAAACGTCACCAATCCCTGGTAACAGCGCCAAAATTTGATAGTTGTCGAAGCCAGCAAAAATAAATACCTACTCTAAATAAATTGTGTATAGTGATTGAGCAGGATGTTGTGCAAATTTTATTGAAGTCACAAGCGCACGAATCTATTGTAGAATAGATTAATTGTGACGAGTGTCGATCCCACGAGGAGGTAAATTTTAATTGTGTGTAGAATTAATTTTTTTAAATGGGTGGTTGGATTTATGGTGTAAATAATTTAGATTATGCTAAAATTTAAATTGGAAACTATTAAGATAAAGCACTTGGGTATCTGGATCTGCATCAACATGCTCCATGGGTTAAATATTTCATATTAATGCCAATTAAATCATGAGGGGGGTTTCCACACCTCATGAACCACGCTCAAATAAATATGGTGCTAAGGGCTTATCGTACCAAATAATAATAACCTTGTACTAGGGTGCCGGTTTAACCAGAGCGGTATCTAGACAAGATTATTATTATTTGTCGACGAAAAGTCAAAACATCCACAAATACTAGAGGGGAAGAGAAAATAAATTTACCAAATTAAGTCCATGGAACATGTTGAGACTTCACCTTCAACCCAAGCTTAAAAGAAAATTAGCTACTCATTTTTTAACTAAGGGTAAAATGGAAATTTATTAAAATACGTCGAAAATACAAGATGAAGAAGGAATTACAGAAAACTAAGCTTAAAAATGGATTCAGAGGTATCAAACTAGGGGGGAAAAGCCCCATTTTTATAGATACATTGAGTGAATCGTGACTATCGGATTAAAAACAGTTCGGACGCTCAGGATTGCGCCACGTCATCAGTCAATAGTCAATAGTCAACATTTAAACCGTACCACGGTTTGACGACGATTTACACAGTAACGCGGTTTTGCACAGTAATACTATTTGCACAGTAACGCGGTTTAAATAGTAAATAATCCCATGTTTGTACATGTACCGTACACACGATTTTTGCTCTACTGAAATGCTGCCATGTCATCGATCCACAGTACATAAGAAATTTAGCCCAATAAGATTGTGACACATCATCGGTCAATACCACGTCATCGGTCAATGCCACATAATTTGTCCAATCAAATGCTACCACGTTACAGGTCGACGGCACATCATCGGTCAATGCCACTTCATCGGTCAACGTCATGTCATCGGACCGTGTATATGAACAGTGTCATGAATAGTATCATGAACAGTACCGTAAATGTGAACAGTGATATTTTCCCTTTTATGCTCCTCCTAAGGTTTTCGATCGTCCTAAGTTTAAATGTGACGTTCGTTTTGCTGTCTGATCACTCGTTCATTGTGAAACGATCGTGATGCCCCTAAAATACATAAAATACCTAATTATAATGAAACACACATAATTAAATAACAAAATACTTAAATAAATAAAAGTAGTAATGTTAGTGAGACTTGAAGTGTAAAATGACGATTTTCTCCTTTATAAATATACACTTTCTAACACTCAACACACCACCCAACCAGCTTATTGCTAGTCCCTAGCAAATAAAGCGAAGATAAAATTCAAAACCAATTTTTTTTTTTTTATTTTATAAAACACACGTGTTTATTCAATCAGATTAATGATAGCAATCAAATAAAAGTACAAGCATTATCTCCAGTCTAAAGAAATATCACAACCACATCAACAATCCACATGCATCAGTCCAGCAGACTATAGTAATCAGGCCATTTTTAAGAATGACATGTCAAACCCTAAAATCTCACCGGTAGTAGTGTCACTCTCACAAAAAAATTAAACCTAATAAAAATTGTCACTACAATGAATGGTGAATTGAGAGAAAATAACATAGAAATATCACAGACTCTCACCAAGATGAAAGAAATATGCCAATAGCTTAGAAATAATACGATCTCAAACAATGTACTAGTCAACCCAATATTATTCTTTTTTTTTCTTTTCCCTTTTTTTTATTTAATGCATCACTACATCTTAATAGCCCATGTAACTAGCTTTTACTTCAGACTATAGTTCCCTAAAATCAAGAAGGACTTTTATTAGGACGTAACGTAGGCTAGAGAAATGGTTAACAAAAAAGAGGAAATATGGAAAGCAAAATACATGTTTTAGAAAAAATAAATATTTTTTTGGAAATTAAAAGATGCATTTCGCTTATTTATTATTATTGCATATCTTTTCTTTTTTTTTCCCCCTTTTTTCTTTTCTTTTTTCTTTTTCTTTTTAACTTTTTTTTATAGCACAACTTTGATGAATAAAATAATTATTTATATTTTTTCTCAAACATGAATAGGTGATGGAACTTGTAAGATATCGGGTAATACTCCAAATCGGAGTAGGTCAAAGTGATATGTTAACAAAGAAAATATATTTTTTTTAAAATAAAAGGCTCAAAAGGGCTAACTATGGCTATTGCATAACAGGGATGGCTTGAAAGACTCAAACGGGTTAAAAATGGCCTTCCATCGTCTTTTAGGGCTCTAAATAATCTTTCATATCTACTAGTTAGGTAGACCTTCAGATGTTTTTTTCTTTTTTTTTTTCTTTTTTTTAAGGTTTGACTTAAAGGAAATCTAGAGATCATGGATAAACTAATAAACTGGTAAGCTATATGAAGAGGAAGAATGAGCAAAAAATGTTACTCTCCAAGAAAAATAATAGGCTCAAAAACTCACTTGTAATTTATTATGATATGTACATTCCTTCAAGCAACTCACATTTGTCTCCAACATCAACATGTAGAATAGCAAACATGGTGTAACATCACTCAAGACCAAAGATAATACAAATACTAAAATTCAAAAGTCATCATGTCATCTAATAAACTCACACAAAATTACAATTTTTTTTTAATGACATTCTACCCCCCAACCTATTCTAAACATGAAAAGAAAACATGCATACAAAAAGATGAAAAATGATGCAGAAAAATTAATTAATGATAAAAAAGAAAAATGTCTGAATTTGTTTTTCAAAGAAGATGCGTTTCTAGAGTCACTACACTCTATATTCAGCCATCTTGGACTTAAAAACTTGAAAACATATATTTATAAAGGAGAAGTCAAAAAGAAAAGTTAAGAAAAACACACAAATTTTTTTTTTGTTTTTTTTTTCTAAGAAGATGCGTTTCTAGAGTCACTACACTTCATATTCAGCCATCTTTGACTTAAAAACTTGAAAACATATATTTATAAAGGAGAAGTCATAAAGAAAATTTAGGAAAAACACACAATTTTTATTTATTTTTTTATTTATTTATTTATTTTTACTAAGAAGATGCATTTCTAGAGTAACTACACTCCATATTTAGTCATCTTCTACTCAAAATGTTAGTCACGGTTAGTTCTACAACAAAAAATTAGTAAAAACTTAACTAACATTCCACAATTGTCAACTATTCCCTCCCCCCAACCAGAACGAAACATTGTCCTCAATGTTTAAAAGGAAAGAAGTAGAATTTAGAAAACATCACCTGGGTAGTGCAACACAGAAGAAAATATTTACAAGCGGAGAGTTAAATCTAATTTGTACTTTTTATTGCGATTACTGTTACCATCATTATTTGAACACTCTAACACAACAGTACTGGGATCTGTCTCTGATTGATAAGCTTGTAACAGATCAAGTAACTCATTAGCAGTATGTGCTCAAATAAAGACATTTTTTACTGAAGAAGGAATGAAATAATTTTTTATTGCATGGTTAAGAAATGCGATAAAGCCATCATAAAAATTATTGACATTTAACAAACTGATGGGTTTCTGGTGGATGTTCAGATGGGCACAAGATGCTAATGTGATTAGTGCCTCTAGAGTTGCAAGATCTCCTGGAAGAAAAATAAAAGCATCGGCATGATTTAACATTTCAGTTATTCTTTCTTGCATACGCAGACGACTAACTCTTCTGCGGTTGATGAGTTGACAAACATTTGTATTGTTGGGATGATGCCTAACAGTTGGCTCTCTCTGACATAAGCAGCTTCTGAGACCATTTTGGATAACCCTCGGTCACCTCCTCCATACACCAAGTGCAATTTTCTCTCTGTTATTCTTCGACCAAGATCTAGGGCTGCTTCAACAAACTCCTTATGTTTGCCATAGTTAAATCCAGAGAGCACACAAATATTCTTGAATTGTTTGCTGGGAGTAGCTGCCATTAGGATACTGCTAAAAAATAATTTGTGAGTGCACAACAAAAAATCATATTTAAGAACCTTGGTGACAACGGGTCACAGCTGTATGAGGCATTATGTCAGTGTTAATTAATGCGTAAGGCATATGGCTCGAAAGTAAAAAAGAAAACAGTAAAAAGGAAAAAGCAAACAATGATAACAAAAAAATTATTACAGGCAATAATGCGAATGGTAAAGCAACAGTGAAATAAAATAACAGTAAAGTAAAAAGATATTCACAGGTAGTTGCGACTGTGGCTCACATCTTTTTCTAGTTTTATGTCCAGAAACGGCTTGAACACCCTCTATGGGTTGAGGATAGGCTTCCCATCCAGTTTTCTTACAAACTGGCAAACAGGGTCGTTTATAGTCAAATTCCCGAGATTGTATCGTACACGCTCTTTCTCGAATAATGGCCATAACTAGAGAATCGCTCTTTGTATGTATCCATTGGGATGCGTTTCAAAAGACAAAAGGATATTATCCAATGACTCTTTATTAAAGCCATCCCTAATGAATTTAATCTTATCTTCCCTGTTATCAGACACCATTCCTAAAGAACATGATATTTTATTGCATATCGTTCTGGTACATTTATGACAAGCAACAGAAAGTCTTCGAGCTCGTCGTTTTCTCGCATAATTTCCTTTACCACAACCATGCATGTATGCAATAAATTTAGGAGGCAACTCACCTACCAAACGTACTTTGGCCTCGATTAACCAGCGGATGTCAGTAGGTATGTCATTCTTCATAAGTAATCGCATGCGTTCAGACCGGGCTTTATAGATTGAAAGGAGGGCATTCTGAGGAAGCGAAAGAAATCGTTTGTGAAGCTTTGCTAAAATTTCGTCTCTATCCATGCCTTTGCCTCAGAATATCAGTTATTATGAAAAAGCTGAAATGTGACTTGATTGTCACGAATCTGGTTATCCGCCATTTCAGGGGTGACAAACTTAAACACACAAAGCAAACTAAAATACACAAGCAGGAGAAACAAATTAAAACACACAAAGTAATTTAAAATCGTCCTCTTATTGAATTTACCTCAGCTCAGTAGGTGTTGTAGATACTTCTCTCGATATCTACGAGTTGGCTTCTAAATCCTCATGGACTAACTCTGGTGGTTGCAAAGCCCAAATTCGATGTGTTTTAAAAGATCGTGTCTAACTTTCGAGATGAGTTGGATAGGTTGAAATGTTCTAAGCATGTCTGAGAAGTCTTGTCTCATGATTAAAATGATAAGAAGGCGTAATGGGTAAACAAGCACACTTACACAAAAATAATTTCAATTAGCAAAGAAGTAATAAAAGAAAAAAAAGAAATAAATCAAATCAAATCACGAAAAGAAAAGAAAACCTCAATTTAAACTTGGTGGGTCACTGTTTATTTATCCTCTCCATGTTGTTGGTACTCTAGATATGGCTTTAATCTTTGACCATTAACTTTAAAAGTGACGTTGTTCTTTGGATCCTTAATTTGATTGCCCGTGTGGAAAAAGCAGTGTGAACAATAAATGGGCGGACCGTGAGCGTAACTTACACGGAAATAGATGCAAGTGAAATTGAATAAAAGCACTTTCGACACAGGTAAAGATTTTCTCATAATTTGCTTGGCCGTGAAGACTTTCATTCGTTCTTGTAAATCTTGGCATTTTACGCGTCATGTAATCTTCTTCTGAGCCAACTTCTTGCATGTCAAAATTGTATTTCTTGATGGCCCGATCGCCGATGCTCGAGTTCCACAGGTAAGTGGCAAGCTTTTCCATACACTAGCCTGTAAGGTGACATCCCAATTGGAGTTTTGAAAGCTGTTCTATATACCCATAATGCATCATCGAGCCTCAACGACCAATCTTTTCTGTCGGGCCTCACCGTCTTTTCTAAAATGTGCTTTATTTCTCGATTATAGATCTTAACTTGACCACTGGTTTGTGGATGATATGGGGTCGCCACTTTATGAGTGATGGAGTACTTTGTCAAAAGTGCTTTGAATGATTTATTGTAAAAGTGGGCACCACCATCGTTGATTATTGCTCGAGGAAATCCAAAGCGTGAAACAATATTGCTTTTCAAAAATCTTATCACCACCTTGTGATCATTGGTCCTACATGGAATTACCTCTACCCATTTCAAAACATAGTCAACAGCAACCAGTATATATTGATGATCAAAAGAGGGGAGAAATGGTCCCATGAAATTGATACCCCATACATAAAAAATTTCAACCACTAAAATTGGGTTTAGTGACATCATATTTCTTTGTGTTATGCTCCCCATTTGTTGACACCTATCACATGAAGAACAAAAGGTGTTAGCATCTCGAAATATAGTTGGCCAATATAAACCACATTGTAAAATTTTAGTAGCTGTTTTCTTAGCGCTGAAATGGCCTCCACAAGCTTGTTCATGGCAGAATGAAAGAATGTTTTGAAATTCATTTTCTAGGACACATCGCCTAACAATTTGATCTGCACAATACTTGAATAGATAAGGATCATCCCCAAAGAAATTCTTTATTTACGAAGAATTTGGCCTTGTCTGCTTAGTCGATGCTCACGGAAGTTGACTGTAACAAGATAATTAACAATATCGGCATACCGTGGTACTACTTCCACTCGTTAATTGATCATCTGAAATGACTCGTTCAAGGGTAATGGTTCTATAATTGTGTTAAAATGGAGATGGAAAAGATGGTCCACGATATTTTACATTCACTTTCTTATCCTTGAATTCTAAGTCAAATTCACCTGTAAAAGTAACACCGAATTAGTCTAGCTTTTGCATCTTTCTTTGTGAGAAGATATTTAAGAGCAGCATGATCTGTGAATACAATTATTTTACAACCAATGAGATAAGATCGAAATTTCTCTAATGCAAACACTACTGTTAGCATTTCTTTTTCAGTGGTTGAATAATTCAAGCATGCATCATTCAATGTCATACTAGCATAGTAAATCACATGGGAACTTGATCAACTCTTTGTCTATCTGCTCTGCTGCGTAATCGGATGCATCATAAGCTCAAAGGTAAATTCCAATTTGAAATTTGAATGATGGGTGATAATGTCAACAACTGCTTTAATTTTTCAAATGCCACAAGACATGAATCATCAAAGACAAAAAGTACATCCTTAGCAAGTAGATTGCATAAGGGTCTAGAAACTTTGCTAAAATCTTTAATGAAACGTCTATAAAAACAAGCGTGCCCAAGGAAAGATCTTACTTCTCTGACTGTTTTAAGTGAAGGAAGATTGGAAATAAGATCCACCTTGGCTTTATCAACCTCAATACCTTTGCTTGAAATGATGTGACCGAGAACAATACCTTGTTTTACCATAAAATGGCATTTCTACCAATTCAAGACTAAATTCTTCTCGATACATCTCTGCAGAACTAGTGTTAGATGATGTAAACATTGATAAAATGAATAACCAAAAATAGAAAAATCATCCATAAAGACCTCAAGGAATCGTTCAACCATATCAGAAAAAATACTCAACATGCATCGTTGAAATGTAGCAGGTGCATTACATAATCCAAATGGCATTCTCCTATATGCAAAAGTACCAAAAGGACAAGTGAAGGTGGTCTTCTCATGATCTTTTGGTGCTATGGGAATCTGATTATATCCTGAGTAGCCATCTAAAAAGCAATAAAATTCATAACCTGCTAATCTATCAAGCATTTGATCGATAAATGGTAAATGAAAATGGTCTTTACGTGTGACAGAATTCAACTTCCTATAATCAATGCATACACGCCATCCTGTAGTTACTCCAGCGGGTACTAATTCATTATTAGCATTGGTAACTACTGTGACTCTTCACTTTTTGGGGATAACTTGTACAAGACTGACCCATGAGCTATCAGAAATGGGGTAAATGATACCTGCATCTAATAGCTTAAGGACTTTAGTGCGAACAACCTCTTTCATGTTAAGATTTAACCGACGTTGTATTTCCCTAGTAGGTCTAGCATTTTCATCAAGGTGAATGTAATGCGTGCAATCCACTAGGTTTATACATTTTATGTCTGCTATGGTCTATCCTAGTGCTCCTTTATACTCTTTTAAAACTTCCAACAACTTACCTTTTTGTTCGTCATTGAGGGATGAAGAGATGATTACTGGCAAAATACTTTCTTCTCCCAAGAATGCGTATTCCAAAGTGTTGGGTAATTGTTTGAGCTCGAGTTTTGGTGGTGATTATGATGATGGGCTGACTTTCTTTTCTGATGGTACTAGTTGTTCAACTCTTGACTTCTATTTATTTGTGTCCATGAATGGTGCTGAGTCAAGTAGTGCGTTGACCTCATTGATTGATCTGTCAATATCAAAATTCAAACCAAAGTGAGTTAAACATGTTTGTAAAGGGTCATCACTAAAATTTGAAAGAAAAGTATCATCAACTAATGCTTCTATTAAATCCACATCAACAATTCCATCATCTGCATTTCGAGGTTGTTTGGCAATGTTGAAGATATTGAGCTCCATGGTCATATTGCCTAATGACAACGGTATATTTCCAGTTCTGCATTGACTGTGAGCATCGGCAGTTGCCAAGGAAGGTCGGCCCAGGATAATAGGAATGTGCTTTTTTTAATCCTGCACTGGTTGAGTGTCAATGACAATGAAATCAAAAGGAAAATAAAAATTGTCTACCTGGATAAGCACATCCTCTACAATACCACGAGATATTTTCGTAGATCGATCTACAAGCTGTAACACCACTGGAGTTGGGTGTAATTCTCCCAGTCCAAGTTTCACAAATACAGAATAAGGCAACAAATTTACACTAGCTCCTAAATCCAACAAAGCATTCTCAATTGTGTAGTTCCCTATACTACATGAGATAGTAGGGGAGCCTGGATCTTTCTATTTTAAAGGCATTTTATGTTGGAGTACAGAACTAACATTTTCTGTTAAAAAGGCCTTTTTCTGAACATGAATATTTCTCTTTTTAGTGCAAAGGTCTTTAAGAAACTTGGCATAAGATGGTACTTATTTTATAGCATCTAACAAAGGGATGTTAACACTTACCTGTTTGAAGATTTCAAAAATCTCACCTGTGGATTTTCCTTTCTTCCCTTTAACTAACCTCTGAGGAAATGGAGCTTTAGGAACGTATTCTCGTGAGTTAGTTTCCTCTTTCTCCTCTGGTGATGAGTCCTCAGCATTCACAGGTACAATATGAGTTGATTTTGTTGCTGGCATCTCCACTTTGTTGTCAGCTTCTTTTCCTTTTCGTAAGGTCATGACGGCTTTGACCTCTCTACGCTGCTGTAGTGAACTAGTACTTGCTTCATGCACTGCTTTAGGGTTAGACACTAGTTGACTTGGGAATTTGCCTTTCTCAACAGTCATTGCTAAGGTTTGAACTGAAGAAGCAAGTTGTCCCACCATTTTCTCGAGGCTTGAAACTAATTGGGCTTGTGAGTTGAAACCCGCTCTCAACTCATTTCGCAATTCATCAATGGTACGGTTCTGCTGCTCGATTCTAGAATTAGTGAGATTCTTCATATTCTGGAACGTATCCTCCCATAGTCTGAGTTGAGAGTGGTTTGGGTTTTGATTGTATGGTCTAAATGGTGGCTGAGAGGCTTGAGGAACTGGAGGAATTGGAGGAATTGGTTGCATTAGTGGAGGTGGAGCTGCTGGTCTATTTAGTTGGAATCCTTGAGACCATGAAAAATTGGGGTGGTCTCTCCATCCAAGGTTATATATGTTGGAGTAAGGGTTGTAGTTTGATGGTTTTCTCATGACACCTATGGCATTGGCTTGATCTGAATATGAGTCATGGTTATATGGTTCTGTTGAGTTGGCAGTCGTTAATAATATTATTTGTCGAGAAAGGCCTTCAACCATCTCTTTGACTTCTTTAATTCCCAGCTTGACTCACCAACTTGAACCTCATTTACTCCCTTAATTCTCCTAGTATTTCTGAGTGATCGACTCCGTTGTTGAGAATTATCCGATTGTCGCTGGAAGAATTCCCAAATCTCTGATGCGCTTTTTGACATTAGCTCTCCTCCACTGGTCGCCATTAGCCATTCTTGCACATGTGGCAATAATCCCTCCAAAAAGTATTGGCATTGGTGTCATTTCTCATACCCATGATGTGGACACTTCAAGAGTAGCCCATTGAATCGCTCCCATGCTTCGAAAAATTACTCGTCGTCTCTTTGGGTAAATTCTGAAATTTCCCTGCGAATAGCATTGGTTTTATGAACTGGGAAATATTTATTTAAAAATTTTGTTACCATTTGTTCCCATGATGTAATGCTATTAGCAGGTAATGTATTGAACCATGAACAAGCTCTATCTTTTAAAGAAAATGGGAATAATCTAAGTTTAACATCATCATCTAAAAAATTCTCGTATTTAAAAGTTTGACAAATAGCATGAAAATCATTCAGATGATTATATGGGTCCTCATTTTCTAGGTCATAGAATGTGGGGAGACAATTTAGCACACTAGGTTTCAATTCAAAACTCATAGCAGCTACATTTGGGTACCTTATGCATGATGTGCTCAAATTAGCTAAGGGACTAAAATAGTCCTTAAATGGCCTCTCTTGTGGTTCTGGTTGTTGGTTTTGCAAATCCATTTCTATTTTCTTTTTAAATGCAACGTGTTTGTGTTTGTGAAGTGTTTTTTTCTAATTCAAGGTCTAAAGGCTCAAGATTAGGTGATAATGACCTTCGACCATGCATGCAAAGAACAAAATAAATGAAAACAAAACAAATAAAAATAAAAAAGAGAGAGAAATTATCTGTATTACTTATTGTTCTCATAACTAATATGAAAATACACTCAATTGCTATAAGAAAAAGAAATTACGTGAAATAAATTAACTAAAATTATAATAAATTACAAAGAAAGATAACAAGATAAATAAATAAATAAAAATTACAAAGAAAAATAGCTACAAAATTAAATTACACAAATTTAAAGAAGAGAAACAAAAATGAAATTCTAACCTTAATTTTTTTTTGTTTAAATGAGAAAAGGAGAAAAACAAAATTACAAGAAAACAACTAAAAATAAATAAATAAATATTAAAAAAAACTAATTCTACGAATTAAAATACTTACCTCCCTGGTAACGGCGCCAAAAACTTGTTGTGCAAATTTTATTGAACTCGCAAGCACACGAATCTATTGTAGAATAGATTAATGGTGACGAGTGTCGATCCCACGAGGAGGTGAATTTTAATTGTGTGTAGAATTAATTTTTTTAAATGGGTGGTTGGATTTATGGTGTAAATAATTTAGATTATGCTAAAATTTAAATTGGAATGGCAGGAATGAATTAAACTGGAAACTATTGAGATAAAGCACTTGGATATCTGGATCTGCATCAACATGCTCCATGGGCTAAATATTTCATATTAATGCCAATTAAATCATGAGGGGGGTTTCCACACCTCATGAACCACGCTCAAATAAATATGGTGCTAAGGGCTTATCGTGCCAAATAATAATAACCTTGTACTAAGGTGCCGATTTAACCAGGGCGGTATCTAGACAAGATTATTATTATTTGTCGACGAAAAGTCAAAACATCCATAAATACTAGAGGGGAAGAGAAAATAAATTTACCAAATTAAGCCAATGGAACATGTTGAGACTTCACCTTCAACCCAAGCTTAAAAGAAAATTAGCTACTCATCTTTTAACTAAGGGTAAAATGAAAATTTATTAAAATATGTAGAAAATATCAGAGAGACCCAAATCCTAATCAACAAACGCATACGATGGTTCATTTAAATTAGATTGTTTATTCTCATAACACAACGCACTGCTATGTTATTTGTCACAAATATTAAAATCTTCATATGATGAATCTTGTAATTGACAGTAGATTAAATTGACAATTAAATAGTGGCCAATTATCTAATTAACAAACATAATCATGACAATAATTCAGAGAATAAACCACTACTACAAAAATGACTTTTACTGACACTTAGTTACTGACACTTTGCAAAAATTGTCAATAATTATGTACATATGCACCATTTTCCGCTTTTGACAAATAGGAATCACAATTTATTGATACTAGTGTGTCAGTAAATTAAACATCAATGATCACTGACACTACAGTATCAGAGATTAAAAAAAATCATTAAAATTTGTGTTAGCTCCAACTCGAACCCGAGCGCTCTAAGGTTTAAAGCTTTAAAGTTCGGAGCACAGACCATCAAATCTCGTTGAATCAAAGTCATGGTGATATTTAAATTATTAAAAAATGAAAATATAAATAGCAGCAACACAAAAGTCACACTTAATTTTCCCCATCTACCCAAACTGTATCGGGTCTCTCCCATCTTGCTTTCATTGTTATCTTTCTCTTTCGTTTTTCTCTTCTTGATCTCTTCTGTTTTGCATTATCCATTTACAAATTAAATTCAATTAATTCATATCGATAATGAAAAGCTCTCACTCCGTTTCATTTTTCCATTTTCCCCAAATTGAAAAACAAACCAAAACCCTAATCGCTTGTTATCAAAGGGGTTTTTTCTCCAACTAAACCATCGAGTGCCTATACTGGGCAAGCAAGTAAAAGCCATCGACAAGGGGTGAAGTGACACCATCAGTTGCATATTTCAAGTAATCTCATTCTCCCTTACAAGTTAAGTCCAGAGAAAGAACTGTAGAGGAGATTATCAGCTGGTAATGGCTGAATTTTTTTTTTTTGGGCAATTTAATTAATGGGTTTGTTTTAATTTGGCTTATGATTAATATTTTTTAATTTTAATTTTTGGGTTGTTTCAGATGGTCAGAAATTGAATCCCTAGTACGACCCTGGTGGGTTTTGTTTTCCAAATATTTTTTTCTTTTATTTAATTGTAATTTGAATAATTTGTTCTTACTTTTCTATATCTTAACTGACATGCTGTAAAAAAATACAGGCTTTTTAAGTGGTGTATTACTTCAACTGAAAACACTATTCTTTGGGACTCTATTTTTTTTGCCACATTTGAGGTCGAGTTTAAAATTTTTTGTGCATGTGATTTCTTTGTCATTTTTTTTAAGCAAAAAGCGCATTTTTTCATTTACGAAATAAATTATTAGCTCTGTTTCTTAAGTTTGATTATTAGGTTAGTTGATTTTGAATGTACTAAAATATGAAATTTCATTGTACCTTTTGCCTTTAGGAGATGATTGTTTGGGTATTATATTGGTTGAATATTTGTGAATTTAGTAATTCTAGTAATGGTTATCTCCATTTCATTTGTAGAGAGGCAAATTTTGTTATATAATGCTACTTGTTTGTTTATTTTGTTTTGGTTGGAAGATTTGTAATAGAGACAGTGACTATGATAAGAATTAATTAAGTTTGTGGTTGTGAGTGTTTTGAGATTGTATAAAGTTGATGATTTGTCTTTGATTCAAGAAAGAAATGCTTGTTTTAAGGTTGTTCTGCATTTTGTCGTTGAAGTTAAAAAGTGATTTATGGAATCTTTAAAAATGGCTTGCAAAGTGGTATGAAGACATTATTTATTTCAACTATTAACTTTTGTTAGTTACTTGACTTATGAAATAGTTCGACTACTTAAAAAGCCATTAGCACCTATCTTACCTATTCATCTCCTAGTTAAGTTTTAAAGCTTCTTTAGTTTTAATTTTAGGATTTTTTCTAAATTATTATTATGATTCAATGATTTATAGGGCTATTAGTGATTTTCCAGAATTATGAGTTTATTATTGCAACTATAATCATAATAACATTGAACATGAAATTAATCATGCAATTCAATTAAACTTAAACTGACATTACATATGTTACTTGAGTAAAATATTTGAAATGGACAGAACTTGGATAACATGATAGATTATGCGTAAAGTATAGTTGCAGGTTGCTGATTTCTTAGATTTTGACATTTTAAATATTGAAAATTGAATGTCAATTAGATGTCCTTGCACATTTTGTTCTAATATGGAGCTTCACACTCCTCATCAAGTAAAGGATTATTTATTTGAAAAAGGTTTTCTCCCAAGCTATATTGTTTGGACTTGGCATGGTGAGACTGACTCTAAATCTACATTTACAAAATGTGAAGACCATTTACAAAATGTGAAGACCATTCACACAGTCAACGATTTAGATGTCATGATTATAGTAACATAATTGACATGGTCGAAGATGCTTACGAGCATTGTGATAGAGATCCTAGTTCTTTTAAGGATATGCTTGAAGATGCTGAAAAGCCTTTATACCCAGGTGCAAAACATTCAAAGTTATCTGGTTTAATGAGACTTTATAATGTGAAAGGGAACTATGGGTGGTCTGATAAAGGGTTTTCTACTTTGTTAGAAGTCCTTGCTGATATTTTTCCAAATAATAATACTTTACCTAAGTCAATGTATGAGGCTAAAAAAACAATGAAAGTGCTAGGCTTAGAGTATGAAAAAATACATGCATGTCGAATATGTATTTTGTATAGGAATGAATTTCTTGATCTTCTTGAATGCCCAATTGTGGAGCATCTAGGTATAAAAAAAAGATGGCTCAACAAAATTTAAGAAAGGGGTTCTAAAAGGTATTATGGTATTTTCCACTATTCCTAGGTTGAAAAGATTGTTTCAATCACCTCAAACCTCGAAATTTAACATGGCATGCTAATAAAAGAATTAGAGATGGCAAGCTTAGCCACCCAATGAGACTCGCGACAGCGGATAATTGACAATAAGTGGCCAAAATTTGCACAAGAACACAGAAATCTTCGTTTAGCTCTCTCGGTGATGGGGTTAACCCACATGGTTCACTAAGCACTACTTATAGTTGTTGGCTGTTATATTAATAACATATAATCTTCCTCCTTGGTTGTGTATGAAGAAAGTTTTTGATGTTGTCTCTTTTGATATCGGCCCTAAACAACACGGAAATGATCTAGATGTATACTAGCACCTTTGATTGAGGACTTGAAAACTCTATGGGATGTAGGTATTGATGTTTATGATGTATAGAAAGAAACATTTAATTTCTGCTGTTCTAATGTTGAAAATCGGTGACTTTCAAATACGAAACCTCTCTGGTTGTCTTCGTTAAGAGCTATTATACTTGCTTGTGGTGGGATAGATACTTGTGCATGTTGGTTTGCCACATGGTAGGAAAATGTCATATATGTGCCATCGGTTTTCTACCACTTGGTCACTTATTTCGGAAACTGAAAAAGGTTTTCAATGGGAAGCAAGAGTGGAATGAGCCTCCTAAAACTTTGTCTGGTGAGGAAATCTTTAACATGGTAGAAGATATTGACATTAAGTTTGGCAAAAAGAAGGGCAAAAAGCGGAAACATGATGATGGTGGTGGCGGTGATGGTGATGAGAACATAACTGAAAAATTGTACAAAAAGAAGTCAATCTTTTTTGACTTAGAATATTGGAAGCATTTATTAGTTAGCCATCAATTAGATGTGATGCACATTGAAAAAAATGTGTGCGAGAACATATATGGCACATTACTTCATCAACCAGGCAAAACAAAAGATGGGATTAATGCTAGAAAAGATCTTGAGCATTTGAAGATCAGGGGAAAACTAGTACCTGATGAAACAAACACAAAAAACAAAGTCCTACCTCGACTCCATTACACTTTAAGTAAAAAGAAAAAAAGCAGTTTTGTGAAACCTTCTTTGAGTGTAAAGTCCCGATGGGTATTCTTCCAATGTCAAAACTTGTTTCAATAGATGATTGTAAACGAGGGCTTAAGTCCCATGACTGTCATACTTTAATGCAACAACTTCTACCACTAGCTATTCGAAACTGTTTGCCTTTAAATGTGAGAAGGGCCATAATCAGGATGTGCTTCTTTTTTAATACATTATGTTGTAAAGTTGTAACTCTTCTTTTTACCATGTTCATTGAACATTCCCTACTTATGTTTTAACATATGGATCAAGTACGGTAAATAGCAGCTTATGTTTTAGTTAACTTGGAGCTATCATTTTTTTCCTTAAACTGACTTCGTTATATATGTTTGTTTCCTCTTAGACATTTGTATGAGGAGATGGAGAACAATGGAAGTACTAGGCCTGTTCAATTTGGGCTTTTTGAGAAGCTATATCCAAAGGCCAGCTTCCAAGACAAGACTCAATATATTTCAAAACTTTTAGGCATGGCAGAATTGGGACAAGTCATCGTATTTCCATATAACCCTGGGTATAAGCTTTTTCATTTGCTAGTCATATTCTATATTTAGTAGATTAATCACAAAGTTAAAAACTTTTACTTGTAATTCATGTGTGAGAATAATTTTTCTTTGTTTAGTGCCCACTGGGTGTTATTTGCAATTGATATGGTGGGACGTCTGATCATTATCTTGATCCCTTGGATGGTAGTCCTGATGAAGAGCTAATGCAGATTGTGAATCAGTTAAGTTTGTTATTTGTATCTTTGATCATGCTATTTTATTTTTATGTCTTATGCTAATTATTTGCTAACATTGGCTACGTCTTAATTGTAGTGGGATTCGAATACATCAGAGTTTAAATTGTGATACAAAGGCTAATGTTCAATGGGTACCTGTCAAGGTAAAAATCAGACACACTTAAATAATTATTGTTAATGTTCAAGGAAAAAAACTAATGTAATTTTGATTTTGTAGTGTCCGAGGCAGCCGAGCAGCTTTGAATGTGGTTACTATGTGATGAAATACATCCAAGATATCATCACAAATGTGAACATGCTGAAAAATAATGTAAGTATTGAAAACAGTTTTTACAATACTGCATCATATTGTTCCAATTTATTGTGAAATGACTCAGCTCAAAGGCCTATTGTATGCTTATTTATAGTTATCTTTTTATTGCGTATTGTATGTATTTTATAGACTGTAAGGTTACTTATAATGGTGAGTATGTTGCATATTGTTGAATAGATTATATGAATTCCATATAGACGTGAATTCAGATCTGGGATATACACATGTCTTTGTAACAAAATAATTGTTTGGGTTGCAAAGTAGTTGTTAGTAGGGATGTGTTATAGTACCGTTGCTTGTACTTTACTTTGATAAGGATAAGTTGTCATCCTGATTTTGTATCTACATCCATATTTGCATTAAATCGCGTACTGTTAGGGTTTTTTCTTCCAGCCTTTTAATGCTCTGCCTCTGTTTCTACTTTGTTGCTTGATCTGAAGGTTTCTTTAAGTTCTGCCTCGTTTTGTCTTTCTTTTTCCTTCTTGTTCCTCCTCTGTTTGAGTTCTTTGATTTCTTTCCTGCCTTGGCTTTCATGAATTGAATTCTCGTTGCTGCTCTTCTCTGATATTTGCTGCTGCTGCTGTTCTCTGTTATTTGCTGTTCTCTCTTATATTTCATTAATTCATTAACTCCAGCTCCATACACTTTAAGTAAAAAAGATTTGGAGACTTGATATCAGCTACAAAGGCAGGCAAAGCAGTAGATTACATTTTGTTTGTTGGCGTTAATTGTTAACACACAAATATATTTAAATGAATGATATTTAAGTAGTTTAGTCAAGGATTTTCTGTCAATAACTTGTTGTTTTGAAATTAAAGTTCAAGGGAATTGAGGAATACACCGTGAAGGACCTCTCGCGGCTTCGTGATCAGTGGGCTACATACGTTGCCAAGTTAATTACAGCTTACAATCGCGAGGTAACATACAAGTAATATATGATTACTTTTGCTTTAAAATATACAAAGCTTATTTTTTGTGGTGTGCTAATTGATTTTATATACTTGTAGCTGGAAAAAAAATGAAGGCATCTCCAGACTCCAAAATCAGAGGCATAGTTGCTTGTAGTTTGCTTTTTGTTGCGTTAACAAATTGCCAATGACTTTGTTCCTCTAAGGCGACGCCTCGAAAACTTTGTTTTCTAATTCAAGTCCGATTAAAATTGCTGCTTGTGGAAGAGATTGTGAAAACTATATATATGTCTAGAGCTCACTTGCGTGAACTATTTATTCAAAGCTTAATTTAGTACTTGAATTTTTTTTTTTTTTAGTTGAGCTATTTTAATTTAACTAATGTATTTAGAATGTGTATTATGTGAATTGCATTACAAGATTTTACATGTTTAATATACTTTGAGTTTATTTCAATTGTAAAATTAACAGGAGAAATGTGATTAAGAAAACGTAATACCATTAACACAATTCCAGTATAGCACCGTTAATACTAACGCTAACTATTCCGATGACGTTAAGAATTTTTGATGTTACTGATTCAGTGGATTCCTGATTTTGTAGTCACAGAAATCAGTGACTTGTAAATAGTATCATTAAATGCTAACAGAATTGAGTCACTATCTTTGTGATTCTCTAGTAACACAAATTACTGACAATAGAAATGGTGATACATATTATTGACAATAGAAATAGTATCAACCAATACTAACACCATTGTATCACTATTTCGGTGATACAATAGTAACACAATATACTGACGCAAAAATCACTGACACAAAAAATTAGTGTCAGTGTGTTCTGGCTGGAGCATTACTGACACAATTAACAAGTGTCAGTAAAAGTAATTACTGACGTTAAAATGGTGTCAGTAAAGCCTATTTTTCTAGTAGTGAACAAATACCCAAAAAGTAATAAAACAATTAAAGCATAAGAAAGATCTCACAGTAATGATGAATCAAAGGTTCTTTAACCCTCAACCAGAATTTTAAGTTTAGTTCCTCATAGAGAGAAGACAAAAATTTCGATCTAGGGTTTTTTTCCTTTTCTCTTTTGATTCCCTTTTCTCTTGTGTTTCAATCCCTCTCCCCCCTAGAGTTTCCCCAAAAATAAAATACTAATATCTAAAACATTCTCTAAATTCAGAATTACAAAAATATCTCAAAAAGGGTGAAACACGTTAAAATAAAAACTGCAAGTTCTTCGTTGACAGCACGCACCCACGCCTTATCAACAAAGTTCTTCTGAAATTCATAATTTCTCTAAGAAAACAATCATCTTGAAACATCATTTTGTAGCTCAATTTTAGCACCAATCAATAGAATTGTACCTACAAAATAAAACACAAAGAAATCACTATTATTAAGTGCAAAATATTGATATTAAAGGAAGTAAACAATGCAAAACTAGTGCATAAATTGCACTCTAACACTAGGACGCTTGCGGAAAATGCTAGAGAGAAGTAGAGCGTAATGGCCAATATATATTTTATTATACACAGTTAGAAATATTACAAGAGTGTTTATACAAGAAAGCTTGAGTGCTTGTGTGTGTGTGTGGTGTTGTGGGTGGTTGTACAAATGAGGAGTGCCCACCCATATTTATAGGTGTGGGAGTGCTAGGTCTAGAGAGTTCCTATCTCCCTCCATAAATATCTAGGGGACTTAAGGGGGTGTTTGGTTTGTAGAAATGATTGGAGAGGAGACGAGTGGAGAGGAGATGAAAGGAGAGGAATGGAGAAGAGGAGAGAGAGAATTCCAATTTTGATTGTTTGGTTTGGCAAAGAATTCTAAATGAAAAGGGATAAATTATTTTTTACTTGGACAATTTTAACCCTTTGTATTAAGATTTTAATATTTGTTATTAAGTAAAATTAAAAATCAAAATAAATTTACAAAATCGTAATAAAAAAGTTTAAATTATTATTCAATTATATTATTTAGAGATTTGAAATTTTCTAGAAAATTACTAAATGATAAATTAATTTAACCTAAAAAAAGAAAACTAAAACAAATAGAATTGATAGAAAATTTATTATGAATTGATTTGATCTTTGTTAACTTTCTGCGTTTATAGATTGCAAATAAAAGTATAAATAAAATATACATGATATAGAAGACAATCTTCATTCAGTTTTGAACATTAAAATAACGAAATTCTAAATTTCCTTCCTCAATTGCTTTTATCTTTATTTTTTCAGAAAAAATGATTAATTAATTAAGTGAAAATTTAAGGTTTCTATTTTTATGATTATATCTCTCTTGTACTAGTAATGGCGGGAAAAAAAGCTCCATGCACTTTAATATGTTCACAACAATTAAATGATTTTTTAAGGGATAAATATGGAAAATTGCTCTCCCGCTGAGTTAGAATTCAATTTCCCCAACCCTCATAGAAGAAATTGAATTCCACAATTTATAGCAATTGCGAATTCCACAGAATTTGATTTCCCATTCATTATTGCAAACCGAACGGTGGAATTTTGAGAGGACTTGATTCCTCTCCTCTCCTCGCTCTCCTGTTAACCGAACACAAAGATAAATGCACAAGCCTGAAAACACAGTCGCATGGCCAATTCTAGAAACCTCTAGACTTGAAGCTTGGTGGGTGTTTTCTTCATGATGGCATTGTGTTGGTCACATAGCGCGTCCACTTACTTCATTAGCAGCTGTCTGAAGCTGCAAGTGCGATGAACTTTAACTAAGATCTATTAGGTGTGAACTGTACTTAATGCTTGGCGTCGGACTTGTGTCTTTTGTGACATTTGGACAATCCTGTGACTTTTCAACCTATCAATCCATGTGATAAACGAATTCTTAGAGTTCCTGAAACCCAAGAACCCGTGCTCCTTGCTCTTGTTCATGCTAACAAAATAACCCGCACCAATATTCAACACCACATCTGCATATGACCAAACAGCAACCTCATTCAATTTTGTTCGCTGCAGCTGATTCTCTCTCACAATCTCCTCCCACACACTTTCTTTACCTTTCATAACTTCCTCCAATCTCAGCCTCTCTCTACCCATTTCTTCTCCAAACCCATAGTTCTCAATCTTAAACTGCTCAGCCAACACTTTCCATAAATGCTTCCACTTAAAAACATCTCCATTGGTGCAATTGAAAGCTTCGTTTCTTGCATTAGGATCCACTGCCGCCCAAATTTGCTGCTCCGCAACCAACTCTGCGTCTGAAAATTCTTGGAAACCTTCCCAAGCATCTCTAGTGCCAGGAAATACTAGAGGAGCACCTTCGTGTTTACAAATAGCTCCGTACACGCAGAGAGTGCCTATAATATTCATCAAACTATAAGGTGAAAACCCAAATATTCCGGAAGGTCGGTGTATGGACCAAGTCAAGCCCTGTCTTTTGCCACTTCTTCAAACAATATATCTTCCTGATTATAGTAAAAAAGTGGTACGTTTAGCCTTGGCAAATCCTCAGTAAAAGGCGGATCGTGAGACGGTATCTTGCCAATAAACTCGAATTGACCCGCGTAATGTTTGCCTCCCGTTTGAAGACAGATGTGGCGGAGATTAGGCGCACAGGGGATTACAGAACGGAGCACGTTACGAAACATAGCGCCGTTGATCTGGCAATTCTCCGCTTCAATGGGACAGCTGGCCCACGTCATATAGAAGATGTGGGTGACGTCAGTGAATTTTGAGAGCTTGGCTTGCGCATCGTCCGCGTCGGAAACTTCGCATTGGATGTAATCGTTAGGGTAGTTGGCGTTCCAGTTAGGCCTGGGGCGTCGCGCCACCCCGTAGACCTTCCACGGGCCACCGGGGATATCTGGTCGGGGCAATATCTGAGCTAGGCTATTGCTTTAGATAGCATTCTTCCAATTTGTTCTGTACAGCGAAAATTAAACAAACATTTTTTTAAATATCAGCATGCTACGTGTATGTATGTATAAGCTTTTCAAGTGAAGAGACTTAATGAGAGGGTTGATCTTTACCTTAGCAGCGCCAATACTACCTGCCCACCGCCAGCTCATTTTTTGGTGAATCTGGAAAATTGATGATAATTTTGGAGATTGCTTATATATAAACAATTATACGTGGATATTTTTAAACCTAAAATCAAATATATGTCTCTTCACTTTTATAATTTGCTTAAGGCACACCAGTCCTGTAACTTTTCGGCTTTCAATATCAGTTTTGGGACAAAAAGAGTCCTTCAATTTGTATTTTCATGGAAATAATCAAAACCTTCGATATTGAGTTACTGTAACTTTGAATGCATAGCTATAATTAAAAAAAAAAAAAGAATTGTAACTACGAATTAAAAATTAATAATATCTAGTAAGTATGATTATTAAATGATACTTTTGATAAAAGTAATAAATATATTATAGGTTATTCGCCATACTGGTATGAGATCGAATCAACTTAATTTCTAAATCACAACAACTATTATATATTATATAGTTGCAGTTTTTAAGTTATAACTGCCCAACGTCCATATCAAATAAGGCCTTAGAGCCTGTTTGGAATTGCTTTTAAGAGTTCCCAATAGTCATTTTGAAAAATAAAATGTCAATTTTGGTGTTTGGCAAAATTTTTTAAAAAATTACTTTTAGCAAAATCACATTATCCTATAGTAGGTTTTGAAAAGTAGGGAATGAGTATCTTTTCAAAATCGGATTTTGAAAATCAGTTTTATATTTAATACAATTCCATATATATCTTCAAATATATTATAAAAATCTAAAATTATCCTTATTAATTAGGAAATAAAATAATTTATTTTAAACAGATTATTATTGCCAATTATATTAAGATAATCAAATAAAAAATAAAATCAATTATTTAAAATATTTATTTTAGTTATCAATTATTATATATATACAATAAAAAAATATTTTTCATACATGTTTAAATGCGTAAATAAATTTTATTCAACATTAGGTTCAATTGATTTATTTATATTGTTATATCAGTTTAATAGTAAAATTTACTAAACACATACGATTACTTTTAAAATTTGCATCAATTTTTAAAATAAATTTTATCAAATATTTAACTGATTCTCTTCACAACTGATTATTTCTACAATACTGCTAACAGTAATTATTTTAAAAACTACAGCACTACTAAACTGGTTTTAATCTGTTTCACTTCTTAAAAGGTCTAATATTGAGACAATTGACCTATTTATATGGCAACATTTGACATGATTCTAGAAGCCAAAACATCAATTTTTTTCGTTATCAAATGGTGTAAAAAGTCAAATGAACACAACACGCATTTGTATTATATTGAAATGTCAAAGTTGTCCTCAAATTGTAAATCTCAGCCGTTTGCACACAGAAATCTAGTACAAGACCTAGTGTTTACTAAATACTTTGGTACTATAATTTTTAAGCTACAGCTGCCCAACCTTAGTCCCTAACATGGGTTTTCATTGTTTGCCCAACCTTAGTACCTAACATGGGTTTTCATTGTTTCACTTATTGAGGTGTCAAATTATTGAGACAATTGACTTGTTTATAAGATAATAATAGACATAACTCTAGAAGCTAAAACATCAATTTTTTTCTTTTCTTAATTATCAGACAGTGTAAAACATCAAACGGAAACAACTAAATATGTGGTCCTATTATTGTGAATATATCAAAATTATCCTCAAATTATTAATCTCTGCCATTTACAAACAAGAACTTAGTACAAGTGATTGTGAAACTTGATATGCGAATCAATGAATAATTTTTTTTTATTTTAATTTCAAGAAATAGCTAACTTGTTCATATGAATGAATTGAAGTTTTTTTTTTTGGGTTTTCTCATCTCATTAATTCGTGTGAACATTCATGAGGGTTAATCGAATGAACAAATTTTTATTTTCTCAATAAATCTGCTATCATAAAAAACGTTTTGGCTCCTGTGTAAAATTTGAAAATCGTAGTAAAAAGTATATCAATAAAATAACTCTACATAATTTATACTCACCAATTAATGAGGAAAATATATTAAATATAACTTTGATGGAATCAACAAGGTGAGATAGAAAGAAGAAAAAGTGTCTAAAGCATCAATTTTGTTAGGCTTTTATGAATGTCTCACCAGATTAGGAAATCAGGAAATCAATGGTGTGTGTGTGTGTGTGTATAAAATGATGAGATTGAGAAAAACGAAATTAAGGTTTATGGTATGGATGTGATAAATGGGTTTGTTTAATTAATATTCACATTTTCGTTCAATTGTATAAGGTTTTCCTTCATAGTAACTTCAATTTTGGGTTATTTAGGAATAATAAATTGTTATTAAAAATTTACGTTCAAAGTTGTTTCAAGAGTGAAAAATCTATACCCTTATAATTTTGTGTGTTATGGCTCCTCAAGTGTGCTGTATTACAAGTGAGCGATTCAAATTCAAATAGATATTTCCATTCGATGTGTTTTTCCACAGTAGGGTGGGACAATATGGCATAAATGGATGGAGGGCGCAGACCCATTGAATGTGTTTTTCCACGGTAGGGTGGGACTATATTGCGCAAATGGACTATATTTACATATAATTTTTATTGGGCTGGATTTTATCCAAACATGGTGCCAACGACACAGCATAACCTGTGAATCGGTTAGTTCGAAAGGAAGTGGTTTGGAAGAGGAACCACTTGGAAAAGCTTTGGTCTTGGATTAGGTTTCAATTGAAAATTGGGTTTAGTTATAACTTGAAGCATGTAATCAGAAATGTATCATGAATGTTTTTTCTCCAGGTCGACAATGTAGCTGAGTATATTTATTGAACTCATCAACAACAATAACACACCTAACTGAAATGAAACTTTTCATTGATTAACAAACAAAGTTACATTTCTTCAGCAGAACAATCACAGCTTGAACTAGTAATTATGTTGCTAAATCGTGACTTTTCAATGGATAAGGCACCATATCCCAAAAAAAAAGGAAATTATTTAAGTCACAGTCCTGTGACTTTTTTTAAATTTAACTCATTAACAATAACAAAGTAAAATCTTTTTCCACCTAAAATGAAACTTTTCGTCTATTGGAAGCAAGAAGAAAGACAAGCTGTGTTTCTTGTAGCCAAACAATCACAGCTTGAACTATCAGTAAAACGTTTATGGGTGCACCAAATTCAGAAAAGAAAATTACTTAAGGCACAATCCTGTGACTTTTTAGCCTACCAATCCAAGTAACGAAGGAATTCTTAGAATTCCTGAAACCCAAGAACCCGTGCTCCTTACTTTTGTTCATGCTAACTAAATAACCCGCACCAATATTCATCACCGTATCTGCAAATGACCAAACAGCAACCTCATTCAATTTCGTTGGCTGCAGCTGATTCTCTCTCACGATCTCCTCCCACGCACTTTCTTTACCTTTCATAATTTCCTCCAGTCTCACCCTCTCACTACCCTTTTCATCTTCAAATCCATAGTTCTCAATCTCAAACTGCTCAGCCAACACTTTCCATAAATGCTTCCACTTGAAAACATCTCCATTGGTGCAATTAAAAGCTTCGTTTCTTGCATTAGGATCAACTGCCGCCCAAATTTGCTGCTCCGCAATCAAATCTGCATCCGAATATTCTGAGAAGCCTTCCCATGTTTCTTTCGTCCCAGGAAATAGTAAAGGAAAACCTTCATGTTTGCAAATAGCAGCGTACACGCAGAGAGTGCCTACAATATTCATCAAACTATGAGGTGAAAACCCAAATATTCCGCAAGGTCGGTGTATGGACCAAGTCAGGCCATGTCTTTTGTCAACTTCTTCAAACAATATATGTCTTCTTGATATAGTAAAAAGTGGTACGTTTAACCTTGGCAGATCCTCAGTAAAAGGCGGATCGTGAGACGGTATCTTGCCAATACTCTCGAATGGACCCCCGTAATGTTTGCCTCCCGTTTGGAGACAGATATGGCGGAGATTCGGTGCGTTCGGGATTACAGAACGGAGCACGTTACGAAACATTGCCCCGTTGATCTGGCAATTCTCGGCTTCAGTGGGACGGCTGGCCCACGTCACGTAGAAGATGTGGGTGACGTCAGTGAGTTTTGAGAGCTTGGCTTCGGTCTCTTCCTGGTCAGAAATGTCACATTGGATGTACTTAATTGGGTGATTGGCATTCCAGTCGGGCCTCGGACGTCGGGCAACTCCGTAGACCTTCCATGGGCCACCAGGAGTATCCGATCGGGGTAATATCTCTGCTAGGCTGTTGCCTACAATTCCTGTCACGCCTAATATAAGTCCCACATTCTGGTAACCTCGAGGTCGCTTAACTTCTTCCAATTTCTTCTGCACAAGTAAAAATAAAACAAACATTATTTTAAATATCAACATCTTACATGTCCACTAACTAAACTACAGAGTTGATGTTTACCTTAGCAGCGCCAATATCACCTGCCCACCACCAGCTCATCTTTTGGTGAATTTGAAAATTGATGATAGGTATGGTTTCTGCTCTAGTTTTATTTATAGATAGGAGTTGCTTTCATGTCCGGAAGTACGAGTTGAGAACTTTGTAAATAGACTGACAATATTTTGAAATAATTTACATTTTTATAACCATCTAAGTCTGTTCACACATAAAGAGGAGACTGCCTATATATAAACAATTATGCAAGTACTTTCTAGAAGGAAATTACGTATTCAACTGAAGTTATATAATGTGAACCATATTGAAAGATCTAATGTAGTAATGTGTGGTGAAATGAGGTTCCGGCTGAAGGCCAAACTTCGTACTATCATTGTCAGTCAATTTGCGTGCCCACAGTTCTTCAAGCTCGGTGCCAACTCAAATAAATTAGTAGGCCAGTGTCGGTGATCATTGCGCTAAAATTGCCCTACGTTTATTACCGAAGTTTCCGTAGGGGGACCAGTTTTAAACCTAAAACCAAAAACGTGTCTCTTAATTTTTAAAATTGCTTATGGCACAGTGGTCCTATAGCTTTTCAGCTTTCAAAGTCAATTTTGGAAAAAAAGAGGGATTTGAATTTAGTGTAAGAGCTAATATTTTTAATAATCTTTTAGAAGTATATGATTGATAGTTATTGAATAAGAATATAAAACTAATTGAATCTTAACTATATATTGTTATACAAGCCCGTAGAAGATTATGAATAGTTAGCACAGATCAGCTCAGTATTAAATTCAAATCCCATAAAGAGTCCTTTAATTTGTAATTTGTAGCAAGTTATTCAAATTTACAAATTATACAAATTATTTGGAGTTTCTAATCTCATCCTCTCCAGGCAAACGTTATTAAAACGAACACAACATGCATATGTTGTCCGTGGAAATATCAAAATTATACTCAAATTGAAAATCTCAGCCATTTACAGATGAACTTGGTACAATTGATTGTGAAACTTGATAAACGAATAAATGAACAATTTTTTTTTTTAATTTCAAGAAATGGCTAAAGTTGTTCACACGAATGAATGGAAGTTTTTTTCTTTGTCATCTTATTAATCCATGTGAACAAAAAAAAAAACTTTTGGCTGTTGTGTAAAATTTGAAAATCTTACAAAGAAAGTATATCAATAAAACAATTTACGTAATTTATACTCACCAATTAATTAGGAAAATACAGTAGGTGTAACTTTCACGGAATCAACAACTTGAGATAGAAAGAAAAAAAAGTGTCTAAAGCTTCAATTTTATTAGGCTTTGATGAATGTCTCACTGTGTTCGGAAATTAATTGAGAAAACAATAATAAAACGATGAGATTGAGAGACGTCAAATTATGTAACACCACAAAAATTACCCATGAAAATACAAGGGTAAAAATTGGAATGAAACATCACATCATTTATTCTTATTAATAAATCTCAAGATAGACAATCATTATTCATACTCCAACTGAATCCTTACATAAAACATCTGAAATAAAGTCTCTAAAGAAAAGTCTTTAATCCAAAATAAAAAGTTTAGTCAAATTTAATCCTTAAAGTAACTCCAAATATCCACTAAGAAATTTCTCTATCTAAAAATTCCAAGCCACATCTCTAATCAACTGCAAAATATTGAGACGTGAGCGTCAACTCAGAAGAAATCCATACAATGTTTTGGAAACATTTATAATTAAAACTTTAAACATTTTATAACTTCTTATAATAACATCTTCATTTAGCATAAGGGGTGGATTCATTTAAAAGAATTAAAAAAATTAAAAAATTTAGAAAAATATTAAAACGTAAAACATTTGGTAGCTCATGCCTCGTAGTCATCATCATTCATCTATACTAATTATTATATATCTCGTTATGTTATCTATACTCCACATTGTTCATAACATCCTCAAGACAAGATCATCATCATGTTGCCACAACATTACATAACATCATAACATTTTATCAGATACATTACTACGACCATGAGCCAAAACATTTTTTTGAATCCACCTTACGTCTTTTTATAAATAGCATTTAAAGTCTTCTAAAACATTTAAGAACTTTTCCTTGAACATTTAATTCTTTTAGAAAATTCCTTAAGAATACATTTAGTTTAAGAAAACTAATTTCTTAAGAAAAAATCATTTTAAAATATATTTATATAAATTCATTCAAACGTGCTTTTATTTTGCAAAATTCATTTAAATATTTTAAAAATCAATTTTTGTAAAAATTTCCATTTAAACATAATTCTTATAATATAAATTGCATTTATCATAAAGCGCAGCATGCATGAATCAACTTATCTCGATTCGCAGCAATCAACTCAATACTTTAAGATCAAATTAACGATCTCACCCACATCTTATAATCATCATAAATATATCCTTATCAATATCACCTGTAACCTTAAACATAAACTCAATCATCCTTAATTCATCGGCACTTATAGTATCTCAATACTTATACATATTCTAGACATAAGTATAAGTATCTTGCACATGCTGATTTTTAATAACCTATACACATGTCGGAAAACCATGAAAATTTACAAAGGCACTGTGAACATGCATAGCATTGCACACAATATTTCACAAAAATCAGGTCAGAATATTGACCTTTCACCAAAGTAACAAAATTGTCCAGCGTTAATCAAAACAAACCTTTACCACTTCAGAAATTCATAAAATATTCTTCGGTACTCGAAATAATATGTGTCTTTTATTCTAATTACAGAAGACACATTCATAAAACATATAATTAAAATTCATAATTTTTTAACGTCTGAAACTATTTCAAAAGCATTTGATTTTCGAAAACATTTAACCTGTCCAGAAAATTCCAGATATGAAAATAGAATTTAAAAAATTCATATCTTTTATTTTACATGCCCAAAAATCGCGATTTCAATTTTTAAAGATAGAGGAAAGATCAAATTTTCATTATAAAATCCTAACATGGCATGTAATATTCACATTACACGCTTTAGCACAATTAAAACAGTTTCAGATCTCAGCAATGACATGTTACGATTTTTAATAATTTAACCATAAAGAATAAAACTACGAAATTAAACATCCAAGCATAGGAGACATGGATCTGTTGATATAAAAATCCCCACAATTTTTTAAGTGATGTGTAACATTTCAGAAAAATTTCCAGAAGTGAGAACCGCTGTTGAAAATCGGAATTTTCCAACACTAGTAACCCAACTTCGAAAAACCATAACAATTTGTATCCTCATAGGGTTTCAACACAAACCTATCAATGGAAAGCTTAGGATGTTTAGTTATATGATATGTAAACGTATTCACGTGATTCTAAATAAAGAAAATGATTTCAAGCAAGGAACACAGACTGTTCATATCATCACAACGTTATAAACACACATATATTGCATAAATCATACTATAAGTAATTAAGGGCAAACAACTAATAAAAATAAATCACATAAGTCAAAGAAATATTTAATACCTTAAGGCAAACACCAAGCAAAGAAGTTTTAAAATTTTCTTTCTCTTCTCCAAAGGCTTATGTTTCTTTATTCTCTTTTTCTAGGGTTAACGTAGAAAATAAAATACAACTTCCTCTTAAAAAGATGGTTTCATCTTAAATACTTGGTAATTAGTAAATACATTTTTTAAAATAAAAAATAAAAAATAAAAAGTAAGAAAACGTGAGTTTTAAGAAATTTTTTTTTTTAATGAAAACTAATAACTTACGTAACTTATTTAAAATAATTTGATAAATTTCACTCACACACTAACACTCAATAATAACTATCCTACTTAATTTAATAAGGGTAAAAAAAATAATAAATACATAAACGTGGGCGTTAATTAAGGTTCATGTTATGGATGTGATAAATGGGTATGTTGAAATAATATTAACATTTTCGATTAATTGTATAAAGTTGACTTCAGCTATGGGCAATATTAATTTATTTATTTTGATAAGGGAAACAAGCCTAGCAAAAGCAGCTAAGGCTTAACAGTAAGAGAGAACGCAGTCCCTAAGCTATCACTACGCAGCTAGAATTCAATACCAAGAGAGGGAGACAAAAGACTGTGGAGCCCAAGAGGTAACGAGAGACCAAAAGGAGCAAGAAAACAACTACAAAGTTTGCCTCGCGATAGATATAGTGCACAAAAACCTGCCAATTTTGAGCGAGGAAAGCCTTGACACCCTTGACAAGGGGAGATGAAGCATTGAGCATATCATTTTGAGCCTCCAAAAGCTGAATCATGCGTGAGCTATCAACCTCAACTAGTGATGGCGATGGGGTGGGTTCCGGGTGGGGATCATGATCCCCAAACCCAAACTCGATTTGGAAGCAATCCCCAAACCCGCCCCATACTCGAAAAAAATTACAACTAGGGATAATTCAGATATGTCCCTGAAAATCCTCGAATTGAATGGGGATTAAAACAAGGACCCGATTCCCATTTAATTTTTTTTCCCAAAAACTCAATAACCAAGACCCTTTTTCTTAAAAAAAAAATTTGAATATACAAATTTAAAAACAAACTTACAAATGATTAAATTTTAACAATCCCAAATAAATGAAAACATAATAAATCTAAATCTTCAACATAATTACAAATGAGCAAATTTTACAAAACAAATCAAAATAATGCTAAGATTTCAATATAATCTTTTTTTTTTAAAAAGGATTTCAAGATAATCTTGCAGTAGCTTCTCACAATCATCACCCTTGATGCATATTCTATGATTCTTCATAAACCTATAACAAGATAAAAAAAGAAAATAAAAATCTGTTTTAACGATTTCAACTTAACAAATACTTTATAAAAGAATATAAACTAAAACTATATACCTCTACTGCCTCTATATCCGTTTTAATCTCTGGTTTCTCATCAATAATCTTGGCATATGTCGGAGAGGTAGATGTCATAGCTAATAAAAAAAATACAAATAAAAACCAAAATCAAGTTAGTTATCAATTAATAAATAAATATATAAAAAATAAAATGTAAAGCATATACCTCCACAAAGAGCATGTATCCAACTTTGACTACACATCAAAGCCTCCAGCGTACTTGGATGAAGTCTATTGCGATATGAGCTTACAAATCGACCCCCAATGTTGAAAGTAGATTCAGAGCAACAGTAGCAACTAGAATCGCCAAAATATCTCTCACAATTCGAGACAGTATAGGATAGTTACTACCATTCACCTTCCACCAAGCTAGAACATCAAAATGTTCTTCAACATTAAACGATACTTTTTCACCCAAATAAGTGTCTAGCTCATCTTTTACTTCCTCGTGACCAACATTAACAAAACTAGTAAACCCCGAAATCCATTCAATAGAACTCAAATAGGGACCTGAATTTAGCATAGAATGAGAAGTACTCAAAGAACTAGAGCTATGCTAAGAAGAACTAGCAGTTGATGCATATCTAGCTTTGCGCTCTTTCAATATATTTTGATAGCACACATGCTAATGAAAATATATTTTTATACTAAATGTAAAAATTAGAAACAATTTCTTAATTTATTGATTAGAATTTCTTAATTTAAAGCTAGCTATTAGCTAGTGTTAAGTACCTAATATATAATATGATGCCTCTGGTCATACCAATAATTTTTATACTAAATATAAAAATTAGAAAAATTCACAATACAAATATTTTTATACTAAATTTCTTGATCTATTGATTTCAGCTCTGGAATTCAGATCATGGACATGTTACTTGTAAAGATATCAATTAATTGAAACACAAATTAGAAAAAATTTCATCTTAACAACATGTCCTAGGACTTGCCAATGCTAATGAAAATAATATTAAACAAAGCTAAAAGACCTAAAACAAACACCAAAATTAAAAGAAAGAAAACAAATGCAACTTGCCAACTACTACTTTTGTGAGCCTAGAAAGGTCAATTAGAGTCAAGTTGACAGCTGTTAAGGTTCCAAAATATCATTGAACATTTCAGAATTCTCAAGCAATGAAAAAAGTAAAATAAAACTGCAATTGATTATAAGCACATAACAATCTAGCTGCAAAGTACGTACCGAAACTTTATTTTAACTATATCAGCATATAAACAATCAAGCATATTTCACTAACCTCTCTGGCTGTATGAGCTAGTTACAAGCTTTGCATAGTTGAAATATCCTAAATATATGAACTATTTTTCACATCAAGCACAGAGCACATAATTAGGCTATACAATAGAGAGCTACTCTTGCCGTAATGAACAAAAGTCACATACATAAATGTTAGGGGCTAACAATTAGCAAATACATGATTTTAACAATCCCATAAAGCATTTCCCATTAGCATATATTAGGCTCCATAAATACACAGCATCACATAAATACATGGCATAAAATAAGCTCTATAAATACATAGCATCACTGATAAATGGTCCCAGTCAGAGCTTGCTAAAATAACAGATAGATGATAAGTTTGAGATTACTAAAATAACAAATAGATGATAAGTTTGTTCTTCTTGGGGTGAGAACTACCACTAACTCAAAGAGTTTTTTTTTTTTGGGTGAATAAATTTTGATGATCTTTATTAAACTCTTGAGCTTATTTATAGTTTCAAAACAAAACAATACTCATCATAAGAGCTATATAAGGCTAACAAATTAACAACTTAGCTAAAATAATGAAACAAATAAACAACCATCTAAGATATGGAATCTCCACTAAATCAGCAATGGTTTTGACACAATAAACAATCGTTGTTGTGCTGAAAGAGTTAACTCCAAATATTCAAATCAATGCCTATCCCTTTATGTTGTATTACTCATGCATGGCGAGCATATGCATGGTAAGCATGTGTCCATTCGTATCCTTCTAGCATGATGTTAGTCTTGGATGCTGGAACGGACTTACGCAGCTTCTTATCATCACCTCCCCCTCAAAATGAACCTTTGTCCTTAAGGGTTAGCATAGGAAATCGTTGCTTGAGCACAGATGTGTTTTCCCAAGTAGCTTCTTCAGCTGGACGTTTCTTCCATCGAACCAGACTTTGCTCAATAATGTTTCCCTCACGTTTAAGCCAACATGTATCTAAGATGGAATTCGGCTCCAGTTTTAACATTTCATCTTCATCAACTGGTGGCAACTCAACGCTTGGATTAGCCAAGTCACCGACAGCTTTTTTGAGGAACGATACATGAAAGACGGGATGAATCCGGGCACCTTCCCAAGAATCAAGTTCAGAGGCAACATGCCTAACCTTCTAAATGATTTTAGGCCCAAAAAATCTATTGGATAGCTTTTGATGAGCATGCTTGAAGACTGAAGTTTGCCTATATGGGTGTAACTTGAGATACATCATATCTCTTTCATTAAATGCCACCTCCCGTCGCTTTAAATCAGCTGCTTGCTTCATTTTATTAATTGCTGCTGCCAAGTTAGTCTTTAATTAAATTAACAGTTCATCATAAGTCTGCAGAGCCTGATCCACTTCATGAACAAGGGAGGTCCCGATTGCATACATAGGTATAGCAGGTGGCAGCCGACCATATAATGCTTGGAATGGAGTCATGCCAGTGGAAATATGAAAAGTCATATTACACCAAAATTCAGCCCAGGGTAAATATGAATTCTACGGTGGACAAAGCTCCTCAAATACTTAAGGCAGCGATTAACAACCTCTGTTTGTCCATCCGTTTGGGGGTGATAAACAGAACTCATTTTTAATTGTGTGCCTAACATTGTAAAAAATTCTTGCCAAAACTTACTGACAAAGAGAGGATCCCGATCAGATACAATTGTCTTGGGCATGCCGTGCAACTTAACAACGCCTTCAATAAATTTTTCCGCAACCGACTACCAGAAAGGGATGAGATAAAGACATGAAGTGCGTGATTAAGTCTATAGACTACCATATATTGTGTCCCGCCCTAATTTGGAAGTCCTTCTATGAAATCCAAACCGATATTTTCCCATATTTGGTTAAGGATAGCAACGGTCAAGTAGTCCTACCGGTCAAGAGTTTTAATATTAACTTTTCGCACATTTCGCATTTATTAATATACTCCTAAACCGAGGAAACATCGAGGACCGCAGAATCCGTCGTGACCTTTCAGATGCGTAGGATTCTCGAGTGGCCTTTAGTTTTGGTGTCATGGACCTCAAACAACATCCTCTCACGCAACTACTTTGGTATTACCACTCTGCCCTTAAACAACATCAATCCATTACTCGTCTTGTATGGACCATCAGGTTAAGTTTCAGCCAGCAACGTTACCTTCCTCAAATAATCATCTTCTAGAGCAGCTTTTTTAGTTTCCCCCCATAATAAAATCTGTGGTATAAATAAATGAATATGAGTGGGGCTGTCTATCCACCATAATAAGGCATCGGCAAGCGTATTTTCTTTACCGGGGCAATAACGAATCTTATAGTCATACCCCATCAATTTAACCAGCCATTGTTGCTGGTTTGGAGTAGCTATCTTCTGTTCTAAAAGAAACTTCAAGCTGCGTTGATCAGTTTGAATCACAAATTTGTGCCCCAAAAGATACGGCCTCCACATCTGCAAACAGCTCCTTAGCATACTTCTACCATGTTTTTTTAGAGACACCCAAGGCTCGGCTCATGAAGGCTATGGGTCTCCCTTGCTGCTGTAACACTGCTCCGATGTCGTCGCATGATGCGTCTGTTTCTATAATGAAAACATCATTAAAGTTAGGAATTGCAAGTACCGGCATTGAAGTCATAGCATGCTTGAGTTTTTTAAAAGCCGCTTCTGCTTCTTGGCTCCAAAAAAACTGCCCCTTTTTAAGGAGGTTAGTTATGGTCGTAAGAGACCATAACCACGCACAAACTTTTGGTAGTACCCGTGGCCCAAGAACCCTCAGAATCGAAATGTTTTCATGGTTACCAAGACGCCATCGCTACAATCTTCCTTTCATCTACTTTCACTCTATGATGTGTAACGATGTGCCCTAAGTATTTAAGTTCCTACTGCCCGAAGTTGCACTTACTGGTTTTGATAAAAAAAATTTGTTGCCTGAGGATGTCCAATGCTTGCCTAACATGCTCCAAATGACAATTCCATGAAGGAGTATATATTAAAATATCATCAAAGAATACAAGTATAAAATTTCTGAGATGAGGTTTAACCCGAAATAAATATTCATACATAACCGAAAATTATTACCCAAATATTTATAATGGTATGGAAGGCCTATGATATAGATTTACCTATTGGTGATACTCTACTTAGGTCTAGTTTTTCAAGTACGCTCGTGTAACTCGTCCAGCATGTCTTCAACGATAGGTATTGGAAATTTGTCTTTAACTGTTGCTTCATTGAATGTGCGGTAGTCGGTGCAAAACCGCCAACTGCCATTTTTTTTTTACAAGTAAGACCAGTGAAGTGTTAGGACGGATTAGACTGGAATTAAGCATATCTTGAACTTGCTTTTCAATCTTTACTTTCTGAAACTATGCGTAGTGGTATGGCCGAAGATTGATCAGCCAAAATTAAGTTGGATGCAGTGGTCAATTTCTCGCGCCAGTGGCAGTTGCTTGGGCTCCTGAAATAAGTCCGCAAATTCCTCTAATAATTTTTTCATGCCAATTGGTGCTACAGTGAATGGTTCTTCTTGGACTGCTTGAAGGCAGATTGCAAAAATTGAATGCCCTTATCTCATCTCCTTCGTGATCTCTATTAAAGTGCTTGAATGGTTTGTGGTCCCATCCCTTGCAGCCGTTGCTTTTCATTGCTCTAATTGAAGTCCATTGTTAGGGATTTCCAATTACAGACAACTAACCCCAACTTCTCAAGCTACTGTATCCCGAGCACCACATCTAATCCTGTGATTGGCAAAGAGTAAAAGGTCCTGTGAGTTCAAAAGGAACACCTTGGATTAGAACTAGTACCTTCTCATGTCTCCCATGGCATGTAACTTTTTCCCTGTTTGCCACTTTCACTTAAATGCCGCTGTTGGTTGAGCTGGTAATTAGAGTGTGTTGGCTAGCCGTGTGTTGATGAAATTGTATGTGGAGCCACTATTGATTAATACCACAATTTCATGCGACCCAATCTTAGCCTTCTCACGCATAGTTTGAGGTGCGGCCTAGCCCATCAAAGCGTAGAAAGTGATTTTAGGTTTATTGTCATTTTCTTGTTCATTACCGTACAGTGCCATTTCACTGCTCTCACCACAGTTAGGTTCATCGATTTCACCATCTAAAATCAGCAATTGGGCCTTCGAACATTTGTGTCCCACCATAAATTTGTCATTACAACTAAAACACAATCCATGTGTTCTCCTTCACTGCATCTCTTCCCACGAGAGTCATTTGAATGGAACGGTTGGGGATGCTCTAGCGTTGGTTATTTGGGTTGCTGGTGATCAGTTGGCAAATGGTGATCTTGTCATTCTTTTTTGTTGGGACAGCTGTTCATCTCTCATTCTTACAAAACTGATGGCCTTCTTAAGAGTCCTTGGTTAGAAAAGTCGGATTTCTTCTGATATCTCCGATTTCAGGCCTCCCATAAACATGCCAACAAGCGCTTTCTGAGTCCACCCTTGAACTTGATTGCCAAGATGTTCAAACTCCTTTTGATATTCCCTGAGGGTGCCGGTTTATTTGCTATGAGAGAGGGCCTCATTGAAGTCCTCGTATTTTGTCGGCCCAAACCTCGCCCATAGTTCCTCTATAAATTCTTGCCAAGTCACGATTTTTTCTTCTTCTTGATAAGACTGTCGCAGCCACTACCACCACTGTTTTGCTTCTCCCTCTAAGTGGAATGATGCTAAAACCACCTTCTGATCATCCGTCGATTCTTGGTACTTAAAGAATTGATTGGCTCGATTGAACCACTCGGTTAGGTCGTCGCCGGAGTAGCAAGGGAATTCCAGTTTTGCTACTTTGGATTGAAATTATTGTCGTCCTCCTGGATTGTCTTCTCGGACTGGTCTTGAAGTAGCAACATTGTTGTTGACACTCGGTGAGTCTCTTGTTGTGTTGATCGAATCCACCAGCTTGTTCAAAGTTGCCTCAATGTTCGCCATTCCCAAATCCATCTGTTGCATCTTATCCTGCACCTCACCGAGCCCAACTTCCATTCTGTCAATGCGTTCTTTGTTTGTTGTCATTCTTAACCAGCTTTGATACCAATGATAAATGGTCCCAGTCAGAGCTTGCTAGAATAACGAATAGATGATAAGTTTGTTCTTCTTAGGGTGAGAACTACCACTAATTCAAAGAGTATTTTTTTTGTGAATAAATTTTTGATGATCTTTATTAAACTCTTCAGAGCTTATTTATAGTTTCAAAACAAAACAATACTCACTGCTAAGCAACCGTTTAAGAAGGCTAACAAATTAACAACTTAGCTAAAATAATGAAACAAATAAACAACCATCTAAGATATGGAATCTCCACTAAATTAGCAATGGTTTTGACACAGTAAACAATCGTTGATGTGCTGAAAGAGTTAACTCCAAATCTTCAAATCAACACCCATCCCTTCACGTTGTATTACTCATACATGGCGAGCATGTGCATGGTGAGCATGTGTCCATTCGTATCCCTCTAGCATGATGTTAGGCTTGGATGTTTGAACGAACTTACGCAGCTTCTTATCAATCACATATGTTTCAAGTTGCAAATATTCCAAATTTCCCGGTCTAGTGGCCAAATGCAAATATCGCAAAGCAAATTTACCATTAAAATGAATAGAATATTCAACATGCTGGGCATCGAATTCTTTCATTACGTATTCACCATTAACATGAGTAGACTTAATAAATTAGCAAGAAATTTACTTGTTCAACATGTTGGGCATCACTAAGCATGCATACTTTCATCTTAGGATTAGAGTGGAGATTGCCTCTCTTAGCATCTTACTCGATAGTTTATTCACAGTAACTACACAAATAGAGTTAAACAATAATTAATATTAGGAAACAAGCCAATCCTAAAATCAATGATAAAAGCATAATATTAGGAAACAGACCAATTGAATAACATGAAGACACAATAAGATAGTCATTAAATCAAATTTCAATAAAAATTAAATAACCTTGATTGATCTAATGGCAGTGAAGATGATGATGGGTAGTCAAGTCCAGTGAGAAATTAGAGCACTGATGAGAGAGGGTTACAGGCTTAGAGGTTATGTGACAACTGGCCAGGGAAAGTTGGTCTTTTAAGATTATCGATAGTGAAATACAAGTGTGCAACCCAAGAGGGAGGGTGAATTGGTGTTTTAAAACTCATTCTAACAAAACCACATAACAATCCAATCTAATGCCTTAATAAAATTAAAAACAATAAATTCAATGAAAGCACAATAATAAATGAGTAAGAGAGGAGAAAGCAAACTCAAGGATTTTTACGTGGTTTAGCTATCCCCGCCTACGTCCACGTCTCCAAGCAACCCAAGCTTGAGGATTTCACTATCCAAGCCTTCCAAGAGTACTCCAAAAGCTTACAATTGACTTCCAAGGTGTCAATGAACTTTTACAACAAAGAGATTATCTCCCAATATCTTCACTCAAGTGTCTCCCACACTTAAACACTCACAAATTTGATGAGGAAATGAAACTTACAACAAAAACTCTCTTAAAGAGTAGATATACAAAATGAAGAACAAAGATGATTCAATATTTCATGATCAACAAAATGAGAGCTCAATATACATATCAGGCCTTTTGTTTTGCTTACAGATTACCAAAATGAGTCGATTGTTTATATATTAGCTCAAAACCAAATTACATGCACTTTTTGGTCATAACCGACTTACCGTTTAAGGAATCCGGTTAGCCGCTTAAATGTTACCGTTAAGGCAAAAATTTGAAATTCACAACATCCAGCATGCCACTTACGATATCCGGATAGCCGTTTATGCTCAAGAAGCTTACTGCCCAATAACCGGATAGCGGCTTTCCATCCGGAGAGTTTTTGTCCAATAACCGGCTAGCCGCTTGTCATATCCGGTTAGCCGCTTGCTACAAGGCCTGCTACAGTGAACTATGTTTTGAAATTATAGTTTAGCCCCAAAACTTTATATAACTGTAGTATGGCCCAAGACGTTATAAAACTTTACAAAAAGTTCCAATTTTAGAATTTCTAAATAATACTTTGTGAATCCTAAATCTTTTTTGAAATTATGATATCGCCCAAACTTTATAAAATTATAGAATGACCCAATATATTAAGATATTTTTAAATAAGTCCAAATCCGAAATTCCAAACAATATTTATTAAAATCAAAAATTGTAAAATTCTTTCATTTTAGTTCACAACTTGAAAAACAACTTAATTCCATAAAATCATTTTTCCATTAAATATAAAACCTATATAATGTGAAAATAATGATTTATTTAAAACGTAAAAAAAATAATTTAAGCTTTTAAAAACTTAATCATTCTTGATCTTATTTGTTATCATCAAAATCAACAATATAGAAACATATATGCTAACAATCTCCCCTTTTTTTATGATGACAAATCTTTTATGTCTTTAAAGAATGATTCCACAAATTTCTCCCCCTAAATGTAAGCTCCCCTTACAATTTGAGCTTAAATGATTAATCATCCTTAATCTTGTTTGTTATCATCAAAATCAACATTATGGAAACATATATGTTAACATTCTCCCTCTTTTTGATGATGACAAACATTTCATGTATTTAAAAAATGATTCCATAAATTGCTCCCCCTAAATGTAAGCTTCTCTTACAATTTAGTTAAATTAACAAATTTAAATACATGTATTCTTCTCCTCCTTCATCATAAAAAAAAAACTTAGTGGAAAAGAAAAAAATAGTAAATTTTTGTTTAAATTTAAAACATGTATTTTTCTTCCCCTTCATCAGAAAAAAGAAAATTTAAAGAAAAAGAATAAGAGGAGTAAATTTGTTACCCATGTTGTCCAAGTAGAAATTTTGACACATTCTCCCCCTAACAACAAGCATCACCTCAAATACAAGTTATAATAATATCACTCCCAAATTATCATCATCACATAATCCATCAACCATAAAATGATCATGAATCATGATTCCATCAATTATCAAATCAACAACTCAAAACATAAAATCATCATATAAAAATCATGTAATCAAATCATCATCATATCTCAAAATCATCACCATAAGCACATATCAATCATAAAAAGAATGCTTAAAGTGAATGTTATTTTCCTCCTTTTGAAAACATCAAAAAGATATAGTACTTTGTCTCTCCCTTTGGACAACAAAAAAAAAAATTTCAAAAAACATATTATCCAAAATGATATTGTATACTCCCCCTAAATATATGGCCAATTTAAAATTTTAACCAAAATGATTTTATCCAAAAACATATCAGATTTGTCTCCCCTTTTATAAAAAAAATAGATAGATGCAATCGAAATAAGATGAAGATATTACCCATTTTGTGCGAGCAACAATTTCGGCAAAGTCTCCTTTTAAAAAGGAAGAAATCCTCAAATACACAACATGGTCTAAAACACTTCTATACAAGCATAAACAATTATAACAAACCAACAACTCCATCAATTCATCAAGCCACACTCATATAATCATTAATCATCAAAATCATCAAGAAATTAATTTTAATTGTATTAATAACATGATTAGAGATATTAATAAATTTCATCATCCCAAATACTCTTGGGTTCTTGAGTGTTAGCAGTTGTTCCTTTTGGAACCCAAATACATTTTACTCCATAATATACATTTTTTTTAACGGGACATCTAAAACTCATATGACCATTTTGATTGCAATAATGACAAACAATTTTATGATCACTTGTGGAGGTTGCCTTAACAAAATAATTCTTATAATATTTTTGTTTTAAGTTAGGCTTATATCCAAGTCCTCCTTTATCAAACACACTTTCTTGAGTGCTTAATAATTTTTTTACATTCTTTTGACCACTTGTGATTTTTAACACAATTTCATTGAGCTCATTACTCTTTTTCTTAAGCACTTCATTTTCTTTCATCAAATCAAATCATCAACATGTGATCTTTCATGCTCATAAAGTACTTTGTTTACATGTAAAGGATGCAATCCTATCATGTAGCATTCCATTATCTAATTCCAATTCTTTGATCTTTTCTTTTAATGAAACATTGGATTTTTGTAGGGCATCTTTTTCATTTTTCAAGTCATCTATATATGATTCTAGATGCTTGTGTGAAATGCTAGGTTTCTCATTTAATAATGAAACTCTATCATGCAACGTTTTATTCTCTAGTTCTAGGCATGTAATCTTTGTACTAAAAGATTCATTTTCATTTTAAAGCTCTACCATTTTCTTTTTAAGACAAACATTCTTTTTACCAATTTTCATCAATTCATCATGCAATTCTTTGAACGCATCATGTAATTCATCATAAGAAGAAAGATCACTTATCTCATCAAGCTCATCATCCGATTCATCTCCAATTGCCATAAGTGCCAAAATTAACACTTCATGAAATTCCTCCTCATTTGTCGTCTCCTCATACACAAGTTAAAGTTTTCTCCATATTTTATAAGCATTAGAACAATTTGAGACTTTATGAAATTCCTTTTTATCTAAGGCACAAAATAAAGCATTCATAGCTTTGGAATTTAAAGACATCATTTAACTCTAGATGGTTAAGTCTACACAAGAGCACCTTACTCTGATACCAATTGAAATACAAGTGTGCAACCCAAGAGGGGGGGTGAATTGGTGTTTTAAAACTTATGCTAACAAAACCACATAACAATCCAATCTAATGCCTTAATAGAATTAAAAACAATAAATTAAATGAAAGCACAATAATAAATGAGTAAGAGAGGAGAAAGCAAACTCAAGGATTTTTACGTGGTTCGGCTATCCTCGCCTACGTCCTTCAAGCAACCCAAGCTTGAGGATTTCACTATCCAAGCCTTCCAAGACTCCAAAAGCTTACAATTGACTTCCAAGGTGTCAATGAACTTTTACAACAAAGAGATTATCTCCCAATATCTTCACTCAAGTGTCTCCCACACTTAAACACTCACAAATTTGATGAGGAAATGAAACTTACAACAAAAACTCTCTCAAAGAGTAGATATACAAAATGAAGAACAAAGATGATTCAATATTTCATGATCAACAAAATGAGAGCTCAATATACATATGTTGTGTGCCTTTTGTTTTTGCTTGCTAGGATTACCAAAAATGAATTGGATTTGAGTTTATATAGTTTGAGCTCAGCCCGTTATGCACTTTTTGGTCATAACCGGCTTACCGTTTAAGGAATCCGGTTAGCCGCTTAAATGTTAACGTTAAGGCAAAAATTTGAATTTCACAACATCTGGCATGCCGCTTACGATATCCGGATAGCCGTTTATGCTCCAGAAGCTTACTGCCCAATAACCGAATAGCCGCTTCCGAAATCCGGATAGCCGCTTTCCATCCGGATAGTTTCTGCCCAATAATGGCCATGTCATATCCAGGTTAACTTGCTACGGTCACTTTCTGATGGTATTTTTAAAATTACTGTTTAGCCTCAAAACATTTTATAACTATATTATGGCCCAAGACGTTATAAAACTTTACAAAAATATCCAATTTTAGAATTTCTAAATAATACTTTGTGAATCCCAAATCTTTTCTGTAATTATGATATCGCCCAAACTTTATAAAATTATAGAATGGCCCAATATATTAAAATATTTTCAAATAAGTCCAAATCTGAAATTTCAAACAATATTTATTAAAATTAAAGATTGTAAAATTCTTTCATTTTAGTTCACAACTTGAAAAACAACTTAATTCTATAAAATCATTTTTCCATTAAATATAAAACCTTTATAATGTGAAAATAATGATTTATTTAAAACGTATAAAAAATAATTTAAGCTTTTAAAAACTTAATCATTCTTAATCTTATTTGTTATCATCAAAATCAACAATATGGAAACATATATGCTAACAATCTCCCCCTTTTTTATGATGATAAATCTTTCATGTTTTTAAAGAATGATTCCACAAATTGCTCCCCCTAAATTTAAGCTCCCCTTACAATTTGAGCTTAAAAGATTAATTATCTTTAATCTTGTTTATTATCATCAAAATCAATATTATGGAAACATATATGATAACATTCTCCCCCTTTTTGATGATGACAATAATTTCATGTATTTAAAGAATGATTCCATAAATTGCTCCCCCTAAATGTAAGCTTCTCTTACAATTTAGTTAAATTGTCCAGTGGTCACTGTTGTGCAAATTTTATTGAACTCGCAAGCGCACGAATCTATTGTAGAATAGATCAATGGTGACGAGTGTCGATCCCACGAGGAGGTTGATTTTAATTATGTGCAGAATTAATTTTCTTAAATGGGTGGTTGGATTTGTGGTGAAATTAATTTAAGCCTTTAAGTCGTCGGAGAAATTAAATCGGAATGGCGGTGAATAACTTAAACGAAATCTATTGAAATAAAGCACTGGGTATCCGGATCCGCATCAACATGCTCCATGGGCTACATATTTATTTATTAATACCAATTAAATCATGGGGATTCCACACTCATGAACCATGCTCAAATAAATATGGTGCTAACTTATCGTGCCAAATAATAATAACCTTGTACTAGTGTGGGTTTAACTGGCGGTATCTAGACAAGACTATTATTATTTAATAAAAGTCAAAACAACCACAAATATTAGAGGGAAAAGAAAATAAATTTACCAAATAAAGCCCATGGAACATGTTGAGACTTCACCTTCAACCCAAGCTTAAAAGAAAATTAGCTACTCATTTTTAACTAAGGTAAAATGGAAATTTATTAAAATACATAGAAAATACAAGAAGAAGAAGGAATTACAAAATCTAAGCTTAGAAATGAATTCGTGGATATCAAATTGTGGGGAAGCCCCCTTTTATAGTACATTGAGTGAATCATAACCATCTGAATAAAAACAATTTGGACGTTTGCGATCACCATCATCACCAACAACAATACCACTATTTGAACAAGAACACTATTCAGACAGTTCACACGGTTTGACCACTATTTGCACAGTAAGCCGATTTTTGCACAAGAATTTGCACAAGAAGTGGCGAAATTTGCACAAGAACCGGTTTTGACAAGAATATTATGCGACTGCATCGCCGTATGTATGAACACACCGTATATGAATGTGACATTTTTCCTTTAATGCTCCTCCTTGGGTTTTCGACCGTCCTGAGTTCAAATGTGACGTCTGTTTTGTCGATCACTGCTCATCATTGTGAAACCATTGTGATTCCCCTAAAATACATAAAATACCTAATTAAAATGCAACACACATAATTAAATAACAAAATACTTAAATAAATAAAAGTAGCAATGTTAGTGAGACTTGAAGTGTAAAATGACGATTTTCTCCTTTATAAATATACACTTTCTAACACTCAGACATTTTATTGCTAGTCCCAGCAAATAAAGCGAAGATAAAATTCAAAACCAATTTTTTTTTTAAACACACGTGTTTATTCAATCAGATTAATGATAAGAATCAAAGAAAAGTACAAGTATTATCTCGGTCTAAAGAAATATCACAACCACATCAACAATCCACATGCATCATGAGACTATAGTAATCGTGCCACTTTCAAGAATAACATGTCAAACCCCAAAATCTCACCGTAGTAGTGACACTCTCACAAGAAATTAAACCCAATAAAATTGTCACTACAATGAATGGTGAATTGAGAGAAAATAATATAGAAATACCACATACTCTCACCAAGATGAAGAAGAAATACATGACTTAGAAATAATACGACCTCAAATAAATTACTAGTCAACCCAATTTATTCTTTTTTTTTTTTTTTTATAAATGCATCACTACATCTTAATAGCCTATATAACTAGCTTTTACTTCAGACTATAGTTCTCTAAAATCAAGAAGGACTTTTATTAGGCCGTAACGTAGGCTAGGGACATGGCTTAACAAAGAAAGGAAAATAGGGAAACAAAATATATATGTTTGAGAAAAATTTCAAGAACTTTTGAAAATTACAAGATGCGTTTTGCTTATTTATTGCTATTGTATATCCTTTTTTTTTTTGAATTTTTTTTTATGGCACAACTTTGTTGAATAAAATAATTATTTATCCTTTTTCTCAAACATGAATAGGTGATGGAACTTGTATTATATCGGGTAATACTCCAAATTGGAGTGGGTCAGGATGATAAGTTAACAAAGAAAGAGCTTTTTTTTTCTTTTTTTTTTTTTCTTTTTTTAGGCTCAAAAGGGCTAACTATGGATATTTTACAGTAGGGATGGCTAGAAAGGCTCAAACGGATCAAAAATGGCCTTCCATCGTCTCTTAGAGCTCTAAATAATCTTCCATATCTACTAGTTAGGTGGGCCTTTAGATGCAGCAACACACATTTTTTTTTTTTTAAAGGGTTGACTTAAAGGAAATCTAGAGATCATGTATAAAATAATAAACTGCTAAGCTGCATGAATAATGGGCAAAAAGGGTTACTCTCCAAGAAAAATTAATATGCTCAAAAACTCACTTGGAATTTATTTTGACATATGCATTCCTTCAAGCAACTCATATTTGTCCCCAACATCAACATATAGAATAGCAAACATGGTGTAATATCACTCAAGACCAAAGATAATACAAATACTAAAATTCAAAAGTCATCATATCATCCAATATCAAAAACTCACACAAAATTACCAAATATATTTTCTTTTAACGAAATTCTACCCCCCAACCTATTCTAAACATAAAAAGAAAACATACATGCAGAAAAATTAAAGAAAAATGTCTGAAATTTTTTTTTTTTTTCAAGAAGATGCGTTTCTAGAGTCACTACACTCCATATTCAGCCATCTTCGACTAAAAAACTTGAAAACATATATTTATAAAGGAGAAGTCAAAAAGAAAAGTTAGGAAAAACATAATAATAATTTTTTTTTAAGAAGATGCGTTTCTAGAGTAACTACACTCCATATTCAGCCATCTTCTATTCAAAATGGTTAGTTCTACAACAAAAAATTAGTAAAAACTTAACCAATATTCCACAATTGTCAACTATTCCTCCCCTAACCTTGAATGAAACATTGTCCTCAATGTTTGAAAGGAAAGAAGTAGAGTTTAAGACATCACCGGGTAGTGCAACATGTAAGAAAATATTTACAAGCGGAGAGTTAAATCTAATTTGTACTTCTTATCATGGGTTATCGTTACCATCATTATTTGAACATTCCAACACAATGGTCCCGGATCCGTCTCTGATTGATAAGTTGTAATGTATCAAGTAGCTCATTAGCGATGTGCACAAATAAAGATTTTTTAACCGAGGAAGGAATGAAATAGTTTTTATTGCATGGTTAAGAAATGCGATAAAGCCATCATAAAATTATTGACATTTAACAAACCGATGGGTTTCTCGTGGATGTTCGGATGGGCCCAAGATGCTTAATGTGATTAGTGCCTCAGAGTTGCAAGATCTCCGAACGAAAATAAAAGCATCAAGATGATTTAGCATTTCGCTTATTCGTTCTTGCACCGAGACAACTAACTCTTCTCCATTGATGAGTTAGACAAACAGCCCAAAGGTTTTGTGATTGGGATGATGCCTAACACTGGCTCCTCCGATATAAGCTCGAGACCATTTTGATAACCATCGATCACCTCCTCCATAAACCAAGTGCGCTTTTCTCTCGCTATTCTTCGACCAAGATCTATGGTACGCCTTCAACGAACTCTTTATGTTTGCCATAGTTAAATCCAGAGACACAAATGTTCTTGAATTGTTCACGGGAGTAATGCCATTAGATATCGCTCAAAACAATTTGTGAGTGCACAACAACAAATTATATTTAAGAACCTTGGTGACAACGGGTCACATTGTACGAGATTATGTCAATGTCAATTAACACTAAGGCACATGGCTCGAGAGTCAAAAAGAAAACAGTAAAAAAGAAAAAGAAAACAATGATAACAAAAATTATTACAGGCAATAATGCGAATGGTAAAACAACAGTGAAATAAAACAACAGTAAAGTAAAAGGATATTCACAGGTAGTTGCGACTGTGGCTCACATCTTCCTCTGGTTTTACGTCCAGAAACGGGTTGAACGCCCTCTATGGGTCGAGGATAGGCTTCCCATCCAGTTTTCTTACAAACTGGCAAACAGGGTCGTTTATAGTCAGATTCCCGAGACTGTATCGTGCACGTTCTTTCTCGAATAATGGCCATAACTGGAGAATTGCTCTTTGTACGTATCCACTGGGATGCGTTTCAAAAGACAAAAGGATATTATCCAATGACTCTTTATTCAAGCCATCCCTAATGAATTTAATCTTATCTTCCCTGTTATCAGACACCATTCCTAAAGAACATGGTTTTTTATTGCATATCGTTCTGGCACATTTATGACAAGCAACAGAAAGTCTTCGAGCTCGTTTTCTCGCATAATTTCCTTTACCATAACCGGCATGTATGCAATAAATTTGTGAGGCAACTCACCGCTAAACGTATTTTGGCCTCGATTAACCAAATGGATGTCGCAGGTATGCCATTCTTCATAAGCAATCGCATGCTCGGATCGGGCTTTATAGATTGAAAAGAGTGCATTCGAGGAAGTCAAGGGCATCGTTTGTGAAGCTTTGCTAAAATCTCGTCTCGCCCATGCCTTCTCGGAATATCGCTTATCGGAAATCAAGTAACTTGATTGTCACGGAGTACCGTTATCCGCCTCTTCATCGGGGTGACAAACTTAAACACACAAAGCAAACTAAAACACACAAATAGAAAAAAAAATTAAAACACACAAAGCAAGTTAAAATCGTCCTCTTATCGAATTACCTCAAGCTCCAATTGCAGATCATAAATACCATCCTCTATTTCTGTGAGTTGTCTTTCTAGATCTTTAACGTGGAATATGTTGAGTGTTAGAAAGTGTATATTTATAAAGGAGAAAATCGTCATTTTACACTTCAAGTCTCACTAACATTGCTATTTTTATTTATTTAAGTATTTTGTTATTTAATTACGTGTGTTTCATTATAATTAGTTATTTTATGTATTTTAGGGGTATCACGATCATTTCACAATGAACGGGTGATCAGACAGTAAAACGGACGTCACATTTGAACTCAGGACAATCGAAAACCTTAGAAGGAGCATAAAAGGAAAATGTCATCGTTTCACATATACTTAACTATTCATACGTATAAGATCTGTTACGACATCAAAATAGTATTACTGTGCAAAAACCGGTTTACTGTGCAAATAGTGGTCAAACCGTGTGAACTGTGCAAATAGTATTACTGTTCAAATAGTGGCTGTTGACTGTTGACTGATGACGTGGCGCAATCCTGAGCATCCAAACTGTTTTTAATCCGATGGTCACGATTCACTCAATGTACCTATAAAAAGGGGGCTTCCCCCCCCTAATTTGATAGGCCTGAATTCATTTGTAAGCTTAGATTTCTGTAATTCCTTCTCTTTCTTGTATTTTCTATGTATTTTAATAAATTTCCATTTTTACCCTTAGTTCAAATATGAGTAGCTAATTTTCTTTTAAGCTTGGGTTGAAGGTGAAGTCTCAACATGTTCCATGGGCTTTATTTGGTAAATTTATTTTCTATTCCCCTCTAATATTTGTGGTTGTTTTGACTTTTCGTCGACAAATAATAATAGTCTTGTCTAGATACCGCCCTGGTTAAACCGGCACCCTAGTACAAGGTTATTATTATTTGGCACGATAAGCCCTTAGCACCATACTTATTTGAGCGTGGTTCATGAGGTGTGGAATCCCCCCTCATGATTTAATTGGTATTAATATGGAATATTTAGCCCATGGAGCATGTTGATGCAGATCCGAATACCCAAGTGCTTCAAGTATAATAGTTTCCATTTCAATTTACTCTCGCCATTTTAATTTAAATTCTAGCATATTTTAAATCAATTTCATCACAAATCCAACAAACCCAATTAAAGAAAATTAATTCTGCACACAATTAAAATCAACCTCCTCGTGGGATCGACACTCGTCACCATTGATCTATTCTACAATAGATTCGTGCGCTTGCGAGTTCAATAAAATTTGCAGAATACTAACTCTGGCGGTTGTAGTTCCCAGATAGGATGTAATTTACAAAATCGTATCTGCTTTTTGAGATGAGTTTGGATACGTTGAAGTGTTCTAATCGTGTACAAGAGGTACTGTCTCATGATTAAAATGATAAGAGAAAACTATAATGGTTAAACAAACACACTTAAACAAAAATAATTTCAATCAGCAAAAGAATAATCAAAAGAAAGAAAAGAATCAAATCAAATTACCGAAAAGAAAAGAAAAACCTCAATTTAAACTTGGTGGGTATTCTAGATATGGCTTTAATCTTTGACCATTAACTTTAAACGTAACGTCGTTCTTTGGATCCTTAATTTCAATCCGTACGTGGAAAAAACAGAACAACAAATGGGCTGCACCATCGAGAACGAACTTACCTTGAAATAAGTGAGAATTGAATAAAAGCACTTTCAACTGGTGAAAGATTTTCTCATAATTTGCTTGTCGTGAAATACTTTCATTCGTTGCTTGTAAATCTTGGCATTTTCATACGCGTTATTGCGAATTTTTTCAAGTTTCCAGAATTGTCTTTTCGAGCCACTGCTGCGCACGATGCTCGAGTTTCGGTGGTGATTCGACGGCCGAGAGTTTCTTTCCGATGGCACTAGTTGTTCAACTCTTGACTTCCATTTATTTGTGTCCATGGATGGTCCGAGTCAAGTAGTGCATTGAATCATCGATTGATCTCACAATGTCAAAATCCAAACCAAAGTGAGTTAAACATGTTTGTAAAGGGTCATCACTAAAGTTTGAAAGAAAATTATTATCAACTAATGTTTCTATTAAATCCACGTCAACAATTCCATCATCTGCATTGTGAGGTTGTTTGGCAATGTTGAAAATGTTGAGCTCCATGGTCATATTGCCAAATGACAACTGCATATTTCCAGTCCTGCATTGAATGTGAGCATCAGCAGTTGCCAAGAAAGGTCGGCCTAGGATAATAGTGGATGCTTCTTTGAACTCGACCTTGGTTGAGTGTCAATTACAATGAAATCAACGGAAAATAAAACTTATCTACTGAATAAGACGCCTCCACAATACCACGAGGTATTTTTGTGACCGATCTGCAAGTAACACCTGGAGTTGGGTGTAATTCTCCCACCCAAGTTTCACAAATACGTAATAAGGCAACAGATTTACACTAGCTCCTAAATCCAACAAAGCATTCTCAATTGTGTGGTTCCTATACTACGAGATAGTGAGCCCTGGATCTTCAATTTTAGGCATTTTGTTGGAGTATAGAACTAATATTTTCTGTTAAAAAGGCCTTTCTCTAAACATGAATATTTCTCTTTTTAGTACAAAGATCTTTAAGAAACTTGGCATACGATGACACTTGTTTTATAGCTTCAAGCAAAGGGATGTTAACACTTACCTGTTTGAAGATTTCAAAAATCTCACCTGTGGATTTTCCTTTCTTCCCTTTAGCTAACCTCTGAGGAAATGGAGCTTTAGGAATGTATTCTCGTGAGTCGGTTTCTTCTTTCTCCTCGGGTGATGGGTCCTCAGTATTCACAGGTACAATTTGAGTTGATTTCATCACTGGCATCTCCACTTTGTTGCCAACTTCGTTGCCAACTTCTTTCCCTTTTCTTAAGGTCATGACGGCTTTGACCTCTCCATGATGTTGTGGTGAACTGGTACTTGCTTCATTCACTGCTTTAGCGTTAGGCACTGGTTGACTTGGGAATTTACCTTTCTCAACGGTCATTGCCAAGGTTTGAACTGAAGAAGCAAGTTGTCCTACCATTTTCTCGATGTTTGAAATTGATTGGGCTTGTGAGTTGAAGCCCGCCCTCATCTCAATTCGCAGTTCATCAATGGTGCGGTTCTATTGATCGATTCTGGAATTAGTGAAATTCTTCATATTCTGAAATGTATCCTCCCATGGTCTGGGTTGAGAGTGGTTTGGGTTTTGATTGTATGGTCTAAATGGTGGCTGAGAGGCTTGAGAATTTTGAGGAATTTGAGGAATTGGTGGAGGTGGAGCTGTTGGTTCATTTTGTTGGAATCCTTGAGACCATGAAAAATTGGGGTGGTCTCTCCATCCAGGGTTGTATGTGTTGGAGTATGGGTTGTAATTTGATGGTTTTCTCATGACTCCTATGGCATTGACTCGATGATCCGAATACGAGTCATGGTCATGTGGTTCATTGAGTCATCGTTAATGATGCTATTCGTCGAGAAAGGCCTTCAACGATCTCTTTGACTTCTTTAATTCCCGAGCTTGACTCACCAACTTGAACCTCATTCACTCCCTTAATTCTCCTGGTATTTCTGAGTGATCGACTCCGTTGTTGGGAATTATCCGATTGGAAGAATTCCCAAATCAAGCGCTTGACATTAACTCTCCTCCACCGTCGCCATTACCATTCTTGCACATGTGGCAATAATCCTTCCAAAAGATTGGCATTGGTGCCATTTCTCGTACCCATGATGTGGACACTTCAAAAGTAGCCCATTGAATCGCCTCCCATGGTTCAAAAATTGCTCGTCATCTCTTTGAGTAAATTAAATTTCGCGAATAAGATTGGTTTTATGAACCGAAATATTTATTTAAAATTTTGTTACCATTTGTTCCCACGATGTAATGCTATTAGAGGCAATGTATTAAACCATGAACGAGCTCTATCCTTTAAAGAAAATGGGAATAATCTAAGTTTAACATCATCATCCGAAAAATTCTCATATTTAAAAGTCCGACAGATAGCTTGGAAATCATTCAGATGATTATATGGGTCCTCATTTTCTAGCGCCATAAAACGTAGGAGACAATTTAAGACACTAGGTTTTAATTCAAAACCCTAGCAGCTACATTTGGATACCTTATGACGATGCTCAAATTGCCAAAGCGACCTAAATAATCCTTAAATGGCTTCTCCTGGTTACGGTTGTTGATTTTAAATCCATGTCAATTTTATTTTTAAAAGAAATGTGTTTTGTGTGAAGTGTTTTTCAAGTTCTCAAAGCCAAGATTGGGTGATAATGACCTTAATGCACAAAGAATAAAATAAATAAAAGCAAAATAAAGAAGAAGGAGAATTACGATACTAACTCACACGTTACATAATCTTACTATGAAAATAAACTCAATTGCTATAAGAAAAAGAAATTACGTGAAACAAATATTAACCAAAATTAAAATAAATTACAAAGAAAGATAACAAGATAAAAAAAATTAAATTACAAAGAAAAATGATAGGAAAATTAAATTATACAAATTTAAAGAAAAGAAAAAGAAATGAAATTCTAACCTTAATTTTTTTTTCTTTTAAATGAGAAAAGGAGAAAAAAAAAAAGAAAAAAAAACAATTACAAGAAAACAACTAAAATAAATAAATAAATATTAAAAGAAAAAAAAACTAACTCTGCGAATTAAAATACTTACTCGCAGCAAAAACTTGTTAAATTTTATCTATGAATCGTAGAATAGATCAACGACAGTGTCGATCCCACGAGGAGGTTGATTTTAATTATAATTAATTTTCTTAAATGGGTGGTTGGATTTGTGGTGAAATTAATTTAAACCGCTAGAAATTAAATCGAATGGCAGGAATAACGAAATCTATTGAAATAAAAGACTTTATCCTGGATCTGATCAACACGCCCATGCCACATATTCTTTATTAATAATTAAATCATATGATTCCACACCTCATGAACCACGCTCAAATAAATACTAAGGCTTATCGCGCCAAATAATAATAACCTCAGTGTCTTGATTTAACGGTATTCAGACAAGATTATTATTATTTGTCATTAAAAGTCAAAACAACCACAAATATTAGAGGGAAAGAAAATAAATTTACCAAATAAAGTTCATGAGACTTCACCTTCAACCCAAGCTTAAAAGAAAATTAGCTCATTTTTTAACTAAGGGTAAAATGGGTATTTATTAAAATAGATAGCAAATACCAGAATGAGACGGACTTACAAAATCTAAGCTTAGAAATGAATCTGAGGATATCAAATTAGTGTTTTTATAAATCGTTGAATCATGTGGATTAAAAACAGTTTGACTGATTACGTGCGTCGTGATCAACCGGTCACCATTCAACAATAACACTATTTACATTCACACGGTTTGACCACTATTCTGCATAGCAGTTCTGATGACAGTCGAATTTGCGATGCAGTTCTAAATTTGCACGATGGCCAGACAAAGAACACTATTCAGACAAGACTGCACTGCGTATATGTACGATCAGTATATGTGAACAATGACATTTTCCTTTTACGCCCTCCCAGGTTTCGCCGCTCAAACGCGACGTCCGGTTTGTCACGATCACTGCTCATCAAAACCATTGATTCCCCTAAAATACATAAAATACCTAATTAAAATGCAACACACATAATTAAATAACAAAATACTTAAATAAATAAAAGTAGCAATGTTAGTGAAACTTGAAGTGTAAAATGACGATTTTCTCCTTTATAAATATACACTTTCTAACACTCAACAGTCACTTGCCCAGTGGTTGACCCTCTTGTATTTTTATTTCGTTCACTTCAAATAGCCGCCAAAAAAAAAAATTATAGATGTTGAACAAAGCCTAAAATCTAATTTGATTTTTATTTTGATTTAGCTAGGATGTCGAATTTAATACTAAGAGCAATGTTAAGGATCCTAATAATTGAGTCCCAACTAATACAGTAGTCATTTATTAGATGATTAAAATATTAATTTTACTAGTTATGAAATTTATTATCTAATAAAAAAATGACACATAACCATTGGGTCTCAAATTAAATTTCTACTATTGAAATTCCTAACATTATTCTAATATTAAAAAATTCATTAAACTAATATCTATTATCCAAAAAAATAAAAATAAAAATCTAAAACCATAGATTTACCCTTCAATCTTCGTGATTTGGCTGATTTCTTTTAAAGCTTTGGTTTCTTTATATTTTTATCGGTCATTTTACCGGTACTGGTTTGATTTTCTGACTAAGCTACTGTTTAGTTCTAAGTTTTGGCAATTGCCCGGGACTGCTCTGTTTTGTGTATCATCGACCCAGTAAGGCTTAGCATTTAAAAGTCGGCAGCCACGCAACTTCGTGGAATCTTCGTGCAAGTGTTGGATATCGACTGTTCGATAATGATGGCAATATTGGACTGGAGTGTAATTGACGCAGTGGAATAAGGATCACATACCTCAAACTTTAAGCGAAGATATTGTTAGATATTTTATTCATTAAGGATCACAAATAAGGATGAAACGGTTGCAACGGTTGCAGCATACCAGTGAATTTTGTCCTTTTTTTTGGTTAATTGCATTGCACTACCTTATATTCTATGAAAATTTTAATAGACACTAGAAGTTACAAAATTTTATATATAAGTCCCTTTTTTGGGATAAAATGACTTTTGAAAAAAACTTTGACTGTTATTATTAGTATTATTTATTAATGTCATTCTTATTATATTAATAATAATAATATTATTATCATTATTATTAAAATTTATTATCTTAATTATTATGATTATTTTAATTAATTCATTATTATTATTTATTAATTTTTTTACTGTCATTAATATTATTTTTATTACTATTATTAAAATATATTAACCTTATTATTTTAATTAATATTAATTATTGCTATTATTATTTTATTAACATTAATATTATTAAAATTTATTAGTTTTATTATTTTAATTGTTATGTTCTTATTAATGTCGTCAACATCATCATCATCATCATCATTAAACTTTATAGATTTTTTTTTTGTTTTAAGTAATACTATTGTTATTATTGTTACTATTTTACCTTAATTGAGCATTAAATATATTTTAATTATATTTTTATTTTATTATAATAAATAAAAATATAAAAATAAATTATACTATCATATTATTTTATTATATCATATTATATTTATATAAAAATAATAATTTAATATAATTAATAATAAATTTAAATAATATTAGTTTAATATTAATATAAAAAAATTTTTCCTTCTGCAGTTTAAAAGTATTCGTCAGCTCCTACTCTTTGCCTTCAATTCTCATACACAGTTTGCTTCTATTTATCGTGGTCACTGCTCGTGCTAGCCGTTTTCTTATTTAGCTTCGTTCCCTTTTGCCATCAGCTATTTGCATTTTCATTGGATCAAGCAACCCTTTTCTTGATTCAATTTTTTGATCTCAAAAACACTTTGATTCTCTTCTGTTACACTGATCTCAAAAACGTTTTGGTCAACCAAAGTGAAATGGATCCTACAATATCTTACTAAAGATTAATAGTTTTTATTTTAGTACTACGCTATATTTTTCAAGACAGAACACCTCAAGACCATGACCTTAATTTTTGAACTCTTTTGAACAAAGTTGTTGGCTGGTCTATTTAGTTTAGTCTTTTAATTATTTGTCGTTTGAACTGAGATGATCCGAATAAAGCTATATATCAATAATTTCCTAGTGAAACATCGGGAAAAAATAAAAATCTCTCATCAGTAGTATTATTTTAATTCTCAGCTTGATTATGTTTTGAGTTAACTTTTAGATTTTTTTAAATAAAAAGAATATAATCTTTTTTTTTCCAACTAAAGATTTTTAAATAATTTTCTTAATTTAATGAGTAATTATACACTCACAAAGTTATGATATAAAATTATATCGCAGAATCCCCATAATATGACACCAATTAACTACTGCAATGTGTTTCTTAATAATTAACTTTTAATACTATTATCAATGAGATAATTAGCTTCAACACCAGTAAACAAATTTTATATTAATATATCCTCTCGCTTTATTATCAAATAATCATATGTCATAATCAAACCAAGCTATCAGAGCCTACCACTAAAAGATTGATTGAAGGGTTTTCCAAGTTTGAAAATGTTAGTAGCATTGGCAAATGGCAACTTCTAGGAATCTTCCTGCTACAATCAAGTTGAATCAACTATCCAGTGAAATACGCAAATGGCACAAAGGACCCCGCCACCGGTTAAGTCACATCATTTATTTATTTGTAAATGAAAAATAAGGTTCCGATCGGAAGAAATCAGCACCTTATAATGCATGATTACCGTATGTCAAGTTTGGCGATAATAAGTCGTCATCACAATAACTTTGGACTTTGATATTTAAGTCTCCGTTTGGGACCAATGTATGGCATTTGGACAACATGTCACTCAATTATAGAGTGTGAAATATTGATATTGTTCTTATTATTTTCCGTTATGTATAAACTTTTCCTTTTTTTTCTGTTTGTTTATCTATTTTTTATACGTAATAAATATAAATTTATTTTTTTAATATTTAACAAATAATCACGGCCAGACAATATTGCCAGAAAATAACGAACGATGACCCAAATCCTTTTATTTCACAGAAATAATTTCAATTCACAATAACCATGACGTTACATTACCAAATAAACACTAAATATTTTGATGATTGTAGTTTATCTTTCATTCATAACATGAAGACTTTGAAATATGATCTCAAAACAAAGGGTACGACATGTCGTGTGGGGTTTACAGAAGAAGAGTACGCCATGTCATCCGAAAACTAAAAGGCACGTATGACAACCAGACGCTGTCATCTGTGATTTGCTTACACTTTAAGGATAAATTCTGGGTTTTGAGTGACAATTAAAAGCTAGAGTGAGAATTAGAGAGAGAGAGTTATATATTCTTATTCCTAGTCACTTGCTATATTGTGTAGGTCTTTTGTGACTCCAATAATAAAAACGTTCAATATTTTTTTTGGTAGAGCAATATTTGTTAGAGCATAAAGAAAGGCAGAAATATTGTAAATCCATCTCAAATTTTCTGTTTATTGTGGTCGTTGCTAGCGCTAGCTGTTGTCTTATTTAACTTTGTTCCCTTTTGCCACCAGCTCTTAGCATTTTCATGGGATCAAGCGACCCTTTTCTTGCTTCAATTTCTGATCTCAAAAGCACTTTGGTTCTCTTCTATTACACTGATTTTCTCCTTGTTTTGTACAAATATCATTTCTCTTTCCCATTTAGCCTTGATTTGCTTCTACTTGACTCTCAATTGCCCAGTCGTTGACCCTGTTGTATTTTTATGTCGTTCACTTCAAATAGACCCCAAAAAAAAAAAAGATGTTGAATAAAACCTAAAATCTAATTTGATTTTTAATATGATTTAGCTAAGATGTCCAATTTAATACTAAAATCAATGTTAAGGATCCCAATAATTGAGTCCCAACTGATATGGTAGTCATTTATTAGATGATCGAAATATTAATTTTATTAGTTATGAAATTTATTATCCAATAAAAAAATGACACATATCAATTGGGTTTCAGGTTAGAATTCTACTATTGGAATTCCTAACATTATTCTAATATTAAAAAATTCATCAAAATAATATCTATTATCTAAAAAAATAAAATAAAAATCTAAAACCATAGATTTACTCTTCAATCTTCGTGATTTGGCTGATTTCTTTTAAAGCTTTGGTTAATTGGTTTCCTTAGAAGTGCAAGGAGAAATAATAATAAGATTAATAAAGCAATGAAGTAAAACTTTAAAATTTTTATTTCTTTATATTTTTATCAGTCATTTTACGGGTACCGGCGTTTGATTTTTTGACTAAGCTACTGTTTAGTTCTAAGTTTTGGCAATTACCTTGAATGCTCTGTTTTGTGTATCATCGACACAATGAGGCTTAGCATCTAAAAGTCGGCAGCCATGCAACTTCTTGGAATCTTTGTGCAAGTGTTGGATATCGACTGTTCGATATAATTAATAATAACTTTAAATAATGCTAGTTTAATATTAATATAAAATTAATGCAGTAAAAAATTATTATTTTTATATTAAGGTAAAATAATAATAATAACAATAGTATTACTTAAAATAAAAAATTCTATAAAGTTTAATAATGATGATGATGATGATGATGTTGATGACATTAATAATTAATAATAACTTTAAATAATGTTAGTTTAATATTAATATAAAATTAATGCAGTAAAATATAATACCAATTACTAAATGTTGTACAAATATTATTATAATTAATACAAACTACCAAATGTTGTATAAATATTATTATAATTTATTACTAATGTAATATAATATATTACAATATATCGGTGTTAAATAATGTAATACAGTATAGTATAATATAGTATGCTAAATTGACCATTAATTCTTTGAGTGATGATGATCTAGAGGGATGTAGAGAAAATAAAAATAATTATGGTAGAGTCATTTGCAATGGTTGACTAGCCATCATCAAAAAGTTCAGGGTAACATAATAAAAAATAAGCAACCATCCTACATTTAAAAGAGTAATTAGAAACCAATAAATTTACTATTCAATTATTTTTAATCAAGAATAAATAATAAATTATTATTACAACAAGATTCACAAGCTCAAATATCTAAAAAAAAATGGTATAATTCTCAAGAAACATAAAACTCAAATGCTTTTGAAATATTCTTAAAAAATTAAACTAACCTCCTTTTATGTTATTCTTTATTTATATTTCTATGACTTTGTTGGGCTACATTTAAAATTTTAAAAAATTAAAATGGCTCCCTTAAATTTCAAGAGTAATATTAGTACTTTATAGGTAAATTAACATATTTTATATACAAATAAATTAACATGTCAACGAATATTAAAAAAAATGTAATAAAAAAATAAACGTTTGTAACATTAAAATAATAAAATTTTAGAACCTAACACTTTTTACAGTTCCTTATTTTGAAATTTCACCTTTTTATTTTATAATTTTTTGAAGTATTGTAAGGTTAATAACCTATATTCTTTACACATATTTAGTTTATTTATTCTATATTAATTATAACTGGTCCGCCTACTTTGCAACAGTTGCACAATACCCTAAATTTTGTCTTTTTCTGATTCAACCAATAGATCTAATAGCTAAAATGTTCAACGGTTGAGATGTGTTCAATTAATTATTAACACTTAAGTCTCTACTGTTTATTATAATATCATAAAAATAAAAAATTTTAAATGTTTATTTTTATAACTCCTATTGTTTTAAATTTTTTAAAGTTTTATCCATTAGCCTAACTTGATCATAAAAATGATTGATGGTATAAAGATAATAATGTAATATCACATAAAATTTTTTAAACACATCAAAATTTGATAAATGTAAATATTATTTTTTTGTTATATAATATATTAAATTTATTATTTTAATTAATGTTAATTATTGTTATTATTATTTTATTAATAATAATAATAATAATAACTAATTTGTATTTTACTTTTGAGGCTGATTTGATAAATTTAAATTTTTCTTTGCATTAACATATCTAAGAATATTGTTGCAAGCATGTTATTATATATGAAATCAAAGAAAAAGTAAGGGTAGGATTATATTGTACTTACCGACAAAGGTGTCTTGAGGGAGTAAACGATGCTTAATTGAAAATATAGAGACTAAACAAATATTTACCATTATTTAAGCTGAAATAGTGCATTTTAACTAGTTTGGAGTTTGATTCAATGTAAATATCATTTTCCTTCATGAAATACGTACAGAGAATCATAAATTTTGGAGAAAAGGACATTACACCGTAAGGTTTGGAAAATAGTCATGTAGACCCCTAAATTTTTAATAAGGAATACCAATACTTCTTTTGACTATAATACCCTTTGACTCTATTAACTCAAAAAAATTGATTCCTATGTTTTCTAATAAATAGAAATATAATATTGAAATAAACATAAAATATTAACATTTTAAAAAAACTTCAATTTAGGAAAATATTTTTATGCTTTACAATCTTATATTATATTAGACTAAATTTTATAATCAATAAGAACATAATATTAAAATAAATTTTATAAATTTTTTCAATAGTATGTAAAATAATTTCAATATTATTAGTACACGAGATATATTTTATTAATGAGATGTGTTTTATTAATTTTAAATTCTATTTAACCCCAAAGATTTATTTAATATTTTTATGATAAATAAAAATATATTATTAAATAAATATAATATTTTTTTATCTTAAAGTTATTTTATATATTAAAAATATTCTAATATTATTAGTCTATTAGACAGATTAACTAATTAAGTTATATTTATATTTATTAAAAAATATTAAAGTCATTTTTTTATTTACCATGTACAAAAAGTATTGTAGTCAAAAAGAAATTTTGATTACTGAAAACTTAGAGATCTACATTGACCATTTTTTCAAATCTTGGAGTATAGGTGCCTTTTCCCATAGATATTAGAATAAGGGCTACATGTCTGAATCTAAATAGCAAGTAGTGGCGAACCTACAGCTGGGCTAGACTGGGCTGTAGCTTGGTCTAGTACAGAAAAAATCATTTATACACCTTGTTTTCTCATAAATTTTTTATGAAAATAGAGTTTTTATTTTATTTTCATATATGTCCCTAACTCAAGTATCCTTATGTTTTTGTCAATTTAGTTTAACAATAGAGTTTTTACTTTATATTCAAATATTTTCCTAACTCAATTACCCTTATATTTTCATCAATTTAGTATAACAATTAAGCTATTATTTTATATTCAAATATGTCCCTAATTCAATTGTATTATTTCCAATTGAAATTAGTGACTTATTTTATAAAATGATTAAATCATATACGTATTGGATAGTTTGAAAACATTAGGGAGCTAAAATATTATTATTGCTTTAATTTATTTTTAAAAAACTTCTAATTGAAAAAAAAATATATAAATCAATGTAATTTAATGTCGCCACTAGCATTAAAAGTACTTATGAAAACAACATATAGTAACAATTACCAACATTTTCATAAACATTTTATGTGAATTTTCATATTCTATTTATTAGTTACAATAACTAATAGAAGAAGTTAGAAAATAAAATTTAAGTATTTTGAGGAGCTTTGATAGAAAAACCATCAACATCTACTTCTATAAAGAGAGTCAATGCACTTGGCAAAGAAACAACGGTACCCAAATATCTTTTTGTTAAATTGAGTTTAGTTTATTGCTAAAACTTTTGACTAATAATACTTTTATAATTTGAAAGAATGAATAAATTTTAATTTTTAAATTTATTTAAGCTTGGTGATTTAGTACTTGACTTCAAACATAAAAGTTTTACTTGTAATCTGTAATTAATTTTAATTACATGTACTGATTTATTTTAGTTTGAAAGGATTAATTGATTTATTAATCCTTATATAATTGCATGTGATTATAGGTTGCAATGTCGGATTTCATAATTGAAAAATAGCGTTTTGATATTTGAATTGCCTTCTGGTTTCTACTCTTTTCTTATAATTATTTTTGTTTATAATACATATTCATAGGGATAAAGCTCTCTATGTCTCCCCTCATCTGATATACTTCTTTCTACTTATAAATTTTTATGTTCACTTTAAAATATAAATTTTAAAATTTAACCCAAAATAATATTAAATCCTGGATCGGGCCTGATAGCAAGTTAAGTCACATCCTTTTATCTTTTTATTTTTATTTTATAAATAAATAAATAACATACTACTTAGGATCACATGTCTGAAATCTTTACGTGAAGATCTTGCTAGAGTTTGTTAAACATCAAATAAAAAAGAATATGAATATTGAAAGCTAGCGCTTGGGTCACAATGTCACTTTGCCTGCCAATGTATGAATATATAGTGAAAGGAAATCATAGTTGTAATTGTTGCGGAAATGCCGGTTGAGCAATTACTAAATTTCTGGTAACTACGACTTTTAGAGAAATATAAATGTGGCGTAAACAAATGCAAAGAAAATAAGGCACAATAATTTACGTGGTTCGGCACAATGCCTACGTCCACTGACAAAGACTGAAAAATAATTTTACTAACAAATAAAAATTTACAAAATTTAAAAAAAAACCTCTTAACACCCAAAACTCCAGTACACCCAAATGGATCTTCGTTAAAACACTCAAGTCTTTCAAATCTCTCAAATCGCTTCACTTACAATTGCTCTCTACTTCTCTCGAATTGGGATGCTTACAGTTGCAAAATGCTTCTTTATTTTTAGAGAGCATTCTTGACCAAGTTGGGTTCAATTGGCCAAAACATTGAGCTGGAACTTGCTTTGCATCCATCAAAGTCCTCCATATTTGTCAACAATTGCATGTGTAATTTGTTGCCATCTTCAATTTTCAACATCAGCGAATTGCATGAGCAAGATTTTTAAAACCTTTTTCGTTCTTTCAAAACCTAGCTTTGTCTTTTATATTTAAGTCAAAATTTCAACAATAATGTAACGCATATTCACAAAATCTTTGCGGATGAAGTCTATTCTCCGCTTAGCTTAGACGTGGTGAGCTTTTCTGATGAGCTTGTCTAATACTCTAATGCTACTTTATTATGTGGGGCAGAGCAGTAAATTTCAAAGTGAAATTATAGATAAGCTTTATTATGGGATTCATAAAATTTTATATTTAAAAAATTAGTAAGATTTATTGTGAGTCTTACTATAAAATGAGGAAATATCATTATACAAGTTCATCGTGACCTATCTCATGTAAATTTCTCTTCTAACAATTGTGGCTTTGGGTTTAGTTTTAGCGCATGTTTAGTGACATGATAAAGTAGGAGGATTAGACTATTTTTAATAAAAATTAATCTAATTATTTGTTTGCTACTGAAGGGTAAATGATGATAATTATATTGCGACCACATATTCAATCTTAAGCCCACACTTATATAAAGCAAATTAGCAAAACGAAGAATTTTTATCCATGGTGACTCTAGGAATAAACTCGGGATATGTTTTAATGTATAGAAAATATATTTGCAAAATGTATTATAATATTGATATATCAATTCTTTTTTTACACTCACAAACTTTGTGTGGCGCTAATAATTTTCATTTTCCATTTCATGGAAAACCTTTTTCTCCATCCAAGGGTGGTTTAGTGATTGATTCTATAGTAGTCAGACATTCTTATTTGGTCATATATCGAGTGGAAAACTTCTATATTTCTTTCATTACAGTATTTCTAAATAAATTCTTGGAGGTACGTGGAAAGTTTTATAAATTAAAAAAAAAAGTACACCTAATTAGGAAAACGTAGTGAACCTCATCCCTAACAAATTCTTGAAAGAAGAATAACGTTGTCCGATGGCAAATTATCCCATCACATAAGACCGTGATGATGCAACCCAAGATTAGCCAATCTATTAGCAACCACGTTAGGTTATTGTTTGATAGAGTTTTATTTTTATTATTTTTATTAACAGTAATTATTATTTAAAAATTATATTAATCGAATATTATTAATTTTTATTTCAAAAATAAACTTTCATCTATCTCATTACAACGGACAGGTGACCCCACATATTTTGATGATTATAATTTATTATTCATTCATAATATGCAAGCAAATGCTACATAGCGATTAAGAATAATTTATGTCCTTCACTTCTAACATTGATATTACCAATTTTCAGTTAGAAGTTAAATCATCCCAGTATCACCATTTTTTCTTATTTAGAGTTGAATAATTCTACCCAATTGTATAACATCGTTTAAATTAAATAGATCAGAAATGTGGTTCACGTTTGGCAATGATTTCTCTTTTGCTGTTTTGTCATTATAGTTGACTGAGACGAGAAAGAAATAATTGCTCGTTTGGATATTCTCTGTATTCACATTTGACAATAATTTTTCTTTTTACTGTTTTGTTTATTTTACCATATTGTATTGAACAACGTAATTTTATCAGATCGCTCAATAGAATTGCTTCAAAGCAGTTTTACCAGTAATAATTCATGAGCTCCTGCTCTTTGCGTTCAATTCGCAATCAAGAAACCCTCTCCTGACCTTCATCTTTTGACCTCGAACACGCTCTGATTCTGTTTATTGTACTCACTGCTACTGCTATACTCATTGGATCAAGAAGCCCTTTTCTTGTTTCAATTTTCTGATCTCAACAGCACTTTGATTCTCATCTATTACACTGATATTTTTCCTTGTTTTGCTCAAATACAATTTCTCTTTCTAATTTAGTCTCGTTCCCTTTTGCCGTCATCTGTTTGTTCTTCACTTCTTCATTGATTAAAAATTCCCCTGTTCTTTTTCTGTTTCTTTCACTTCAGACCAATCCACCCTCCCACACCCCCCCCCCCCAAAAAAAGAAAGAAAAAAGGTTGAAGATGATAGAATTCATTGTTACTGTCGTTTTAGAAGTTGTAAAATGCTTGGCTCCTCCAACACATCACCAACTTCATTATTTGCGTAGCTCCAATGACAACTTTGAGAATCTCAAGGCTGAAATCGAGAAGCTCAAGGATAAAAGTAGGAGCATTCAGCGCAGAGTTTCAGAGGCTGAAAGAAAAGGAGAAAAGATTGAAGAGGAGGTTGAGAAATGGCTGGTTAATGCGAACAAGATCATCGAGCATGCAGACAAATTCATTGACGACGAGGAGGCAACAAATAAGCGATGTCTCAAGGGTCTGTGTCCTAATCTGAAGACCCGCTATCAGCTTAGCAAGAAAGCAGAGGCAGAGGTGAAGGCGCTTGTTGAACTCCGACAAGAAGCTGGGAGATTTGATGATAGAATTTCCTACCGTACCATTCCGGAGGAGTTTTGGCTCAACTCTCACAAAGGCTACGAGGCCTTCGAATCAAGACGTTCTACTTTGGAGGCTATAAAAAACGCATTGATCGATGTTAACGTCAGCATCATTGGGGTGTACGGCATGGGCGGCATTGGAAAGACGACACTGGTGAAGAAGGTCGCCAGGCAAGCTATGGAAGACAAGCTCTTTGATATGGTGGTCTTTTCAGAGGTTTCACAGACTCCAGACATAAAAAAGATTCAACAAGAAATTGCCGAGAAGTTGGGCCTGGAGTTGCGCGAGGAAGTTGAATCTAGAAGAGCAAGTAGACTATTTGAGCGATTGAGAAATGAGAAGAAGATCCTTGTGGTTTTAGATAACATCTGGAAACACCTTGATTTGGAGACTGTTGGAATTCCTTTTGGAGAAGATCATAAAGGATGCAAACTACTGCTGACAGCAAGAGATAGCAGTGTCCTCTTAAAAATGGGATCTAAAGACAACTTTTTGATAAACAATTTAAATGAAGAAGAAGCCTGGAGATTGTTTAAGATGATGGCCGGTGATGATGTTGAAAATCGTGAGTTGAAATCTACAGCAATAGACGTCGCCAGGGCATGTGGAGGTTTGCCCATTGCCTTGACTACAGTAGCAAAGGCATTGAGAGGCAAGAGTCTGCATGAATGGAAGAATTCCTTGCGAGAACTCCGAACGCCTGCAATGGTAAACTTCGAAGGAGTGTCTGCAGAGACTTATTCAAGTATTGAGCTGAGTTTCAACCATTTAAAAGGTGAGCAACTCAAGAAAATTTTTCTGCTCTGTAGTCTATTGGGTAACCGTATTCTTACTTTGGACTTGTTTAAGTACTCCATGGGTTTGGGTATATTTAAAGGAGTCAATAAGATGGAAGATGCACGAGACAAATTATATGCATTGGTTCACGAACTTAGAGACTCTTGTTTGTTGCTTGAGGGTGATAGAAATGAAGAGTTTTCAATGCATGATGTTGTTCGCGATGTCGCAATATCAATTGCATGCCGCCACCAACATGTGTTTTCGGTGAGAAATGAGGATGTGTTGGACTGGCCAGATGAGGATGCAATTCGAAAATGCAATGCTATCTCTTTAATAAATAATAGTAATCGTGAATTTCCTGAAGGATTAGAATGCCCAAACCTCGAATTTTTATATATCTCTCTCAAAGATTCTACTCTTGAAATCAATATTCCTGAGAACTTTTTTGTAGGGATGAAAAAGCTTAGAGTTCTAGATTTTACTCGAATGCAGTTTTCTTCTTTTCCATCTTCAATTGATCTTCTAGTAAATCTTCACACACTATGTCTGGATCAAAGTGCGTTAGGGGACATAGCAATCATTGGAAAGTTGAAGAATCTAGAAGTCCTTAGCTTTTTGAATTCTGATATCATGCAGTTGCCCGAAGAACTAGGTCAATTGAATAAGTTGAGATTGTTAGATTTAACCAATTGTTTCCATCTAAAAGTTATTGCGCCCGATCTCTTATCAAGAGCTGTATATGGGTAATTGCTGCATTGAATGGGAGGTTGAAAGAGCCAATAGTAATAGTGAAAGAAGTAATGCTAGTCTTGATGAATTGATGCATTTACCTTGGCTAACCACTCTAGAAATTGATGTTAAAAATGACAGTATTTTACCAAAGGGCTTTTTGGCCAGAAAGCTTGAAAGGTTCAAAATATCTATTGGAAATGAGTCATTCATGCCTCCCAAGAGTGTTAGACAAGATTGGTTTAAAAGTTGGCCGCACTTTTTGATCAACAGTAATCGCAAGAGTAAAAGAGCATTGAAGCTCGAGCTTGATTTTATGGACATTTGCTCCATGAAATTGCAGGGCATCAATAACGTAGAATACTTATGGTTAGACAAGCTGCAAGGTATCAAGGATGTTCTTTTCAATTTTGACACGGTGGGCTTTTCACAATTGAAGCTTCTCTGGGTTCAAAATAATCCTGACTTCTTTTGCATTGTCGATTCAAGGGAGATGGTCGCTTGTGATGCCTTTCCTCTTTTGGAGTCACTTACCATTCACAATTTAATCAACATGGAGAGGATATGTATTGATCGGCTCAAAGTAGAGTCTTTCAACAAGCTCAAAACCATAGAAGCATATAGTTGTGATAAGTTGAGTAATATCTTTTGGCTCTCTACTACAAAATGCCTTCCAAGACTTGAGAGAATTGCTGTTATTAATTGCAGCAAGATGAAAGAGATTTTGGCAATTGGGGAAGAAGTTCATAATGCAATTGAGAAGATAGAGTTTGCTCAATTAAGATCTTTGAGTCTCGGGAATCTTCCAGAGGTTACAAGTTTCTGCCGTGAAGTGAAGACTCCTTCAGCATCACCAAACAGACCAGTGTCGCAAGAGGAATCGACGACTTTTTATAGCTCCAGTGAAATCACTTTGGATACTTCAACTCTGCTTTTCAACGAGAAGGTGCGTAAGCTAACGTTTTCTTTATATATATATATATAACATTTTATTCTATCCTGAGTTCTCTTTTGATATCATACGTGGAAAATAATTAAATCGTTTAAAGAATTGAAAGAAAATAAAAAACAAAGGCGAAAAATAATCTCACGCACTCACTAATTATGCTCTTAACAAGTAATATGAACTAGATTGCATACTTATCTGAGAGTTAGAAATTGGTTCTGACTTGAATTAATTTGTAATCGAAGAAGAAAATTTCAACAAGTGCTTCCCATATGCATATTGGATGTAAGAAGAAATTCTTATTTTTTTAGGTTGCGTTGCCTAACTTGGAGGCTTTGGAGATATCTGCAATTAATGTCGGCAAGATTTGGCATTGCAATCAAATTCCGGCGGCCGTGTTTCCTCGCTTTCAAAATTTAACACGATTGATTGTGTGGGATTGTCACAAATTAAAATACATATTTTCAGCGTCTATGATCGGAAGCCTTAAGCAGCTCCAACACCTAGAAATACGCTTCTGTGAGGATTTACAACAGATCATTTCTGAAAACAGAGCAGATGAAGCGATCCCTTATTTTGTCTTTCCACAGCTCACCACTCTGAGACTCCAAGATCTACCAAAACTTAGATGTTTTTACCCTGGAATGCATACTTCGGAATGGCCCGCACTAGAAAATCTTTTAGTGTATCGTTGTGACAAATTAAAGATATTCGCTGCAGATTTATCGCAGAATAATGAGAATGATCAACTTGGTATTCCTGCACAGCAGCCCCTATTGCCGTTGGAAAAGGTATGAAGCCATTTTCTAGATTTTTTATCAATAGCTTTTTATGAAGCCATTTTCTAGATTTTTTATCAATAGCTTTTTTTTAACTTTGAAAAATATGACAAAGCATCGATAAATTAATACTCAATAAATTGAAAACTTTTATTATACAAAAATAATTATGTGAACTTTTTTAGGTATAGCATTTATAAAAGAATCCTTAGTCTTTCCATATAGAAGGACTTACAAAATAAATTAGTAATTTATTATTGTGCAATAAAATAATTTCGAGCCAATATAAATCAACCTGTTTTCCCTAATTTCTTTTTTACCTCTAAAATTAACATATAAAAAATCATTTAATAAACTTTATCAATAATTCATTTCTTTTTTGTAAAATATAATATAAAACAGATACTATAAAGTCACTGCGTGTGATTGGATTACTCAAAATCATTTGAGAGAACATCAATTGGCCTCATTAGTTATTATGATTGATGATGATCAGATCTTACCCAACTTGAAGAACCTATCATTGAATGGAAAAGACGTGAAGATGATCTTGCAGGCCGATTTCCCACAACACCTTTGTGGCAGTCTTAGACAACTAGTGATTTCTGGAGATGACTTAGCTTGTTTTCCAATCTGGAACATACTGGAGAGATTTCACAATCTCGAAATACTCTCACTGTATTATTTTTCATTCTACGAAGAGGTATTTTCGATAGAAGGATGCTTAGAGAAACATGTGGGGAAGTTGGCAATGATAAAAGAATTACAGCTGTGCAGGCACTATCATCTGAAGCAGCTGTGTAAACAAGACTCCAAACTTGGCCCCATTTTTCAGTATCTTGAAATTCTAAGAGTACATCATTGTCACAGTCTGTCAATTCTACTGCCATCATCATCGGTATCTTTTGGGAACCTAACAAACCTTGTAGTTTTCGGTTGTAAGGAATTGATACACTTGGTAACATCCTCCACAGCAAAAACTCTGGTGCGACTCGTAGCAATGGAAATATCTGGATGCAGAGCAATGACAGGGGTGATAATAAATGACAAAGATGGGGTTGAAAAAGAAGAGATTGTTTTCCGCAAATTGAAGACGTTGGAACTGCGTGATTTAGATAGCCTCACAAGTTTCTGCTCTGCCAATTGCACCTTCGAATTCCCATCTTTGCAAGTGTTGTGGGTGATTGGTTGTCCCAAGATGAAGATTTTCACTACAGAAGAATCAATCACGCCCCCGCGAGTAAACGTCTGGTATGGAGAGTCAGGGGATCAACAGCGTTGGGCAAATAATGATCTAAACACAACCATACAACAATTACATGCTGAGAAGGTACGGATATACATATTACTCTCTATCTCCCATGATAAATTTTTACAAATTTTGCTTTTTCTAATAAAATATAGATAAGATATTTGTTATAAAGTAAGTTTAAATTGATGGATAAGAATTTTATTTTCAGCTGTTGGCGGGGTCGTCGTCATACGCTACGCAGTACGATTAATTTCATAGGCTTCTTATGACTTGGAGTTGCGAAATTTTAGAAGAAAGTCTGAACTGGTAATTAATTTTTATTTCATTTATTTGATCCATGGCTTGTTTCGCAATTTCATCTGAATTATTTAAAATGTGGCACTTGGTTTACTGTTAAATTTGGATTGCAATTAATGATTCGTTCAGACTTTTATGGACAGATCTTGCATACTTTTTATGATAAACTTTCATTAAAAGCCTTCATATTTTATAACTCCTTGAAAACGTGCATACTTGTTCCTTTTTTTCTTTGCCAATTATTTATTGTCATCATTGGTGTTCTTTTATTTTAGTTTGTGCTCTGTTTGTTCATTGGGTTTGCTTTTCCGAAAGTTAGAAGGCAAGGAAAGTACTTAGAAAATGTTCTTCCCTATGAACACATAATTAACAGCTGAATATCATTCATTGGATTAAAAAAATTAAAATAAGAAAACAAAACGTAATCAGCCCATTATTCCTAGAACAAATCCTTAAACCATCAAACGCTAGCTATGAGCAAGTATATTGGTCTAGCATATTCATAATATTTTCTCTGCTGTTCCTGTAAAAATTTCTCTACTCTATGATTGCAGAATGTCTGGATACTGATGAAGATCTAAGTCACTCTTCTTCTGTACACAATTTGAAATAAGGCCGTTTTTCTTTTTTCCTCCATTCAAAGTTTACATTCTGAGGGGTTCCCGTTTCCATCTTCGTGATCTTCTTGTGATTCACTGCTTCGTGTCGCTACATCTATGATAGTGTGTGTTAGGGCATGTCTGCTTCCTTTGTTTGATCATCGCAAGTTCAAAGACAATTTATTCTTGCTAAGTTCTTTGTTTGTATTATAGCATTTCATTCACAATATATATGACTCAACGAGAGGTCTTTTATTATATATATGTCACCAATTTGTAGTGTATTTTGAGATTGGATGATTTATTATTGTCTCATTTAAAGGTCTTGTAATCACTCTGATTCTCGGAGAAGGTTGGTCTCGTGTATGTATAGATATTTATATCCACAAGAAATTTAATAAATGATCAGGGGTTGGCATGAGTTGGGTTTGCTTGAGTTTGTAAAAACCCAATCCAACCCACTATTAAATGAGTTGAGATAAAACCAACTCAACCCAACCTAGTATTTATATGTTCAACCCAATCCAACCCAACCCCTAAATCATGGAGTTGGGTTGGCTTGATGAGGTTGAAAACTTGAAGATCATATCAAAATTAAAAATTAAATAAAGAAAAATATATGAAAGTTGAAATGAGACTATTAAAATTAAATATAAATATATTATAACATAAAAATTTCATTCATGATCTAGTATTGATAAAGAAAGCTAAAACACAAACTTATCTTAAAATTCTGAAAATTCTAGAACACAAACTATCTTAAAATTCTGAAAATTTTTAATATGAGATTCTAGATCTTATTCCTAGTTTCCACATCTATTTTTTGAGTTCTAAATTATATGACCTTTTAGATAATCAACTAGCATCATGTCTTGTAATAAAATGAAAGTGATTTCTAATTATGTACTGATAAGTGTTTATGAAAAAATAAAGAGAAATTGAAACCAATTTTCTTTCAAAATTAAACTTATAAGATAATAAATTTACTAAGTAATTATATGCTATCACATCAGTCAATAGTCATAGGCTCAGGTGAAATGTTTATCAACTCTAGGACAAATAAATATTATTATTAATATGAGTTGGGTTGGGTTGGATTAGATGAATTCATCATAATTAACCTAACCTAATCCAATTATTAATTGGGCTCAAAAAAATTGATCCAATTAACCTACAATAACCCACTCAACCTGTCAAAATTAAATTAGGTTAGTTTTGGTTGAGCTAGATCCATTGAGTTAGACTGAGTTTGTCACCTCTAAATGATCTTGTCATTTTCTCATAAAAACATCTAGTGATTTATATGTTGAAAGGCTACCAGGCAGCAGGCCAGATTTGTAAACTCAAAGTTCTTCATGTCATTTTTTAATAGTAATAAGGAAGTCCAAGAGAAAAAGGGAAATTTACATATATAACCCAAATATTTTTACTATTTTCACAATTAGCCCTTCAAACTTTTTTCTATCAACATTATCCAAATACAAACTTCTCTTCCCAAATTACCCTTATTTACAAATCAAAACAACTTTCTCATATCGATCAGCTGTTAAGGAGATTTATTAGTGCTCAAGAGTTTATAACCTATTCATGAGTAATAATTATTTATAATTAGATCGAACGATCGAATGAATCAAGTTCAGTTAATTAGTTAACCAGCTTTTTCCTGATTTGAATTACAATTTTAATTTGCGTTCTTGTTATTTTAATTTGATTTTATTTATTGTCAACAATTCCCCCATTTTGCATTTTACATTTTAAAAGGATTTAAATAATTACCAATCTCTGTGGACACGACAGATAAACTTAATAGAGCGTTTCTTTTCCTATGAGTCATATGAATCCAGTTGTGGTAACAATATTACCAATCTCTGAGCGAACAACAAACGTTTATAGTATTAGGTCATATGAATTTAGTTTGATATCAATTAAACCATCAAAAAAACAAAATATTGAATAAGGAAAATGGGTAAGTAAATGGAGAGAATTAGAAAAGAATGGTTAAGGTTCAAACAAATATAACAAATAAAGGTCTTAGGGTGGAGAAAAAGAAGAAAAATGCGGAAATAGAGAAATGAAAAGTGGTTTGCCCTTATCGTTTTAATGCATAAAATCCGAATGCTGACTTCAACGTGCATGTAAAGCGAGTTCTGAATAAACAAACTAAGATTGATGTTCACACAACAAAATAATTAGAAGCGGGTGGCTCATAGGCTCAAATCCTCACAAAGTTGGTGAATTTGCCATCAAATCATGTGCACTCTTCAAATGAATCAACTATCAAAAGTGGTGTAGAATGAGAAGAAGGTATGGGTGAGAAGCGAGAAAGATGTATGTAGTGATATAAAAAGTGAAAGATAAAATGAGATAAAAAGAAGATGAAATAGAAATAGAAGTAAATGATTTGAGATGGATGGGAAAGGAGTAGTGAGAAAGAAAAGAAAAGAAAAATTGAACCTAATACATGAAGCATCCTAACTCCAAAATCATTTAAGGATGAGCAGAGTGAAAATAACACTTCCAAACAAAAAAAACCTCTCCCCCACACCAAGAACATACATTGTCCCCAATGTATGACAATCAAAGCTCACATAAAAAATTTAATGCACAAGGATAAAAGGGTAAGGGCAAAAAGAAAAACGTCCCTGAATTGTGAGCTTTGATCCACATAATGTCTATGGGCTTGGCGGAAATGGTGGGATAAATCCCACACTCTCGAAGTATGCGGCCAAATTCTGCTCCATCTTGTTCAACTTGTGCTCCAATTTCTCTAACTGAATGCTCAAAGGTGGTGCAGATGTAGAAGGAATAGTTGGTAGAACCTTGGCCGTCAAACTCATCGAGGTGGCGCTACTCACATAAAGCTTCTTTGGAAGTTAGTGGGTCTGGTTCGATGGAAATCTCCCTCCTTGAATTCGACCACACCGCTCTTTCAAATATGAGACATATCCAAAAATTCCTTTTTTTGGATGTAAATCATTATCCTCGGGGATCACGTAAGTTTATGGCTAACAGGTAATGTATGGGCCAGGTATAAAGTCCTATACTTTTAAGCACACTGAAATTGATCCGCTAACCAAAACCTAAATTAGGCCTCACATTATTTAACATGGATAAAATAAAACCCGCTTTTAGAAAATTCTGAGTGATCTTTCTTACCCAAAAATTAAATCTAAGAAATGCACGCGTTTCAAAATAGGATCGTAGAAAGAGCTCTTTGATTTCTTTTCATAGATCGCTGTGATCATAGATAAATTACGCCAAAGACCATAAGGTTGAAAATTTTCGCTAAAGTCACAAGTTGTCCTAAATATGAGTCATTAGAAGCGTAATCATCATCAATGAATCCTAAAGCTAGGTTAAAATCGGTAATAGAGTGTGAAAAATTTCGTCCCATTAACCTAAACTTTATCATCTTCGGAGTATCTGAAAGTAAAATCATTAGGTATATTAAATTGAAAAGTAGCGTACTCCCTAATCAACTCAACATAACCCAAACAATCAACATCAACAAATTGTCATGACCAATTTTATCAATCAAAGCATTAAACTCATCCTTAACATTTAATTTTTTGAGTCGGGTAATGAATATCTTTGGAAGTATTTTTCTGAGATATCTTTATACCGCTCTTTTTCTGAGTCGTGAATGTGAGGTATCCTAAAGATTGGATTCAGTAACGCTCATGCCTTTTCCATGTTTCGATCTTTGTCTCACGGCTTGACGTGAATCTGAAATTGTGTTCCACGGGACCGTAGTGGGAGCGGCAATTTTGGATTTCTTTGCGACTGATTTCTTTTTGGATGTCGATGACTTAGAAGTTGACGCTTTCCTCTTCGGCATTGTTACAACAATTTCGGTCACTGGTTTTGTTTGAATGTGAAATTGCAGCGCGGCTGGAGAAGTGGTTGGCTGGAAACTGGATTGAAGCTTGCTGGAAAATTGGGTTGCTGGATATGGGCTGCGGCGTGCTGGAATTAAGATGCAACTCGCTTGTGCCGCGTGCTGGAATTGAAATCGAGTGACGCAGACTTGCTGGAGACGCGCGCGGGTCGCCTGTGGTCGCGCGCGGGAGACGCGTGGGCCGCGATGCTGCTGTTGGTGCGTGCTGGGCGTGGCACGGGCGAGGGAGACGCACTGCCGAGGCGCGACTGGAGACGCACGCGGGCTGCTTGCACGGCTGGAGCAAGGCGAACTGGTTGTTGGAAACCGATTTCAGCGGCTGGATTGCTGGGTTGGTGCGGCAGCTGGAAACGGCTGGGAAGAGAAGTAAAGAAGAAACGGGAATTAGGGATTTGTGAACAGTAAATCTTTTTTTTTTTTTTTTAAAATTAAAAATAAAATTGAAAATAAAAAATTCCCCCCTTTTTTTTTTTTTTCGATTTTTTTTTTTTTTCAAACTAAAAACTAAAAGAGACAATTAAAACACCAAAAATTACAGAAGTGCTTTTTATTTAAGGCGTGGGCACGCCTTATAACTATTTCACTTTAAAATTACAGAATACCCACAATTTATTTTGTTAAATATCAAAAATAATTATTACTATTTATTCATTAACATTTATTTGTGTATAAATCAATAAGACACAACCACAATTATTTCTGATGAACAGAATAATCATCAATTGAGGAAAAGAAAGAAACCCTAGACCTAGATTTTTCTCTTCTCTCTATGAGGAACTAAATTTATTTTTCCTACGGAGGTTAATAAAAGTTTGATTCATTATTACCGTGAGATCTTTCTTACGCTTTAATTGTTTTATTACTTGTTGGGTGATTTGTTTATTCTCCGATTATTATCACGATTATGTTTGTTAATTAGATAATCATTTAATTATCAATCTAATCTCATCAATTAAAAGATTCATCGTATGAAGATTTTAATGTTTGTACAAATAATAGACATCATGCATATTGTGTTATGAGAATAAACAATCTAATTTAAATGAACCATCGTGTCGTTTGTTGATTAGGATTTGGGTCTCTCCGTTTTTAATTTCAATTGATTAAATCACGATCGTGTCTCATTGTCTATCGATTAGAAATAACCAATGGTCAGACGGTTATCGATTGTTAAGGAGATTGGCTATTAGCGTCTGAGATAACCGCCATTCATGAGTAATAATTATTTATATTTAGATCAATGATCGTTAGTCGAATCAGTGAGTTAATTCAACCGTAGCTTTTCCACTTTGAATTACAATTTAATTTACGTTCTTGTCATTTTAATTTGATTTTGATTATTGTCAACAATTCCCCCCATTTTGCATTTTACATTTTAAAGGATTTAAATAATTACCAATCTCTGTGGACACGACCCTACTCAATCCCTATACACAAATTTATTAGAGTAGGTATTTATTTTTGTTGGCTTCGACAACCATCAATTACCAAAACATTAACAACCATAAATGTAAAATATTTTAATGTGTAAGTAGATGGATATTTGAATTTGGACTCAAATTTTAATTAGATTTGCAATTATTCAAATCCCCGGCAACGGCGCCAAAATTTGATGGTTGTCGAAGCCAACAAAAATAAATACCTACTCTAATAAATTTGTGTATAGGGATTGAGTAGGTCATTCTATTGTAGACGGTAATTATTTAAATCCTTTAAAATGTAAAATGCAAAATGGGGGGAATTGTTGACAATAATCAAAATCAAATTAAAAATAACAAGATTGCAAATTAAAATTGTAAATCAAATTGGGAAAGGCTCTGGTTGAAGGAATTAACTCATTGATTCGACCATCGATCATCGATCTAAATATAAATCATTATTGCATGATTTATATCAATAATTAGATATTTATTTTATTAAATATATCTTTCATATTACCTTATATGAAAACACTAAATAATACAAATAACCATCAAAATATAATAAATTTGATAACACCTTTGATAAACGTTGGGTATAATTTTCCCAATTAACTATCTAATCTCTGTGTATTCAATATTACATCTTCCTTCTACTGTCAATATAGCGAATTAGAAAATTCGAGTGAAACCCAATTTTAACTTCACATTTTTCATAAATTATTTGAGTGTCTCACCATCAAATTAATTGTACATTGCTCATCAATAAGCTTTTTTCTTCTTTCTATCTCATTTTATCTTTAACTTTTTATATCACTACATACATCTTTCTCTCTTTTTACCCTTTTTACCTTTCCCTTAATATATATCACCCATACCTTCTTCTCATTCTACACCACTTTTGATAGTTGATTCATTTGAAGAGTGCACATGATTTGATGGCAAATTTACCAACTTTGTGAGGATTTGAGCCTATGAGCAACCACTTTGCTCTAATTATTTTTGTTGTGTGAATATCAATCTTAGTTTGTTTATTCTAGAACTTGCCTTGTTACATGCAGCGCATTACGGATTTTATGCATTAAAATGATAAGGGCAAACCACTTTTCATTTCTTTATTTCGCATTTTTCTTCTTTTTCCACCCTAACACCTTTATTATATTTGTTTGGCAATTTTAACCATTCTTTTCTAATTCTCCATCTACTTACCCATTTTCCTTCTATTCGAGCCTAAATTTAAGAAGATTTTGGACTCATTGTTTGGATATATTTTGTTTATGTTTCGTTGCTTTTCACCTTGAATTAAAGTTTCAATTAGATCAAAAGCATTACGCTTGAATTAAATTGTGTTTCATTTCTTTGTTTGAAAAAAAAAAAAAAAAAAAAGGATTTACTGTTCACAAAACCCTAACTCAGTTTCCTCTTTCCAAAGAATCTCTCCCTTCCACCGTAATCGGTCACCAAGCGGCTCAGCTCTCCTCTCCAAATGGCCTCCAAGTCTCCAAGGGACCTGCACAAGACATCTCTCTAGCCCGAGCGATTCGAGCAGCAGCCTCGCGACACATTCATCTTCAGAACCCGGTACAACAGACAAGCCCCTCTTGCCCGCGACCTCGCGACATCTCCGTGTCACATGACCCCGCAGACATCTCTAGCGCTCCACTCGCGCCACAACCCACCCGCGTTCATGATTCCAGCAGCGCGACACTGGTCTGCAGACCCACACATGACTCCACCAGATCTTCTCAAGAACTCACGCCATCTCAACGCCCAAGAACCCCTTGTGTCCTCAACGCCAACACCCCACCACTCAAGCATCATGTGCCAAAGTAATTTCAACAGACTTCAATCTTGGATTCCAAAACCCAATTTTTCAAGAACAGAATTTCGCATTCAACTGCATCACCACTCACGACTCCAAGCGAAGAACTTCACCTCACCGCACGCCTCCGAATGCATCTCGGTCCGCGTGCCTTTGCGATAAACCAACCATTCCAAAGAACCGATTCTCCTCATCCAGCAGTAGTCTCCTCACACCAACACCACTAAAGCGTCTGCCACCACATTACGTAGATCAAAGCTCACAATTCGGGGCGTTTTTGCCTTTAATCTTTTATCCTTGCACATTATTTTTTATGTGAGCTTTGATTATCATACATTGAGGACAATGTAAATTCTTGGTGTGGGGGAAGGATTTTGGTAATATTGATATATGAGTCATATGAAAATTAATATGACTAGGACCTTTACTATTAAACGTTTTTACCAATCTAACTTAGTCATATGACCTTTACTATGAGTCATATTAATATGAAAATTAGTCATATGACAATCTAACTTTGTCAATTGTGGTTAATTAACATTGAGTCATATGAGTCAATATATACACAGACCATCCTGTGTATATATTTATTTAATCCTTTATCAATAATGACAACCATCAAATTGTTTTACAATTTTCCCCATCCCTATACACCTTTGATAACACAACGTTCTAGGTCAATTTTCATCAAAATTTGATGGTTGTCGAAGCCAACAAAAATAAATACCTACTCTAATAAATTTGTGTATAGGGATTGAGTAGGGTCGTGTCCACAGAGATTGGTAATTATTTAAATCCTTTAAAATGTAAAATGCAAAATGGGGGGAATTGTTGACAATAATCAAAATCAAATTAAAATGACAAGAACGTAAATTAAAATTGTAATTCAAATTAGGAAAAGCTCTGGTTGAAGGAATTAACTCAGCTTGATTCGACTACTGATCATTGATCTAAATATAAATAATTATTACTCATGAATAGACTGGTTATAGCTACTGAGACGCTCTAATAGCCAATCTCTCCTTAACTAGTCGATAACCAATGTCGACCATTGGTTATTTCCTAATCAATAGACAACCCAGATACGATCATAGGATTTAATCGATTGACTGAAAAACCGGAGACCCAAATCCTAATCAACAAACGCATACGATGGTTCATTTAAATTAGATTGTTTATTCTCATAACACAATATGCATGATGTGCTATTTGTCACAAACATTAAAATCTTCATACGATGAATCTTCTAATTGACAGTAGATTAGGTTGATAATTAAATAGTGGCCAATTATCTAATTAACAAACATAATCATGATAATAATTCAGAGAATAAACAAATACCCAACAAGCAATAAAACAATTAAAGCATAAGAAAGATCTCACAGTAATAATGAATCAAAGCTTTATTAACCTCCAACCAGAAAAATAAATTTAGTTCCTCATAGAGAGAAGAGAAAAATCTAGGTCTAGGGTTTCTTTCTTTTCCTTGATTGATTCTCCCCCCTCTCTTTGTGTTTCAATCCCTTTTGTATATTAGAGTTTTTCTAAAAATAGAATACTAAAATCTAAAATATTCTCTAAATTCGGAATTACAAAAATAGCCCAAAAAGGTGAAACACGTTAAAATAAAAACTGCAAGTTCTTTGTTGACAGCACGCGCCCACGCCTTATCAACAAAGTTCTTCTGAAATTCATAATTCTTCCATGCAAATAAACATCCTCAAACATCATCTTCTAGCTCAATTTTAGCACCAATCAATAGAATTGCACCTACAAAATAAAACACAAATAAATCACTATTATTAAGTGCAAAACATTGATATTAAAGGGAGTAAACAATACAAAATTAGTGCATAAATTGCACTCTAACAAATTCCCCACGAGATGATGCTTGTCCTCAAGCATATAACTCAAGACTAATCCCAACTCTCCACCCAATTCTCATCTCAACTCATCCAAAAACAATCTGAAGCAAGCACACCTCAAGAAATTAAGTCAATCAACATTCGAGAGATAAGGATTTTAAGGCATAGGGTCTCATAAGCTAGTAGAAAGACATTCAACCACCAAGAAAGTCTTTTCAAAATTCAAGTGCAACAAGATTTAATAGCCCTCTCATTGACATCACTCTATGCACTCAAAGTGTTTAGGGTATCATTTATGCACTCAAATCAAATCAAAGAATGCTATTACCATAAGCTTGCTCATATATCACATCTCAATCCACAAAACATGAATTAAATGCAAAAATCTAAGGGTCTTAGAAATGTTGTAATGAAATGGGGTAAATGAAAAGAAAGGGTTATGAAGAAAAAGGATCAAAATAAGAAGAATGAACTCGTTGAATGACGCAATATCAAAAATACTTATTTACTCATCTAGAATGTAGACACTCTTTTTTTTTCTTTTTTTTGTATTTCTTTTTTTTTTCTTTTTGTTTTTGTTTTTTTTTTTTTCAAACAAAAGAAATGAAACTTGCACAATTTAATTCAAGCATAGTGCTTTTTGATCTAATTGAGAAACTTTAATTCAAGGTAGCAAAAGCAACGAAACATAAACAAAATATATCCAAACAATGAGTCCAAAAATCTTCTTAAATTTAGGCTCAAATAGAAGGAAAATGGGTAAGTAGATGGAGAGAATTAGAAAAGAATGGTTAAGGCTCAAACAAATATAACAAATAAAGGTGTTAGGGTGGAGAAAAAGAAGAAAAATGCAGAAATAAAGAAATGAAAAGTGGTTTGCCCTTATCATTTTAATGCATAAAATCCCGTAATGCGGCTTCAACATGCATAACAAGGCAAGTTCTAGAATAAACAAACTAAGATTGATATTCACACAACAAAAATAATTAGAGCAAAGTGGTTGCTCATAGGCTCAAATCCTCACAAAGTTGGTAAATTTGCCATCAAATCATGTGCACTCTTCAAATGAATCAACTATCAAAAGTGGTGTAGAATGAGAAGAAGGTATGGGTGATATATATTAAGGGAAAGGTAAAAAGGGTAAAAAGAGAGAAAGATGTATGTAGTGATATAAAAAGTTAAAGATAAAATGAGATAGAAAGAAGAAAAAAATGAAAGAGTATGATGAAATAGAAATAGATGTAAATGATTTAAGATGGATGGGAAAAGAGTATTGAGAAAGAAAAGAAAAGAAAAGAAAAGAAAAATTGAACTTAATATATGAAGCATACTAACTCCAAAATCATTTAAGGATGAGCAGAGTGAAAATAACACTTGCAGATATCAATATTACCAAAATCCTTCCTCCACACCAAGAATTTACATGTCCTCAATGTATGATAATCAAAGCTCACATAAAAAATAATGTGCAAGGATAAAAGATTAAAGGCAAAAAGAAAAACGTCCCTGAATTGTGAGCTTTGATCTACATAATGTGGCTGGCACGGACTGCTTTAGTGGTGGCGTGTGAGACTGCCTTGGATGAGGAGAACCGGTTCTGGAATGGTTGGTTTATCGCAAAGACGACGCTGGATCGAGATGCACTGAGACGGCTGCGCCTGAGGTGAGAGTTCTTCTTCGGAGTCGTGAGAGTGGGGATCGCAGTTGAATGCGAAATTGCAGGAAAATTGGGTTTTGGAATCCGAATTGAAGTCTTGGAAATTACTTTGGCCGCACATGATGCTTGAGTGGTGGCTGGAGTGTTGAGCGTTGAGGACACAAGGTGGGTTCTTGGCATTGAGATGCGCGTGGGTTCTTGAAGATCTGGTGAGTCATGCGCGTGGCAGACTCGTGTGCGCTGACCGGAATCGCGAAGTGGGGTCGCTGGAGCGCTAGAGATGCGGTGGGTCGCGACGCTGGAGACACGCGAGCGAGGTCATGGCAGGCTGGAGAGGTTGGCCTTCAACCGGTGTGTGGCTCATGAGAACGAGAGGAGTGGAAGAGAGAGGCGGAGGTCGTGAGGAGAGAGAGAGAGGAGAGAGAGATGCTTTTTTGAAATATTTTTTTTTTTTTTTTTTACAAAATAAAACTAAAGAGACCATTAAAACACCAAAATTTCAAATACTTTTTTACTAAGCATGACGCCTTAAAACTATTTCACTTTAAAATTAAAGTACTTTTTAGTTAAGGCGCCTTAAAATCATTTTGCTTTGAAATCACGTAAGATTTATTAGGCGTGCACGCTTACCAAAAATTTACTTCTACCAAAATAAACAAAAGCATTATTTAAACACTCTAAATTAAAATTAAAAGCAATAGATATAACAAAAATCAATATAAATAAATCCTTTGGGTTGCCTCCCAAAAAGCGCTTGTTTTACGTCTTTGGCTAGACACATTCATGCATCAATCTCCATACATGGGACTCTCGAGAGCCACTTCCTTCACAATATTTACCGACAAACCTTCATAAAAAGGTTTTAAGCGGTGACCATTAACCTTCAAACTTTCTCGGGTCGGACTCGAATCTCAATGCACAGGAAAAACATTAGTAACAATAAAGGGTCCAACCTAGCGAGAACGTAATTTACCAGGAAAAAGTTTAAGTTTAGAATGAAAAAGAAGAACTTTTTGACCAACAGAGAACTCTTTTCTCAAAATCATTCTGTCATGAAATGTCTTCGTCTTTTCCTTATAAAATCGCGAACTCTCATAAGATTCATTTCTAATCTCCTCTAACTCTTGTAGCTACAACTTCTTTTGCTTTCCCGCTTTATCCAAAAAAAAACCTAACTGCACTATAGGGTAAATAACATCCACAGAAAAAACCGAATGTACCTCATTAGGATATTTCATGTCATAATTAATATTGAACTCTATAACCACTCCATCAAATTCCATAGTGAGAATCCCTTTATATATATCTAATTTAGTTCTAGCAGTCTTAAGAAAAGGTCTTCCTAGCAAAATCGGGATGAATTAGAGAGTGATCATCATCCATATCAAGTACATAAAATCAGCAGAAAAACCAACTCATTAACTTGTCTAAGACGTCTTCTAATACCCATCGGGATATGCATTAGACTGTCAAGTTGAATTATCACACCAGCTTCTTTTAATGGACCAACATTCAGATGAATAAATAAACGAGGCATGACATTAATAAAGCTCCTAGATCTAACATAGCCTTCTCTCAACTCTAACACTACCAATTTTGCAAGGGATAGTAAACATACCGGATCCTTCACTTGGAGGTAATTTCTTTTGGAGAATCATTAAACATTCTCCCCCATGTGAACTCTTTCATCTCCTCTTAATTTTCTTTTAGAGGTGCACAGTTCCTTAAGGAATTTAGCATATCGAGGTATTTGTTTTATAGTATCTAATAAAGGAATATTTACCTCAACCTTGCGAAATGTCTCAAGGATGTCTTTCTCTTGTTCCTCCTTCTTGGATTTTGCAAACCGGCTTGGAAAAGGAGGAGGTATCACCACAGGTAGGGGTTTCACTCTAGTGGGTTGCGCATTTTGAGAATTAGGCATCAATTCATCCTTCTCAAGCTCATCTTCTTCTTGCTTTATCACTCTCTTAGTAGGCTCTTGCAACTCCTTCCCACTTCTAAGGGTGACAGCACTAACGTTTTGCTTTGGATTCACCTCAGATTGTGAAGGCAATCTCCCTGATAGTTGAGATTCTAGGCGGCTCACTGTAGTCGCAATTGACTCACTTGGTTCTCCAAATTCTGAATGCTCGTTGTGGATGCCTGCTGAAATTGTTGAGTGTTAGTCACAAGTGATTTAACAATTTCTTCGAGAGATATACCTGACTTGGAGTCTGACTGTGGAGGAGCTGGTTGTCTTGGTGGGTATTGTTGTGGAAATCCTGATGGCCTAGCTCCATAGCTGAAGTTTGGATGATCCCTCCATCCCGGATTGTAAGTCTGTGCATAAGGATCATACCTCCTCTGAGGCATGCCTGGAAATCCTCCAACTGCATTGGCTTGTTCAACGGGTTCTTCTTGAAGTGTAGGACACATATCAGTTGAATGACCCATATTGGAACAAATGCCACAAATCTTCACCTGTTGCACATTGCCTACAACAAACTTTTCCACAAGCGAAGTAAGTTTATCTAAACGTTGATCAATAGAAGAAATATTTACCTCATTCATTTTTCTTGAGATGGGATCTTGTCTGCTGCCAAACTGTTGTGCATTGGCCGCCATATTCGAGATCAACTCTCTTGCTTGAGTAGGGGTCTTGTTCACCAACACACCTCCACTGTGACGTCTATCATACTTATCCATCAATGACAATCTTCGTAAAAATATTGAATAAGAAGCTGATCGAATTTGATCTTTGAGGCGGTGCACACAACTGTTTGAATCGCTCCCAGTACTCATACAAAGTCTCTCCAGGAAGTTGTCTGATCCCACAAATATCTTTTCGGATGTTGGCAGCTCTTGAAGCAGGAAAGTACTTCTCAAGAAATTGCTTCTTCAAACCATTCCACGTTGTAATAGATCCAGGAGGTAAGTAATATAACCAGTCTTTAGCTAACTCATCTAAAGAGAAAGGAAAAGCACGCAGCTTAATCTGCTCTTCAGTCACGCCTTGTGGCCTCATACTTGAACACACCACATGAAACTCCTTGAGATGTTTATGAGGATCTTCACCTGCAAAACCGTGAAACTTTGGTAATAGATGAATAAGACCAGATTTTAATTCAAAATTTACCTCCAAATCTACATATTGAATGCAGAGTGGTTGCTGATTCAGGTCTAGTTCAACTCTCTAAGAGTTCTTTCTACAGTGCAGACTCATCCATCACCGCTCTTCAATCGCTAGATGATTCAACCAAATCCAGCATTTGTTGTTTGAAACAAAGGCAACAGCGAGGATTGTTGCTTAGCTCGCTTAAATCTGCTGTCTTAGGTTCTTCTCAATTTCGGGATCAAACAAAAGCGTGCACATGCAGAAGAGCGAACCATAAACTAAGTAAAACGTAAAAGGATTAAATAAATGACACAATCCCGACAGCGGCGCCAAATTTGATGGTTGTCGAAGCCAACAAAATAAATACCTACTAATAAAATTGGTTATAGTGATTGAGCTTGGTCTTGTCCACAGAGATTGGTAATTATTTAAATCCTTTTAAAATGTAAAATGCAAAATGGGGGAATTGTTGACAATAAATAAAATCAAATTAAAATAACAAGAACGCAAATTAAAATTGTAATTCAAATCAGGAAAAGCTCTGGTTGAACTAATTAACTCAGCTTGATTCGACTACTGATCATTGATCTAAATATAAATAATTATTACTCATGAATAGACTGGTTATAGCTCGAGGGCGCTCTAATAGCCAATCTCTCCTTAACTAGTCGATAGCAAAAGTGCGACCATTGGTTATTTCCTAATCAATAGACAACCCTGATCGATCATAGATTTAATCAATTGTGACTGAAAAACCGGAGAGACCCAAATCTGTCAATCACGAACAAACGCGTCATTTAAATTAGATTGTTTATTCTCATAACACAATATGCATGATGTGCTATTTGTCACAAACATTAAAATCTTCATACGATGAATCTTTTAATTGACAGTAGATTAGATTGATAATTAAATAGTGGCCAATTATCTAATTAACAAACATAATCATGATAATAATTCAGAGAATAAACAAATACCCAACAAGCAATAAAACAATTAAAGCATAAGAAAGATCTCACAGTAATAATGAATCAAAGCTTTATTAACCTCCAACCAGAAAAATAAATTTAGTTCCTCATAGAGAGAAGAGAAAAATCTAGGTCTAGGGTTTCTTTCTTTTCCTCAATTGATGATTCCCTTCTCTTTGTGTTTCAATCCCCTTTGTATTGTAGAGTTTTTCTAAAAATAGAATACTAAAATCTAAAATATTCTCTAAATTCGGAATTACAAAAATAACCCAAAAAGGTGAAACACGTTAAAATAAAAACTGCAAGTTCTTTGTTGACAGCACGCGCCCACGCCTTATCAACAAAGTTCTTCTGAAATTCATAATTCTTCCATGCAAATAAACATCCTCAAACATCATCTTCTAGCTCAATTTTAGCACCAATCAATAGAATTGCACCTACAAAATAAAACACAAATAAATCACTATTATTAAGTGCAAAACATTGATATTAAAGGGAGTAAACAATACAAAATTAGTGCATAAATTGCACTCTAACACTTTCATTCTCCCCTGTTACCAAAACAAACGCAGCCTTACATTCTTCAATCATTACCGGTGACGGCAAACACCGACGGTGAACGGTAAAATTAAACACCAATCAAATACACCATAATCCATCCAAATCCAACACCAATCCGTATAAACGAGCATCGTTCGAGTGGTAAGAGTTATTTTTTAAACTTCTGAGAGTTTTAAAAATACCGAAAATATGTCTGTCTGTCGCACCTAAAATGGTGCGTGATAGGTTATAAATAGTCATGCTATATTTAGTTTAATTCCCTTATATTTTGATTGATTTTGTGCTAAATTGTGGAAATTATGTTTGATTTGATTTAGGAGGTGAAATATGGAGGTTATGATAAAATTTGGATAAAAAGGGCTTTATTTGGGCTTTGCAAACGTGGGCTGACCTTTTCCTAGAAGGAGTCGGTTTCTAGCAATCAGAATTGGAGAAGGATTTGGTCTCCTAGCACAAAGAGGAGAAGAAGCCAAGAGGAAAAGGAAAGCTATCAATATAAAAAGCCAAGGAAACCAACGTGAGAGAGGACTCCTACTTTGAAAGGAAAAAGGAGAGCTTGCCGTTTCTTATAAAAGGCAAAGAGACAAAAAACAAAGGGATTGGACGTGAGCAAGAAGAAGCAAGCAAACGGCTGCAACTATTCTTCAATTAAACAACTTTTGTTTTGTTTAGCCACCATGAGTGGCTAAGGTTTTAATTCCGGTCCAAGGGTTAATCAAATTCCGATTGTAGTTTTGTGAGGCTTTGAACTTAACAAGAATTTCTTCAATCCAAGTAATTTTTATTTTCTTGTTCTTATTGTCTATGAATTATTTATATTGATTGAGTTGACGCCTTAATTCAATATTTATTTTTCTATCGCTAGTCAGGAGTTTGTGATCCGTAATTGTCATGAATGAATGAATTGAGTAGCAAGGAGTTGGCTCATGTGTGTGTATATTGATGGCCACAATTACATAGCTTGCATGATAGGCTCTAGGGAAATAAAAATACAACATTGGTTAAATTGGAGTAATCTGAATTAATTGATCTTGTTTTAGTCATTCTCACTATTCTTAATGCTATCACTTAATTTGATATGGAACGATGATGCCCAGTTAAATTAGTGATAAGTTTGGATTTGAGCGATTGTTTGAGTCTATTACATTAGGAGAATAATTGCTTTTCATGCGGATTAGATTAAGTAGACTAAGTTCTCGGATTGAGTAATTTATATTTTTTGCCTATGATCAAAATTGCAATTGGATGGAATTAATACCCTTGGATTGGAAGTTTGGTAAGATTGATCTTTTCTTTGTTTAATTTTAAATCTTGTTTTATTTTATTTTATTTTGTTTTATCAATTTCTTGTTACAAAGAACAAACCCAAAACCCAGGAAAACGGCTAACCGGTTTTTCACAAACCGGCTGACCGTTTGTGGACAGCAACCAGAGAGGCACTAACCGGCTTTCCGGTTTCCCTTAGCCGGCTGTCCAGATAACGTCAGAAAGGAGAAGACCCACAAAACGGATAATCGGATATCACTATCCGGCTAGCCGAATCTTTCCAGAAACGAGAAGAACGAGAAACGGCTTTCCGGATTTCCCCTATCCGGTTAGCCGGATCGCATCCAGAATCATTACCAGCCACAACCGGATTTCCGGATTCCTTTTCCGGTTGTCCGAATCGAGTCAGGAAGCTTACGAACAGCAACCGGTCTTCCGGATTCCTCAACCGGTTAGCCGGTTTTTGGCAGAGGCTTACAAAATCGAATTTTTGTGGAAAATTAATTGTTTTAGACTTTGAGAAATTAAATACATAGTTCTCTTGGGATTCTACCTGGTTCCATTATTTCTACAAATTAATTTAGGTGAATCAGTATTTGTTTTGAGGAGCTTCGACAACTCCGTCAGTGCGATGGGCAGCCCGTCGCACCGTTTTTCGCGCGACGGAGCAGTCGCATCAAGATTCGTGCGACCGGAGCCCTGTCAATTTTGATCGGCACCGTCGCACCAAGATTTAGATTGCAATGAATCGCCTTGCGCGGCGGTGCAACTTGTCACACCAATTTGCGCGCCAGTTGCTCGTCGCACCAATTTCGCGACCGACATGTCGTACCAAGATTTAGATTGCAATGAATCTGCCTCTACCTGTCGCACCAAAACCATGCGACATGCACACAGTCGCACCAAAGGGCAGATTCATTACTTTGTACGACAATGCAACAAGCAACCAGTTGTACGAACCTACAATTAATTTTTTTAATGTTATATGTAAATATAAATTCTCTTTATTATTTGTATAGTGTGTAATTAAATTTTTTTTTAATAATTTCAGGATTGATGGATTCAGTTGTGCTTCAATTGTGTTATGATGGTTTGTGGGAGACATTAGTGGATGGTCGTTTGGAGTATATGAATGGTAAAAATACTGCTTTTTTTGTTGGAAAAAAATTATCTGTTTAATCAGTTTGTGCCAAGAGTATATGAGGTCTTACAAATAAATCCTAATGAATATAGTATCACAATGAAAACAACTTTGAGATCTTGTAACATATTCTATCATACATGTGCACCGCCCATGGATATATTTAATGATGAAATGGTGAGAGTTGTATTGCATATGGAATTCGATGTGGCCAACTATGGATGCATTTCTATATTCATTACCACATCTCCTCGAGTTCCGAGTGAAAAGTTTGAGCCACCCGTTGAAACAGAAACTTTTTTAGAGCAAATATGCCTGGTCCTGATATTGAAGAAGAGGTACTGCCAAGGACAATGTCGTTGCAGCAATATTACTCTCCAATCCACGACAATAATAACAACATTGATGATAACGGCATTACGTTAGTGGATGTAGGAGAAGAGGTATTACCACTAACGACATCGTTGGAGCAACATTATTCTCCGTATCACAATAATGATTTCCGCGACAATGACGATCATGTTGATGACACTTGCAACACAGTCGCAGATAATATTTATGCAGAACCTTCTAATAGTATGCGGGGCAATCATTTCAATAATGCAGATAGTGATAGAGGTGCCGGTCCTTCCAACATTCCATCGTTTCAGCATGAGGACGAGTGTGAAGACGATATTCATGTGAATAACAGAGGCAATGAATCTATTCCTCCTATGGCCGGTTCGAGAAGGAGGATTGACCCCCTCACAAGTCTTACTCCAATTTTGCCTTCGAACAAGGTTGCTCCAAGCTTTCTTATCAGTTGTGAATCAGATGATATCAGCGTGGGTAAGTTGTTCGCTGAGAAGAATGAGTTAATATTACAACTGCACAAAGTTGCCTTTAGGGATAAGTTTGATTTCAAGATTGCACGGTCAACAATGACACGTTTCGAGGCTCACTGTAGTTTGGAATCATGTAACTGGCATATCCGAGCAGTTAGAAGTTCGAACGAGCATAATGGTCCTTGGGTGGTGAGGAGAATTGACAATGTTCACAGTTGTCATAATGAGGTATTGCAGCATGGTCATCATCAAGTCAGGAGCGGAGTTGTCGGTCATATTATCGCAGATAAATATATTCAAGAAAAAAGGATATACACTCTGAATGACATCAGAGCATATATGCAATAGTAATACAGTGTGCAGTTAACGTACCAATAAGCATACCGGGCCAGAGAAGTCGGTCTTGAAATAATTCGAGGGAACCCTGCAGAGTCATACAACTTACTCCCTAAATACTCTCACGTATTGACTAAAGCGAATGAGGGCACAGTTACTCACCCCGAGCGGGATGGAAATGGTAATTTCTTATACTACTTTGTAGCACTTGGATCTTCCATCAAGCGTTTTATGCAGTACATTCGGCCTGTCATTGCTTTAAATGGTACTCATCTGAAGGGGTTATATCGTGGAAGTATGTTCATGGCAACATGTCTAGATGGTAACAATCAGTTGTATCCGTTAGCCATTAGGGTCATGGATTCAAAAAACAATGATGCTTGGGAATGGTTTATGATAAAGTTACACGGAGTGATTGGCGATAGGCCCGAGTTGGTCATTATCTCTGATCGATGCACTGCCATAAGGAGAGCCGTTCTGAAAGTATTTCACAATGCAACCTATGGTATTTGTTTTTACCATGTCAAAGGTAACATTAAGTCAAAGTTCAAGATGTCCAAAGCTCTTTGAGATGAATTTGAGCCTGCCTTTATCCATGCAGCAAAAGCATATGGACATGAGGAATTTAAGAGATAACTCGAAGGGTTATGGATGCTTTACTCGGGTACGGCTGATTATTTAGAAAATAATATGGGTACGTTTAATTGGGCAAGGTCTCAGTTTGAAGGTAGGAGGTACAGTATTCTTACCACCAACATCACGGAGAGTGTTAATTCTTTCATGAGGGAACCGCGAAAATTTCCTGTTACTCATCTTGTTGATTGCTTTAGGAAAACATTGCAGCAATGGTTCTATGATAGAAAGATTGTAGCTGAATCAATGAGTACTCGGCTAACAACATGGGTGGATGAAATAGTCACTGAAAGGAGAACTATGGCTGAAAGAATGATTGTTCGCCCAGTGCCTCCGCATCGATTTCAAGTTGTAGGTGGTAGGATTAAGGAGGACTTAGTTGATTTACAAAAAAAAATCTTGCTCTTGTAGAGTATTTCAGCTTGATTAGCTTGTCTATGCTCATGCAATTATGGCTTGTCTAACTGTCCGAGTGGATTACATAAACCTTTGTTCGGACTTTTACACCAAGGAATCGTTGGCGATGGCTTATGCACAACCGGTGGAGCCAGTTGGCGACGTGGCTAATTGGAAAATTCCATATGATATTCAAGAGATACATGTTTATCCACCAGTTGAGGTACCACCACCTGGCCATCGCAAGGAGCTCCGAATACCCTCGGCTGGCGAGGGCGACAACCGGAGGACTGTTAGATGCAGGCGATGTAATGAACCAGGTGTCAACCGTAAGCAATGTAAGAATCCCATTGCACCGAGCCGAAGTTAGTTGTATTGTTTGACGTGATTATGTTAAAACAGTTCTTATTTATTTATGTATTGTACACTAATATATCATGAAATTTTATTCATAAGTTTTTTTATATCATATATAAGATGTGAGCATGAAAATTATATAAACTTAAGCACGTAATTTAAAACAAAAACATGTTTCAACATTCGAATTACTACAACGGTTTATAATACAATATCGTCATTAAATATGTCAACTGTAATTTTCTTTCTAAAGTACTCCCCATGACTACCATTAAAATCTAATTTAAACTCAAAAATTAAATACATCGTAAACATCAATAAAAAAATACCGCAATCACCAGTACTGGGCTTTTGTTGTGGCATACCTTTAATTGCGGCAACTTTCCAGGAGTTGGCACTTCGCAACTCAGGTCGGATGTTGTACAATCCAACATATTCCAACCATCGAGGAAAGATGACTTCAAACGGCCTGAACTTGAACCTGTATTTTTTATCGTCTTGAAATGTCAATAATGAGTCATAAATCCAGACTTTATTCTTACGAATGTCTACCTTGGTACCCAATGTTTCCGTCCAGGTTAACAGGGATGAATACCTGTATATAAAAAATTCTTATAAATATATAATGTATTGTATAAAATAGGAAAACATACAACAAAAAGACACATTTCATTGCAAAGTAAAATTTAATAAAGTACACACCATATCAACATCCGTCATTGGTTTGGACATTATGTGCTGCCGCCCATGAATATAGCTATTCAAGCTGTCGCCAAATACTAATGAATTGACTACACAATCCCCGTTGTTCCATAATTGATTAAGAACACCTAGTACATAGATATCCAAACAATACATAAATGAACAACGGTTTAAGCCGTTAAGAGATAATAAATGAATAAAAAGAGTTATTAGAAATTATGTTTGTACGTTACCTAAAAAAATGTGTATATATGTGTGACACGTTGAACTAAGGCATTAGGATACTGCCGTTGTTTTTTGCTAATCAAGCAATAATACTCGTGAATATGCCGCAAAGAAACAAAAACATATCAATTTAAAAGGAAAAAAATATTATACAAATCCACAACACTTAGAGAAATAAGAAAAAAAAATTACCTCATCACCTAACCACCCCATCGAAGAATGACCCAAAATAACTTCAAAGAACGACTGCGGGTGTTGGACTCTCCGATCCACTGTCATATTACTAGAGAACCATCGGACAAACTCATCATACAGACTTGGATCCTCCAATCCTCTAAGTGGATTTATATCCACACTTGTACTCATGTCATTCACATGGTCTATGATTTTAGGTGAAGGTAGAGGCCGGACGTTCTTTCCTTGCCTGAATAGAGGGATCATGTAAGAACTATTAAAAATATACGACGGTCTATACGCTCGGTCGAACGTATTAATGCCCAGAGGCACCTCAGTGAAAACCTGCACGCTCTCCCCACTAGCATCCCTGTAGAAACTATATAACGACGTAGGAGTAGAAAAATTTTAATTGCCCACATCAGTAAACACTCCATAGTCATCTGGGGCCTATCCATTCGGCAAGATGAACATATTAAACAACAATCAAATTAAAAGCTAAACGAACACAATAGTGAAATTTAAATTTTCTTACCGCAGACACGCATCCAGTCAGAGAAGCCTTGTTTGGACGTTAGACACAGAATTGATAAATCCCACTACAGTTTCTTTAAAATCTATAAATTCTGACTAAAGTTCATCAATGTTACGATCAATCTTATCCATCCGTCATCTCATATAATCATTAAACTGCTTTGTCCTCGACTATAACAATTTTTTTTTTAATAATAACTGATTGAATAACAGATTGTTATAATAATTTATATATAAGGAAAAGAAATTAATTATAACCTCGGAATCGTGTTCATCATCAGACTTGTATGTCTGCTCCTGATGGTCATCTACAGGCACCTCATCCTCAGATGTCTCGTGACACTGCTCTGGTGTTGGGCTTGGTATGTCGTCATGCTCATATAATTGCATTATAACGAGCGGCAACGCGTTGATTGAAGGTTGGTGCTGTAGAAAATAACATTTAAAATAAGTAAATGAAAAGTCAAAATTTTCAATTAAATTAATAATAGTATTTGTAGGATACCAACCTTATGAACCCAGTCTAGAATAAGTGGCATGTAATCCTTTACAGTGAGCCAATATTTTTTCTAACTCTCCTTTCCATTCGGCTCAAGTGTTTGTAAAACGCCCCCCTGCAATGAATTCAACCCAAAATTTTAACTCAGTGTATAGAATTCGAAGTTAGTAATGAAAAAAATAGAACTATATGTCTACTATATATATTACTTATAAGATGAGATTTGTCATTCAAGAACGAATAAATGTTAGAGTGCAATTTATGCACTAATTTTGTATTGTTTACTCCCTTTAATATCAATGTTTTGCACTTAATAATAGTGATTTATTTGTGTTTTATTTTGTAGGTGCAATTCTATTGATTGGTGCTAAAATTGAGCTAGAAGATGATGTTTGAGGATGATTATTTGCATAGAGAATTATAAATTTCAGAAGAACTTTGTTGATAAGGCGTGGGCGCGTGCTGTCAACAAAGAACTTGCAGTTTTTATTTTAACGTGTTTCACCTTTTTGGGCTATTTTTGTAATTCTGAATTTAGAGAATATTTTAGATTTTAGTATTCTATTTTTAGAAAAACTCTAAACTACAAAAGGGATTGAAACACAAAGACAATCATCAAGTAGGAAAAAGAAAAACCCTAGATTAAAATTTCTCTCTTCTCTCTATGAGGAACTAAATCTAAAATTCTGGTTGGAGGTTAATAAAGCTTTGATTCATCATTACTGTGAGATCTTTCTTATACTTTAATTGTTTTATTGTTTATTGGGTATTTGTTTATTCTCTGAATTAGTGTCATGATTATGTTTGTTAATTAGATAATTGGCCACTATTTAATTACCAACCTAATCTACTGTCAATTAGAAGATTCATTGTATGAAGATTTTAATGTTTGTGACAAATAGCACATCATGCATATTGTGTTATGAGAATAAACAATCTAATTTAAATGAACCATCGTATGCGTTTGTTGATTAGGATTTAGGTCTCTCTGGTTTTTCAGGCTGTCAATTGATTAAATCCTATGATCGTATCTAGGGTTGTCTATTGATTAGGGAAATAACTAATGGTCGTTGTTATCGACTAGTTAAGGAGAGATTGGCTATTAGAGCGTCTCAGTAGCTATAACCAGTCTATTTATAAGCAATAATGATTTATATTTAGATCAATGATCAGTAGTCGAATCAAGCTGAGTTAATTCCTTCAACCAGAGCTTTTCCTAATTTGAATTTACAATTTTAATTTGCGTTCTTGTCATTTTAATTTGATTTTGATTATTGTCAATAATTCCCCCCATTTTGCATTTTACATTTTAAAAGGATTTAAATAATTACCAATCTCTGTGGACACGACCCTGCTCAATCACTATACACAAATTTATTAGAGTAGGTATTTATTTTTGCTGGCTTCGACAACCATCAAATTTTGGCGCCGTTGCCGGGGATTGGTGTCACTTATTTAATCCTTTTTACATTTTACTTAGTTTATGGTTCGTTCTTCTCGTACAGGTACACTTTTGTTTGATCCTGAAATTGAGAAGACAGCTCGCCAGCTGAGACAGCAGACGAAGCGAGCTAAGCAACAATCCTCGTTGCCTTTGCTTCCTGAAACAAATACAGTGCTGGATTCGGTTGAATCATCTAGCGATTCAGAAGAACAAGTGATGGATAGAGCTGCACCTGTAGAAAGAACTCTTAGAGAGTTAGCTGAACTAGATCTGAATCAGCAACCACTCTGCATTCAATATGTAGATTTGGAGGTAAATTTTGAATTAAAATCTGGTCTTATTCATTTATTACCCAAATTTCACGGTTTTGCAGGTGAAGATCCTCATAAACATCTCAAGGAGTTTCATGTGGTGTGTTTGAGTATGAGGCCACAAGGCGTGACTAAAGAGCAGATTAAGCTGCGTGCTTTTCCTTTCTCTTTAGATGGGTTAGCTAAAGACTGGTTATACTACTTACCTCCTGGATCTATTACAACGTGGAATGGTTTGAAGAAACAATTCCTCGAGAAATACTTTCCTGCTTCGAGAGCTGCCAACATTAGAAAAGACATTTGTGGGATCAGACAACTTCCTGGAGAGACTTTGTACGAGTACTGGGAGCGATTTAAACAGTTGTGTGCCAGCTGCCCTCAGCATCAAATTTCTGATAAGCTTCTCATTCAATATTTTTACGAAGGATTATCATTGATGGATAGGAGTATGATAGATGCTGCTAGTGGAGGTGTGTTGGTGAGCAAGACCCTTACTCAAGCAAGGGAGTTGGTCTCAAATATGGCGGCCAATGCACAACAGTTTGGCAGCAGACAAGATCCCATTTCAAGGAAAGTGAATGAGGTAAATATTTCTTCTATTGATCAACGTCTAGATAAACTTACTTCGCTTGTGGAAAAGTTTGTTGTAGGTAATGTGCAACAGGTGAAGACTTGTGGCATTTGTTCCAACATGGGTCATTTAACTGATATGTCCTACAGAAGAACCCTTTGAACAAGCCAATGCGGTTGGAGGATTTCGGGCATGCCTCGGAGGTATGATCCTTATGCACTTTCTGATCCGGATGGAGGATCATCCAAACTTGATTATGGAGCTAGGCCATCGAGTTTCCACAACAATACCCAACAAGACAACCGGCTCCTCCATCGGACTCAAGTCGGTATATCTCTCGAAGAAATTGTTAAATCACTTGTGACTAACACTCAACAATTTCAGCACAACCACAATGAGCATTCGAATTTGGAGAACCAGTGAGTCGATTGGCGACTACGTTGAGCCGCAGAATCTCAACTATCGGGGAGATTGCCTTCCAATCGAGGTGAATCCAAACAAAGCGTTAGTCTTTGTCACCCTTAGAAGTGGGAAGGGTTGCAAGAGCCTCTTAAGAGTGACAAAGCAAGTAGAAGATGAGCTTGAGAAGGATGAATTGATGCACAACTCTCGAGATCATGACCCACCAGAGTGAAACCCTTACCTGTGGTGATACCTCCTCCTTTTCCAAGCCGGTTTGCAAAATCCAAGAAGGAAGAACAAGAGAAAGACATCCTTGAGACATTTCGCAAGGTTGAGGTAAATATTCCTTTATTAGATGCTATAAAACAAATACCTCGATATGCTAAATTCCTAAAGGAACTGTGCACCTCTAAAAGAAAATTAAGAGGAGATGAAAGAGTTCACATGGGGGAGAATGTTTCAGCAGTTCTCCAAAAGAAACTACCTCCTAAGTGCAAGGATCCAGGTATGTTTACTATCCCTTGTAAAATTGGCAATTTTAGAGTTGAGAAGGCTATGTTAGATTTAGGAGCTTCTATTAATGTCATGCCTCGTTCTATTTATTCATCTTTGAATGTTGGTCCATTAAAAGAAACTGGTGTGATAATTCAACTAGCTGATAGGTCTAATGCATATCCTGATGGGGTATTAGAAGACGTCTTAGTACAAGTTAATGAGTTGGGTTTTCCTGCTGATTTTTATGTACTTGATATGGATGATGATCACTCTTCTAATTCTGTCCCAATTTTACTAGGAAGACCTTTTCTTAAGACTGCTAGAACTAAATTGGATATACATAAAGGGATTCTCACTATGGAATTTGATGGAGAGGTTATAGAGTTCAATATGAATGATGCCATGAAATATCTTAGTGAGGAACATTCGGTATTTTACTGGATGCTATTAACCCTATAGTGCGGAAGTTTTTCTATGAAGAGGGAAAGCAGAGGAAGTTGCAGTTGCAAGAGTTAGAGAAGATTAGAAATGAATCCTATGAGAGTTCACAATTCTACAAGGGAAAGACGAAGACATTTCATGACAAAATGGTTTTGAGAAAAGAGTTCTCTGTTGGTCAAAAAGTTCTTCTTTTTCATTCTAAGCTTAAACTTTTTCCTGGTAAATTACGTTCTCACTGGATTGGACCCTTTATTGTTACTAATATTTTTCCTTATGGTGCAGTTGAGATTCGGAGTCCGACCTCTGAGAAAGTTTTGAAGGTTAATGATCACCGCTTAAAACCTTTTTATGAAGGTTTGTCGGTGAATATTGTGAAGGAAGTGACTCTCGAGAGTCCCATGTATGGAGATTGATGCATGAATGTGTCTAGCCAAAGACATAAAACAAAGGCGCTTTTTGGGAGGCAACCCAAAGGATTTATTTATATTGATTTTTGTTATATCTATTGCTTTTAATTTTGATTTAGAGTGTTTAAATAATGCTTTTGTTTATTTTGGCCAGAAGTAAATTTTTGGTAAGGCGTGCCCACGCCTCAACTAATAAGTACTTCTGTGATTTTAAAGCAAAATGGTTTTAAGGCGTGCCCACGCTTTAACTAAGAAGTATTTCTGTAATTTTGAGGTGAAATAGTTTTAAGGCGTGCCCGCATGTTTATAAAAAAAATACTTCTGAAATTTTTGGTGTTTCAATTGTCTCTTTTAGTTTTTACTAAAAAAAAAAAAAAAAAAATTCGAAAAAAAAGGGATTTACTGTTCACAAAACCCTAACTTCGTTTCCTCTTTCCAGCAAATCTCTCCCATTCCAGCTACTGCAATCGGTCTCCAGCAAGCGGCTCCAGCTCTCCTCTCCAACATGCGTTCAAGATCGGTCTCGAGCGCAAGACATCTCTCTCGCCCGCCGATTCCTGCCGCTCAGTGCAAGCGGCCGCGTCACCGCAGCAACCCAGATCCACCTCCACCACCGTGCAGACTGCCTAACTCAACAAGGCCCAGCCTCGTCCTCGCCTCTCACATCCACGCTGCAGCTGCCTTTCAAGGCCTCTCCGTGCGCGACCACAGTAACCCAAGGCTCCAAGAAATCACACACTCGATTCCAACTCCAGCCATGAGGCACAAGACTTCGACTCTCACTGCCTCCCGCTGCCTCACCACATCCACGCCTCACAGCTGCCTTCCGCCTCCGCGCAACCACAGTGCAACCTGCGTCTCCAAAGAAGTTGCATCTTAATTCCAAATAACTCACCAAGTAGCCTCTCATCTCCAAAGAGCCCATTCCACCAACCAAATCTCCAGCTCGGCTCGCATCCACCCCATAAGCATCGCTATTCCAGATCCAAGAAGCCACATGACCTCAAAGAAGCGATACCTGCCCACCAAAGGCGAACTCAACACCAGCCACCGCTAAAGCAGTCCGTGCCAGCCACATTATATGGATTAAAGCTCACTATTCAGGGACGTTTTTCTTTTTGCCTTTAATCTTTTATCCTTACGCATTATTTTTTTTATATGAGCTTTGATTATCATACATTGGGGACAATGTAAGTTCTTGGTGTGGGGGAGGAACTTCTGCAATATTGATATGTTTAGAAGTGTTATTTTCACTCTGCTCATCCTTAAATAATTTTGATAGTTAGTATACTTCATATATTAAGTTTCATTTTTCTTTTCTTTTCTTTTCTTTTCTTTCTCACTACTCTTTTCCCATCTATCTCACTTTATTTACATCTATTTCTATTTTATCATACTCTTTTATTTTTCTTTTCTTTCTTTCTATCTCATTTGATCTTTCACTTTTTATATCACTTCACACATCTCTCGCTTCTTACCTTTTTTACCTTTCCTTGATATATCACCCATACCTTTTCTCATTCTACACCACTTTGATTTTGAAGAGTGCACATGATTTGATGGCAAATTTACCAACTTTGTGAGGATTTGAGCCTATGAGCAACCACTTTGCTCTAATTATTTTTGTTGTGTGAATATCAATCTTAGTTTGTTTATTCTAGAACTTGCTTTGTTATGCATGTTGAAGCCGCATTACGGGATTTTATGCATTAAAATGATAAGGGCAAACCACTTTTCATTTCTTTATTTCTGCATTTTTCTTCTTTTTCTCCACCCTAAGACCTTTATTTGTTATATTTGTTTGAGCCTTAACCATTCTTTTCTAATTCTCTCCATCTACTTACCCATTTTCCTTCTATTTGAGCCTAAATTTAAGGAGATTTTTGGACTCATTGTTTGGATATATTTTGTTGCTTTTGCTATTTTGAATTAAAGTTCCTCAATTAGATCAACAAGCATTATGCTTGAATTAAATTGTACGAGGATCATTCCTTTTGTTTTGATTCACAAAAAAAAAAAAGAAAAAAAAAAGAAATTGAAAAAAAAAAAAAGAAGAAGAAAAAAAAAATGTCTACATTCTTGGCGACTTGAGTATAAATAAGCATTTTGATATCATAAGATTCATTCAATGAGTTCATTCTTCTCTTCTTGATCCCTTTTTGTTTCATAGACCTTTCTTTTTCATTTAACCAATTTAGCCCCGTTACAACCTTTTTAAGACCCTTAGATTTTTGCATTTAATTCATGTTTTGTGGATTGAGATGTGATATATGAGCAAGCTTATGGTAATAGCATTCTTTGATTTGATTTGAGTGCATAAATGATACCCTAAATACTTTGAGTGCATGGAGTGAAGTCAATGAGAGGGCTATTTAATCTTGTTGCACTTGAATTTTGAATAGACTTTCTTGGTGGTTGAATGTCTTTATATTAGCTTATGAGACCCTATGCCTTAAAATCCTTATCTCTCGAATGTTGATTGACTTAATTTCTTGAGGTGTGCTTGCTTCAGATTGTTTTTGGATGAGTTGAGATAAGAATTGGGTGGAGAGTTGGGATTAGTCTTGAGTTATATGCTTGAGGACAAGCATCATCTTGGTGTGGGGGAATTTGTTAGAGTGCAATTTATGCACTAATTTTGTATTGTTTACTCCCTTTAATATCAATGTTTTGCACTTAATAATAGTAATTTATTTGTGTTTTATTTTGTAGGTGCAATTCTATTGATTGGTGCTAAAATTGAGCTAGAAGATGATGTTTGAGGATGATTATTTGCATAGAGAATTATAAATTTCAGAAGAACTTTGTTGATAAGGCGTGGGCGCGTGCTGTCAACAAAGAACTTGCAGTTTTTATTTTAACGTGTTTCACCTTTTTGGGCTATTTTTGTAATTCTGAATTTAGAGAATATTTTAGATTTTAGTATTCTATTTTAGAAAAACTCTAAAATACAAAAGGGATTGAAACACAAAGACAATCATCAAGTAGGAAAAAGAAAAACCCTATATTAAAATTTCTCTCTTCTCTCTATGAGGAACTAAATCTAAAATTCTGGTTGGAGGTTAATAAAGCTTTGATTCATCATTACTGTGAGATCTTTCTTATGCTTTAATTGTTTTATTGTTTATTGGGTATTTGTTTATTCTCTGAATTAGTGTCATGATTATGTTTGTTAATTAGATAATTGGCCACTATTTAATTACCAACCTAATCTACTGTCAATTAGAAGATTCATCGTATGAAGATTTTAATGTTTGTGACAAATAGCACATCATGCATATTGTGTTATGAGAATAAACAATCTAATTTAAATGAACCATCGTATGCGTTTGTTGATTAGGATTTAGGTCTCTCTGGTTTTTCAGGCTGTCAATTGATTAAATCCTATGATCGTATCTAGGGTTGTCTATTGATTAGGGAAATAACTAATGGTCGTACCTTGGTTATCGACTAGTTAAGGAGAGATTGGCTATTAGAGCGTCTCAGTAGCTATAACCAGTCTATTTATAAGCAATAATGATTTATATTTAGATCAATGATCAGTAGTCGAATCAAGCTGAGTTAATTCCTTCAACCAGAGCTTTTCCTAATTTGAATTTACAATTTTAATTTGCGTTCTTGTCATTTTAATTTGATTTTGATTATTGTCAACAATTCCCCCCATTTTGCATTTTACATTTTAAAAGGATTTAAATAATTACCAATCTCTGTGGACACGACCCTGCTCAATCACTATACACAAATTTATTAGAGTAGGTATTTATTTTTGCTGGCTTCGACAACCATCAATAAACCTCAGCAAAGTTTATTTTAGAAGAAGCCATGGGCTTCCATTGCACGATGCGGGGAATCTTCTTCTTTGTTTTCACGACCCACGTTGACGGTAGACCTCCAATCGCTTCGTAAATCCAAGCCTACAACAACCAAAGTCAGAAAGCTATTAGATATGCCACTAAATATTTAATGTTACAAAATTTATTAACAAACAAAAAAACAACGTACCTGAACCCCGGACGTAAAGTCATAAACATTGTATTTTTCAATTTTATGATTTGGCTTTTCTAACCGAGTCGTCTTAAATTTCTCATTTTTTCGTTCAGTGCATAGTCAAGGCTCTCGTATATCGTTTCCCACGACAAACGACCCCATGGCCGATTTCGGAAGTAATCTATATCGTCTTCTTCGTTAAGCCACGAGAAATTGATTTAACAGTGGCCTTTTCTTCCATTTAGAACTCTATCCGCAAAATAAAAAAGCGCAATCTTTAATGCGTCAAGGTCGTCCATAGCCTCAAAGTTCAACTCTTCAAATAATGCATCGAATTGCTTAAGATTGATGTTGCGAAACAAACCATTAAAATACGTATTCAATAGCCTATGCACCGTTCCGTTATTTAGTTGTGCGGTATCTTCACCATAAGAAAGTCTAGCAGCCAGGCACCATTCTCCAATAGACACGCGTATCAAATGCTCACCAATTTGAAATCACAGCTGATCCTCCTCTTCAGATTCTTCATGGATCATTTGCCTAAGCAAAATATTGTGCAAAATTACACCACTGAACGGAAAGCTTTGACAATCCAAGAAATACCCAAATATGTTGCTCTTGAATAGACGCAACTGTCGTTTTGTTAAATTTCGCTCGATGGCTTTTACGACTATTGAAAAATTATACATACTTGAAATTCGTCCCGGAAAGTGATCGGCATAAGCTAACTTCATCCTCCCCAATTCGTTTCTTGATTTCGCCATATATCTATAATATTTTTAACATTATTAGATTAAATTTATAACAAAACAATTCAGAAATTTCGCGTTTAAAAAAAATTTTAAGTAAACTGTAATTTGGTACGACGAGCTGCCTGTCGCACCTGTCGCGATGTGCCACAGGCGCTCGCGCGCGAAGTACAACAGGTGTGCGTGCCAGCCCCTATCGCTCGCACGACGTGCGACAGGCACGCATGACGTGAGACAGGCGTGCACTCGAGCCCCTGTCACGCGCGCTTGCTGCCTAGTGAGACACGCGCGCAAATCACTCCCTTGAAGATTCGCCCACAAATCGCGCCCATCACAAAACCAAACAAGACACTCCCAAAACAACAACCACCACTACAAGCACCACCACCACCACTATTATTCTCAAATTGCATTTTTAATTAATGAAATATAAATAAAAATGGCTAACCTAGGTTTTGTTGTTGAATAATGTATTTCCTTCACCGTTGAAAGTAGTTCAACCACCAATGATGTGTGGAGACGCCGCCGATGATGGGGAAGCCGCCGCCGACGATGGGTGTTTTTGATTCAGGAGAGATTACGCGAGAGAGATGGAGTTGGGGGAGAGAAGTGAGAGGGGTATTTTCGTCTCAAAATTTTTCTTTTGGCTAATGTTGATAGAAATAAGATTGTAGGGTTAAAATGAAAAATGGCTAAATTTTTGTGGTTATTCATGTAAATTTCCCAGAGAAAAACTAGAAGTACTAATAAGGACCACTTCTGCATTGTTCATTTTCTTAATTACCTTCATTATTATTTTCGTATTCAATTGATCAAACTTCAATTGCCTAGCATTAATCTAATTATGCACTTCATCTAGACAATAAATTAAAAACTTCTAGCTAAGTTTATCATCACATATGATCACCACTAGATTATCAAATAATTATAAAAGCATATAAATTCAAGTCAGTGTATTATTTGTACACTACAAGAAATAGCTGTATTATTGATCAGGCATTTTCGAGGGTTCAATGTACCATTGAAAATAAACACTTTTTACAAAGGTATTGTCATTGACAAGTCGTCCGATAAATATGAAAAGTATCATATTAAATGTTTACGTTACAAATAATGTAACAAACAACCAATAAATATAGGTCATTGATTTTGATATTTCTTAAATCTAATGGATAAAAATAATTTTAGCATAAAACGAAGTACAAGTGTAATTGTAATTTACAAAAAATTTCATTTCTAATCATATATTTACTTATTTTTTCAAATAAGTCCTCATTAATTTTTTATAATTAAATAGTTTTCTCATCCATCTCTTCTATAATTATTTTTAAAAGTTTATAAAGTTTTTAATATATTTTTATAAAGATTTAAATTATTATTATTGTTATATTTATAAAAATCCACAAATTCTAAATAAAATTTTGTACATTTATAATTTCTTTTCTCTCTTGAGACATAAACTAGAATTTTCTTCTAACACACACACACACACACACACACACACACATATTCAATCTATTTTCCATCCTAAATACATACCATAAGTGCTGTCACATAGATTTTTTAATCTAAATTTAATATCCTGAATTATAAGAGATATTATATGTGATATATATTATAAATCTAATGAATTATTAAAAAGATGTTATAGTGAATAAATTACTAAAACCTCTAACGAAAGATTTCAACCATTTGATCTGATCAATGATTCAAACATGTGGAGAAATAATCAATTAAATTAAGTGTCGCTGTATTTATTAAATAAATTAGAAAACTCAAATTAATCTATAAATGATATAGAAAGGGTGAACAAAATATTAGAAATTATTAACTTTAATGAAGGAAATATAAAATAAATTTAAAAGTTAAGAGATCAACTAAGTAAAGAATTTAATAAAGTTAAATAATTCATAAAAGACTTCAACATTAATGATCATGATCTATTAAAATAAGAGATCATTAATATAATGAATAAATACTCAATGGATATAAGATTAAACAAGTTAGAGATTCAATTAAATAAAACAAAAAAAAAGTTAGAGTAATTTGGTACTAAATTCGCTATAAATATAAATGGAGAACTTCAAAAAAATCTAAATCTCAATTCTCGATGGGGCGAAGAAGGATCTGTCTCCATTCTTCATTCGCATTTACTCAGTGGTAATTAATTCTTCACTCTCACTCACCTTATTTCATGCAGATTTCTTCATTTTTTAAATTAATTTAGAGGTAGGTTGTGGTTTTCCTTCACTGTTCATTTTTAAGGTTCCATTGTATTCCATTGAGTTTGCAACCGTTCAATTGCTCGATCCTTATTAGTTTTGGGACTTCAATGACCATAGAAGAAGATTCTCACAGACAACTCTTCCTTCTTTTGTCTTTGTTTTTTTTTGTTTATGTATGTTTCCTTTGCTGATTTATTTACTTATTTCTTCCTCTGGTGTCCTAATTTATCCTATGATATTTCAATTGATGTATTACGTTCATGTTATGTTTATGGATGCTTGCTCTACTGTCCTAATTTAGAATTAAATTTTACTCGGTCCTTAGCTATCGATACACAATGGTGTGTCATTAATATGTACTTGTCTTATTTTATATTTCATTAACTATTATTTCAACAATTGCTAGAGGTGTCAAATAGTGAATTTGTATGAGCTTCAGGCCGAGGTAATTATCATTTTCATTTCATTTTATTTGATCTCCAGGTTTATTTTATCGTTTCATCTAAATTATTTGGAATGCATCAGCTGGTTTATTCTTAATTTTGGAACGAATTTGATGTAGCAGATGGTTGCGTAGGATGAGTAGAGTATCTCTCTAGGGTAACAACTTGAACTATAAGTATCTATTTGGGGTGTATAATATACCTTTCGAAGTTCGCGATGAGGGAATCTAATCTAATACCGTAGCGCCGCATTAGCCTCATGGTTCGATTGAAAATTATATTTATTTCATATTATTTTACAAGTTTAAGATCTATTTTCCGATTATTTTTAGGATTTTTATCTTTTTTCTTCAAGATATAGAATTTAAGCAGCATTTATCTTATTTTAGTTAAGAGAATGTTATTATGTAGTAATATTTTAGGCTTACTTATTTTGGTAAATTCGTGATATTTAGGTTTAGTTTAAAAGGAGTCCAAAACCCTAATTTTGTTATTTCATTAATAAAATATAAAACTTTCTAAAAGAAAAAATGCTTGTCTGGTACCTGTATTTTAACTTCCGTGCTCGTTTAGTCTTTATATTTTAAAAAATACTTAAATATACCTTGATATTAAATACATTACATTTATTCCTTAAATTTTATTTAGTTTTACAATAAAACCATGGCAATAATATTCTTAAATTAATTTATTTATTTATAGAAAAGTTAATTGGCAAATTAATCAATAAATATCAATATGGAATAACTAGTATTTTTTGTACTTTTACAACAATCTTGCTAATAATTATTTATAAATTAATTAATATCAACCAACTTAAAGTAATGTTTAATATTCTTAAAGCAATCTTACTAATAATTGCATAAAAAAATTTAATTTACGAAATTAAACCTAAAACTAAAATAATAACATAAAAGTTTTTATTAATTTTTATTTTGTTTAAGGCTGGCTGGATGAATTACCATGTTTTATTTTCATTAATATTCCCAAAAATATTATTCCAAGAGTATTATTGTAAAAAGAAAAAAAAAGAATAGGACGAAATATATTTTATAATGGGGGTGTCTTGAGGTTGAGGTACTTTTTAAAATATAAAAACTAAATGCGCTCTTAAGTCAAAATATAGTATCCCTTTTAAAAAGCTTGTGTTTCTCTATCTTTTCAATCTCACAGTTTTTGTTTTGGTTTCATCATAAGTTTTTGTTTTGGTTTCATCATAAGTTCTAATGTTTGGTTCTCAGCTTTATGTGCAAATTTTACATCCTTGAAGGTCTTTTGATCTGAGTTAAGATCATAAAATTATACTTGCATTGGTCAGGTTATATGAAAATTGTACAAAATAATATTCGTATATAACTGTTGTCCTCTTTTATTACGGAATCCCCAAGTTCTGAAGAAGATCGAAATCAGTTCTCTCTACAGTGAAGCCCCTAAGATAAGAGCTCCACGTGTGTTACCGTTGAAAGCATGGCAGAAAACTTAGTACTTAATTAAGACTCTTTATGGCTTCAATATTTTACTTATCATGGAAAATTCTTTCTAGCTTGCATCATTGTGAAGATAAATTGCCATAGTTCTGACAATGAACAAGTATAAATGTCGACAGAGATAAGTATTTAGCACCAACAACCATTTTCATATTTAAGCCTTTAGAACAGTAACACAAAATATGGCAAGTGGCAACCACATCAAATAATCATATTGTTGATACATATTTGTGATAACGATAAAGATAAAACTTAAATTGTTATATTATCGTTACAGCTAGTCTTGTAATTATCTTTGTAATTATCTTGTTAGCTAATACTTATCACATGCACTCTTAGCTTGTATATAAGTGTAGCATACGTAATATGAAATATAGAAAACAGAGACTTACAAATCATCCTCTAGAGTTTTATTGTTTTATGGTATCAGAGCATTAAAAGTCTAACGACCTTTGTGTTAAATTCTCAATCCTTTCATGATGAGTTCTTCTTCCACTTCCCTTGCTAGTTCTTGGTCTACATCTTTAATATTACGCAATTCGGTCAATATTGACACGGTAATTATCCTTTGTGGCTTGCTCAAATTGTGCCTCTTCTTCGCAGTCGTAATTTGCAAAAATATGTTGATGGCACAAGCATTTGTCCTGCTCCTTTTCTAAAAGATGAAAATGGAGAAGTAACCGATACAATTAATCCAGCATATGAAGAATGGATTCAAAACGATCAACTTGTTCTCTCTTGGATTAATGGCTCTCTTTCTCAATCCTTGCTAAGTACTGTTGCACGCTACACTTCTGCTCATGCTGTCTGGTCTTCTTTAGAACAGCGTTTTGCTTCCCAAAATCAACAACGAATTGTTGAGTTACGTACTGAGCTAGTTACCACTAAACGTGGTGATCTTTCTATTTCTGATTTTCTGGATAAAATTCATTCTATTGCTGACAATCTCTCTCTCTCTCTGGTAGTCCTATTTCTGATGAAGACTTGGTCTCCATCATTATGAGTAATGTTGGTCCTTTATATGAAAATACAGTTGCCTCTGTTCAAGCTCGTGAAACTCCTATCAGTTATTCTGGTCTTGAAGCTTTACTTTTGAGTGCTGAGCGCCGTCTAACTTCTATTAAACAATATCCCTGCCCGTCAGACTCAACAGTTGTCATGAAAGCCACTCGAGGTGGCCCAAATAGTAGAGGTGGTCGTGGATTCCCGCGTAATAATGGTGGTCGTGGTGGTGTTAATAATTTTTCTGGGGGTTTTAATGGTGGTAATGGTTTTACTGGATGGTCCAGTGGTTCTAATCATGCTGGTTTTGGTTCTCCAAATAGAGGGCTACTGCCAACTCCAGGACGTGGGAATTTTTTATCTTCGCCAAATTCCAATCCTGGTAATGGTCATATCAACAAACCCCCCATGGGTCCTTTTCCTTTTGGTAATCGGATTCAATGCCAAATTTGTCAGAAAATGGGTCACTCTGCTATTGATTGCTACAATCGCATGAATCATGCATACGAGGGTCGTATCCCTCCCCAACGACTTTCTGCCATGATTTCTACATCAGCATCTTTTGGGTCCCCAAATTGGTTAACAGATACTGGTGCTAATGCTCATATAACTCCAGATAATGGGAATTTAATGCATTCTCGTGATTACAATGGTCAGGATACCATCGGTGGTGTCGTAGGTGGTTCAGGTTTGCCTATTAAATCTATTGGTCATTCTTACTTGTCTGCTAATTCTTCCACATTTCTTTTAAATGATGTTCATCATTGTCCACAAGCTTCCCACAATATATTATCTGTTCATAAATTTGCTAATGACAATCATTGTAGTTTTACTTTCTTTCCTGATTATTTTGTTGTACAGGACCTGGCAACGAAGAAGACGCTTTTCCTCGGACCGAGCAGTAATGGCCTTTATCTATTTCCTGGTCGAATTTTTCAGCATAGTCATCCATTTGCTTATGTTGGTGTTCGCAGTAATGCTCGAATTTAGCATTCACTATTGACATCCTTCGATCGTAGTTTTAAAAAATTATCTCTTTAATCAACTCCCATTTTGGGATCTCGATCTTTTTTTTTGTTCATGTCCTTTAGGAAAGAGTCGAAATTACCTTTATGTGTTCTTTTTCGCCGCATTCTCCTTTGGAATTAATACATTCTGATGTTTGGACCTCTCCTCTTCGTTCTATTTCTGGTTATAAATATTATGTTGTCTTTATTGATAATTTTTCTAGATATGTATGGTTTTATCCTATGCGATTGAAATCTGATGTTTTTATAATTTTTAAAATCTTTAAATCGTTGGTTGAAAATATGTTTTCCACTACTATTAAGTCACTTCAAACTGATGGTGGTGGTGAATATGTTAATCATCAATTTAAGGATTATCTAAACACTCACGGCATTAATCATCGTCTCACATGTCCTCATCATCCTGAACAAAATGGTATTGCTGAACGTAAACATAGACAAATTGTTGACATGGGCTTAACTTTACTTGCACATGCCTTCATGCCTACTATTTATTAGACTGAAGCTTTTTATACGGCTATATATTTAATAAATCATCTTCCCTCTCAATCTTTAAAATTTCGAGTACCTTACTCTTTGCTATTTTCTAAAAATCCTCAATATGATTTTCTAAAGACCTTTGGATGTGCATGCTACCCTTATCTTCGCCCTTACAATTCCAATAAATTACAATTTCGCTCTAAAGAGTGTGTTTTCAGATACTCATTAAATCAACATGGATATCATTGTTTGCATCTTCCTTCAGGCACTGTATTTGTATCTCGTCATGTTCTTTTTAATAAAAATAAATTTCCTTTTATTGACCCTGTTACACGCTTGACCGGGTGAGTACTTCAATGTCGATTCTCACGACTCATATTCTTTGGATTAATAATCCTTCACATCTGGGCCCACCGTAACCTCCATCACAATCTCCTTTCCAAGCCGCGTCACCATCTTCATTTAATTCACCTTTACCTCATTTTCAACCTTCTCTAATTAATTCTCCACCATCACATTTAAGTGCCTCTTCATCTTCCTCCACTCCACCCATCTCAAATACAAATTCTCCTAGCGTTCATTCAGCCCCCACCAATTCAAATAATAATCAACTTCCCGACTCATTATCTTCACCTACACTAACACCATCGATGCCCTGTGGTACTATTACTTCGGATGCATTATCTTCTCATCCAATGGTCACTCGAGCAAAAGCTTCAGACAGAAACCAAACCCAAAATATGCCAATGTAGTTACTAATGACACCGCTGAGCCCAATGGTTTTGTGCAGGCAAATAAGGATTCTCGATGGCATGTGCAATGGGTGATGAATTTAATGCTCTTCAACGAGCGTGTACTGGGTATTAGTTCCTCCACATCCATCTTACAATGTCCTTCCAAATAAATGGGTGTATCGAATTGCTTAAAGGCTTATGGTAGTATTGAGCGTTATAAAGCTCGCTTAGTTGCTAATGGTTTTCATCAACACCGGCCTTGATTTTGGTGAGACGTTCAGTCCAAAGGGTTAATCACAATACAATTCGTCTCATTTTAGCTATATCTGTTACCAACAGCTGGCCCATTCGATAGTTAGATGTGCAAAATGCCTTTTTGCATGGTTTTTTACAAGAGGATGTCTATATGCGCCAACCTATTGGCTTTGTTGATCCACAATATCCTACTTTTGTGTGTAAGCTTCGTCGATCTCTCTATGGCCTTAAACAAGCTCCTAGGGCATGGTTTCAATGTTTCTCTAGTCATTTAGAACAATTGGGCTTTCATGAATCACTAGCAGACTATTCTCTATTTATTTATTCACATGATTCAGTGCTTTTATATTTGCTCATCTATGTTGATGATATTTTAATTACGGGAAATAGTTCATATCATATTTCTCAAATGATAGATCATATGAGCAAATTATTCTCTATGAAAGATCTTGGTCCTATACATTATTTTCTGGGTATCGAAACTACTCAAACACCAATAGGGCTCCACTTGTGTCAAACCAAGTATATTCTAGATCTTTTACATCGACCGAGTTCCTACATTCAAAGCCTGCGACAACACCAGAAGTGAGTGGTCGCCGCCTCAAGATGTTTGATGGTGATTTACTTTCAAATCCCAATCGAATATCGTAGTGTTGTTGGTGCTTTACAAGATCTTACAATCACCGTCCGGATATTTCATTTGCTGTAAATCAGTCCGGCTAATACATGCATCGCCCCACAATGACTCATTGGTGTGCGCTAAACGATCTTGCGGTATTTGAAGGAACAGCCACTCATGGTCTACTCTATTCATCCGTTCAATGGAATTACAAGCCTTTTCCGATGCATCAGGCTGGTGATCCTAATGATCGTCGATCCACAGGAGGTTCCTGACATTTACTCCAAGCACTAACCTCATCTCTAAGACAAAAAGGTTTCTCTCAAGTAGAGGTCGAGATGTACTTGCCTATACAGCTGCTACTTTATCTTGGTTTCGATCTTTGTTCAAAGACCTAGATATTCCTCTATCTTGTCCTCGCATATGGTGTGATAACATTAGTGCCATTTCCTTGGCCTCCAATCCTGTGTTTCATGCACGAACCCGTCATGTAGAGGTTGACTATCACTATGTTCGAGAAAAAGTTGTTCGCGGAGAGCTTGATGTTCGTTATATCTCTACTCTCGATCAACTTGCTGATTGTCTTACTAAAGGCCTGTCTACTTCTCGGTTTTGCTATTTAATTTCCAAGCTTCCAGTTCGCTCCCGTCCTGTCCGCTTGCGGGGGTGTGATAACGATAAAGATAAAACTTAAATTGTTATATTATCGTTACAGCTAGTCTTGTAATTATCTTTGTAATTATCTTGTTAGCTAATACTTATCACATGCACTCTTAGCTTGTATATAAGTGTAGCATACGTAATATGCAATATAGAAAACAGAGACTTACAAATCATCCTCTAGAGTTTTATTGTTTTAATTTGAATATTTCAGCAGATGCATCTTTTCTCTACTCACGGGGCTCGTTGAGTTAGAAACGGTTTGAATGTCAATATTACTCCCAAGTGCCTCAACCAAATTCAGAATGAAAAAAATCATCTGGTTAACTGCTCTTTAGTTTAAGCAGCTAGTGAAGCTAATTAGCACAGAGTAATTCACAAACTCGTGAGAAATTTCATTAGTAAATCATCATACCTGGAAGGAAACCAACATCTTGACGCTTTTGTGACCAAGAAAATTTGCCAGAACCCGATTAATCAAGTTCTTACCAAACAAATGATCAATTTAATTATGCCCTAATTTTTTTTTTTGGGAGGGGGGGGGGGGGACAATAAAAATCATAACATCATTTACATATAATTATACAAAATCAATAGGACACTCACAGAGCACCTCCTACAGCTGGACCGGCAGTTTTGGTAAGCGACACTACAGTCGCGGCAAGTCCATTAGCTGCTTCTCTTTGATGCTGTCCCTGTTGTGGCATAAACCAACAAATTAAATTTAAACTTTGACACGTACAAAATTTGAAAAAGCTGAAAACATGTAAATGTACTAAACAAACAAAAGAAAAAAATATTTACCACGGCTCTGTTTTGCGGAAGGAATAATCCAGTTATTATAGACACTTGATGTTACAATTCAGGAAAAGTAATGTAATTCTAATAAAAAAGACATAAAATAATTTTATACACACTTGCTGATGGATAATACAACCTAAGTATATGGATCAATGATTAGGATATCCACTTTCAGATAAAACATTCTTCATTGCAGAAGCACAGTTTGTCAATAAGGCACGGCTGAACCCAGATAACATTGCTATGTAAGTGTAACTTGTCAAAAGAGGTATCGATAAAACCTGTACATACATAGAAAATTACGTCACCAAATCCATGAAGAAAAGTATTTTATAAACAAATATGTTTGAAACAAACTATCAAATGGTCTAAATGCCACATGGTGTGTTCAAAATTTTACCCCTGCAATAAGCAGTTTTGTGGGGTTGATGCATGAGAAAACAAGTTAAGAGGAACGAGTAACATTTTCAGTTGCGTAATAAGTATAAATGGGGAGCAAGAGTATCAGTTTTGCACCTGAGATGGCAAGAACTTGGCCGACATTTTCAGTTGAATAACTCAGACCCCCGTACTTCCTCGGGCAGACGGCCCAAAGTGAAAATATCTAAAAAAATAGTTGCAGCATTTACCCATTTGATTATGATTCAAAAAAATGCACAAATGGAGAAATTATTGGGATTGTTAAGATAGTTAAAATGGTTAGTTATTGTTTCAGTTTGTTAAGCAAGATAGTTAGAGTTACTGACGGGTTAGCTGAGCTGGCATAAGTTAGTTATTTTGTTAGCAGTTTGTTAGTGCACACTGCTCAACTCTCAGGTGCTTAGCTCAAGCATATAGAATCTGAAATGTTCAGGAACCTTGTATAAATACTTTTGTAATCAGCTAAAGAAAGTATGATTCATATTTATTCATCAAATCCAGCTCTTAGATGATCTCTGTTCTTTCTTTCATTTTCTCTCATTTTCTTACTTACCAAACAGATTAGAAACTTTAACTGGGTATCAGAGCCTGAGCTATCAATTCTCATGGCTTCGTCAAGCTTGAAAGGTTTGGTAGTTGTTCGGTAGTTGTTCTGTTTTATCTCAAGTTTCATTTGTGATCACAGAAACGTTAGGACTTGCGTGCATGAAAGCAAATTAAATCACGGAAATTTTGTCAGACATGCATGCAAATGAAATTTTATCAGCTCTCTCTCAAAGGTAATTGACAGAGGAGCAATCTTCTTACTCTTTAACTAAATATCAGAAATACAAGGTTGAGGCAGCTAGGGTTGCGAAGGAGAAGGATCGTTCCCGGGTTTTGCCTGCTTCAAGTTGTTGGGCTTGGTGAACCAAGTTGTGTACACGAATTGTTTATGAGGGCCCACATGGTTGCAGACGAGCCTGAGCTTTTGTCTCTCCCGCATGTGTCTCATTTTATGATGAATCAAATTGAACTCCCAACACGGTAGTTCATAAAATATGCTTTTCTTCTTCCAAGTAATCTTTTCATTTCTCTCATTTTATTCATTCTCCTCTTTTCATGTCTTCAATCTTAAACTCAGTAAGTATATTATTCAACTGCTTTTTCACTTCAGCTCCAGACATCCGATGATTCGTCGGTAAAAATCGATGTGACCGAGTGACAAAATTTTCTACTATGTATGAACCAATTAGATCTAGTGTTTTGTTGGCAAACAAGAAATGCTTATTTACCTTTAATACGCCACTCAGACAACTGCTAGAAAGTCACTGATAGTCCATAACAATGCTGCATGTGAATTGAACATTTGATTACGTGATGTATCATGTATCATTCCAACCATATCATCATCAGCGCCCGAGTCATGACTAACCTGTTTCTTGGTTAGATTCCAAAGATGAAGATGGCTCACCATGCAATATCCAGTTTTAATACTTTAACCAAAAACCATTTATAATGATATTGTCTCTACTTCCCTTAAAACGAAATATTCGACACTTCTTACAACGATAATAAATTCTTGCATCACCAACAACATTCTCAAATGCAAAATCTATAACTTGGATATCTATTTGCCAAACCAACCCAACTCTTCTCCATTTACATCTCCTTTTAATGCACTAAAAAATTAGTTAGATAAATCATTTTAGCTCTTCATTTCTACTACTGGCCAAGATATTTTTGTGTGTGCACAGTTTTGCAATATAATTAAAAATCATTATACAATTTTATGGTTAATTTCATTAGAATTTATATATATGAAAGCAAGCAAAGCGACAAGAATCAGAGAAAAAGATGTGAAAATTAAAGCATATATACAACAATAATTAATGTAAAAAACAGTTTCAAATACCTTCTGTAAAAAAATATCCTCACCCACCGCGGAGAACTTCACTTGACAATCAATTACAGATATATAAAGCGTGTTACCTAGAAACAAAAAATTAGGTCAGCCAGCTGAAACATATTTACAAACCAACATTGGAGATAGTACTCCATTTATAAACAAAATTACAAGCTCAAAACCGAGTTAACTCAGTAAAACCATAACCGATTACGTCCATCCAACTCAGCTCCCCCACTCCCATCAATATGTCCAACACTCCCTTCACAGTTACAAAAGGTGAGTGGTCCCATATATCCCTCTCAAGAATGCATAAGTTTCTTCAATCTCAAGTACTTTAAAGTTTTCTTCTACGTTTATAGAAATTTCAGCAGCATCTCCCTTTATTTCTCCAAGCAACGACATAGATATATGAGTGTTTATGTGTTATCTAGTATGCACCCAAAGAAGATCAGAAGTAGCTAGTGAAAAACCCATTTTTACGTGGGAAAAAAACTTCAGCTACTACCTACCATAGAACACTATGCAATCCCAAACAGTTCAAGCGTAGACAATTCAAGAATTATTAATAGACATATGATCCTCACTATCATCCAAAAATGACACTAATAAAACACGTGTCTATTAATAATTTCTTAAACGATCTAAGCTTTCAATGCATGTATTGAAAGTTTAAAATTCAATCTGAAATTTGAATGACACATAAATATCATAAATCTCTTCAATTTATTCCTAATACAATGTAGCATTATTACGCGTATATTTCTTAAGCAAATCCATAAAAATTAAAAACAATAAATACATTTTCTAGCACTGATGCAGATTATGTTTACTGAGCAATAAGTTTTAAGGCATTCATGTTAAAATACGTTTTCCTATTCTTTCAAGATATAACTAGTACGTGCACACAATTAATAAATTAAATGTAACCTGGTTGTGAATCTTGCAAAATCTTCCCATTTATTTATTTATTTTTGGTGGGGGGGGGTGAGCCGCTTGTGAATCTTGCAAATCCTCAGGAAGGCATGTTAAGTCAAGGCCAACTTACTATTAGGGTATGAAAGATATAACCTTCTTTTTTTTCCCTTTCAGAGTAATAAGATCATTAACAGTGTTTTTAAAATCTAGAGGATTTCAGGCCTCATATCCTAACAAATCAAGGATATTAGAAAAATTTACTTAGAGGATATAGGTTATGCTCATTTGTATCTTGTAGGAAGAAATTGATCCAAAGCCTCAGTTTCAATTAGCTTCATTATAGCCAATGATTAGGTGTTCAAAACCAATGAATATTTTATAAGAAATCAACAGTATATTTGGAAGAAAAACCAAATAAAAATAACAAAACCAATGAAAAGATTAACGCTCTTTATGGTCTAATAACTAAAAACTAATGAATATTTTTATAAGAAATCTACAGCATTGTTGGAAGAAAACCAAATAAAAATAACAAAGCAAATGAACAGATTAACGCTCTTTATGGTCTAATAACTAATCAAACTAAGTTGTGGGTAAAGGCGAATATGTTTGTTTGGTCAATAATAAGCTCAACGAATCACTAATAATCGCCTAATCACTATTCCTTATGCTATGCAATGTAATGGCCTGGGTCACGGCAGCAAGGCAGGCAAGAACTAGCCAGCCAGTTATGATAGTTGATTAAGAAACTTGATTATATGTATATTTTTGTTTGCCACATTTAAAGAGAATTTTCCAAAGATGCTAAGATACACCAAATCCCACTATTTCGTACTCATAAACACAAAAAACCATGGCAAAAATTAATAACTATATAAAATAAAATCGGTCATAGGGCATTGAGATTAGGACAACTTGACTTGTATACCGTAAATAACTATATCTGCATAGTGAACTATATTTCTGTTAGAACTCTGAAGTTTTCTATTAAATTTTTTTCTCTGTTAGGTAAACCACTTAACTGAAATGCTTAAGCCAATATTGACAATCATAACATAAAAGTATTAATAGGCTCAGTCAAGTGAAATGAGCATTATTTCACATATCCTTTGGGATTTTAAGTCATTTAGAAGTCATTCATGTTAAAAAAAAAATTCATATACTTTCAATATAATTTGTGTTGGGAAAATATTTTAAAGCATATGTGTTTTATTTAATTGTAATAAACAATTTTTCTGATTAATAAAATAAATGAGGTATTTTATTCAAATATCTTAATTGCATAATTTTTTGAGTAAAGTCCATTTAATCATATTATATATATTTATGTGATCACCATGTAGATTCACGTACATAAATACAAGTTATCTTATGATTAAATAAATTAAGTTTAGTTGATAAACAAAGTTGGGCACTTTATTTAGGTTTAGATCAGTAAAATTCATTGAATGATTTGTCTTAATCATGTATGAATTTGCTGATGTATTTTGACTACATTGGGCTGGATCACATATGAGATTTAATTAACCTTGAAATGACTGTCAGACTTATTAAATCTCATAGGCATTGATTTTACTGTAATCTTAATCTTGAATTAATTATGATTTCATGATTGTAATTGTTATTCCATTTGAGTTACCATTGGGCATGACACACACTTGTGGTCAAGATTACCCGGTATCTTGGTGGGAGCAATTATGAGTATTGGAGTTATAGATTAATAATATAGAATTTTTACGACACATCTCTTGATGGGTTGATTGATCATGAATTCTCCCAGGTGTGTCAACATATTTAATATGTTGAAAATGATCATTAGAGAAAACCAAGAAGTATCTAGGAATAAAATGTAATTAAATCGATTTGATTGAGATATCGATTTAATTAACGATGTACAAAGGATTGAGCAAGAAAGAAATCAATGTGGCTTGGGACTAATTATTATTCGAACATACAATTATGGAGGTCGGCCCAATCTTATAATGGAGTAGAGTTGGAATTAAATGATTACGCTTTGTTTAATTACATGCTTAATTGTTGTAGCCACTATCAGATGTTCCCAAATGATCTCCGGTTAGCTTTCATTTAATCGATCGCACCATTTGTAGATTAATAAGCAAAATATCTATATTTTTGGTCAAAAACATAAATATATCTTTAATGAGATACCCATGAATATACTTTCAGAGCATGGCCATGTTATTTTACATTCCCTTAAAAAGGAAAGAACGTAAGTTCATAATTCAGGAGCCTTTGTGATTCCCACTATGAAAGAGATATAAAGCGCTTTTATTCTATCCTAACAGAAAAGGAAAAAAGTCACTATAAATATATGAGAAAAAACGTTATTTCTACACAACAATTTTAGAGAAAAGATTTTTCTCTAATTTTGAGAGAAAATTTTCTCGCCATTGGCTTTTAAGAATGATAAAGGCACCCACACGCTTAAGCGCAGATCGCCTTAAGTCATAACCTGTAAGATCGCTTACAGATCGTGATCTAATGAACGTGGTGACGGATCGTGATCTCGTGAGCCTAAATCACATCGGAAAAGTCCAGATTTTCAATACGATTTAGATTACAAATTCATATATATTTTATGAGATCGGTCCTAAAAGTTTTTTAAAAACTCGTATTTCAACACATTGGTATCGAGCCATCTCATATTAATATATAAGAATTTGTATGAAAATTAATCTTGATAATTATATATTAGAGCACAATTTATTCGATATATATTATTGTTTTAATATATGAATAAAGCGTGTTTAATTCATTGTCTTAATTTATGGTTAGATTTTCTATTGTATTTTTCTTTGGATCTGTAACAAGAGGGGTGGTCTTTTATCACCATGTTTCCCTCTTGATTTAATTTACTGTAATAGAATTTCTGTAAGCCAAAATTGGCCTAGGAAATTTGTAAATTACGGATCACAGTTCGGAGGAACAAGACTAGAAATTTCAGCGACCACCAACCAGCAGCGCGCCACCAGCAGCACGCGAAAACAGCAACTTGCGTGCGCGCGAGCCCAGTAGGGCATGCACGCGCGCGAGCCCAGCATGCCGCGCGCTGGGCGTCGCGCGTAGCAGCAGCACTCCGGCAACCAAAGGCCGGTGTCCGGCGAGGTGGCAGCCTTCAGATCCAGCATCGGGAATGATCGGCAGTGGCTGGTCTTCTTTGTGGGTAACGGCGGTTGGGAGAAGAGAGAAGAAGAAGATGGATTTAGGGTTCCAATGGTGTTTATCATTGGGATCCCTATGGTTCTATAGTTTTCTTTTGGGCAGAAAAATTTTAAATTTTTTGCATTTAAGTCTAAAAATAGTTTTGGGCTTAATAAATCCTAGTTTTAGGCCCAATTAAAGTTTGAGCTTAATGGATTAAAAATGCGTAGATAAAATTTAACACATTAAATTTATTTTTGGTCCAAAATTTTTATTTATAATAAAATTAAAAAAAAGGAGGGGCTTTATTTCAAAATTAAAATTGGACCATTAATAAATTTAAAAGCCCAATTTCCCCTAGTCCATTAAACAAAGACAAGCCTATGGAAGATGGACATTGACACGAAGCCCAATGAAGATTAGGCTTAGGGTTAATATATTTTTCATTTAGGAAAGCCATGAATTAAGATTATTTAATTGTTTTTCTATATGTTGTGTTTTGGTTGATAACATGCCATGATAACATGCCATATAGAATAGGTAGTGCCACTCTATGCATAATGATACATATCATTCATTAATTATGAATTTTATTAAATTGTTTGAAATTTGTAAATGCTTTATAATATTGGATATCATCTAGATAATATTATAGGAAGCATGCAATTAACAATATAATTTAATATATGTTTTAAAAGGAAAAACCAATTTTAAAATATTGAGTGGGAGAGGGAAAATTCAAGATAATTTTTCCCATGGGCTCCATTGTTAGTTCAATAATAAAATTATATATATACCTCGACTTCATGATACGGTGACGCCCCTACGAGGTATATATATTAGATATTTTATTTGATGAACTTCTTCATAGATAAAATTGAAATATTTTTCAATTGATTGTTCACCCCAACGGTGATTATTGATATGAAAAATACGTAGATTGAAACAATGGTTTCACACTCAACTAAAATTTGTTATTAACCTTTCCAATGAAGCTCTGTTAATAAATTTAGGCCCAAAAGGATAACGATAATTATTTATCATGTCTCTACATGAAAGTAAATAATCCAATGGATAATTGGGTCTAGTAAGTGTAGACATGACTTCCCCAACGGATAGCTTGTCAAAGCGGTACTAGATTATCGTTACAATAAATTAAAATGCATTTATGGTTTTTTGCAATTTTTATCATTTATTGTGAATATTATATCAAATTATTTATGCATGGATGTTTTATTTTTCAGAAAATGTCTTCCCTAAGCCCACTTACTATTATTCTGAGTCAAAACAAACTCACTGGAGAGAACTATATAGATTAGAAAAGAAATCTATTCATTGTCCCGATCACTAAAAATTACAAATATGTCTTAACCCAACCATGCCTCCAATTCCAAATGGATGATGCACATAGAAATCGGAGGAGGCTTTATGACAAATGGCAAAGGCCAATGAAATGGCAAAATGCTACATTTAGCCTCGATTTAATATTGACTGACAAACATCGAACATGGAGCGCCATCAAAAATAATGGATAGTCTCCAATAGATGTTTGGGCAGAGTACTCGTTTTGCGAGACAAGCAGCGCTAAAAGGCATTATGAACTGCAAAATGGGGAAGGGCACAAGAGTTCGTGATCATGTCCTCAAAATGATGGACTATTTGAATGAGGCTGAGATTTAGGGCGCACAAATCGATGATAACTCAAAGATTGACATGGTGCTAGAATCTCTGCCAGAAATATTCAAGGAGTTTAAGGTCAATTATAATATGAACAAAAGAAACATGACCTTAACTGAATTGATGAACGAACTCCATTCTGCTGAAGAGATCTATCGTACTGAGAAATCTCTGGGAAGCATAAATATTGCTGAAAAAGGTTCTTCTTCTAAGCCTAAACCGAAAGGTAAGGGTAAGAAGAAAGCTTGGAAAAAGAAACCGTCTACCAAGCAAGATGGCAAGCCGAAAGGCAAATGCTTCAAGTATGGACAGAAAGGTCACTGGAAAAAGGATTGCCCTAAGATTGTGAAATCAGGTATGGGAAATCTTTTTGTAATTGAGGCCTGTTTAGTTCAGAATCCTATTGACACTTGGGTGTTGGATTCAGGAGCAACTAATCATATTTGTAATTCACTTTATTGGTTTCAGAAAACCAGGAAAATAAGTGAAGGAAGTGTCAAGCTGCAGTTAGGGACAGGACAGTTCGTGTCAGCAGTGAAGACTGGATCTGTTTTATTATCTTTTAATAATGAGACTTTAGTTTTGAATAATTGTCTTTATGTGTCAGACATTAAGAGGAATTTAATTTCAGTAGCTTGCTTATCAAAGCAAGGGGACACTGTAAATTTTGGATCCTCTGTTTCTATTTTTAATAATAAGAGACTTATTTGTTCTGGTACATTGGAAGATAATTTATATCATTTAAGTCCAATGATCCATTCTATGCATGACACAGTAATCAATAATGATGAGCATGCACATTTATCTAAGAAAAGAAATATTTCTTCCAACCAATGTTACCTCTCGCATTTACGCTTGGGTCATATAAACCAAAATAGGATACAGAGAATGATCAAAGATGGGCTCTTGGGTCCATTAGAAAATGAATCGTTGCCACACTGCGTGAATCGCTTAAGGAAAAATGACCAAAAGGCTATTCTCGGCCAAAGGAGTGCGTGCAACAGTACCACTTGAATTGGTACATACAGATGTATGTGGACCAATCAATGTACAAGCTCGAGGAGGTTATGAGTATTTCATCACTTTCACTGATGATTACTCTAGACATCTTATTATGTTTATCTAATGCATCATAAGTCCAAGCTCTTGAGAAATTCAAAGAGAAATGAGACAGAAAAGCAATTAGATACATAACAGAAACTTCGATCCGATCGGTGGTGAATTTCTCTCGTGAGATTTCAAAGAGTATATGGTTGAAAATGCGATTATATCTCGCTTGGATCGCCTCAGAACACCATAACAAAATAAGGTAATGAAAAAGAAATAGAACACTTTTAGATATGGTTAGAACTATGCTTAATTATTCATCATTGCAACTTGACTAGCACTGAACCACTTAACCTCTTGAACTTAGTAAACCCCAATTATGGTCGTCAGAACCAAGTTTACGACATGTCCAGATGTTAGGGATCACCGACATGTGTCAAACCAAAGCGCATAAAATGGATTCACGCTCGAGGTTTGTATGTTTGTAGGGTATCCCAAGGGAACAAGGGGAGGTTTATTTTATAGTCCTCAAGATAGGAAAATGATAGTGAGCACACATTTTACTTCCCTCGAGGAAGACTATATGAATAAATTCAAACCTAAGAGTAAGGTAATACTTGAAGAACTGTCAGGTGATCAGGTTGATGCTCAGCTTTCAACACTTGTTATAGAACAGGAAGAACAGCAACAACCAGCTGATCAACACAGGATTATCCCTGAACAATCGTCTTTTTTAGAACCTCGTCGTAGTGGGAGGGTAACTAGATTACCTGCGAGATACATGTTATTGGGAGAAACCTATACGGCTATCTCAGATGAACATGTACAAGATCCTACTAGCTACAACGAAGTTCTAATAGATAGAGATGTTGAATTTTGGAAAAAGGCTATGAATCAAGAAATGGAATCTATGTATTCCAATAAAGTCTGGAAACTTGTAGACGCACCAAATGGGGTAAAACCTATAGGGTGCAAGTGGATCTACAAGAGAAAAAGAGGAATAGACAGAAGGGTGGAAACATTTAAAGCAAGATTAGTAGCCAAAGGGTTTACTCAGAAAGAAGGAATCCATTATGAGGAAACCTTCTCACTGGTTGCTTTGCTTAAATCCATCAGGATTCTGCTCTCTATTGCTGCAGTGCTAGATTATGAAATTTGGCAAATGGATGTCAAGACTGCCTTTCTTAATGGGCATCTTGAAGAAGACATATATACGCAAAGAACCGGATGGATACAGAAAGGCCAAGAACACATGGTATGTAAGTTGCAGAGATCCATTTATGGATCAAGCAAGCATCGATCATGGAACATCGATTTGATCAAGCGATTAAATCGTTTGGATTCATTCGAATATTGATGAACCATGTGTATACAAGAAAATTCAGGAAAATCATGGCCTTCCTAATTTTTTACGTAGATTTATATTCTCTTAATTGGAAATGATATAGGAGTATTAACTATAATAAAGAGTTGGTTAGCAAAACAATTTGATATGAAAGACCTAGGAGAGGCAAGTTATATTCTTGGTATCAAACTAATACGAGACCGGAAGAATAAAACTTTAGCCTTATCTCAAGCGGTCTATATCGATAAAATATTGGCTAGATTTAGCATGGAAAATTCCAAGACTGGTTTATTACCATTCAGACATGGAATTGCATTCTCTAAGGATCAATCTCCTAAGACATCTGAAGAGATAGAAAGAATGAGACGAGTTCCCTATGCAGAAGCTGTGGAAAGTCTCATGTATGCCATGCTTTGCACTAGACCAAATATCTGTTTTGCAGTTGGGATGGTTAGCAGATATCAATCTAATCTTGGACCTGAACACTGGACTGCAGTTAAGCATATAATGAAGTATCTGAAAAGAACTAAAAATTATATGCTTGTGTATTCTGGTGATGAACTTATTCCAGTGGGTTATACTGATTCTGACTTTATGTCAGATAAGGAATCAAGAAAATCTACTTCCGGGTATGTGTTTACGTTAGGAAGTGGAGCTGTTAGTTGGAGGAGTGTGAAACAATCTTGTATCGCAGACTCCACAACTGAAACTGAATATATGGCTGCATCTAAAGCTGCAAAAGAAGCTGTGTGGCTCCGCAAGTTCCTACAAGACCTTGAAGTGGTACCTGCAGTAACTGCACCCCTTAGACTATTTTGTGATAATAGTGGTGCAATAGCTCAATCTAAGGAACCAAGGAACCACAAGAGACAAAAACATATTGAGAGGAAGTATCATCTCATAAGGGATATAGTGTAGAGAGGTGACGTGGAGGTTACTCGGATTGCGTCACAGCAAAACTTGGCAGATCCTTTTACAAAGGCCTTACCTGGGAAACCTTTTAACTTGCACTTCGAATCCATGGGCATGCGTGAGATGCCAAATATGCTTTGAGAGCTAGTAGGAGATTGTTGGGAAAATATGCTCTTTAAAGCATATGTGTTTTATTTAATTGTAATAAACAATTTTTCTGATTAATAAAATAAATGAGGTATTTTATTCAAATATCTTAATTGCATAATTTTTTGAGTAAAGTCCATTTAATCATATTATATATATTTATGTGATCACCATGTAGATTCACAGAAAACATAAATACAAGTTATCTTATGATTAAATAAATTAAGTTCGCAGTTGATAAATAAAGTTGGGCACTTTATTTAGGTTTGACTGTAGTAAATTCATTGAATGATTTGTCTTAATCATGTATGTTTTTGCTTATGTATTTTGAATACATTGGTCTGGATATCATATGAGATTTAATTAACCTTGAAATGACTGTCAGACTTATTAAATCTCATAGGCATTAATTTTACTGTAATCTTAATCTTGAGTTAATTATGATTTCATGATTGTAATTGTTATTCCATTTGAGTTACCATTGGGCATGACACACACTTGTGGTCAAGATTACCCAGTATCTTGGTGGGAGCAATTATGAGTATTGGAGTAATAGATTAATAAATAGAATTTTACGACACATCTCGATGGGTTTTCAGATTGATCATAGAATTCTCCAGAGTGTGTCAACATATTTAATATGTTGAAAATGATCATTAGAAAACCAATTATCAAGGAATAAGATGTAATTAAATCGATTGACAGCTTGAGATATCGATTTAATTAATGATGTTGAGCAATAAAGAAATCAATGACGAAATTATTATTCGAACATACAATTATGGAGGTCAGTTCCAATCTTATAGTGGAGTATAGTTGGAATTAAATGATTAAGCTTATTTAATTACATGCTTAATTGTTGTAGCCACTATTGTATGTTCCCAAATGGTCCCCGAGTTAGCTCATTTAATTGACTGCACCATTACTAGATTAATAAGAGAGATAACTAGCAATTTGGGTCAAAAACATAAATATATCTTTTAGTGGGAGGCTCCATGAATATACTTTTGTATAAGGGGACCGTATGTTATTTTACAAGGTAGTCCCCTTATGGAAAAAGGAAAGTAACGTAAGTTTCATAATTCTATGAGCCTTAGGATTCTCACTATGAAAGAGATATAAAACGGCTTTATTCTATCCTAAATAGGAAAGGAAAAAGTCACTATAAATATATGTGAGAAAAAGGTTATTTCTACACAACAATTTTAGAGAAAAAGATTTTTCTCTCGAATTTTGAGAGAAAAATTTTCTCGTGCTAGTTTGCTTTTAAGTAGTGATAAAGGCGCCCACATGTCAAGTGCAGATCAGTCCTGAGTCATAACCTGGAAGATCGTTTGGCAAAGGATCGTGATCTAACGAACGTGGTGGTGACGGATCGTGATCTCAGAGCCTAAATCACATCAGCGGAAAAGCCAGTTCAGATTTTCAAGGTACGATTTCTAGATTACAAATTCATATATATTTTATGAGATCGGTCCTAAAAGTTTTTTAAAAAGCGTATTTTTCAGAACAATTTGTATACGTAATTAATTAATTAAATAAATATGTTTCAAATTTAGTATAGAACTTAATTAATCAAAGCTAGTAGTTATAGCTAGGACTTGAATGAGGCACCTTCGAGTTCAAGAGAGCATCTAAATGTAATGAAAGTCCTTTATAGGAATGGTAATGACGCTTTACATCTACATGCTCTTACACAATATGAACTTTCATTTATTTAAGAACATAACACTACTCCAATCTCTTATTCCACAAGTCAATTCAGTTTGTAGATGCACGCCATTGTAAAAACTTTTGTATTATAATTTCTGAAAATAGAACATGACATTATTAATATAGAATCAGCAATGTATATAACTTATCAGACAATATAACAAGCACTTGGTGAGCATACAAGATAAACAAAAACAAGTTATCTAGAAAATGAAACAAAAACCCAAGCTTCGCTATTCATTGTAGAAGCTTTAAACATAAAATTAAAGTAAATCTAATAGCAAAACATTAGAATGGATATTGAAATTAAAGGTAAATTCAATAGTAATTCATATGAATCCAGTTGAACTTTGTAAATTCTGCAGAACAAAATTAATTTGAGTGAGCAAACTCACCAATGGAACAAGAACACAGGGGCTTCAACTTGTAGGAATAAAAAAAACTGACAATAACGGCTACAATACGAATTAAAAAAAAATCAAAATCTATGATTACAAGCTAAGTAAGAGAAGAAACTCATAATCACAAGCTTAACTGAAAAGATGAAGGGAGAATACGATGAAAAAGAAGATGGCCGGTGTTTTACGCCGCTCGCCAGCAACACAGACTCCAACGAATAGTTTTCTAAAATAGCAGTATATCGAACTGGTCTTTACCGTCACATGGTTAGTAACATATGTGACCGCAGTGTGGCCGTCACATAAAGGGCAACAAAAGCAAGTCGGCGTTGCAAAGCTAGAAGTTGGTGATATACGTAATGGCTGCTTTTGCATTCACATTAGGGGTCACATATACCCTATATTCATTTTTGTAGTGCATGGTAAACTCTATTTAAAAATTGCTAAGTATTTTAGATTTGTACGAATTCATTTTTGTGTGCTCGTTGGATAACAAGTATTATGATAAAGCCCAAACTTTGGATAACTTGTTAATTGGATAACAAGTAACATAATTTGTTAACAAGCATTACTTAGCAATTTGTTTCATAACGAATTCATTTTTGTGTGCTCGTTGGATAACAAGTAACATAATTATTAATTTTTATAAGTTTGGGCCATACTATAACCATTAAAGGTTAACCATTAGATAACAAGTATTACTTAAAAATTCTGAAATTGGAGCTATTTGTAAAATTTCATAATGTTTTAAGCTATAATATAGTTATAAAAAGTTTTAGGGTAAAATTATAATTTTAAAAAATAGTTTCACTGTAGCAATCACTGTAGCAAACGGCTAAGCATTTACTGAAAACAGCTAACCAGTAATTTCTAGAAAGCATGTTCTAAAAAGGATTGTTAAAATGATGATTATAGAAAATAACGGTGAATCATTTAAGGAAAACGGCGAACTGATTATTTCCAAATTGCTAAGCTTGAACCGTTTAGTAAGAACGGACAGCAGAAATTTATTTTATAGGTCTCTGGAAATTAACGGTGAATCGATAGTGACAAACGGTCAACCGTTTATTTAAAATTCAGCTCAACGGTAACTTTGACCGAGCCAAATGGTTAACCGTTAACGATTAACAGCGATCCATTTTCAGGCAGAAAGTCAATAATGACTATATTTCAGCTCCAACTATAAAATGGTTTAATCAAATTCAAATAAGAAGAATTCCAACGATTATTATTTAGCAAAATATTGAGCATACAACTTTCATTGAGCTTTAAATTCTTGTATTCATCTCATTCATTCACACATTGAGCTTTCATTTGTAATCAAACACATTGTGTGAGAGAAAATTTAGTTATAATCTTTATCCTTGAGAGGTTGTAAGTGTTGGGATACACTTGGGTTAAGAGATTGGGGATAATCTCTTGTTGTAAAGGTCCATTAACACCTTGGAAGTCAATTGTAAGCATTTGAAGCCTTGGGAGGCTTAGATAGTGAAATCCTCAAGCCAGGTGAGCTTGGAGGCGTGGACATAGGTGGGAATTACCGAACCACATAAAAATCATTGTGTTTGTTTTCTCTTCCCTTACTCTCTTATTATTGTGTTTTATTGAATTTATTGCTTTTTATTCCATTAAGCATTAGATTAAATTGTTGTGTGGTTTGCTTAGCTTAAATTTTTAAAATTCCAAATCACCCCCCTCTTGGGTTGTCTAGTTAGTATTTCACTTGGTATCAAAGCGATGTGCTCTTATGTAGACTTAATCGTCTAGAGTTTAATATCCATAGCAACCCAAATTAGCTCAACCATTATGGAAGGTCAATCCGCCACTAGACCTCTATTTTTTTATGGTAATGACTATCCTTATTGGAAAACTAAGATGAGAGTCTTTTTACAAGCCTTAGACTATGAAATATGGAAAATAATTTGTGATGATTCATTCATTCCTAGGAAGAATGCATTAAGTGAGTTAGATAGGAAAAAGATGTCTTTAAATTCCAAGGTTATGAATGCTTTATTTTGTGCCTTAGATAAAAAGGAATTTCATAGAGTTTCAAATTGTTCTAATGGTTATGAAATATGGAGAAAACTTGAAGTTGTGTATGAGGAGACTACAAATGAGGAGAAATCTCATGAAGTGTTAAATTTGACACTTATGGCAATTGGAGATTAATCGGATGATGAACTTGATGAGATAAGTGATCTTTCTATATATGATGAATTACATGATGCTTTTAAAGAATTACATGATGAGTGGATGAAAATTGGTAAAAAGAATGCATGTCTTAAAAAGAAAATGGTAGAGCTCACAAATGAAAATGAATCGCTAAGTTCAAAGATTACATGCCTAGAATTAGAAAATAAAACATTGCATGATAGAGTTGCATTATCAAATGAGAAACTTAGCATTTCACACGAGCATTTAGAGCCACATGTAGATGATTTGGAAAAGGAAAATGAAATGCTCAAGAAAAAGAACATTGAACTTAGTGATGCTGTGTTAAAATTCACAAATGGGCAAAAGATGTTGGATAACTTACTTAATTCACAAAAATGTGTGTTTGACAAAGGAAGTATTGGCTATAAGCCAAATTTGAAACAAAAGTATTATAAAAGCTATTTTGTGAAGAACACTTCCATTAACAATCAAGTTGTATGTTATTGTTGTAATCAAGATGGTCACATGAAAAATTAATATCCAATGAAGAGAAATGCATATTATGGTATAAAATATATTTGGGTTCCAAAGGAACCAAATCTAATACGCAAGGACCCAAGAGTATTTGGGTACCAAAGGGCACAACGTGAATATTTTCTTTGTAGGTACCACAATCAAGGAATGACGGAGAGTTCCCTGATGAAAGCTTATGAGGATAATCACTTGATCATTGTCTAAGCGAAAATGATGAGACAAGATGATTTAATTGTTTTGATAACAATTATTGCCTTATTGATTATAAGTGATGGTCTTTTAATCTTAGTAAGTATTTCATATTTCATCATAACATTAAGTGCATTAACATGATGTAGATAAGTTTATCTTGCCTATTTATTATGTTGAGTGGATCATGATAAATGGATAGTAGCTTGAATTTGTGAAAGTATACTTATATGTTTACATGATTGAATTATCATTGTGTATAACATTAAGTGCTTTATCATAATACATGGTTATATATATATGATGATAGCTTGTCAACTCATCATGATGGACTTGTTTGATTTTAATGATTATGTAATGCCTAAGCATGATAAATAAGTGATATGCCTTAATTCTCAATCTTTGAATGCTTACATATTTCATGATTGTGTGATGTATATGCATGATAGATGAGTTATATGTTATTTCTTGTATTATAAGTGATCATGGTGGAGAATTTGAAAATCATGCATTTGAGATTTTTTGTAATGATTTTGGCATTGAGCATCAATTTTCATCACCTAGGACTCCGCAACAAAGTGGAGTTGTAAAGAGAAAGAATAGGTCTATTGAAAAAATGGCTAGAACCATGTTGATTAGACTTCATCTCAATAAAACTCCTTATGAGCTTTGGAAAGATAGAAAACCCAACATCGGTTATTTCAAAGTTTTTAGACGCAAATGTTTTATTTTGATCACAAAAGATAATCTTGGCAAATTTGATCCAAAATCTGATATTGGTATTTTTCTTGGCTATTCAAACACAAGCAAGGCTTATAAAGTGTATAACAAAAGAACTTTGGTTATGGAAGAATCTATACATGTTACATTTGATGAGTCAAATTCTTCCTTTACGGAGAAAGTTGTTGTTGTTGTTGTTGATGTAGATGAAAAGCTACAAAAAGATTCATCAAAGGATAGCCAAAAGAATGCACCACTTGAAAATCAAGAAGAGCAACATGAAGAAACAAATACGAAGCAAAATGAAGGTACTTCTCAAACACTCCCCAAAGAGTTGAGGTATGTTTCTTCCCACCCTAAGGATTTAATTTTAGGAGATCCATCAAAAGGTGTAACTACTAGATCATCACTTAGAAATATATGTAAGCATTTATGATAATAGATTTGATCACTTGTTCTTTAGTTCATAATGATGGCTTATCTTTATAGCTATGTTGATTTTAATGATCTATATATTGTCATTATGTATTTATGCTTTGCTTAAGTTTTGATGATAAAGATTGTGCTTTGATGATTCCATTATATTTGATGAAATTTGATCTTATGGGATCTATGATTGGTGAATAAATGCATTTTTTTTTGTGCTTTCTTGACGTATTGTTAAATATGCATTACTTGCTTTAAATGATATCAAAAGGGGGAGAAATACATTTACTTTGAGATTTTTTAAGTCATATTGAAATGTCACATTAGATCTTTAATGACTTCTTTTTTTTAAAAAATGTGATTATTACTTGTGGAACTTGGATTGTTGACATTATGCTCTTATGACTCTTGCATTCCCTTGCTTAACTTATTACTTGTTCTATTTTGGATAATATTCATTTTGAACTTTTTGGTTGTCCAAAGGGGGAGACAAAATAATATACAATTTCGATGTTGTCAAAAGGAAGAGAATAATATGCACTTTTGAGTATTGTTTTGATTATTGATATGTGATTATAACGATGATTTTGACGATTTTGAGATATGATGATGATTTGATTACATGGGTGTTTTATATGATAATTTTATGTTATGAGTTGTTGACTTGGTAATTGATGGAATAATGGTTCATGATATTTTGGTGTGATGATTTGTGTGTGGAGTTGGCTTGTATCATAATTTATAATAATTTAGGAGTAATATTATTAAACTTGTATTTGAGGTGATGCTTGTTGTTAGGGGGAGAATTTGTTGAAATTTTTACCCCGACAACATGGATAACAAATTTTCTACTCTTATTTTTTTCCTTTAAGTTTTCTTTTTAATGGTGAAGAGAGAGAAGAATATGTGTTTTTAAATTTATAAAAATTTACTACTCTTTTTCTTTGCCAATTAAGTTTTCTTTTTGATGATGAAAGGGAAGATATAATTTGTAAGGGGAGATATGGGAAATTTATTTGATAAAAATTCATATGCATTTATGCAGGGGTAGTCTTTTAAATCTTTTTCAAATTAGTTTTTAATCCTGCACTTACTAAAGGGTAGCTTTTCATAACTAAATCAATTTTTTTTTAAATATGTTTTGTCATCATCAAAAAGGGGAGATTGTTAGCCTATATGATTATGAATATTGATTTTTATGATAACAAATCACATATTTTGGATAAACAAATATTTACACATTGTACTTTTATAACAAGAAAATGATTTTGTGAAATTAGTTATTTTCCAAGAAATGGACTAAAATGAAAAAGATTGATTTTTAATAAGTATTGTTTTGAATTTCGGATTTGAGCCTATTTGTAAATATTTAAAACATTTTAGGCCATACTATAATTTTTATAAGTTTAGGATTTATCATAATTTTATAAAGTTTTAGGATAAACAAATATTATTTAGAAATTCTGAAATTGGACCTATTTGCAAAGTTACGTTTGGGGATATAATATAGTTATAGAAAGTTTTGGAGTAAAACTATAATTTTAAAAAATAATTTCATCACTGTAGCAAACGGCTAACCGTTTACTCAAAACTACTAACCGATAACTTCCAGAAAGCATGTTCTACAAAGGATTGTTAAAATGATGATTCTGGAAAATAACGGTGAACCATTTACGAAAAACAGCGAACCGAGTATTTCTAGATTGCTAAGCTTAAACGGTTTAGTAAAAACGGATGGCAGAAATTTATTTTACAGGTCTTTGAAAATTAACGGTAAACCGATAGTGATAAATGGTCAACCATTGATTTGAAATTCAGCTCAACGGTAACTTTGACCAAGCCAAACGGTTAACCGTTAATGATTAACGGTGATCCGTTTTCGGGCAGAAAGTCAATAAAGTTTTCGGGCAGAAGCTCAATAACGGCTATATTTCAGCTCCAACTATAAAATGACTTAATCAAATTCAAATAAGAAGAATTCCAATGATTATCATTGAGCAAAATATTGAGCATACAACTTTCATTGAGCTTTAAATTCTTGTATTTATCTCATTCATTTACATATTAAGCTTTCATTTGTAATCAGACTTATAATCTTTATCCTTGAAAGATTGTAAGTATGAGATACACTTGCGTTAAGAGATTGGGATAATCTCTTGTTGTAAAGGTTCATTGACACCTTAGAAGTCAATTGTAAGCATTTGAAGCATTGGGAGGCTTGGATAGTGAAATCCTCAAGCCGGTGAGCTTGGAGGCGTGGACGTAAGTGGGGATTGCTGAACCACGTAAAAATCATTGTGTTTGTTTTCTCTTCCCTTACTCTCTTCTTATTGTGCTTTATTGAATTTATTATTTTTTATTCCATTAAGGTATTAGATTAAATTGTTGTGTGGTTTGCTTAGCTTAAATTTTTTAAATCCTAATTCACCCCCCTCTTGGGTTGCCTAATTAGTATTTCACTTTGGTGGCAATGGTCCAGGATGATTTGGGATCTGACAATTCTACTCTTATCTTAATTATCAAATGGAATGTAAGTATGGATAAACTCGTCTTGTTTATATATTTGTGATCAAAATTAGGACCAATCTCAAACTGCTTACAATCATGTCCCATCCTAACTTCCTTAATGTCTCGAATGCCTCCATTAATTATCTTTTAATTCTCATTAACATATTAGCAAAATTCTCATATATAAAAATATTAGGATCTGACTATCTATACTTTAAAAATTACTATGAACACTTAATTATTTTACGCACTCATCAAATAAATTTAAAAAAATTAAGTTTTACTTTCTACACTTTTTAAAATAACAAAAACATCTTTCCATGAACCTAATAAGTTTCTTTAAAAAAAAAAATTAAAACTATTCAGCAGACCATGAAAGAAAAGTTTTAAGAGATTTAGCATATACAACATTGAAATCAATTTATGTTTCAAGTAAATTCTTTAACACGATTTTAGTTATTGTTTATTAAAGAATGTGTTCAGTATTGTTTTTAATTTTGTGCAGTCAAAAAAGAAGAACAAGAAGTTTGGGGTTTAAGATACATTTAATTTTTAGTGTAACAGTTGTATCAAACCAATAAAAACTATACATCAAAAAAAAAAAAAAACCAATAAAAACTAAAAGATCCAAAAGTCACAAGTTCCAACACCACCCACATAAAATGCCCGGTAGGATTGTTTTTGAAAAGTTCAAAAGTGATTTTAAAAATAAAAAATTAATTTTCTCAAAAGTGATTTTAAAAATTAAAAACTAATTTTTAGTGTTTTATAAATTTTTTTAGTAATTACTTTTGGTAAAATTATCTCATCATATAGTATTGAAAAAGTAGGGAATGAATAGTTTTTCAAAATCTGATTTGAGAATTACTTTTATATTTAATCAAATTATATATATCCTCATTATATATTAAAAATCCAAAAATTATCTTTGTTAATTAAGAAATAAAATCATTAATTTTAAAGAGATTATTATTATTACCAATTATATTGAGATAACAAAATAGAGAATAAAATTTAATAATATAAAATATTTATTATAGTTATCAATAATTATATGTACATAATAAAAATATTTTATATACATGTTTGTAAATGTGTAAATAAATTTTATTTAACATTATATCCAATTCAGTCATTTATATTTTTGCACCATTTTAACAATAACATTTACGAAACACATACGACTGCTTTTAAAACTAAAATTATTTTTAAAAATAAATTTTACTAAATGTTCAACTAATTCTCTTCACGATTAATCAATTTCTACAGAATAACTAACTGTAATTATTTTAAAAGCTACAGGATTACCAAACTTACCCTAAATCAAACCAATAAAAATGTTTAAAAGTAATAATAATAAACCAAAGTAAACGGACAAAAATTCATGCATAAATTGATAATCAACAAAAACATCCAAAAGTTTAGCCCCAAGTTTTCAATTCCGTTGACATAACCCTTAAATTTCAAAAGGGATAATCAATTTTGCGTCTAATCTTATAAATTAGAAAATTAAAGAATATTACATACTGATAATTAAATAATATGCAATTAATAATGTTAAAAAATAATGTTAAACATATTGTCAACTAAAATAATTGGGAGAATTGGAATTCCAAGATATATTCTTATCTAGTCCTAAATCAACAATTGGGATTAATTTCATTCTTAAACATATGGACAAATCCCATTCTGATCATTATGGAATCCCAATCCCATACCTTTGGATTTTGATGGTGTTTGGTTGGAAGGAGAAGAGAGGAAGGAAATGAATTCAATTCCTTGCACTTTTCTGTTGTTTGGTTTCCACTAATATATGGGAATTCAATTTCTATTGAAATTTAATTTTCATCAAATTGTGCATTTTGGATTCCTCACTGAAGGTTGTAAAATTCAAATTCCGCTCCTATTAGAAAGCGAATCTTCCACAATTGCTCCTTTCAAATATTTATCAATTATTTTAATCCATATCAAATAATTCTTATTTATGATTTTATTTTTTCAATTTAAATTGTCACTAAGGAGTCTGACTAACTACCAGAGATAAGCAAAAATACAATATATAAACTATGATAATTCTATGTATTGTATGAGAATTGCAATCCAAAAATTTTCCCTACAAAACGATTTTTAATCGACAGAAAATCCATGCTTTCAAATTTAGTCAGCTGAACTAATTTGTGTTTTTTTTTTTGGATTAATTTTGAAATGTTGCATGCATAACGAGCTGCTATTGGAATTAATGTTAAAAACAAAAATAGTTGCAAAAGGAGAAACAAGCACCATGTGCAGTACCCACTGTGAACTACTCACATTGGAATAAGTTGTTGGCAGTTGGTCTGTTTGGCCATTAATATTTTGATATTTAATGTTGATTTGATCCCACTAAATTAAGCCATCAAAAATTGCTGGGTAGGGAGTAATATCTATTTATAACTAGAAATTACTCACCGTACAATGATGATTGGAGCTGCATATATCATTTATTATTAACAAGTAACTTATGAAATGCCTTGAATGTACCTCCTAGGTCGTATTTACCATACCAGTTAGGAGAAATTACAATGTTCAATTATTTGATAAATACTTATACCATATAAAATATATATTTCTTAAATTTTAATAAAGTCTAGGTCTTGAGAGAAGCACTTTATATATATAAGATAACCTCTATAAATTAATACTGATAAATTAATAATCTATAATATAATAATTTTTGTGGTCTCGACTTGGGTCAGAAAGCTAAATTAATAATTTCAATAAATTAATAAGATAATAATTTTTCTCGAGAACCCTATATAATCCCGCGATCTCATTTATATCATAAATTAATA